>JBAMHW010000012.1:22858026-22908194 GCA_037177495.1 Rhadinocentrus ornatus | reverse complement strand
TGACAAGTAGTGTAAAGCGCTTTGAGCGGTCAAGCTGACTGGAAAAGCGCTATATAAGTACAAGTCCATTTTCCATTAGTTTGGATAGGTTAAAAATAAATCTAGCTCAGAATGTGGTGCATTTTATTTCTGAAGAGAAAATCATTTGTACATTTCATTAAGATAATGTATTACTAATGTTTGCAGCATTTATCTTTTCAATTAAATACTGGTCCTGGATCTGGTTTTCATCCGGTTGAATGCCAGGTTATTAATTCTTACCAATGGAATGCATTTAATGTTGCAGTGAATACATCATAGTTGGAAGGAACTGAAAGAAAACATGTGCGGGATCAATTTGTACTTTTAACTGTTGGGATCTTGTTTTGACTGTACACTCTAAATTAGTTCAGCCAACTGAAGCAACTTCCTTCCTGTAACATATCAGTTACAGTTCATTGGCTATTATGGCAATAAGGCTTAATGCATTTCATAGTTACATTGTATTTCTTTTTTTCACACTTCTGCAGAACCATCAGAAAATTTCCGTGAAATCCTCCAAAATGTGGCCAAATCGCACGGAGTCAGTAACATGCGAAAACTTGGCCACCTGAACAACTTCATAAAGGTAACACTGTTGTGTTATGATGCCCCCACCTCCCAGTTTTTGTGGTTATTTAAGGCAATTTTGAACACTACTGAAATTAAGTAAAAGCTACATACGCAATGTTTGAAGAAGGCTGACTCTTAAGATATCTAATAAGACTGATCATCTACGATTATGAAGTGTCAGCGCTGACCTCTCCTTAAACCTCTCTCCTTGGGAGTTGCTGCCAGCAGGTCTGGCTTTGCCTGTCATTGTGATGCTGACAGTTAATGTAACAGGAACTCTAGGGATGGGAAAGCACTCCAATCTAATGTGCATCAAGAGCACATTAGATTCTGCTTTTGTAAGCTGAGATAGTGATTGTCTAGTAACTGCCCTAATATACTTAAAACATCCCTCGCTTTATGTTTTTAATAATACCCTCATTTATTGTCTATGCTTAATCAGTTTTGTCCTGTGGTGTTATTGTAAAAGAGAAGATTGTTCCTTGCATCCCATATAATGTACATGCAGATATTTAGTGATAATGAGACAGATGCAGTTGTGCGTGCAACTTAACTGAAACCTGAAGCAAGCACTTGTGGATTTTAACAAGTTTCAGACCAGAACTTGAAAATGCACATGGGAAACAGTGTAACTGGGCTTTCTGTCCCACTTAACAGTATCTCATATGATGATGGTGCACATATTTATTGCAATGCTAATTTCAAGGTGTGTTTAGATATTTGGGGGTTTTTTGTTTACCATTCAGTTTTCAGTTTAACAATTTATTTTTACTTTTGAGAGTGACCAGTTACTCTTCTTGGAGGATTATACTCTCCTCTGTGAATTAGTCTAATGCCTTCTTATGTTGTTAGTGTTAACTATTAATTGATTGAAATCATTTTTTTTTGTTTGCATCTGTAATAACCAGACATACAAATTGTAAATATTGTCCTACACTGGGCAGGAATAACACAATAAAGGAGAAAAAAATAGTAGTTTTTCTTTGAGCACCAGTGTTATTGCTCACCATCACCTTGCTGGGAAATGCCAAAAGCTGTTTATACAAGTGTGTAATTCAGCAAACTTGGACAATGATTCCTGCCACTGTTTAGACATTTGTTGATTACCTCTGCCAGCCCACTGCCTTTCACCACTTCTTTCTGCCATTGATGTATTATAAACAATTGTTTGTTGCTCTGAGTGTTGTGTAGCGGGTATTGTAGCATACTGAGGACTGTGTGTGGGCCTGGGTTGTGTGTCTGTGATTATTGTTTACTACTGACTGGAGTCTAATAGTCATGGCATGTATATGTAAGTTTGTGTATATACGTCTGTAAAAGCTCTATCTCTCTGATTCCTTATAAGGGTTTGAGGACAGTGAGGGTGACCTAATCCCCAATGGAGGGTGTCACATGCTCCCTTCCCCATCTCCTCTCCCCTCCTCCCACCTGCTTGGTCTCTGACATAACAACTGGTTTTAAACAACCCCGTAATCACTCAAACCAATCTTGCCACCCATCCCATCCTGCTTTACTTTGTCCTCCTGCTTAGATGTGTAGTAGGCCTGGCTTTGATGTATTATTCAAACAAAACTGCTTCTTTAACTTCGCCAGTGGTTGACTGGATTGCTGCAATGTAGTAGCACTGATTTGTTAGTGGTGCTTGGATGCCTCAAGGTGCCTGCGGGGAGGGAAAAACCCCAGCTCCAAAAGGGTAGAATCCACTGCCCAAGGGCTTTATTGCTTTGTTCATGCAGTGTGTTTTGCACTTTGTTGTTGTTGTTAGTTATATCCTATCAGATGACTGCCACTGCCTGGGTGTGGGCTTCTGTTAATGATGGAGGACATGTTGCAAAGGAATAGCTAAAGGTAAAAGAAACAAATGCTTAAAGCAGAACAAACTCTGACCAGCTTGATGAGGTTTTGTTAAACAAGAGCAAAGAGCCCACTGTGATCAGAATAAATAAAAAAATAAAAAAATTAGTCAAGGTATTGATGACTTTTTAGTACCTACAATTTTCATGCATTTACACAAGTATTCATATAAGTTCATGTACTCATACACAACACAATGGTGGAGGTGACACAAATAAACACTCTCTCCTTAACCTGTAAATGTTTTGTCACTTTTGCTTTCAATTTTAAAACCATCTACATACACATAAGTGGGGTTGAGAACAGCTTAAGTAAATATGTCCTGACATAGCAAACATTTTACTTACATGACTAATCACATGAATGATGAACTCTTTCTGCATCCGGATAATAAGCCTGACCTACACTGGTGGAAATTAAAGAGTAGTGACACCATATGCAGAATTTGTTTGCCTTTTATTTTCCTCTTATGTGACCAAAACATGTTTTATTTGTGTCGTCTGCCTTAAAGTCTCTGTGTCCAGTCAGGAACAGTCACTGTCATTTCATTTCAACCGTTAAAATGGAATTAACAAAATTTTGGCTTGGTTTGGTTTAACCACTAAATTACAAACAAAAAATCATTTTTAGACAAGAGGTGGGGGGTTATGTGGGTGAATGACAGGGAGGCTCTTTAGTGGAAGGGACCTTACCAGCAACACAGTAAAGCCCTGTTTCCACTAAAGGGTGCCAAAATATCCAATCAGAGCCATCCTATATATTTTGGGAGCCTTTTGTTGGAGTCCCAATCTTACCGATGTAACACTAAATGGACACATTCTAATCCATTAATTTTTATTTGTTTGTTTGTTTGTTTAAAGCCACATGCCAAGAGAAAGGAACACAAACTGCTGGATGTCCACCATTCTCCTCCTTTGTTTGTGTCACGTTTTTTGTTATAATTCAAGGTAGTCGTTGCTCCACTAGGTGTTGGGTCACGCTATTATGTAGCTGACACGTCTATTACTTATACCTCGCCTATCAGGTAACTGTACAGTTGGCTGTGAAAAAGCAGAGATCATGGTTTATCGAACCAAACCCTCATGTCCCGGGCAGCACCCCTTAGTGGAAATGGTACTTTTGGTTGGGAACTTATTTACATAGTGAAATCATGTTTTTAAATCCACTATAAAATGCTTTTTTTTTTTTTTTTTTTTTTAATTCAGTTTTAAAATTTAAATGGAAAATGTTCCTGGTTTAATTATTATTTGTTTAATTTTTAAACAAAAATTAAATAACTGCTTGTTTTTTTTTTCTCTTTATTACTCACCTCTGAACAGAAATCCAATGACTACAACATACACTAACCAGGAATCATTAACATCGTTAATGCAGAACTTATGTAACATAATGTATGACGCCACAATGCAGCCTAATTTATTTTAGACCAGATAATGGAAACAAGACTGATGGGAATGAGAGATGCTTAGAAACTGCACTGACACTATTTATTTGTAAGTTTCTTTCCGCCTGGTTCACATAAATAATAAGTGTTTTCTTTCCTTTTTTTTTTATGTAGCTGCTTTGCAGCGTTGGTCACCGAGTGGAAAACTTTGGGTTTACTTATGAAGAAATCATCATTTGGTAAGTGTTGTCTACAGTACATCATCTCTTCACCTACATGGGCTCTGTAAATTCTTGGTAGTGTTATTCTAGTCACAAAGTGAAACTAAGTCTGGTCATGTGGTCACATCATCCACTGATGTGCTGCATATTGAAAGCAATCACTTTATGCCTTGCTAATTGAGAGAGAAATTTAGAAAGTTAGTTTAGAAAATGATCAGGTTTTTTTGCCTTTCAAGTATTTATCATAATATTCTTTTCATACCTAGTCTGCGGTTAGCTCTACTAAACGAGGCCAAGGAGGTGCGTGCTGCAGGTTTGCGGGCACTCCGCTACCTCATTAGAGACACAGGCGTGTTGCAGAAGGTCCTCAGACTACAGGTTGATTATTTGGTATCCAGGTGAGAGTCTGCTTTACCTGGTTGAAAAGTGGCATTTGGATGACTTTATGCTCTGGCTCAAAGTGTTATCCATTTTAAGACAAGTTGTTGTTTTTTTCTTTTTAAAGTGGTATTTCATGCTGTGTGTGATGCTTCATTAAAACTATTTTTCC
Organism: Rhadinocentrus ornatus; assembly: GCA_037177495.1. Classification (NCBI taxonomy): domain Eukaryota; kingdom Metazoa; phylum Chordata; class Actinopteri; order Atheriniformes; family Melanotaeniidae; genus Rhadinocentrus; species Rhadinocentrus ornatus. The sequence continues at coordinate 22,903,594 of JBAMHW010000012.1, read as the reverse complement.
TATAGAAATGAAAAAAAAAAATCCTGTTTATTTATTTTACTGGTTAGTTTATAAAAAGAACAACACTAACATGCTCTTTGGGTTGTTCCAGATGCATTGACATCCAGCAAAGCAACGAGGGGGAGAGGACTCAGGCTCTGCGACTTGTCCGAAAAGTAAGCCTTTATCTGCATTTTATTTAGATTTCTATTCCTTGTTCATCATATGCAGTAACTGCTTTGTCAGTAGAAGAGTTAAGCCAGAATGCACAGCCTTGTGCCATCACAGCGCCACCAGAAGTATCCTTGGGTCAGCAGCAGTGTCGGTGTGGATGGTTTTCATGAAGCTGCAGGCGAGGTTATTTATAGCTCTTTCTATAGTTTTCTGTAAACAGTCTTTTACAGACGGGCTGTGATTCTGAGCAGGAACTGTTGGCTCCAGAGGCAGAATAACCCTTGGACTCATGTTATAAGACATAGCTCAGGTCATTTAGAGTTTTCTGGGTTTTTTGTTCTTTTCTAACTTAAGCAAATGTTGTTGTTTTTTTTTATATAAGTCCACATTTGGTTCTTGATGGTGACAAAACAAAAGCTGGTTATGGAGATTTTTGATCATTTTATTGACAATATAACAATGGAGTTCACCATTTACACAGACACTCTGATATTTTATTATGACACTAGCATCGAGCTCTTCTCCAATCAGTGGTCCTTGTGATACTTAACTTTCTTGCTGCTTTGCCAGATTGAATTCACAAGACAAAAGGTTGCACAAACCCATCTATATGAGGCCTCACAGTTAATGGTGCATGATTGTCCCTTGACCTGCTAGATAAATCATGACCACAGATTTGAGAAAGGATACAAAAGACTTTCAGAAGCATTTAATTTTCCTTAAAGAGCCTTTTTGCCAACTATTCTGACATGGACAAAATCAATAAAGCCCTAAGATTAGACAGGCTAGCAAAGAACTAATCAGAAAGGTAAAATCCCCATCCAACATGACTGATGTTTAATATTTCTGTTAAAATTCTGCTCCAACACATACTGATTTTTAGTGTGTTTTCCCAGAGAAACACCCGATATAGTCTAAAATTACGGTGTGTTTGCAGCACCGGTGTTCGTGATAGGTTTAGTGGGATACCTAGCTTCATTTTGTCATATTCAAGAGTAAGATAGTCATCCCACTGAGGGGAATACACTGCTCTACATTACTTGCATCACAACTGTGTTGAAAAATTATGATTCTAGCATTTACTGAGTAAGAATAAGCAGCCATTATTTTAGTGAGTGCTCAGTATTGGTTGGTACACCATCTATTCTATGTAGAATATAGTGTGTTACTGCTTTTCCAGGGTTAAGGGAAATGCTCTGCAGATACAAGGTGGAAATCCTCAGTCATCATGTTGATGGGTGATTTCACTTGAGGCATGTGTTGTATCACAGAAGAAAAAACTTTTGGATGTGTTGACAAGTTGAAAATGTAGATTTTTTTTCTTTTTAAGTGGAGAAGGACTTGAAGAAGAATAGGGAGAGATTTCCAAAGCAAAACTCTGCCAGTCTCATGGGATTTGTGTCAAGATGACTTGATTCAATCATTGCTGTCAAGGGTTTACATAGAATGAAGTCAGCAGCCTGGATCCTCGATGTTAATGGATTATTTCAGTGTTTATTTGTGGTAGATTTGCAAAACACTTGAAACCTTCTAAAATATGTAATATTCAGGAGCTCTCTGTATTTATAGGTTAGACACAAAACTAACAATTAAAGTATTTATTTTGTCTGTTCATCTAGAATAACTAAAAAAATTTCTCCCTTCCTCTGTAGATAATATCTGTCAATGCGATGCTGTTCCCCACCTCTATTGCAAATTCTCTAATTGCTGTGGGGACTGATGGACTGCAGGAGAGAGACCGCATGGTTCGCGCTGCCATCGCCATCATATGTGAGCTAGGTGGGTACCTGGTGTTTTAGATGGAAACACAACACAGGCGTAAAGCATCATTAACTGTTCGTGCACAGTTACATCATGTGGGACCACTGGATGCTTGATATTTGAATGGACAGAAATCCCAATATTATTCATTTATTTAACCTGACCTGAAGGCTGAGGTGGAGACCTCATTTACAATCTAAGCCATTAAAATTAGGTCAAAGATGATAATAACGTTAGAAGCAAATTGAGAATGTTTTATTGATGATAAAGGAATATTACTGATAATCTCCATTATCTTAATGCTTTTAGTAAGATTCTTCCTAGAAAGCAATGTCCAAGCAGGCGTGTCCCTGTTTGCTAATGTGATCGTAATGCAAATGTGGGTTATGATTAAACAGATATGTAAATGCTGGTTTAAGTTTGGTAAAATTGTTAACTATAGATTTTTTGCAAGGCATGATGAATGAGAGATATATTAATGTTAATGTTAGATGTTCCACTGCCTGATTTTACATAAAGGGATTACATCAGCAGCCACTTACACCTGTTAAAGTGCTAAACTTACAGGTTACAATATATGACCAGCAGCTGACTACTGTTAAAGCAGCAGCCTTTTAAAGAAGGGATCAGGTTTGTCCTCATCAGGCCATATATTTAAATTTTCAGCAAGTGATGTAGTGGCTGTGTTCATAGAAACTGCTCCATAAAATGAGGCCTTGGTACTCCCTGGATAGCCTGATTTAAAGCAGAAACAGAGTAAATTAAAAACCCATTATTCTCTGACATTTAATAGTCATGATCTGTGGGGACATAAAGAAATGAGAGCAATGTCCTTATGGTTAATAGGATTCTGTGCCAGCATAAGTTATGTCTAAGTAAATATTATTTTGGCTAATTCTTTGTTGCCCCGTTATTGCCTCTGCAGCCCTGAAGAACCCCGGGGTGGTGGCCAAAAGAGGGGGTCTCAGCACCATCCTTAAGAGTGTGATTGACTGTCAGCTTAGTCGCATCAATGAAGCACTGATCACCACTGTCCTTCATCTACTTAACCACCCATGTACACGCCAGTATGTGCGTGTTGACGTCGAGCTTGAGGTACATATACACAGATATGAATTCAGAGTTAGCGCTTGTATATAAATGAGCCTGTGTGCTGAGTGGTCCCAGGTGGGATTATCTGTCATAGGTTGCCTGTCTCTTTCCCATGGAGCTTAAACTAATCAGTTACAGCATTTCACTAAAGCCTCATTGTCTGTAAACATACACCTGGGATGGAGGCTGTTCATCCCCAGTAATAATACCCACATGGATATGATATGAGATGAAGAGCAGGTTAATTATCGCTATTATTAATTCAAGGGAATATTTCAAAATTAAAGTTCAAGAGCCAGTAAAACTCTTTAAGTCAGTGATATGCTAAATGTGTCTGTTTTTGTTGTGTCCTTTGTCCCGCAGCAAATCCTTGCACCTTTCACTGATTTTCACTATCGTCACAATGCGGACATGACTGAAGGGCAACTCAAGTAAGTGTGTGTGTGTGTGAGAGAGAGAAAGAGAGAGAAAGAGAGTTTGAGGATTATCAGTGTTACAATTGAATTGAAAAGATCAAGTGTCTGACGTTTCCTACTGTTGACTGCTTGCTGTGTCCCACTGTTGGTGACAGCATATGTTGGAGAAACTGAGGGTTTCTACAGTTTTATTGTAATGTGACCCTCGTTATCAGGGGTGCTCAATTCCAGAATAACCTGCCAGAGGATGTAAAGCAGACTAAGTTGCAGTGATTCTCTATCAAAGATCTGTTCTTTTTCTAAAGATCTGTTGTTGCTTGCTTGACACGTGATCCATTGCCAGTAACAATAAAAGTCTTTATGAAAAATCCCTTGCATAAATCATATGGATATTTTAATGAAACAAACACAATGTTCACTTTTTTATATTTTAATGTTCACAGGGAAGACAGAGAGTCCCGTTTCCTATCGAGCAGAATGGCGATAGTTGCCGCCTTCCGTTCTTGGTCTGGTAAGATCTTTAAAGCTGTGGTTTATAGAAAATGAATTACTTTAGAGGCAATGCTTCTTTGTTGAAGGCTTCATAAGAAAATGTATTTATTTCAGGGATTATCCACCTGTGCAAAGCTGGAAATTCTGGAATCCAGTCTTTAATTGGTTTACTTTGCATACCAAATATGGAAGTTAGGGTGAGTACTGAAATAAATGACTGTACATGAAATATTCAAAAATAAACGTGAAGATTAAATATCACTCTCTGAAGCTGGTTTTCACTTGTGTGGATTCTGTTCTTTCATGTGTTTCACCCTGCAGAAAGGCTTGTTGGAAGTTTTATATGATATATTCAGGCTCCCTCTACCCATTGTGACTCAAGATTTCACAGAAGGTCTTCAAAGTGTTGGTAAGAAGAACATCTTTTGTATCATCAAAAGTGATTTGTGTATTTCTTCTCAATATCCTTTTGATTTAATAATTTGAGGGTTAATGCAGTGAAGCTGTGCGTTCCATACTTGCTATGAACTAATCTTTGCTTTGGTGAACTTAAGATCCTGCCAGGTTCCAGGACACCTGGAGACTTTCTGACGGGTTTGTTGCTGCTGAAGCTAAAGTCATCTTGCCCCATAGGGCTCGCTCCAGGTGAGAGAGGATTAAAATATATATATATATATATATATATATATATATGTATATATATATATTTTTTTTTTCCTTTATTAGGCCTGACCTGATGGACAACTACCTGGCATTTGTTCTGTCTGCATTCATCACAAGTGGACTGTTAGAGGTGGGTCCGTCTTAATGGTTTTTTTTTGTCTTTTGTTTTTTTCATGTGTCTGAAGGAGCAATTGAGGAAAAACAGTTAAAAGTTGAAGTATTCTGTGAGACCAACATGGCTAGAATGTCTTTTAGGATTACTTCATGGCATTTTGCTACAGCAGCTAGAGTATAAGCGTTACTATTAAGCCCTACTCTCTTCTCCGGTCTTTTTTTTGTTGCTGAAGGGCCTTGTGGAAGTTGTGACCAGCAGTGATGACCAACTTGCTGTGAGAGCCACCATCCTCTTGGGAGAACTTTTACACATGGTAAGATAAAAAAAAAAAAGATGCTCATCTGTCACTCAAAGCACATTTTGGAAAGCGCAAAACTATTTCTTGGCACACTTCAGCCCACGTCACAACAGAAGAAATGTATTTGCTTTTGTGTGCAACATTTATACTGTATCATTCATGTGTGTTTTGAGAAGCTTTCTACTACAACCGAGTTACTTTGTTCACTGTACTAAAGTTGTCTTTTTTTTCTTATGCTTGCTCCTTTTATCCTTTAGGCAAACACCATTCTCCCTCATTCCCACAGTCACCACCTGCACTGTCTTCCCACTCTCATCAACATGGCAGCCTCATTTGACATCCCTCAAGAGAAACGACTGTGAGTACAATCTGTCACTTGTGTCTGTTTTTCCTCATAAGAAAATAATTATTACTACAAACGGATGCAATAAGATCCTAAAATATTTGGACACAAAACATTGAGTTTACAGTGAGTTTTGTCTGGAGTGTTCTTAATGAAGCTTGATCAGGTTCTGATCTATGAGAGGAAAAAATATTGATTATCAAGTAACAATTAATGTACAATAAGTTTGATTGAAACACTTGTGAAATTAATCAGTGCCATGTTTTTATTATGTCAGTGTTAAAGTCATTATTTCCTATTTTTAACACAAGACCTACCATTTACCATTTTGTACAATTGGCCTCAAGAAGAGGTAACAAATTAATGGAAAAAAACTAATAATGGAAATGATTAAATGTTTGAGATTTTTGCTGACTCATTGAACTTATTTGCATTTTATTTGTTTACACTTTAAAAACCAAAACACTTAGTTTTGGTGCTGTGTTTACTAGAACAGCATGTTCTCTCCTAATGCATCACATGTTTTGTAAATTTGCCCTTTCACGTAAAGGTATTACACAACTTTTTAAAGCACTCTAACACGCTTTAAGTGCTGAACACAAAACATCAAACAATTTTAAAACATCAAAAACTATAAAAACAATAAAACACAAAATACAATAAAAGTACAATACAAGATTAAAAAAAAAGTGAAAAAGACAATAAGAGTAAAGAAAAAGGGGTCTCATCTTGGTTTGAAGGCTAGTGCATAAAAAAAAATTTCAAATGGTTTTTAAACAGAAGAGCTTGATTAACTGTGCACTTATGAAAACACCCATGATCTCTGTTGTGGATCTTCCAGCCGGGCGAGTGCAGCAGTGAATAATTTGAAGCGTTTCCATGAGAAGAAAAAGAGAGGCTTGAAACCACACAGTCTGTACCTGGACCACATTATTCGCAAGTCTGTGTCATCCCATAACCACAGAGATTCACACTCACGTGCCCCAAAAGACATCTACATCATAAAGGTAAAGATAAACCTGCTTTTTAAAATGGATTTAGATACTTCTTTATCTCAGGGTAATGGTCTGTGATGTGGCTCCATAAACAGGAACTAGACTGTCATCTGCTGCTCCTTAAGGGCATGAGGCAGCTGATTTTAATTAAATCAAAGAATAAAGTGTTGTAAAGCTAAAAGTAGTTTATTACTATTGTTGTTTTGTTTTTAGATTTAAATAAAGTGTTTTATTTTTTATTTGGTTTCAGGATACAGAAGAGGCACTGATGATGAACCTGAGAGAGAGTCACATTCTCAACCACAAGCAGAACTTGGAGTGGAACTGGTTGCTCATTGCCACTATTCTTAAGGTCAGGCTGTTGTCTTGCAGCACCACAGACTAAAAGTTTTTAATTCATTCATTTTTTTCCTCTAGTATAAAAATGTTGTTTCTCTCTCCCAGTGGCCAAATGTAAACCTCAGGAACAACAAAGATGAACAGATGCACAAGTAAGACTCTTTATATCACCAAGTCTGAATATTTTTATATAGTTACAAAATGCGTCTGATATCTTATTCAAAATGCATATTTGTTTTTTATGTGATGCAGGTTTGTACGCAGGCTGCTATACTTTTATAAGCCCAGTAGTAAACTATATGCAGGGCTGGCGTTGGACCACCTTAAGGCCAGACAACTCACTGTGGTTGGCTGCCAGTTTGTAGAGTTCCTTATGGAGTCAGATGAGGTGAGATAAGTTTTAACAACCAAACATATTTTATTTTTTTGTTGTCTTATGTCATTCTCTTAACTGTCTCGCTTCATGACGTCACCAGGATGGCCAGGGTTACCTGGAGGACCTAGTAAGGGATTTGGTATCATGGCTTGCCTCATCTTCTGGGCTGAAGCCTGAGCGCTGTCTGCAGAGTAACGGCCTGCTGAGCACACTCAGCCAGCACTACTTCCTCTTCCTGGGGACGCTCTCTGCACACCCACAGGGAGTCAAAATGCTCGAGAAATGTGGCCTGTTTCAGTGGTGAGTGAGCACAACCTGTCAGCTTTTCTGGGACCTGGAGTCTAAGAATGTCTGATATGTTTGTCTACTAACAGTTCAGCCTGATTAATGCTCTGCTGTTGTTTTGATATTTGCAGCCTGCTGAATTTGTGCTCTGTAAAGAACCAGGATGCTGTGTTGAAACTTGCTGTATCCACATTGGACTACAGCAGGGACGGTCTGGCCCGAGTGATCCTCTCAAAGGTCCTCACAGCTGCCACTGATGTAAGAAAGACACGATACCTTTGACACATTTACATAATGTGTATACAGAGTGCCAATGGGGAAGCTGCTTTTGTGTACAGTTGAAAGAAATGTTGCAGATTACTCTACAGTGTCATTGCATAAAAGGAGTGGGTATCTGAGTCATGAGGTGATGAACTATGAGAATAATCTGATATGAAAATCCACACAAGCTGTTTTTTATTGCTAAATTAGCTGAAAACCCATCTCATGGTGCTTCTTGTCTTCTGAGCAGACATGCAGGCTTTATGCTACCAAGCACCTCCGTGTGTTGCTGCGTGCCAGCGTGGAGTTCTTTAGCAGCTGGGGTATGGAGCTTCTAGTCACGCAGCTTCATGACCACAGCAAGGCTGTGTCCATGGAAGCCCTGGACATATTGGACGAGGCCTGTGAAGACAAGGTGACTGAAAACATGCGCATGCCTTTGGTTGCTGACAGAACTGTAGAGACGTTTGTAAAATTTGGTTAAATTTTTACTCCCTCCTGCAGAAAGCTGAAATTAAGGATACTAAAAGAGGCAAAGTCCTGTGCTGAGAGAAAATCAAGTGTATTTTTTTTACTCACTCTGCTGTTTCACAGGCCAATCTTCATGCACTGATTCAGCTGAAACCAGCTGTGTCCCACCTGGGAGACAAAGGCCTCCTGCTTCTTCTCAGGTGTGCGTTTATCACAACTTTGCTTACTACTAATAGATTACATGTGGCAGTCTTTCATGATACCACGCAGAATATCCACACTTTCTTGAATAAACCGTACAAATGTTTTTTTTGTAGATTCCTCTCCATTCCTAAAGGCTTCTCATACCTCAATGAGAGGGGATATGTCAGCAAACAGCTGGATAAATGGCAGAAGGTATTGTCTAGATAACAGCAGACACCAAAACTTTATTCTAATTTCTAGTCAATGTAGTAAACATTTTTAATAAATTAGGCTAATAAGACCAGATACTTACAGAAGTTGATGTTTGATTCTTATCTCCTCTGTATTTAGGAGTACAACCTTAAGTATGTGGATTTAATTGAGGAACAGCTTAATGAAGCACTAACAACATACCGCAAACCTGTCGATGGCGACAACTACGTCAGACGCAGCAACCAAAGGTGAGACAAAAATTTATATAATCTTACAAGCTGCAGGAATGAAGGTAGTTTTTATTTATTTTTTGCTTTGTTTTCCCTATATGTCAAATGTTTTTGGTTGTTTCCAGGTTACAAAGACCAAATGTCTATCTCCCTGTGCACTTGTATGGTCAGCTGGTTCATGATAAGACAGGATGTCATCTACTGGAGTCTCAGGTAAGGGCTTCATGTAATAGGCCTGTCTTTTTCAGCTGTACTGATGTATTTTCTACATTAGTTTCTTTGATAGATTTGCCTCCTAATACATCTGTTTTTGTAAAGAGCATAGTTCCTGACCTCAGCTACATGGTTCGCTCCCCGATGCTGGACACCTGGGAGGGCATTAAACAGCTGAAGGCTGCTCTCTGGGCTTTGGTCAGTAACAATTTTAATTTAACGCATCTTGTACTCTTTAACTGTAATTTTAATACTTACATAGAGATGGATCTGATTGTGTCTTGTGTTTTGTTTTGGTTTTTTTTATTGTAGGGAAACATTGGCTCTTCCAACTGGGGTCTGAATCTCCTGCAGGAGGAGAATGTCATTCCTGACATCCTCACATTGGCCCAGCACTGTGAGGTGCTATCAGTACGAGGGTAAGCTTTAGTCCCGCTTGTCACTTAAAAATCAGCTGAACTACAGATCTTGAATTTAAATGTATCATAATGAATTAATGCTAAATATTTTTGTCATATGTAAGACTATGAGGGGTTAACTGGACTGAGTTTTTTTTCTTACTTTCACTTCTCGCCCACAGGACATGTGTGTATGTGCTCGGTGTGATTTCTAAGACCAAGCAGGGTTGTGAGGTGCTAAAGCAGTACGGCTGGGATGCGGTCAGACACAGTCGCAGGACGCTGTGGCCCGTCACTCCCGATGAGGTCGATACACAGCTGACCTCTGAACTTTCTTCGGTACCAAGCACACTCAGTCTGAACTCTGAATCCACCAGCTCCCGCCACAACAGCGAGAGCGAGTCTCAACCAAGTACGTGGAACATTCTCTTTTTTTTATCATCAACATTTGCAGACTGAAGGGTCAACTCTTGATGCATTCATTGTCTAGCATCTATATGTATTATTGCAGTTTTGGGGAACATTTCCTGTTGTGTTCCTCAACACCGTCTCCTCTTTGTGCTCCTAGACATGTACATCCTAGAAGATGACAAGTGTGATGTTCTCGACCTGTCAGATGATCCTTCCTTCTATCTACACTCCAAACCAATCAAGGATCGCAGCCCTTTCACAATCTTGGCTTCAACACGCTTCGTTCGGCCTCGTTTCCTCAACTCTCTGTCCCTCCCTAGCAAGAAGCTACGCTCCACCAGTGACCCTAAGACCCCTTTTGGCTCTCGCACCCCTAATGAGCTCATGACCGATAGCATAAGGCGGAATAGGACAGTGACGGAGCCCTCTGTCTACAGCCCAAACCAGGGAGAAGTCTTCACCCCTGTGTTTAATGGCAGGGGAATGCCAAAAAGTCCAACAGTTAGCCTGGAGACTTCTTTTGTTGGGACCAGGGGTGGCTCTGAGGAGCAGCTTGTGGATGGCAAGCTGACAAGGAGTGGAGGTTCAGGCCTCGGACTCGGTGGTTTAGGCATACATGGGGCTGTTGAGCACCACGGCCGGGAGAAGGAGCAAAGCAGCCGAGAACGTCTAGCAGGAGATGGCGGCTCCTCTTCTAGTGGAGGCAATGTAGGAGGAGGTGGGGGTACTCAATTTAAAAGCCGCAGTCAGAGCTTTAACACGGACACGACAACCAGTGGCATCAGCTCCATGAGCTCCAGTCCCTCCCGGGAGACCGTTGGAAATCCTGAGCATCCAGAGCCTGAACCAGACTCTTCGGACTGTGTGAGCCTCAACACTGTAGTGTCTGCCAAGACTGTCAAAACTCTCTCTTCCCCCACCCCCCAGGCTCAGACTAACCACATGTTCACTTCTAAGTCCTCCAATGTTTCTTTGATACCACCGGGTTCCTCGCACACTTTACCCCGCCGAGCTCAGTCTCTGAAATCCCCCTCGGTAACCACCATCAAAAGCCTGGCTGATTGCAGCTTCATGTACACCAGCCCAAGAGATGCACTTGGGTACGCTACGCTGAAGAGGCTGCAGCAGCAGAGGATACACCAGTCTTTGTCTCATAGTGAAGCCTTGGCTTCCCCTGCCAAAGACGTGCTGTTCACTGACACCATCACTATGAAGACTGGAAGTCTGGACTCCAGGTTAACTCCTCGCAGGTGGGTCAGCCATCATTTCAGAGGAAACAAAAGCTGCTGCAGCTGATTTAAGCAATATTTAATTTTTTTCTTCTTGGCCATGTGCATTCCTTCTTAACTGGTTTAACAATGTTTGTTGCATAAAACGAAACACTTAATGTTCACTCGTTCTGAAAGTAATGATGGAAATTTTGCTAGTGATGCTTAAGCAGACATGCAACTATGTTGGGTTTTGGTGTCTGTCGACTTTGGCAATGGCAGGTGTGAGAGTGTTTTTGTGCAACTTCTGCTGTGTCCGTCAGGATATCACATAGGAGGTGTACCTGTCCAGAACCCACCGTCATAAGTCCATACCGCAGGCTGTCCAGAACACTTGTACCGCGGTGGGTGGACCGGACCTACCCAGTGTCCTCCTCAGTAGAAATGCACCTTCTAGCTCTGAATTGTTGCTGCTTTTTCTAGTCTAGTAACATCTCCTTGCCTCCAATTGGTAGTTGTAGTATGAGCAAACCCCATATGCGTAGGCCATTCTCTAGTTCCCTGTTAGCCTACTCAGAGTGGCTTACACATCTCATAGTTGGAGACATGCCATTTTATTGATGTGACTATACTTTTTATTTTTAAAGAGATTGTAAATGTAAAAGAAAAAAAGACAAGGGTGGGGAAAGATAGGGCCAAAAGATGATAAACATGCCCATGAGTAAAGAATGTTATAGATTGCTCAGTAGTTAAATTCACAAAAAATTTAAGAGAAGGAAAAACTGGTGTAAAAACATTTTTTATGACTTTATTTTTTTTTAAGATCTGCCTTTGTTTTTGGTGATTTTTCTGTTAAGCCATGCACTAGTTTCCTGATTCAGAATTTAGTTTGACATGTCCCAATCTCTCTGCTTTTATCCAACATTTCTTTACTTAATCCCCATGTTCCTATTCTGTCCCAGTCTCTCCCCCCGGATCCTCTCACGCACCTCTCCTCTTGCCCTTCCTAGGTTTCTGAAAGCTCTGAGCTTTGCCTCTTTAGATAAAGAGGAATTACTCAGCCCTATCAACCAAAGCACCTTGCATCGATGCTCCTCAGTGCGCTCAATGGTCTCTAGCGCCACTTTTGGGTGTAACGATGACTACATTGGCCTTGCGTTGCCAATGAACATCAACGATATGTTCCACATCAGAGACTCAGCCTACTTTCAGCAGAGGATCAGCCCGCCTTCAGAGGAGCGGAAACGCTTCCTTTTTGGTGATGGAGATGGTAAAAGATACTTTATACTGGATTTAATGGTAATTAAATCACAAAACTGCAAGAGGAAAAATATTTTAAAACATGTGCATGTGCTTTTTTTTTTATTCTCTAGGTGATCGCCCTGCTATCCCATTACTGAAACAACAGTTCAGTATCTCTGAGTTGATTGTGTCCCGAGGTGACACCCCAAACCACATAGTCGGTTCAGAGGAGACAGGCCTGCAGGAACACACTGAAGAAAACTGCCTCTATTGTGTGGGAGCCATCGTCCTCGGATACCCCACTCAGCCACAGATCAACAGCACACACTCCCGCACAGGTGAGGCACCACACAGTTTAATTTTACATGGATATTCTTCAAACTGCACACAGAGAGATTCCTTTGTCATTTCTTTTGCCAGATTATATTGACTTCCAATCGTGGGGAAGCCAGAGCGGTCATCGTCTGGAGGTGATGCCTCAGTCCAAGTTCTCTGGAGTGTCAGGCTGCAGTGATGCTGCTGTGTCCCAGAGCTCAATCTCTAGCACACCTACACCTGGTGACATTGTCATTGGTAAGACCACATATAACCTCAATGTTCTACCAAGCACCAAAATCTGGTACTTTTAGACCATTTAAATCTGTTGTTTAGTTCCCAGCCAGAGACTAATAGAGCCTTGGAGCCTCAGTTTGTAAAATATCTAAATATAGATCATGGAACAAAGTGGGGATAAAACCAAAAAGCAACATAGTAACCACCTTGTTTAAAAAAAAAAAAAAAAGCAGAGAATTGTGTTCTTTTGTTTTTTTGCATTTAGAGCGATACATGTTAATTATTTGTTTGCTGTAGGTGGTAAGGCTATATCAGAAGACGGCCCTGCTTCTCGAGTCTTGCTGAGGAAGGAGGTCCTCCGCCTCATCATAAACCTCAGCTCCTCTGTAGGAACCAAAGGCCATGAAACAGGACTGCTGACGTAAGTCAAATTTATTCTCATTATACATGCACCATTATACCACAACATGAGAACCATTTTCTTCATGTTGTGGAGATTCCAAAACAGCCCGGGTATGTCAACATGAACAAGGGACCTGTGATTGATGGCACCATTATTGACTGAAGCTGCCATATGGGAGTGTGCCTGAGCTTCAGCGATGTTCACTCTGGCACACAGCAGCTATTTGATGCCCTCATGAATGCTTTAGGTTTCCCTGCAGAATTTTGTATTATAACAAGATAATCAATGATACATGTATTCTCTCCACCTTTATCAAAAAGTTGTTCAAGGTTTGTTAAATTTCCCTTTTCTCCTCAGGATAAAGGAGAAGTTTCCATATGCGTTTGATGACATTTGCCTGTACTCTGAGGTTTCTCACCTCTTGGCCCACTGTATGTTTCGCCTGACTTCAAGACGTTTCATACAAGAACTCTTCCAGGATGTGCAATTTATGCCAGTAAGAGATCAAACTGCTCTTTGTACTTCCCCTTAAGTGGCTTGTCTTTTTGTTTAGGTTATAACATGTGTTTTAATAATTCTTCCTCATTCTTGCAGATGTATGAGGAAGCTGAGGCAATCCTGACAAAGTCAAAACCTGTCGAAGAGGATGTTAACGCTCCTGTAGAATCATGATCACCCCTTGCCCCCCTGTGTTCCATGCACAACTGCTCCTTACAACCATGAAAAGAAAGCAAGACTGACATAATACAAGTCAAAGCTCTAAGGACAGAGGTTTATTTGGCACGTTTCTGTTGCTTGAAGCAGGAGTGTTGCTGCCAAGGAAAAAGAGGAATTGATCATTGCTCAGCTTCCTTTTAGCAAAAATGAGCTGGAAGCAAAAGACATCAGAATCTGTCAAATGTTTCACAACACACCTAATGCTGTTTCTGATCGTCTATTTTTTTTTTAATAGGAAAAATGGGGAGCAGTTTAGCCAAATACTGTTTTTACATGGCTTGAAAATCATGGGGAACACTCAATAATGCATCAAAGGACAAGCTGGAGCATTTAAACAAATACCCAAGAGGAGATGTTTTTCTGTAATGAAATGAATAAGGCATGTTGTTACGTCTGCCCTGAGATTTCTAGGATCCTGCTTTCTTTTATTAAACAAAACACTACAGAGGGATCCAGCTGTTTTTAAAATTTATCAGGAGCCTTCCTGGTTTATAACCCACCCTGACGTGATATTTTTCCAGCAGATATGTGCTTTTGCTTCTATTGCCTCACCCCTTGCTACAACCTGTACCTACTTGTCAGCACAGACAGCCCATTAACTTTCTACTTCTATTATCTCAGACAATCAAACATCACTTGTATTGTATTTTCTAAAGCATTATAGTTACCATCTTTACTCAGTACAGAGGGAGAATAGCATGTAATTTATTGCTAGATTATCCCATCCTTTACTTGCGTAGATCCTTTAACATTTTTCTTCAGCCATTGCATTTTAAGTAAGCTATACAAGAGGTAGATTGGTCGTAAGATTAAGTTATCTTTAGACCCGTTGATAACAGGTCCAGTAGTAAACTGCTTACAGATGTTTCCAGTACCTGCATAAACCCAGCAGCTACTCATCACAATGCCGCCTTACCTCTGTGCTTCACCTCTTCTGCATGTTCAACAAGCATGGCCAAGTTGTAACGTCGCTTTAATGTATTTCTTGCGTGTTAAACTTTTATTTAAGAATAAATGGTCATTACACGCTTTCATACATTGTAGGAATTTAATTACCCCAGGATCTATTTCCACAATATCACTTATCTTTCAATTGGTGAGAAGGATGAGGAGGGGTGAGGTGTAGTGCGATGTAGTGTGATGACTAAAAGATATGTAAAAGGTTTCCAGGGAAACGGGGCTCTCTGTTTCCATTGGCTTGTTTTTGCTATAATGCTGCTACAGAAATGGACTCGTAGAGAGATGGCTCATAGATCAGGTGAGTTACGTCAGATCCGATCTATTTATTATATGTCTGTACCATAGTGAGCTCAACCAGAGAAGAAAAAAGTTATTTATATTTTTTCCTCAAGACTGTATTATAATTTAAAAAGATTTTTTTTTTTTCCTTTTTGCCTGAATTGTGGTTTCCCTTGTATAATGTGTACTGTATGTTTTGGGGGGCACTGATGACCTGAAGAAACATACAATCCTATCAAAGGGATGCATTGTTAATAAAACAAAATTTGAAATACCCAAAATATGTTTCTATTTTATACTTAATTTGCGACTTGTTTAATTTGATCATCCAAGTCTTCTAATACTACAGAAATATTTGTTTTAATTTTTGCTTTTGAAGACAAATTAACTTTGATCAAGATGCTCAGCGGTGTTTAGACTGGATCTGCCTGAATGTTAAATTCTGTCATCAGACTCCTAAGAGGTTGTAATATGTTTTACTCAGTTAATCTACATTTACTTGTAAAAAGAGAAAAAAAGTTTTCCTACACACTTATCCTGGGTGATGCTCTGTAAAATGAGTTTGTCTCCATCAATGCTGCTCCCAAAGAAAAGAAAAGCTGTTCTGTAGAGGTGCACCATGCAACAAAATCAAAATGTCCATGACAGAAAAATGTGTTGTTTCTGTTGGTATCTAATCACTTTACTAAAATAAGTCGTCTTTATTCTTAAAATGAGCCATTTAAACATCTACTTGCCGTGGGTCCACACATATTGCCACATACAGCAACTATGGTGTCTCTGAATGGACAAACAACTGAAGCGACCCTCTGAGCTTTAAAACTGCAGTATCAGCTTTGATACTTGCTAGAGCACTATTTGGGATAAGTAATGCATTGAACGGCACATAGAAGACAGTACACATTTACACAATTTTAGAGTAGGCACTTTCAGTGCGGTTATATCTACATCTGAGACCACTGGATCCACGTTGATAAAAACATGTTTGGAAGACTTGGCTACTGACTACCACTGTGCTTAGCATTTAAAGTAATTTCTTTGCCTGTTTTTTACTACTTAATGTCAGTAATTCTTACACACTGTAGCATTAAGGCTGAGATTACCTTCAGCATTTTAATAACTTCTACTGTGGAAAATGCTTTGCAACACGTACAGCAGGGAGCCATTTCATTAAACTTCCATGTACAACTGGGAGCGTCTAAGTGAAAATATGCATAAATGAGAGAAGTGTAGACATTCATTCAAGAAACATGAACTCTGTTTGTGATCTGCATCTCAGAATCTGACTCCAAATTCAGCAAGAGTCCAGCTGCAACACTCCCAGATCTTCTAGACGCATCCTTTGGAGAAATGTTAAGAAAAAAAAGAAACACAAAAACATGCAAAGTAAAATCTTTATTAATAAATGAACAAAACCCACACACATCAAGCTAAACTCCAACATAGTTTACTAAGCCAGTTGGTAGCTTCTGAGCTCCTGTTTATCAAGCTGATCACAAAGTTGAGACACTTAGGAAAGCAGCACAGAGACAAGACAACAGCACCCAGCAGATAAAATCCACATTACATACAGCCACAATAAAACTCTGGGAAGCTACCTTGGAGCCAAGGCATAGCTTTTTAGGGAGAGAGATGGGAGTTGTGCTTCCTTACTGCTAAAAAGCCAATGAGTTTAATTAGGACAAAGTAACCCTAAAATTAAAACATAGAGAAGACCTACCTCAGGATGTGAAGTTATAAACACACTCTAGCTCAAATGCCACAGCCAAACTATAGAACAAGTTCAAAATGGACCAGAGGAACCAACCAGAGGAAAGGAAGCCACCAAATTGCCACCTACCACACCAGTTCTTTACTGGGACAGAGACTCTAAAAGGGCAGACATCTGCTCGTTTATATATGGCAGAGCCACACCAGGTGTGGATCTTTCATAGGAAGGAGTGTGAAGAGGAAGAGATTCCATAAGACATGAACAGTGCAAAATGATTGCTTATATGCTTTTGGCCACAGAATTTTATTTTTGCTTCTTCATGAACTCATCACATTATAAAAAGGATCCTGCCTTTAATATTATTTATTAAATGGAAAAATACAACCTTTATATTTGAATCAGCAATGGTTTTAGTAGCTTTGTAACTGATAAACCAACCTAGACTTAAAACGGTGTTTAAAAGAAAGAATAAAAAATAAATACAATCTATTAACAAATAAACAATTACCTTCTTTTTAACTTCTTTTTTATTGACTGCACACTTTACAGCAGACTGTAGTTGCAGAAACGATCCTAAAATGTTGGAGTGTTTAATTTTCTTTCACTAGTTCTACTGTGACATGAAACATACAAATAATTACATCCAGTAAAAATAGAAAATCACAGTCGTTGCAGTAGTACTTTGTTGCATTATTCCCCAAATATATTGCACAACTTTATGTTGTTGTCTGCCGCACAGCTCCATTTCTGATTGAGGTAAATAGTTAAGTTAATGATTTCCATATGAAGCCAAATGCTTGGCTCCATGTTTGCTTTTTACCGTTTTTTTGTGACCATCTTTGCTCAGTGTGTTACACAAGTATCCGCTCTTTAGAGATGAAAACAGTTCAACAGGCATTTGGGTGTTGGTGCTCACAAACTGTCAACTTTTTCTTCCTTGTCAGTACTTTCAAAAGTATTTTGTTTCATACTTTGTGAAGATTTGCTGACATCAGAGTAGGATCTTTTTGTGCTTGAGTCTGCTTCCTGTTGCATTTCATGTTCTTCGTAACTAATATTATCATACACCTCTCTTATTCCATTCCTCGTCTCCAGGTTTTTGTTGGTCAACTGAAGCTGCAGCAGCACAGCTTTATTAACGCCTGGGCCTGAAAGAAGGAAAGGGACTCATTTAATTGTAAATATTAATTTCATTAGTGCCTCTCTGTTGCACAGAAAAAAAATATAAAAAATAATATACATACCAAAATAACTAAGCAGCACAGGGAGAAATATCAGTCCATGAGCTATTCCCAGAAGTGTAATGACAAGATTTAACCGGAAGAAGAAAATCTGAATGAGCTGTGCTTTGGCAAAAGCCAGCACAAGGATGCCTGGCAAGTTGGTCATTGCAACACCAGCAAACACCTAAAATGTAAATAATTAACAAATTGAACTTGAGCATCTGTTACTTTGATAAAAAAAAAAAAGTGCACACTTACAGAATTAGCATTTTTGGCACTAAAATATTTTGATGTATCTAACTTTTGTATTTGAAAGATACTGTTAGATTATCAAAAAGTTTACTTACTGCACTGCCCATTTTGGCCGTGGCCTCCTTGGCTCTTTCCACACGTGTGAGCTTAATGCTGAGTGCAAAGGATCTTGTCATGTGGGACACAAACTCCACAGATATACCTACTGCCTGTAAACAACAGTGATTAAGTAAATTAAAATAGGGAATTGAAGCACATTGAAATTAAACATGGTTTGTGAATAATGTGTTCAATCAATTTACAACATTCCAGAATAATGTCTCCATAGCAGAAAAATATGAAGGCAACGTATCAGTAATTTGGTAATAACCTACAGTATACTAATGCAGTGTACCCTTGGGGAGTTATTTTCTGTAGACAGGTTTGCAGGTAGGCGCAACAACTACATTTTCTTCCTCATATTTAACTTAAAGATTACATTTTTTTCTATTTTCTACTGTGATTTAAAAATAATCAGAAAGGAAGGACACTGCCCTCTCCTTGAAAGAAAAAAAAATAGTCTGCTGTGATTGGTCAGCTCTAACTGCACTTTTGTTTGGATTTAGAGTCATGGGGGAAGCACTTGAGTTTTATTTGGCAGAAAATCAGCATATGCCCTGAAGTGCAGGATGAATCCTTTGGTTTTTGGTAAAATTTTCCAGAAAATTATAAATATTACAACCCAGTCAGGCATTCATATAAATGCACTATTTTGTCATTGCAGGCTGAGACCTTGGACTATAAGATGTATAAATAAAACTTAAAAAAACCAAATTTGATTTCATGGTTACTTTAAAAGCCAACTCTAGAGTAACAGAAAAATAGCCTCCCTTAGACATCCCATGAGAGGCAATTTCTTACCGTGACCAGATTGATTAGAGCCACTGCATTGTAATCAATGCTCCATAATGTCATGACTCCAACAGTATCCACAACGATCATGATTATGGTGAGCAAGTTAAGGAGGCCAGATCGCAGATCCAAACCCAGCAGCAGGCAGCACACGACAAAAGTCGGCAGCAGACACAGGGCGATGTTGAAGAGTCCCTCTGATACAATAGTTAGGTACTGCTCATAAAACACATTAGTAATCCTGGATGAAGGAGAAAAAAGATCATGATTAGGAATTAATGACGACTTAAACTTAATAACAAATTCTATATGAATATTTCAAAGGAACTGAATATTTTGCACAATTGTAGCAACTAAACCTAATTCGGTTTAGAGTAAGAAAAAGACAGTAAGACGTTTGGGGATCTATGGTACATACGTGTATGGAAATACTTCAAAGTCAGGTGAAGTGCCTGTAATGTTCCTCATGCCCATAGTAATGTTGTGAGCCAGCTCTCTGGCTTTTAGCAGGGCTGCAGTGAACTCCTGAGAGTTGGTCAGAGGTACGTGGTAAGCCATGAACCGAGAGGCTGGGATGATCAGGAAAACAAAGTTAATCTGCTGTCATCACTCCTGCTTAATTTAACACAACATATTACACGATAAGAAAAGACCTACCGATTATTTCTCCACTGTCGTCTATCACCACTGACGTGTCATATGCCCCTAAACCCCTGTTATGTAAAATAGAAGCAGTGAGATGGCTGTTTGCATGATGTGTTATGTTCATTAGATTGTGTGCATCTACAATACACACCCTTTGGAGCATTGTAGGTCAGGCCTGTTACCAAGGAAGTCAGGGAGGAAGCGGTTGAACTCTTCCACACTGGGCCTAATGACACCATCTGGAGAGCGGGCTATGCACTTATTTATGCACAGTAGAGAACCTGTGGAGGCATGCAAGCAGAGATAGTGTTCTTAAAGTCATGCTAACTACTTATTTTACATATGGAAATTCACTCCTAATGTGTTATGTGCTTTTTATTAAGCAGCAGCTCTCACTTATGTTTGCAGGGCAGAACTGTCCAGTATTTGGTCCGAAGCTATAGAGACGACAACATCTAGATCCAGGGTTCAACCAGTCAATGAAATCATCCACCCATGAGTTAGCAGGAATTGCCAAATAGGATCTACAGATCACATCATTCATAAGTTATATGATAAATACTGGCATCAAAGAAGAACACTAAGTTTTTATTCCAACAACGGAGTCATATACGTCTTTAACATTTTTTGGAAGTTTAGGACACAATTAACCTGTCATGCTTTAAACACACAGACTGCTGTGGTATTGTACAAATGTTCATTTTGGTTCTTTGTTCTGGTTTACAGCAACTATTAAATCTAATCAAAATTTTTAAAAAAAGCTAAAGTTAGCTTAAGTCTGTCTCTGTTCGAAGACTTCTATTAAAGTTTACTAATTAACACATTAGAAATAGTCTGTTTAATTCAGAAGGAAATAAAGTAATAACAAGGGTTTATTGGTTTGTTTATTTGAACTTTGAAGTGGATTTTTCATATATCTATGCTACAGTAAACCAATAGGATGCTAGCTGTTTTGGCAGTATTAGCCTTATCATTGAAGAAAGGCTCAATAAAAAGATCAAACTATTCTTTTAATGCCTGAGAGTGATACTCATTTGATAAAGTAAATAGGTTACACATGAGAATTTTAAAGAATTTGAAAGTTATGACCAGTAAGTTACTGGTTATAACTTTCAAATTCTTTAAAATTAAATGCTGCTATAAAGCAGCAGCATTGAATTAGATCCAAAATATTCCAATTTATCTCTAGAAAAGAAATAAATATTGCTGAAAATCCAACTGTTTAAAACTAATTTAATACATCAGGTAAAGCATTATATCCTTTTATTTCAATACTTCCTCTTCTACAGTAAGTGTTCCTTTTAAAATTGGACATCACAATTTACACGTCTGATAGAAAAGATACTTTGAGGATACTTCATTTTAGAGGCAGAAATGTACCTGATGCATTTCAAATATAATCTTAAAGGATATATAGGTTTGTTCTCTCTACATTGGGTTAGAGGCACCATTTATTTCCTTAGTGCTATTCCTGCAACTGAGTTAATCGTTAACTAATCTGATTGTCTTGTATGTTAGAGGTTGCAAATAGGATATCAGTAGGTTCAAGGATCTGAAATATTATGATAATTTGAAGGACACAGGAGGAAAAAGTCTTATCATTGCAGTAAGACAATGGAAATAGTAAAGTGTATTACAAACTAAATGTAAAATTAAAAAGAAGGAAGGGTCTCACCGATCAGGGTAGTTAGTGGCATATTGGATTTTCTGGGTCATTGAGAACTGATCACAGCCCACACTGGAGCAGACTCCATTCATGCCTTCCACAGTGGTAAAATTGAACCCCTTTTTTGCCACAAAATAAACAGGAGCCCCGACTTCAAAGTATTTGTATAGGTAATGGAAATAGTCCAGCATATAAGAACCCTGCACAAGAATAGAGTAATCACAGTTACACAGAAAGAGAGCTGCACTGTCTTTATTCAGATAATTCTGAATAAAGTGGTGTTTACTGACCTTTGGCATAGCCAACTCCTGATCCAGGCCCACCTTTACATGCAGCATCAGGAATATGGAGGCACAGAACATGAAGATGAAAACCAACATCTGAAAAAAAGATAGAGTTGAATGTAATGACAAATATCCAGTCAAAACACCTTTGTGCATCATAAGCAGGTTTAGCTTTGTATTAGGGTAAGAATTTGTGATTATTTTCCTTTTTTCTTGTTTTATTTTAGTAGATTTGCTGTGGTTTTCATATGAATGTGCTTCAGAGGACAGAGTTTGTTACCACTATGATCCTGTTGTAGCGATGCAGCAGGGCAGGAGCATAGTATTTCCTCATGAAGGGCAGCAGAAAGCCCTCATTTGGTTTGGTGGGACGCTGTGTTGATACACTAACACAACAGAAGAGTTCACAGCGATTGCTGTCTTGACGCCGAGCATCCAGGGACAGCAACGCTACAAAGGCTGTCATCTGAAGGACAAAGTCCATAAGCACAGCCAAAGCAGCATACAGAGCAAAAGATTTCACTGCTGGCATGGTGGACAGGGCCCCTAGTAAAGCACAACAGAAACATGGTCAAATACGAAGACACTGCATGAAATTTCTTGTTGACTTTTTCGATTTAGTTATTTTCAAGAAAGTTTTAAAAAGTTCCCACCTAGAAAGAAGCAGACTGACTCAGAGAGACTGCACAGGAGCATGCTGGGAGCTACATGACCAAGTACACGGCCAATTTGCTCCTCTCGCTTCTCTCCAGGTTTTCGTACATCCCTCTGAAAGGACAGAAAGGTAAGGTAACCTTACTTTATATGAAGATCATTCAGCAACACTATGCCACTGTGTATTCACTACACACACACACCTGATACTCCAAAACAAAGATGAAGATGTTGTCAGCTCCAACAGCAAGCACTAAAAAGGGCACAACTTGCAAGATGACCAGTGAAGAGGGGATGCCGATCCAAGAGTAGAAACCCATGGAGGCCAGAACGGAACAGCCAACCACCAGGATCCCACCCAGACCCACCAAGAACTTGGAATCTACCTGCAGGACAGAGATAAGAATGTGGATATGATTCTTTTTTTTTTTTATTCCTCATATCGTCTGGTCTATCATGCTTTTTGTACTGAACAACTTTATGGCCAATAAAGAAAACAGAACATGTTCTACTGTAAAGATTAGCGCCATACAGGTGACATAGCCATACTGTGGTAGCCCCTGCTTATCAGAGTGCACATGATAAGCAGTGTTTCATCAATTTAGTCCTTTTGGTAAAGGCCCATCAAATTAAAAATACAGGCTATACAATACTATTTTTATAGTAAAACAATTAAGAGTAATCTATAGCAGTTATTATGTTCATATGCAACTAAACAGGACGTGCAGCTGATGGGACGCCATGTGTTTTCCAAATATTTGGTTTTCAGAAATATTCAAATTTTGTCCTGATGATTGCACTATGTTAAAATTCAGTAGATGACCAAAGTTTATGACATTTCCCTATTGAGTAGAACATTAAAGTAGTTTAGACCATAACAGTGAAAACTGATGAGTACAGTCGTCAATATCCGCTGTTTAGTGGCCATAGTTGCCTATGCAAAAATAGATGATTACATGGATGGCAACAATTAATGACTAATTAACCATTAAACTTGGGGTTAGACAAACTGCAAGTGGAAGCAAAAGTTTCTAGTTTATAAAAAACTAGAGATAACTATCTGAGGCCTTACCAGTATGCGTCTCCATGAAGAGTACTCCCCAAGTGCCACAGCGATGTAAACAAAGATTACTGCATAGCTTATCATGAAAATTGGAATGTCTTCGGCTGTTGTTCTGTTAATTTCATCCTCTAGAGATCTCTATAGGATATGGAGAACCCAATGACATGTTATGGGTTAGAGGTAGACAGGTGAGATAAAGGAAGAGGAGAGAACATAACACTCCCCATAGAAAGGCTTCAGAAACAGTTCTTTATCAGTAAGACTACTGATTACTTCTTCCTCATTTAAAAAAAAAGTTTAAAGAGTTACAGTTGTAGGTAGGAGGGAAAGAAGTGAGTAAGGACACTGACATAACAAATCCAAGGCCACCAAGTTATTTACAAAAAACTCAAATCTTTCAGAATTTCTTCTTGGAAATTAACAGCTGTGACACATGAAAAGCCCGTTTTCTGAGATCTCATAGATGACTGTACCTCTGCCATATATGCAAAGGTGAAATTAGCAGCTGGGTTCTTCTGGTAGTCCTGGACAATTTTAAGAAACTCTTTCTCCCACTGCAAAGCCACTTTGAACTTGGGGTTATCACGAGCATAGTTGTTAAGTGAGAAGGTCATGATGAGAGCTTCAGCATTGGTATACTCGTCATCTGGGGAAAGCAAGACATACAATGTTCAAGTAGATTTGAAACACCTTTGTGAGTTCTGTGAGGGTAGCTAAACTCACTCACCCTTATAGCCTCCAACTGCTAGAAATGAGAAGACTGGACCTCCGTAATCAGCCATGCAGCTCATTCCTAAGTCAGTGATATCTTTGAAGGACAGTGGAGAGCTTGAAAGAGACACATGAAGAAATGATTAAGTTATGAAAGGCTAGTTCACAGAGAGCTGCAGATATATTCCAGTATATTTTTTAATGAATAATTACTTGAGGCAGTAGATTAGGTGGTCTCTCCAGTCCACCTCTTTGGTCTCTCCCAGCTCGGTCATATTCACTTTAGCATTAATATTTTCCAGGCTGTTCTGAAAGTACTGTGGCAAGCTGTTTACTGCACAGTCAGTAAGGGAAGGATTGGATGGGTTCAGAGGTGCGTAACAAATATCTTTCAGATTTGCTGTGCGGTTCAGATCCTCTGACCAGAACTCAATTTTCTATAAGCAGCAAAAAAAGAGAGAAAAAAAAATGCTTTGATTAGCAAAAATAATATAGTTAATTGTTTTTAAATCATTGTCAGTTGTCAGTTTTGACCACGTAGACTCTTTACCTGTATTTTGTTCTGAAGCTCCAGCAGCTCAATGATAAGATCTTTAGATAAAATCCCACTAAAGTTCTGCAGTCCAAACAGCAAAGAGTTGTAAATGTGTCCTTTCCTGTCTGGTGCTGTCAAGATCAGCTGGTTTGTCCTGAAGAAGGGGGTAAAGTGCTTGTCATGGAAGTCTTTTTCCTGGCGGGCCTGGCTTTTCGGAGCAGACCACAACTCGACTGGATCAGTGGTGAGTTCAATGGACTTGAGGCCAACAGAGAAAGCAACCACCACAACAGCGGACACAAACAGCACCTTAAATGAAGATAAAGTATTCACTAGTTAGAAATCTCTTCTCCATAAGGCTACTTTTTTTTCCAACCAAAAGACAGGATACAATTGAGTAGAAGTTCAAAAAAGGTTACACAGCATCTTTTTGACTCGCTTACCAAAGAAGGATAAGTGGCTATGAATGTTCCCCAAGCCTGAAACTGTGAGCTCAGGAAAGTTTGAGCAGCCAAGCTGATCTTATCAGTACATGTCACCTCTGAAGGATGAATGACAGGAGTGAGAGGACTGTTCTGGTCTTTACCTTTACCAGTTTTCTTCCCTTTTTCTTCATTCTTTCCTTTTTGAGACTTTATCAAGCAAGAGACAATGAGGTAGAGCAAGAAGCTAAATATCAGAAGACAGAGTAAGATAATAGAAATAACAAGGAATCCATCTATCCCAAACAATTGGAAAGGTGCACGGGGTGGCAAAGGAGGTGGCACACGTGGGCACACTTCTTCACAGTCCTGGCAGGAACAGGCCTGACCACCTGATGGCGTGTTCTCGTTACACTTCAGAGGTTGTCCATTGTATGGAACCACACCTTCTGGCAGCCCTGTGGTATCGCCTGGTTTTATCAGTCGGAAGTCAATGTCAAGTGGAGCAAGGCCGTTACTGGAATCCCCCTGGAAATCATACCAGCGCTGTGGAGTGCACAGCTTGGCACCAAACCGACCACACATGGTGGCGATGGCGAAGCCTCCTGTGGCTGGAATTCGGACATCTTTACAAGACTGGAAGGCGCCGTCTGCAAAGGTGGTGCTGACATATGCCTGATAGCCCACCACGCCCTCTCTGGTGACGCCCAGTTCAGTGATGTTCATGACCTTTGTGACATTTACTGCAAGCGTCTGGTTAGGGCTGCAGGTGTTGATGCAGTGGAGGTGGGCAAAGTTCTCTGCGCAGGAGGGGCAGCGGTTCAGCACGGCCCGGGACATGGTCAGACTCTTCTGCAGAGATGTCATCTGTTTGATGGAGCAGCAGGCATATGTGTTGCCCTCTCCTTGATCCAAAATGGGACACACCTGCAGCAAGAGCAGACTTTATTTAACAATAAGCAGACTTATATAAATTCAATTATGAAAAGAAGATTTTTTTATTTATTTTATTTTAAGCCTCTTTTGTGTCTCTCACAAATCATAAACAAACCTCTTGGAGCTTTTTGTAGTGTTCTCCTTTGAGAGCTCGGGCAGGGCCATAATTGAGACAGGGGACGATAGGAGGGATGAGGGTTTCCCCTAAAGACGGGTTACGGCCACACTCCTCATAGAAAGCACAGTAGCCAGGCTGATGTTGAGCCTCTGACAGCATCTGTGCAGCAGTTATTAAAAACAGCTATTACTATTAATAATTTACATTAATAAGTGACAAAAAGTTTTTTATTTATACCCATATTTTTGTCAGTAATTTCATGTGACTTGTGCTGTACAGTGTCCTGCCACAGCCAGCTCACAGCTGCAAATGGAGACTGTTCAAATGTGTTGTTTGCTCAATACTAATTACAATCCACCTCTGTGATTAAAGGAAGATACTCATTTTTATGTATTAAGTTCCAATAAGGACTTTTTTGGTGGTGAAGTAACTACATGTATTTGCCTATATAACCTTCTTCATTAGCCCAGTCATATTTTTAAAACACACATTAAACTTTAAAATATTATTTCAACCATTCAAGTTGTCATTACTATCTAAATATAGTGTTTTTATTGTATTGTCTTCGCTTTTTTTCTTTTTATCAAGGTACTTTTGTCTATGTTTGTGCAGTTTCTAGTACAGGAAAATTAAGTACAATCAAATCATTTAAATGATGTAGAATAAAGTCTAATTCATGCTACAAAATAATTAATATTCAAACCAGGTCCAACATATTTTGGTGTAAATAACTAAATTAAAGTTGCTCAAGTGCCTAAATTTGTAAGTTTTACTCATACTACTGCTACTTTCTAATTTGACAGCAATGCATTTTCTTTTCTTTTCTTCTATTTAATTGTACATATGAGTCATTAAAAATATATTTAATTTCCTATTTTCACTCTTTCCAAATCAAACATCAACCAAAAACAGAAATTGAAAAATTTTTTCCTGGTTTCTGCAATGAACCCAATACTGATAACAGAAACCACACAAGAGGTTTTATATTGGGTAACTTTCAAGTGAATTATTGGTCATCTACTGTCAACATTAACATTCTTTTAAAAAAAGGGGCTTGAATTGATTTTGTCTATAAAGTGGCTTGAGATGACTGGGTTGTAAATTGTCACAATACAAACAAAGCTGAATTGAATTGAATTGAATTAATACGCTTCTACATTTGACATTGGACAAAAAGACTTGACAAAGCACAGGAGAGCGATTGTGAAATTAAATTTGGGTTTTTCTGTTTATTACAAAAATTAGATTAATATTTTTTTTCATTTAGTATTTGAATTTACCAAGAACTTCTGTTGTATTTATTGTCTTCTACTTTTCTGTACTGGTAACTGCATATTCTGGTTAAGATATTTTTAGCTGTTTGTAAAATTGATTAAAAAAAAAATTTCAAGGATACAGTTATCTAAAAAGGTGTACACATTAAACTTCCCTGTTTCAGACTTATCAGGTCCTGGTTTGCTACCAAAGAAAGGAATCCCCAAAGTACGTACCACACAAGCCAGAAGAGTGATCAGAGCTCCAACGCGAATCATGATTCCCGAGAGTGTTCAGTAACAGAACAAAGTCCTTACATGCAGCACACTGGAGTGTTTATAAATCACTGTCCTGTATTTCCAACATGAAGACACATCAGGCAAAAATAGAAGGAGGAACTCTGCTGCTCTCCTCTTTCTCCTATCGTCTGTCTGTCTAACAATGGGATGTTGAGGTAGAAAAAACATCATGACTTGTCTAACGTCATCACTTCTGTGATGTCACACCTGTCTTATCTGGTGTGATTTTGCAGCCGACCAATCACTGCTACAGAAGATCAATTCTTCTGTTTCATCATTAACACAGGAGCGATTATGATACGGTTGCTGAGGTGACTCCAAGCAGCTTATAGAAACTATTTGGGGGGAATCTGAAATAACAACCGCACCCAGTTCTTCACTAACATGTACAGTGTAAAACCATAAACTGTTACTCTGTTCTCTCTATGACACATCACCTGTGTCTGATCAGTCTATTCATAGTCTGCCGAATATAATTTCACATACTTTTTTTTCTTCTTTTTTTCATGTCACATGACACAATTGTCTGCTGTGAGTGACTGTGCTTTGTGCAGACCATCTGATGTTTAAAGTGCAGAGAGAGAAATATGTAATGAATTATCTACCTGAAACAAAGCATGCATATTTAAAATGATACTTTTTAGGCTGTTCCATGTTTCTCCAAAAACAGGTACAACCTGTTGAAAGCAGAAGGGCAGCAAAAAGACAAATCATGTCTTGATCACATCCACAATTTAAGATCAGCTTAATTAATGCTGTTATCACATGTCAAGGTTACTTTTGAGATAAAGCTGACAGTTGAGGCTTCATAGTTATAGCGCAGGATCATCTGAGCAATCAGGGTGAAGGTGCACATTCACTGAAATTTGTGATAAACAAAGATGATGGGAAAGACAAGAAAATGCAGAGCAGATATGGTGATGTTATTTGTTCTTTCATAAGCTGATAAGGCACGGAAAGACAGAGAATTTTCTGGGAAGGGCACCAAATCCTGCTGCAGACAGCTGTGTACATACGGACCATGGGATTTAAGCATGGCTATCTGTTACTGCTCTACAGTTCATAGAGTCATTTCTGTATGTTATTCACACATTGTTTTTTTTTTTTTATTACCCTCTAATTTTCTTCTGTGAACCTCAGGATGATAGTATTCCTCTTCTGTTTTATTGTGTTTATATAATATCAACGGGAGAATGCTGTGGTTCTCTTTTATTTTTTTATGGGGTTTATCTTCTTCACTTATGGAAAGGACTCTGCCCATTCATAAAATCTTGTTTTTTCCCCCTTTTTTTCTCTTTTTGCATAGCTTAGCTAAACCTTAATATACATCTGTCACTGTAGAAGGACCAACATCCAAACAAACTCTTTACCCTTTAACTTCCAGGTCTACCAGTTGGTAGAGAAATTTTTCCTGTGACTCGACTTATTAAAAAAATTGTGGGAGTAAAGCTGCCTGAGTGTTCCAGAACATTCAGTTATGTAACCACATATGTAAGTATATGTTTTCACATTACTGTTTCAAGTTTAGAACTGTTAACTATTGTTACTATACTATTAATTGTTGTCTCAACCATTTCTTTAAACTATTTTTTCTTAGTATTATTGTCCTCAGGAAATAAAAACATTCAAATAATTACTGTTTTTTCTTGGTGTTGTTATTAAAGCATTAGATTAGATTTGTGCACCACAATTTTGCAGTATAACTTGGATCTAATTCTCATGTACTCACATTATGCAAACAAGGATCACAATACCTCCTAAAAGACTGAAATATTTTGCATAATAATTCTTTAATTGATATGTTTATCATTATAAACAAAAATCTACAAATAGTATTTTTAAACTGAGGAAAATTAAGGAATGAAGATGGATTAAACAATTTTTTCTTGAAGAGAAGAATTAAACAGTTAAAACTGCATATTTACAGTATCTATCAAGCATTTTTATTTGATTATCATTATTAATAATTAGCCTTTGCCTTATTATTAATTAAGGTTAAGGTTTAGCTTTATTAATCCCCAAAGAGGAAATTGGGTTGCCATGGAAATTCACATACAATACAAATAGAAAATAAAACTTCAAAAATAAAAGAATGCTACTTCTATACAACATAAATATAACTGAAGTCAAAAACATTTAAACAGTGAGTTGTGTCCTGCTGGTGGGATGCTGTGAGGCTGCAGAGCTAACCACTGCCTCATTGTGCAACTCCAAGCTTAAATCAGCTAAAGTAAAACATGAGGGACTAAAACATTTTGGAGAGAAAATAAGCATTTGAATTTCATATTTGACCATTTTCTCTCTTTCCCAAGATATTTAACTGCTCATGGTAAATTTCGCTAAATAAAAAAGAGATAATCTTATTTATTTATTTTTTTCTTCCCAAAGCTGTTGCAGTTAACGGTATATTACTTAATGTCAATAACATAGCAGAATATTGTTTAAATTTAATTTTAAAGGTTTGGAGTATAGAAAACAATTTATTTTTGTTGGACTAAAATACAGTGTATTTTAGCATGCATTGCTAATTGGATTTGTAAATGTGTTTTTCAATCGTTCCAATTCTCGATCTCCTTCTTGACATTTTTTTTTTCTGTAAATGATTGCTGACCAAAAAACTAAACAAATTAAACAGAATTAAAAATCAAAAAGTAAAATAATAAAAAAGTAACATATTTATTTAAAATAAAACATGTAATACTATTCTTTGTTAACATATACTTTAGCATTTTTGTATTTTATATAATGTTTAATTTTTTTTTACATTGTTTAACCCTTCAACAAAACTGGAATAGATGTGAGTGCATAAATTATTTAAACTCACCATCCATCCATCCTTTGCCTACCCACTTAATCTAAGGTAGGGTCACAGAGGGACTGGAATATATTCCAGCTGCAAAAACAGGATCAACACAGAGATAAACATCCATGTACGCTAATACTCTTTCCAGGGGGAATTTAGAAACACCAATCAGCCTTACATTCCTGTTTTTTGATGGTGAGAGAAAGCCGGGTTCCTGGAAAGAACCCACACATGGATGGGAAGAACATACTCCACACAGAACGTCCTCAGCCAAGATTTGCACCAGAAAGTTTACGATGAATAAAAATCCTTGTACAAAATTATTGAACTTAAAAATGTAGTTTTAGTGGCTGTCATTGTTATTGCCATTGCAATTTTTTTGCTGTATTCTGTCTGTCAACCACCTTTACCTACTTTAACCTTTAATTAGCTGTCTATTACATTGCAATTATTTAGGTGCAATAATACAAAACATAATTGTATTACATTTTTAACCTCTTGTTTAGAGGTCTGTTTTTATTTTATTGAGACAGAAAAATATCATTAAAAACATATGAATGGATATTAAACAGAATATTCTCTTCTCAAATGTCAGTGTTATTGTGAGTATTTTCATTTCTACTCTCACAAAATGCAAAGCAGGATTTGTAAATTACTTATTTTAAATTTAATTGGTTTAACTTTAGAGGTTGTGGCATGTAAAAAATCACAACCAGCATCAATTCCAATTTAATTTATAAACATATTTCCATCCTGTACAGTATGGATGTACAGTAGCCTTCTCTCTTTGATCGTTATAAAAAAAATCGGTGATGCATGTGGGTTTTTTTTTTAAATCTCTGCAAGGATGTTAGATGTGAGCGCCGGAAAGTCTCAGATTTGTGAAAGAAAATATCAGACAGCCGTAAAAAAAATATTGTCTTCAATCCTCCAGATGTCCAAGAAAATGCCACCTAAGCCATATCACACCTTGCAGATTTGACATTCAGATAACACTTTCCCCTCTTTATTATCAAATCCTTATCAAGCTTTCGTTGTGGAGAGCTCCCATTATCACTGTGCAAGCTAACATGATTTGGCCTGACTTCTTGGACTCTGATAAGAGTAAATGATAATTATCTTAGAAAGGTCTCGCTATCACAGAGGTCCTCAAGGCCCACTATCCTGCAGGCCTTAGATGGCTCTCTGCTGCAACACACCTGATTGAAATTAAACGTTGTTGCAGCAGGGAAATATCTAAGACCTGCAGGATAGTGGGCCTTTAGGACCAGGGTTGGGGATCTCTGCGCTATCAGACGAAAACTGTGAAAGAAAATAAAACTTATTGACACAAATTAGATGATCTTACATGAAGTCTACTATCAGTTTGACTCATAGGGACAGTGATTTATATATTAAGGTGGATTCGTGTGTAAGGAGACTTTATGTATTTCTGCTTGATTTACACTGACCAGTGGTCATTGCTAATATGGCCTCTAAATCACTAACATGGTCCTTCACCACCAAAGGCATGTATCCAGCTATTTCTGCCATCTGGGACATGAAAGCTACTACTATGTAGCTCTCATGCCAATCATTTTATGTAAACAGACTTATTATACAATCAGTTATTTACTTCATGGTACTCTCGTTTGGGGTTAATATATACACAAACTGCATGGTAGGCATGCAAATTTTTTCAGACCAGTTTCTACCTTGAGTCCTGTAACGATGAAGTAAAGAAGTAGTTATTTCTACTTTTGACACAGCTACTTTAATTTCTATTAAACATTAAGCTCATGTGAAAACTGAAAATAACCCGGAAATAAAATTTAGGGCATGCTTAATGTTTTGATTCACACAGAATAATAATAATTAAAAAAATAGTTTCTTCTCAACTCTTTTTACACTTCTGCTGTAAACCATTTGGGTTTTGTTGTTGATTTGGCAACATCATGTGCTAGACAGAAACCGGGCTTCTGGTTACTAATTCAGAAATCACTGATGACACAGTCAGACATGATCAAATCCTTGGTTTTGTGAATAAAACTGAGTTTGCTAAAGTGAGCTGAAAAACTATCCTTCCCTTGCTGTGAAGATGTTAGGGGCTGTGATTTTATTTTAAATGAAACAATTTATTTTTAGGGAGTCATGAATTTATTCAAGAAATGTAAATATATCCAGGACACAGACATTTCCTATCCCTATTAAAAAACACATTAAAGTGGGAAATAATGTCAAATGCATGGCTCATTTGGAGAGTTTTGACATATTAGTACTAAGACAACTCAAAAATACAAATAAAAAGGTACAAAAAGAAAAAATACATGCACATTTCAAAGTTCAGGAGTAACACCCACTACCTTAAACTTAAAAATACAGTGAGTAGGAAAAGCAGGAAAAAAAGTTCATGATTTAAAATCTGCGCTGCTTATTATAGTCTCCAGGCCCAGGAAGGCCTCTGGGGAAGCCACCCTGGCCTCCTCCAGGCATGTTGTTGTTTCCTGGCCCTGACATCATTGGAGAGCTCTCAGCAGGTATGCCAGCAGTACTGGCAGGACCAGAGTTTCCACCCAGAGAATTTCTGTTCATGGTCATCCCGTGGCCTCCCATGTGCATCCTCATGTCTTGCTCTCTATTTTCAGAGAAGTTTCCCCTGAAGCCCTCCTGCTGCCTCTTCATTATCTCCTCATTCCGCATCCTCATCTCTTCCTCTCTCCTCCTGCGTTCCTCCTCCTGCCGGAGCTCAGCCTGCTTCCTCTTCTGCACTTCTTGACTGTGGAGCTCCTCCATCCTCCGAAGCTCCTCCTGTCGCCTCAGCAGGTCCTGCCTCATCAGCATCACCTGATGCTCATGTCTTGCTGCCTCCATCTCAGCCTCCAGCTTCTCCTGAGCCTCTTTCATGTTGCGGTCCACCATTTCATACTGCTGCTTCTCCATCTCCATCAGAGCTTTCCAGCGCATTGCATACTCGTACTCAAAGCTGCCAGGCTGAGCAAATCTTGGTGGCTGTTCACGCTCTTTATGAAACTGCTGGTTTTTGTTAATTAACTTTTCTGAGAGTCCCTCTTCTTCATCAAACTGCTCCATAGGTTCCACTATAATGGGCCGAGGAAAAGCTGTGAGGAGATAGGCACCTTCACCGCACTTATCCAAAGCCTTTCTTGCAGCTGGCTTTGAAGTGAACTCCACTATTCCTTTCCCCGTGGGCCTCCCTCGGTCATCCACTATCACCACAGCTCTTTCTATCTGACCAAAAACAGCAAAAGCCTCCTCTAGAAGCTCATTGGACACAAACTCTGGCAAATTCTTTACGGTTAATGCAGCACCGTGCGTTGCAAACCTCACCCGTATGGGCCTGCCCTTGAATACAAAATCATCCAGCTCGGCTCTGGCAATCTCTGCAATGATTCTTGTCTCCAACCGGATGAACCCGAAGCCCCTTTCCTTGTTGATAAAAATCTCACTGGCTTTTCCATATTTGTCAAACAGCTTTTCGAGATCATCTTCGCTAGCCCCAGTCGGTAGGTTTCCTACGAACAACCTGCTCCGCTGTGTAAATGTTTTCTCGCCGGGCTTTCTGAAGCTCTGCAGGTCCAGGGTTAAGGCCGCATTAGGGTTGGTCTGCTCACTGGGCTCCGGCTGCTGGCCATTGCTGTTGGGCCCCTCTGGCTTAAAGTAGTCTCCCTGGCGGTTAGGGCCGTGGTTCTGATGAGGACCTCTGTTTCCTTGCATTTTTTTTTATTAAACAAAAGAATACGTGTCGGTAATTTTGTCGTTAATAGCAGCAAACTCTTAGCAGGCAGTGGCGCACAAAGAGCTGCGAAAATGGCGACGCTACGTGCTGTTGCGACGTTATTGTGACCTCAATGCAGTGCGACATATGAATTCAAATCCGTGACGTCCCCTCTGTGCGACGTAACTCGTAAAGATAACAAGTTTAGTCTAAGTTAAAACGTGTTACGCGTATATTTACAATATCTGTTCAGTGTAGACCATGCTCGTTAAAAGTATGAAATGCTTGTTACATAGACTGATGATAGATTGAGTGCTGATTTTGCGAGGTGTGAAGTTTCTCGCGAGAGAACGTATTTGTCTCCGGAGGCGGGGGGAGTGGCGTAAGCAGGAAATTTCGC
Source organism: Rhadinocentrus ornatus (assembly GCA_037177495.1). NCBI lineage: Eukaryota > Metazoa > Chordata > Actinopteri > Atheriniformes > Melanotaeniidae > Rhadinocentrus > Rhadinocentrus ornatus. The sequence continues at coordinate 22,868,943 of JBAMHW010000012.1, read as the reverse complement.
GGGAATTGTCCGTCGTCGCTGACAGAGAAAGATTCATCAATATATGATAATAATATAACTTAATATTCGATTCAAGAGTGATTGGACTTTAGCATATACTCTTTTTTATTTAAGGTAATACCCTTACATCTCCTACAGTAGTATTATTTCTGCAAACATCTGCATGCTTTAGAAGAGTTCAGACAACACTAACGCTAATGTATTATGTTGACTTGTTATTGGTTAAGCTAATTTCACAAAAGCGCAAAGAGGGCATTTCATAATTCACTAAGTGGACATTTCTCTTCTTAGGTCTTATTTTCCTTCTCAAGGATAGTCATGTTCTCCGACCTGAGTGCCCAGAAGGACAGCTCCTCGCTGCTCTGCCGCCCAGACTCCTTGGACCAGGGGCCGGTGTTTGAGAGGATGTCTCAGGTCTACAGTCCCTGTTCCGACCGTTACACAGTTGGGGAGCGTAGCTTCAGCCGTCAGTATGCACACATTTACGCAACACGACTTATGCAGATGAGGCCCTTGTTATCAGAAAGAGCTCAACAGAAATGGGGTAAGCTCAGTAAAATCTGGTATACTGAAGCATCTACTTTACACTTAGATGTGTCTTCTAATATCAAATTCTTTTCTAATAGGATCAAATGTGCTGATCAAAAAGCTGTGTGATCTAGAAACAGGGGAGCAGTGTTGCATTGTGGGCACCTTGTTCAAGCGCATGGATTTGCAGCCATCTATTTTGAAAGAAATCAGTGAGGAGGTTGGCTTCATGCTAAGTTAACTTAAGTCTGGAAATACAAAGTAAAATAATATCAGTTTCTATGATGCATATGGTTAAAAAATCTGTTTTGCTCTTTCTTCAGCACAACCTCCTGCCCCAGCCTGCACGTTCAAAATACATTAATGAAACAGATGAACTTATTCTGGAGGATGAACTGCAGAGAATCAAACTGGAAGGCAAAATTGATAAAGACAAATGTGTGACAGGTCAGTGTTATTTCAAGATATCACATCAAGCTTTAAGCATAGGTCTTGAATGTTAAGCAATTTCTGTGTTTCTTTCTCAGGGAGTGTTATTGCAATATATGGAGCTGAGAAAAACGATGGCAAATTCACAGTAGAGGACTTTTGCACAGCAGAGCTCCCTTTGCAGGAAGTAAGACCTGCATTAAGCTCTGACAGGTAATCCTGTTCATACATGGTGACAATTGCAGCCTTTTATGTAAAGAGACTCTTAACTGGCAGGACTTAAAAACATAACTCTTTTTTTCAGGTTTGTACTCCTGACCTCAGGACTTGGTCTCGGAAGTACTCGTGCTGACAGTATGCTGGGGCTGCAGTTGCTGGTTGACATGGTAACTGGTCAGCTTGGTGACATGGGCGAGCAGAGTGGGGCAGCAACAATTTCCAGGGTACTGTTGGCTGGAAACCTATTGAGTCAAAGCACCCAGGACAAGGATGCATCAACAAAGGTTACCTATTTTTTCTTGGTTTTATTCTCTCATAAGATCTGCCCTTATAAACATGCTCTTTGAAAATATTTGAATATGTATTTAACTTCTGTGTTTACTTTTCAGGCCAAGTACCTCACCAAGAAGACTCAGGCAGGCAGTGTGGAAGCAGTTTGTTTGCTTGATGAGATGCTGCTTCAGCTCGTGGTGAGTCTGTGTCCTCCTCTGTGCATGACTATGCTTTTTATTTTAAATTGCAAAAGGGTCACTGCAATCAGATTACGTTGATGGCAACAGTGATATGAAACCATTCTTTTATTTGAATTTTGGGGGTTGTGCATTTGATAAATGTGATATTTTCTAATGCTGTGCTATTTATACTAATTAAAAGGCCTCGGTTCCAGTGGATGTAATGCCAGGGCAGTATGACCCCACCAACTACACCCTCCCACAGCAGCCTCTACACCGTTGCATGTTCCCCTTGTCTTCTATATACCCCACTCTAAAACTGGTCTCCAATCCGTATGAGGCTAACATTGCTGGAGTGAGGTAGGCAGTTTCATACATAAACTCTCATCCAGTGCTTGACATTTTTATCTGAAATGATTATGCAGAAAATGCTTAAAATCCTGATTTTGTTTTCACAAAGGTTTTTAGGCACTTCAGGCCAAAATATCTGTGACATGCAGAGATACAGCAGCATGGATAGTCATCTGGAAATACTGGAGGAAACACTTCGACTCAGACACCTGGCCCCCACAGCACCTGATACTCTTGGTTGGTAGATGCAAAGTAGCTCACAAGGCTGCTTGTGGGTCTGAACATAATATCTGTTTATGGTTTTCTTTTTGATTCAGGTTGCTACCCATTTTATCAAAAAGATCCTTTCATTTTGGAAGAGTGTCCCCATGTTTACTTCAGTGGCAATGCTCCCGCATTTGAGTCCAAGCTTGTAAAAGGTCAGTATGAGGTGCATGCACATTAAAACATGGTAGACATTTTTAAAGATAGTGTCATTATCTTGGTTTGTCTCCTCGTGTCAGGTCCTGATGGTCAGGAAGTCCTTTTGGTTACTGTTCCAGAGTTCAGCAGCACCCAAACGGCATGCCTAGTCAATTTACGCACTCTTCAGTGTCAACCAATCCGTTTTTCAGCATTCTCCGCTCATGAAGATGAGGAAAGTGAGATGAACGTCAGTCACTAATATATGGACGATTTTCTTCTGGGCACTGGTGGTTTGAATCAACCTTTGGCCAAGAATCTCCATCCTTGCTGCACAGATGCTGTCTGTATGACAAAGGCTAATGCTGTTAAGTGTTGTTTTCTTAAAAATACTTTTTTGTAAAAGAAAAACAACACTGACATCCTCGTATTAGACTATAGGTGCTGAAATAAAGAGAGAAGATACTCGTCGTGTATTAAAATGACTTTATTTGCACCCCATCGGTGCCTGAGGAAACATTTCCTCCTGTTTTGTTTGTAACGTGACCTAGCTTTTTACACATGTAATCACTAACTACTGTGAAAACATTTCTGTCATGGGTGAAGACAGTGTAAACAGTTCAGTTTTCTTTTTTTTAAATGTGCATTTACAATAAACATCTATTCATATAACAGTTTACAAAAAGACTTAATAAAGACAGAAGGTGCATTGTGAACTTGAAAGTGAAATCACTTATTCAACTAGATCCATTTCTGTAAAAAGGCATTATTTCAAGTGCTAAAGAACAAAGTACAACGTGGCAATGAGAATTACAATAAGTGGAGGGAAGTTTACTGAAACAAGCCATTTGTGTTCTGTTTAATAGTCATCAATCTCATCAAACTCGTAATTATAATCCAGGATAGAGTCTGTGAACCCACCAGGTGTTGAGGATTGTCCCTCCCCTAAAAGCAATGAGTCGTACCAGGATGTAGTGGTCTCTGGTGTTGCGGGAACCGTGGTTGTCGTGGGGGGTAATGTGCTTGTTGTCATTGATCTTAACCTCATTAATCTCTGCTTCCGCATACGGCGAATATGAGCAATCTTGAGCTGCCTCCGCCGGTCCACACTGGAATTTGGAGAATACCCATTACTGCCACTAGACAAGCGTTTTTGCCCGTTACCAGTAGGATACTGGGTTCTGCCGTTGGCGTAGCTGAGTCGAATTGGCTTGTTGCCATGGAGGGCCATGATCTGTAAGGGAATCAAGGAATGCTGATTATTAGGACATAGTTATGTATTCGAGAAGGCACGGGGGTGCAGTCTTACCTGTTTAATACGGTCCCAGTTGGATTTTGCCAGATTGAAGCTACAAGCAGTTGCACCAGACTCATAGCCTACCACACAGAGTTTAGTGACCGAGGAGAAGCCTTCAGCTCGAGCCGTCACACGGTACTCACCCGGGTTAAGCAGCCGCCAGTAGTCCCCTGTTTGTGCTACAATGACAAAGAAGGGAGAGGCACTTCTGTTTAAAAGCAACTGGGGTGAAACAAAATTAATCTTTTAAAGAAGGGATAAGTGTTATGAGCAGTACACTGACCTGTAGTAACATCATGATGAATCCCTTCCACTGATATTGTAGCATTCGCTATGGGATTCCCCTCCTGGTCTTTCACAATACCTCTAATACCACGATTAACCTACAGAAAAGGAATATCTGAGTTGGTTAACAGAGCTAAGAGGCATTTCTGATTAGCAGCCCTGTAAAGGCAGTAATTATACTTTTCAGTTGGAAACTTGTAAGGAAATTCAAGCTTTAAAAGCATTGATTATAGGTTATAGAGATGCTACTGTAATGAGACTGGCAAAATTGTTGTTTGTGGAACAGGTCACATTTCTAGTCATGTTCAATTAAGTAAAAAATAAAAAAAGCTTTAAATGGCAAAAGAAGAAAAACTGTTAGAGATGTGAAACTTAAGGGGAAAAAACTTAGTAGGGATCGTTCCATTATGATGTGCATGATTGGGTTTGAATTTAGTGATGTTCAACAGGATGTTAGTGGTCCTTCCACTCCTGGTTGACTTGCAGCTAGAAAATGTATTATTCATGTGAGTGGCAGACCTGCTCCATGAAGGTGAGCATTGCTTCTCTGTTTTTCTCCCACTCATACACCAACTCAGTCTGATGAGGGAACTTATCACAGCCCAAGAAAATGGATAACTCAAAGCAGTTGGTGTGCAGGTAGCTGAAGTCATTCATACCTGGCAAGATCACACAGAAACTGCACTTCATATACAACCCACCAGGGTGTGCCACAATTACACAAAGTCAAAGATCAACCTCTTGGTTTCTACTTACTGCCTGAGACAGGCTTCCACTTGGCTCGGTTGATAATTCCGACTGCTCCTACTGGTGTGTCTCCATGACAGGATCCCCTGTAGTTGTGTGTCATGGTGAGGTGTGTGGAGGCATAGGAGACAGCCAGCCACCTGAAGAAGGACTCATCTGCAATCACCCGGGGTTCATCTTCAGGCTCAGCATAGCCAGCACTCCTTCCTCTTTCATCATACTCATCTTCCCTGTGGCCATAACCCTGATTGTAGCCATGCTCGTGGTCGTAACCGTGGTCGTAACCATGGTCGTAACCGTGTTCATACCCATGCCCTCGCCTCTCTTCCTCTGACTCTGGATATCCCCGATTTCTCCAGTCTTCTTCTGGCTCCTCGTGGTAGCCCATTCCCCACTCTGTTACATCAAAACCTTCATCCTCATACCTGTAAGAAATGACTCTGTTTGAGCTATTGAACAAAACTGTGATTAATGTAAAGCAATGATAGAGAAAGGAGAAAGGAACAAAATAATCTGTAAAGCCGGGCAATAAGAACAAAATATGAAGAGGAAATAAGCCAAAGAGGCCATACTGTCTTTTCTGGCGACTGTGTGGTTTCTGGCTCTCAGCAGGCTTGTTGAGACGAAAGCTGTCATAAGGATAGGCCACAATTGTCTCCCCACCTTGGAAGTTTGCACCCAACACAAATGGATGGTTTTTCATCCAGGAGATTATAGCTCTGGTTTCCATAGCAATCTGGAACAAAAACAGGAAGATAAGAATTACATAAACAGAGGGAAAATCCATGTAAGCACAGTATCTATTAAATTTTGCATACAACAGTCATGCTTACACTGTAAGGGAACACTGTCACTGTTACACATTTTAATAAAATAAAAACATTTGCATTCAAGGAGAAGTTTTAGGGAGGAATCTTTCTATTTAGAACATGGGCAATTGTTTGGATTCCAGCAGCCCTTGAAAGGAAACCCATTTTCTTCTTAGCATTTTTAATTTTATGTAAGTTACAAAGAATTAAATTTCTTTACCGAGCTATTAGTCTCAAAGTTCTCTGGTATGGGCACATGATGGTTGGGAGTGAGTTTGGGCACCATGCCCTTATCCTCAGCATCCCAAAAGAAGCTATTCAGGTCAGGGAAGTTCTGAAAGATGTCAAAGCCCTCCTCAGTGAAGTGTCCAGTGGTCCAACTACTGAGCTCTGATCCCTGCAGGGGAGGAGATATGGGTCAAAGAGCACCTAGCTTTCTGTTATCTAATGACATTTCCTGTTCATTTTGTTTGCAAGTTAACAAGGGAGGTTATTTTGTTCTCTACTCACCACTTCAAAAGCTCTCTCATGTCCATCAGGGTTTAGTGAGGGAACTAGATGGATGCGTATTGCCTCCACAAGGCGCTGGGCTCTGGGGTTTCTGTCTTTGTATTCTTTGCAAAGGTACTGCATGAGAAGCAGGATCATCTCCCTACCCACTGCCTCATTTCCATGGAGACCCGCTGTGTAGTGAAACTCAGGCTCACCTAAGGAAGGAACAGAGGGAGACTATTATTGTCTGTTAACCACAGTCATCTGTGTTTATTAGGATTTACGGGATACATCAGTGGTGCCATCAAGGCGCAACATAATTTCACCCAATCAGCATTTCCGACTCCTGGAATATCTGAAACACAACAGCTGTTTTGGTATGTGTTCAGGATGGATACAAGCTTTTTGAAAATTTGTTGTTGTAATACATAATGAAATACTTTATAGTCCAACATAGACATTTTTTTCCAAATGTTTTCTGACTATATTCCCACCTATTTCATGCTCTGTGGGGTTGCCAGAAATGACCATAGCAATGATTTCTCGCCCCTTGGAGCTGAGACCCAGGCTGTAGATGCTGGTGATATTTGGACATTCGTCATTCACTGACTTCATAAGCTAAAGGAAGAACAAACAGTAATGTACATGGTTATAAGTAATTATTTCACATTTTTGGAGGGATTAACTGAAGATAATCATTTAAACTTGGTCAGTTAGCAGATATTAAAGGGGCAAATGCAGGGGATACTTACAGCAACCATCTCAGAGTAGCTGTGGTATTTAAATTTCAAGTAATCCACTGGAGTTACTTCATTTTGTCTGTACAGGACATCACTTGGATCTGTGAGAAAAAGGGGATTAAAATATGCCACTAATTTTGTGTGTTTTGTTACATTTTGGGGGTGTGACGCTCACCCAGCAGGGGACACCCTAGGACCTCTAGTCTCATACAAAGAGAGCCGTTCCAGCTCTGAGGGATGATTCGGATGTAGCGGGCCAATACAGGCTCCGCAAGCTGGTTCATCACAGGAGTGTCTTTGTCACTGTTTGCAAAAAACAACTGGACAAGAGGAGAAAAGTGTGGAGGTTAGGGAATCAGGTAAAGATGAGAAATGGATACTGGCTGTTCAAGGAAGTGACAAAAGTTTAGGTGACTTACCCAATCGGCATATCCATCATGGATGGTGGTCCATTCTCTGCTGTCATTGCTGAAAGCTAGGAAGTAAGATGTCACATAGTCACTCCTGTAAAGAAACAACATGAAGACATCACACTGAGTTAAGCAATGGAAAAAAAATAATATTCTTATGTATGTATGTTTATTCATACTCATTCAAGGAGTCTCGTCCTTGAGTTATTACTCCGGTGAACTCTGTCTCCCTGCGAGCATCTATCTCAAACCAATGGATCCTGTCCTCTGAATTTGCGCACCATGCTCCACCTCTCATGTTTTCCTCATCATCAGAGCCCTGGGAACCACGCAGACCAGAACACATGTGTCTCAGTCCTTTGAGTTATTGGCATTTTTGAGCATCAAACTTAAGCATGCCATGACAGCTTGGATAGAACTAGGTGGTGTGTGTTTTAGACATTTATCAGCTGATTTAATTATTTGACAGAAGAAAATCTTCTCAGACTAATGGAAATTAAAGACCAGCAATAAAAGTATTTTCCAAAGCTACTAGCTGGTGCTTTTTTAAACCTTGATAGGTATTTGGAAGCATAAAAGTGTTTAACCTACAGCAGACCTGACAGCCTGGTTGCTGTGTACCTGCATGTTGAGACGCGCTCTTTGAGGTGCAAAACTATACTGAGACATAGAGGAGGCTGTAAGCTGGTCTGACTCGATCTTATGGGACTCCATCCCCAAAGGAGGACACTCTGATGTAAACACACAAATACACACACACACACACACACACACACAAGAGAAATCAAGCAATATGTCAACAAAGTTTATTCATGGTTTCCAGATTTGAACAGAAGCTGACTTACTCTTTGGCTCTTTGAAGACACGTGGCCTGTTCCTGGCCCGCTCCTCTGCCTCCTTAAGCTTCTGCTCTCTTTCTGCAAGAAGTTGTAAAAAATGGTCTCAGTGCTAAATAAATTGCATTCTCTTGTTCGAATAATGTTTCTCTTTCACTGCTTAGAAATTTTCAGGAAGTTTATTGTTATTTTGCAAATATAATTAGCTATAAATCGTTAAGAGCAAGTGAAGGGGGTGGAGTGTAGCAGAAAAAGAAGAAGAAGAAGAAAACAGATGTTATGATTTGGCTTCCAGTCCAAGTTTGCTTTGATAAAAACTCTGATAATCCTGACCCAGAAGAGTTTAAGGAGAATTTTTTTTGCATCCTTATTTATATGTGTGCCTCATTAAACTGCGTGGCACACTGATGTACTGCTGTTTATTGCTGGCAGTACGGTTGCCTGAAGTCTTTAAGAGTAAACTCCTGCAGCACATGCGCTCATTAACACACATTGTATAGGTACAGTATATTGATGAGTGCTACTGATGACTGTATCAAATCATTAAAATTTCTGCATCTTAAAATAACAAAACAAAAACAAAACAAAACGATTGTTTTTTACCTTAGACCAAAATTGCAGCCGGCTTTACACCCAAGAACCTTTTGACCCCAATGCTGACAGGGTTATTTATCATCTGCTATGGGCTTTACTCCTCATCCTCCTGCTAACACGTGGCTACAATAAATATGTGCGATTATAGCTCATACTTTCACTGTTACTTGCACATTACAACATTCCCTGCCTGAAAACTCTCCCTTGTTGTGTTTCGTCTTTATTACTCAAATCCTATGTGAGCATTTCTTTCTCAGTTCATGTTTTCGCTTTTGTTTCAGCTATTGTAAGATTTTTAAACTTTTAACATGCTTAATCTCCATTTTTGTTATGATGGGATGAACTTATGTCCCCTTCGTGCTAGTGCCACAGATCTGTCTGATTGGGGGGAAATGCGACTGAACATTTCAGTGCTGTGCTGTTCTTTGTTAGTGCCTTTGCTCTCAGGCCACAGGCCTTTTTCTTTGTTTTGGCAACTCAGTGTAGTTTGACGTGAACATGCAGAAAGATATTATGCCAAAAATAAATAAATAAAAATCCACATCTGGGTCCTTTTACCATTTTCTTCCCTCTCCCTCTCCTTTTTGGCTCTTTCTCTCTCTTTCTCCATCCACTTTTCATCTGTTTCATCCTCTTTCCTCCCTAAAGCAAAATAAAAAAGTCATTAGTATTTTTATGGAAGTGTCAGACCCATGCACAACAGTGTACAAGCTGTTCAATAACATAAACCATAACTTAATCATCAAGGATAATTTATTAATCTGGAAAGTTGTTGACCAAGTGTGTGTTCTTTCGCTATGCTGATAGAGTAAGAAGATGGGCAAGAAGATGCTTAACTGATGAACGTAATAGATAACTTTTGGGTGTGGGATATATGAGTGAATGTGCTTACTCATTCCATAGTCGTCATAATTATCATACCAGGTCCTTTCATAGGGAACTGTGGCCGTGGACTCTTTAATATAAAAACAAAAACATGAAGTTAGACAAAATTTTCCATCACGCAAAGTCACTACTACATTTTTATAAGATTACACAGTTTTTATCTGCAGTTTTACAGATTAGCCCTGCCCCGGTTTACTCAACCACAAGAATAGCTCTGCTTCTGTGATGTCTGCTATGTAACCAAGCTCTTAAATCTTTAATTTGTGTTTTCAAGAACCATAAGCTAGTTGGGATCAGATGACAGGGCTAACTTTGGAAAGTTTTTGTTGTGGAACCAAGCAAACCCACCCACTCCTGTCTGAAATGTAGGGCAGGTTGGTTCACAGACTTACTCTAAAGTCATTCCCGTGTGCTGTATTACTCATAAAGGCACCGATAAAATGGATATTGGATATGCCTCTTAGTTGTTTTTTTTACTACTAATACTACTACTTTACTACCAGTTTTTACTTACTCATCAACTTCCCAACAGAAAGTTTATTATATTTTCTGCCTGGTTATGAATTTAATTTATAGTATATTTTAGTGAATGGAGCCACCTGGTAGAACTTCCACTACGATTTCTTCTTCACCGCCAGGAGAAGGTAGTTTTCCTCGCTCCTCTACTGCAAGGGGGAACAAGAAAACGTAGTAAGACATTAAAAAAAACTACAATGAGCTGTTATTCAACGAGTGTTACAAAGCAGGACAGGCCAGCTTGTATGGGTTAGAGAAAACCCTGGAAAAGAGTTATAGTGCAGCATACTGGAGCAATGACAACAGGAGAGTATCAAACGGTCACAGCAACAAACCTTTCCAGTGTCTGATTCTGTGGAAAAACGTAAAGACGTCCATGTTGCTGACATCAGCCAAGTACAATAAAAGTCATGAAAGCATTTTTTTCAAGATTATTTTTGCATATTAGGTCATAAAAGTAAATTGCAGTAAAAGTGAACTTGTTTCCTATAACTGTACCACTTCGAAGGTTACAGAAACCACTGATTTGCCTGAATGTGCAGATCAGTCTGAGTGGGAGATGAATCACTTGTTTTTTTGAGCAAATAATTAATGTATTTTAAAGCTTGACAACTTTCAGTAGATTTTTTTTTTCTTTTTTCTGGAAATACCTCTCAGGAGAAGATTTTACTCACTATTTTGTTTTGATGTTGTAGTTAAAAGCAGTAATAATAAAGTTAAAGAGTTTTAAAGTTTTTGGCTCAACTTGTACTCATCTTGGGAATAAAAACATTTTGTATAATTTTAAATGACTGAAAAACAAAACAAAACAACCAAAAAAACCACCATTTATATATTTTAAAAGTTTTACTGAGCTGTCACCCTCCAACATGTTCATTTGAAATATAGCCTAAAAAAAGGGAGGGGGGGGGGGGGGGGGGGGGGG
>JBAMHW010000012.1:22845747-22857926 GCA_037177495.1 Rhadinocentrus ornatus | reverse complement strand
AAAAAAAAAAGCATATTGGTGGGCGAAGAGGTTGGGGTGGGTGCCCCCCCACCAAAGCTGTGTGGGGGAAAAAAGAAAAAAAAACCCCCCCCCCCCCCCCCCCCCCCAAAAAAAAAAGACTTAAACATACATGTGACCTCCCAGTAATCACTGTCATCAGTTCGAACTTTCCCATCAAATTCAGGAGGCGCTGAGGTCTGGTCCACTTCTTTCCAGTAGCTGTCATAGTTATCTGTCACAGGAGGTTCTGTCTCGTCTCCCTTCCAGAAGTCATCATAGTTGTTGGGCGGTGAAATGGTCGACTCTCTCTCCTCTGGCTTCCAGTAATCGTATGTGGGCTCTGTGCTTGGAATCCCAGGCTGAGGCTTGGATGGAGTGGGGTCAGCTCCCCAGTAGTCATCCTCTGGCTGCCAGTAATTATCTTCTGATGGAGAGACAATTGGAGAGGCTCACTGATTGACGGCGGAAAAAAATATTCAATTTCTCTTCAAATCACATTTACAGACACAATATTTCTTTAATAATACTGGGATATTAAAACTGTGTTGGACCATTGTGCAAAACATGATTCCTCATAAGCACTGAATGTAAATTAAAATGAGCAGGAAAGATTTTTTTTTCTTTCTGCCTTTTTTTGGGAGGGATTTTAGGAGAAGTGAACTCTTACTCATAACTCAATTTGTTTGCCAAAAGCTGGTCAGAACATGAATATATTAGGAGCATAGACTATGCATAGAAGAGGAACATAGCCTCTGGGTATGGAAATTAAAGCAATAAAGGAGGATTATGAGAAAATGAGCCAACTCATCATTTGCTTTGTTATCTCAATAATATTTTCTTACTGAGTTCTTTTCAATCAATTCTCTGTCTTCTTTAATAAAACCAGTAAATTTAGTAAATGAAGAGCCTGTGTAGAGTAAAATAGATGACAAGATGACATAAGTTGTGGAAATGATATAAAATGGTAAACAAATTTAATCTTTTCTTTGAATAGTCACTATTTTTTAATTGATTTCTTTGTTTTTGTAGTCTAGAAATAAATCTGAAAGATCATGTTTCATTTGTTCTTGCAGAATGTTTTCTGACCCCCTTCTGTCCACAAATTTCCATCAGCCTTACATGTGCTGGGCCAATCACAACCATTTATCCAATATTTGGCGCATTCGGTACAGAATAGCAAGGCTGAACAGATAAACAAAGATGAATCATGTTCTACTGACCTGCTGTAGCTCTATTTCACAAAATGACAACAGTGCCTGAAAGTAGGTGCAGTGTAGCTATTTTTTGCTTTAACTCTAAAAAAAACAATTATTCTGTTTATTTTTCCCTCCAGGTCTTTGTGTGTCTTTGCAATCTGTTCATTGTTTAGGTTTCAAAGACCCAGATCAGATTTCAGTGAGAAGCTATCTTGTAATGGATGCAAATAAATCCAATATTAATTTTATCATTAAAAAAATCTTAGACTTAAATCCCTTTTACAGACTCATATAGTCCCAATGTGCATAGTACTCACCAACATCAGGATAGTAGTCTGTGTCTGGTTCAGTTTCAATGGGAGGTTCAGTTGGGATTGCTGGAAACAAACAGACAACTGGTCAACAACCCTTATTCATGTCACTGTGATTCAAGAACAAATATGGCTGCTGTGTCCTGTTCTCACTTGTGGTGGGTGGTTGAGTTGTGGTTGTCTGTTTGTCCTTTTTCTTTCCCTTCTTGTCAGTTTTAGGTTTTTTGGTGGCATTTGGGTCTTTTGGTTTTTTGCTCTTTTTGTCCTTCTTCTTTTCGCTTTCATCTGGTGCTCTTCTCAGCCTACCCAAAATGTCTGAAGGTTGGAGGAGAGAGAGGTTTTTTTTTTAAAGCACATGTGGTCAAAATCAAAATTGATTATTTGAACTCTGTTGGCTCAGCTCTAATGACACTTATTCTGTCCAGATATCCAATAAACACACCCCTCTCTTCAACAGCATCAGTGAGATTAGATCACATTTTAATGTATTACAATCTGAAACCTTGCAAAGAAGCTCCAGAGTAGGCAAATTGCTAAAAGCACATTAGTCTTCACAATCCATCGTCCAGCATGAAGACACACAGGTATCAGCATTAATCATGCAGAGCAGGAACCGAGGTAGTGGAAAAGGTCAGTGTCATAAAAAAATATCTGTACTTTCATCCCATGTCTGGTGGGAGGTAAACAAATGGATTTGTTGTGCTAATTCCCTGCTGTGAAGACGCAGTAGTGGATTTGTGAACCCCTGGACTTTCTCGTGCTGGTTTGGGCTGTCACAAGTTGAATTTATGTTTGTCTGTGTCTGTGTTTTCTCTTCCATAAAATGTCATTACTCAGACCTTTCCTCAGCAGCTTTGATGTCTGTGTTGCAAATATTTGCATATATGAACAAATTAAAATGGGCTTTTATCCACTTACCTGCCTGTCCAGTCCCTTCTGTCTCTCTCTTGACCTTGATGCTGCTGCCTAGTGGGTGTGCTTCTCCCATATGTTCTTGCACACTTTCTGGGTCATCCAGGGACTCATCTTGCAAGTGAATCTCTGCCGGCGTCTCCCTTCGAGACTGCTGGAGAGAAACTATACCCCCAGCACTTCTCCCTCCTTTGGGAATCAACAGGCAGCAAAAGGCCATCAGAGCCACAGTCACAGTGTGACTTTTCATACCTGCTGATCTTCCAGCTGCAAAATCCTTTGATTTGGAGAAAATGCTATTCTGGCTCAGCTGCCCAGAGCTTAAATCAGTTTTTTCTCCAGATGAATTCAATTTCCCTCTTTTTTCCTGTATTCTCGTTCCATGTGATTCACCTTTTACTCCAGCGGGGAAAACTCATCAGCTCCACACGTACCCACAGCCACAATGTGTCAACCAAGCTCCGACTGGGCTAGACAGCAATGGAGGGGGAGGGGGGAGGGATAGACAGGGTGGAAAGGGAGGTAGGTTGCAGAGACACAGGGAAAGATTTGAAGCAAAGCAACAATCCAGTCAAATGAATAGACAGAGTTCCTAATTTACCCTGCAGCGGTGGTCAGCTGAAAAAACAGAGTTAGACCAGAAGATCTCCTTCACCTGCTGGGCAAGTTATAACAGGTGCGGCGGGAGAACAGTAAGTAGGAGGGGTGTGGGTGAGGGAGGGGAACTGAGGGTCCAGACTGTTGGGTTTGCAACTCCTGGGTTAAAGGAGAAATAACCACTTTTATATCTGCAGCTTCTGTTGAATTCTTCAGCAGAGAACTGCAGTGAGTGCAGGAGAGAGGAGCAACTCCTTCAACACCAGATTCCTCAAACAGAGGGGGAGGAGAAGAAAGTAAAAGAAGGGGGAGGACAGGGCTTTTACATGTGATAACAAACCCAAAACACAACTAAACATTAGAGAGAGGGTTTCAAAACAAATGAAAAAAGGCAGGGATAAAAGTTAAATTTTTCAGTTCACGACTTGCTTTAGTTGGATTGCGCTTTTCTTCTCTTTTCAGGATAGTATGACGTTCACTCGCTCCTTTCTGGAGGAAAAGTTATAGTAGGCAATGGGTCCAGAGAGGAGCACACACAAAGGATGGGAAAATTGTTTGAGCAGATGACAGCATTATAACCTTTTTAAGATCTGGTGTTTTCTTTGCCCCGACCCTCTCCCCCACCCATCTGTCTCCTGCTCTGTCTGCTGTTTGGAGAGCTCGTCAGGGTCCTTAAATGCTGGATGTTTAGTAGTATAGTCTACAAATCTTGTTTCCATATTATTTGGGAAGTTTTCTTAAATGCACCAAAAACTTTCAACATTATATTGATAGACACAAGTACAAATGAATGATTGTCAGTGTCTTCACTGACCAAGACTTTTATATTATATATATATTTAGATGTATACGGGGCAAAAGTTGTGATGTAGGTATATTTGCTAATGTGTGAAATATCCTCTTCTTTTAATTAGACTTTCTAAATTCTTCGGGAACTGAAGACTCTAGTTGTCCGTTTTCATTCTGTGGCTGTTGTCTGATTCTTCTCCTCCTAATACACCACACATTTTCAGTAGGAGGCAGATATGGACTGCAGGCAAGCCAGTCAAACACACACACACGCAATCGGGTCACATCTATGCTGTAAATATATACCTGTACATCAGTGTTGCCTTCAGATATGGAACTCATACCATTACAGAAGCTGGATTTAGCACCTTTTATTGATAAAAATGGCCTTACTCATCTTTAACATGTTGAACCAAACTTTTTTTTGTGTGTGTGTGCAAAAAACTTGATGGTGTTTCTGAGCACAGTAGATTTGAAGCTTCTTCCTTGCATGATATGGTTTCAGGTTAGATTTCTAGATGCAGCAGCAGACTGAGTTAAGTGAGTTAACTGACTGACTGAGCGCATGTTGATAGACTGATCATGGCTTCTGAATAATGATTCGTCTAAGGACTTGAAGGTCATGCACATCCCACACTGTTGTCTGTCCCTGGTTTTCACACACATACTGCAAGCTTAACCTATGACCAAAATACTTAAATCCCCAAAAGGAAATTACAATACAGTGCAGTACAGTTCAGTGCACAGTTGAGTCAACCTATGATTGGAGCTGGATCCATCCGTTTAATTGGATCATCACCATCATTGGTGTGTATAGCAAGATAATTGAATCACTTCAGCACTGCAGCGCTGTATCACAAAATGTTCAAAATATTCTGTCACTGTGGAAGGTCATTGCACATGTAAGAATGGCCAAATTCACTGCACCAATGTCTTTAATTTACTTGTATGGTGAATTTGTCAGATTATATAACCAGGATTATATTAAAGCAGAATTAAAGTCACTAAGTACTTTAAGTCACTGTCAATTGACAAGAAGCAGCAATGGGCTGCTTTTCCACTCGGTTTATGTGGCATTACATGGTCTGACAAAAAAAACTGAAAAATAAATTACAGCAGCTTCATTGAGAATTCAGTTGTCTTAATCTACACTTATGCTTTACTGTTCTTACAAAAAAAAGCAAAAAGATTGAACTTGTGTGGGGTACACTTAAACCCACTTGAGTCTAGCTGTGTGTATATACAAGCAGGAGGGATTTGACTAACATACTTGTATTTTAGAAGTCCAACTCTGGTTTAGCAAATGCAACCGATTTCTCAATTAGTTATTTTGTGTTATGTATATGCGTGGACTGAGATTTCCCCAGACTCCCAAAAATCATACACTGTAGGTGCTGAAAGACCAATGTTCTTTGCAATCTTGCTCACAAAGTGGATAATTTGTATAAAAGATATCACCAGTATCCCATAAAGATACCCCAATGTATCCTTGCATGGAAAGATTACATCTTTGATAGATGCTACTTTTATACCCAATTCTGACACGCTGACATGCTACCAATTAATCTGATAATTGTAGCAAAAAGCACTACTTGTATATTCTGTACATTTTCTGCCTTTCTGTGTTTCCCATAACTTTTTTTTTTTTTTTAAGTTCGCTGTTGGCATCAAAGATTTGTTTATGTCTTCTAAATGCTGTACATTGATGACAGTAAAATGTTTGGACTGTCTCAGACTGTGGGGCTAGAAAAACAGAAATGCTTTTAAAGAAGGTAGACTGTGGAGAATTTAATTTTAAGAAAACTATCAATTTTTGCAATCAAATCTGTGAAGGATATGACTACCACTGTAAAGAATTCAGCCCATAGTTCAAGTCACAGTGAGGTCAAGCAGAGGCCTTTCAGCTGGCAGGGTTACATACACACACAGGGGAGCAAGCTGGAAAATGATTTTTTTTTTTAAAGCAAAACTATTTAATAGCAAAAAAAAAAAAAAAAAAAAAATACAGGAAAAGATTAGTCACACATTATGTTTACAGTCGGCTAGTTCCTGATAAATTCAATATCCTGTGGTGGGAAAAACATTTTAAAATGTCTAGTTTGATTTTATTCAGGTTCCCCTATTTTATTTTAAATTATACTTGTTTTTGATCTTATTGTACAGGACAATGCACTTTCATCTCTGCTATTAACAGCTATTATGACAGTTAACTGTCATAAAAGTAATAACACAGTTATAACAGCTAACTGCTCACTTTCTGTTATTTTACATAAAACTCTCATCAGTTTCTAAAATATAATGTGTGCTGTCATGGATTAAATTATCAGTCATGTATATTTGTATTAATGAAAAATACTTCAAAAAGGCATACATTATCCTGCCACTCACAGTTTACAAAAGTATCTCAACTACTAATAGATATGCACGAAAGTTTTAATACCAAAAATACAAGATGAAACAAAAAACATCCAAAATATGTAAGTCTGGTTAACTTTCATCTTTCTATCTTCAAAACTTTGCTGTATAAAAAAATTTCACAGATAAGATGTCTGAACATATTTTTCCTTGTGCAAATCAATGGGTGATACTCAAAGAGTTGATGAAGAGTGAGCATGAGTACACTCATCAAAAAGGACAGCTGTTTACTCTGCATGGGCAGCACATACAGTTTAAGTAGGTCTTCAGTTGTTACAACCAAAGAACTTTACCCACTTGGACTTTAATGGATCTGACATGTGTCTGTAAATTTCCTTTTGTCAGCAGGAGTGGAGCAGTATGCATAATGTTTAGCGTCTGCACGTAGCCTTGAGCTGAGTGTCAGGATCTGCTGGGCAGGAAACAATGACATCAGAGAAAAAAAAAAAGGACGAGAGTTGGGGGAGGGAAGTCAAGAGTAAAAGTGAGTAAAGAATTTAGCAATCCAGCAGGCTCGCTAGGTACAAATGGAAACAGATTGACAGAACTCCATCCTTCTCCATTCACTGCATTCTCACTGGATCTCACTCCCAGTGGGTTTCTGTGTTCTATAATATCAATGATTTCAATAACTTTTGCATGATATAATTTTAGTCTTGTTTATGCTTCACTCTCCCCTCAGACCACCACTCTTTGTACATTAACTTAATGCTACAGCAAGCTCAGGTTGCTTGGAAAAAACTTAGAAGATCTGGAAACAGCTCATGGAACTGTGATTTTATTCTCATTAGAGATAAAAAAAAAAAAAAAACGAAAAGAAAAAGTTGGCTGAAAAATATTTCCATTCCGAGTGTGTTGTGATTCAGCAGATCCACCACATCCCAGTCATCTGGAACTGTGGGACAGCAGCCACGAGTCTCATTGAGCACAGATGTAGCATGAAGCACAAGACGTCTTTCAAAACAATATAACCTCACTGAACCATGACCAAAATCAGCTTTGACTGAGAGGTTTCACATATTTGTAGCAGACTGCAGCAAAATGTTAAGTACATCTGCAACGTTGTAGTAGTTTGCACTACTTATGAGAGATGAAAGGTAGACAGGCCTGAGACATGAGCTGCACACAGCTTGCCAGTTTTGCTGCGGCATCAGAGGAACTTTTAAGTTCAGTCAAAACTTTCTAATTGATAAGTATATTCAAATATCAGCGCTGATTCACCTTTGGAAATTAAATCCCTAAGATTTAAAGTGCACTTTGAAAATGCAAATAAAACTTAGTGAGCAGACTCATCTTGGCAGATTCTATGAGGCTAATATGCAGCAAACCAAACCTAACATGTGGCCCACACAAAAATAAATAAATCAAAGTGTGCTCTCTAGTGGCTAAATAATAGAAAGGCCTAAGAAAAAGTACAAACCACAGACACTTTTTTCTTAAAAAACAAAACAACAAAAAAACATGTCATGTTTGTAGCATTGTAAAACTCCACAGAGAGGAGTGACTAGCAGCTGAACAATCTTAAAATTTAGTAAATAAAGAAAAAAATTGACATGTTACTGATACAATTCCTTAGTTAATAAAATAGAAAATAAAGTCACATTTGGTTTGTCAAACACAAGAAAGCTGCTTTCTGTGATATTTTAATATTAATAAAAACCTTAACTTAAATTTTAACTGGCCAACATATTTCTAAGTTAGTATTTGATGACTATGTATGCCTTTATACATTTTCCAATACAAAAAGGTCTTTATCTTTTAGTACAAGAGAAAAATGCTAGTTTGTTCTGTAGCATTGAACAACACATGCCAGTATGATTATTTATCAGATTCAATACAAACTCATGAAAGACTCATTATAGCTTTTAGACAGCATTTATTTAGCTTTCTCCATACAATACATTTAATGTACAACAGCACATACTGTTTTCTGAAATAACTCTGTATAAAATAGGGCTTCTACAATCAAGTCATAAACTGCTCTGAGGAACATGACGATGGCAACTGTAAAACACCTTCATATAAAGCGCAGGATATTGAGAGAAGTGATTGTATTTGCAGAGCTGCTGCTGTAGGAAGCAGAAGTTCCTGCCACAGCTCGCAGAGCGTCAGACATCCTGCAAGAACCCGTTTTTTTTTCTTCTTCTTTCTTTTTCCTTATTTCTGGTTTCTCAACTGAAGAACCCAAAAAGATGGTCAAATCAAAAAGAATATGGTCTATTATAACAGGTGAAATTAAACATAACTTTTGGTAACATGAGAATAAATCGGGTCTTGTTTGGATACAGAATATATATCAAGGTCAAAGCATACACAGCATTATGACTGCTAGTCAAGGCTATATCTTTACAATCAAAGATTAAACTGTTTGTGACTGGCGCTGTAAAGACGGGATTGGTTCTCTGTGTTTTCCTGACATCAAACACTTAAATCACAGCAAAACTACTAGCACTGAAGCCACAAGAAAACCAGCTTATTTCAACATTGTAAACATCAGCCAATTAAAGTTTGTTTAAGAAAAATATTTAAAATTATTTTTAAATTTATTTTAAATCTGCAGATGTGCATCAGTGTGTGGGCCTATATAGTGTCTGTAAGTAGAATACACATAACATCGACCAAGTTGTCTGTTAGTCTGCTATTATGCTGAGCTTTAGCTGGGTGAATACACATCATATAACATTTCTAATTGGTATGAGAGAAGTCTTAGGTACGAAGAAACATAAAAAGGTAAGTGTCTGTCTGAGAGGCCAAACAAACAACAGGAGAGAGAAAAGAGATTTGTCTCAAGTCTTGAGGTAAGTAATGTGTTTCAGTTTAATGCCCTACAGACAATCATACAGTTACAATCATTAATTCTCTATATACAAACTTCCTGATTTACATACACTGTACTGCTCCTCAGTTTAAGATTTAATAAAACTAAATATGAGATTATAGCAATGGCGCAATTATTCTTTAGTGACGAGAGGAATCGGACTTCACAAAGCCCGTTTCATGATCTGGGGGGACAATGAAAATTGCAATATGGCTATTGAAGATGGCCTGTTTCCTCTAGTGTACATCACACATACTTATCAAATATCTACAACAGTGCAAATTTTCCTGATAAAAAAACAAACAAAAAAAAACCCAAGTGGTATAACTTCATCAGCTCATTCTTTAAGTTATAAGGGTGGAGATCAGAGATGGTAATTTTTATTAACCAAAATGTACATGACCGTACTGTACTAGTTCATTTGGCTGGCATGTTTTATGGGTATTAAGTCTGCATGCTGCGCTACATGAATACAGGAGGTCTACTGTGGCACAATGCTTCAGACGAAAGAAGGAAAAATTAAAAATAAAAAAAAAATAAAGAAGGGGAGGATAAACCAGCGCTCTACCCTACATGGCTCCACTGGATGTAGGCACTGAATTTACTATCACCATCTTAGAGGACAAGTTTAAGCTCATTAGCATGTCAAGCTTATTCCATATCTTTTCAAAACATATGCTATGCCGCCCAAATGTATGTCTACTCAAGGAGGCTTAAGAAAACTATGTAATGTATGTGCTATAGTAATAACAGTTTGCACACTCATTGACACTACATACTGTAACTGAGACATGACATCAACAAGCTTTACAAAGAGGAGGCTATAGGATGCTACAGTACTAGTGCTACCTGAACATGCTACAGACAGACTACAACGATGGGAGGATGGTTTCACATGTGCACAAAGAATGAGCCAGCTTTGCTGCAGAGCTTTACCCATCCAAGACCACAGAGCGAAAAAAAAGTCTGTTGTTTAAGGACTTATATATTATCCTCATAAATGTTATGTACCATTTTTAGAATAACTGAAGTACCATCTCTGCAGCTTGATGGATCAAGTACTTAGTAAAGCTGGCTCATTGTGTGCAAAGGAAAGCACCCCATCTGTAGTTAGTTTCTGCCATATGACTCACATACATACGCAAACACATTCGCTTGCACAAGTGCACAAACCCTGAAGTTAGAAACAATTTCTATCATCACACAGCAATAGTGTTTTGATTATCATAGAGAAAGAGCTAGGATTGCATACTGTACCACACATCTCCTACATAACCTAGGAGAGGCACCCTTCATTAGTATTAGCTCAATCATTATACCATCCACACACACACATACCAAAAAGCCCCACTGGAATAAAATTTTAACTGTTCAAAAAAGGAAAAAGAAATTACAATCACATGCTTTTTAACGGAATGTAGAGAAAGCTCATACCAGGCCTTTGGCTTCAGCTGGGACCAAGCCGAGCACACTCACTCTGTTACGAACCGTCTCCTCCGCTTTGCTGCAACAAGCTGAGAAATCAAGACTTTTAGACGTTCTGGTGAAACCAAGGAGTGTTCAAATCCTTCTTTCAGTCACTAAACCAGTCTGATAATAAAATTCTAATGTGCTGTTACACATAACTGTGAAGCCATGATTAAAGGGACCCTTGTTCCATTCAAAAAGGGCATAAAGAGCTTTTTTTTTTAAATTACTCAAAATATACTTCCCTATAATTATTGGGAGTTTATAATCTATCAGACCCCTAGAAACATACACCAATTGTCCTCCAAAAACTGGCTTTACCGCCAAATGTCTGGAATAAATATTATTTCTATATCATTCACATATAAAGCAAGCTGCATTCAAAACCTGTTGTGTTTATAAATAAGGACAAGGTATACTGGTAATTTCTGTTCCCTGCCAAAACTGCTCTATAACCTTTCTGGATTTTTCATCTTTCTCTCTCCTCTCATGCAGATAGAAAACCTGCTTCAAACTGGTTAACGTTCTCTCTTATTGCCGTAAAGTTTACAGGATGTTTACCAGCTGTGCTGTTTGCGAATGAGCAGTGTTTGGAGTGCGAGAGAATGCCGAGCCTTTAATGAAGCTACTTTTCGCCGTGTTCCCTCTCTGCAATGTAAACATACTGTGGCTGAGAGATCCTTGCAACACAAATGTGTATATTTTGGACTTCTAGACAGGTGTAATTTAACCAGAATTTGGCAGCTACTACCTATACAGAAAAGTGCATATATTCACTTTCTTTTTATGTGACATCTTAAGCCCATTTTATATATGACTGCTCAGTGTCCCCTCTTTAAAAAATAAATTATAACTAAAATCAAATATATCTCTGAAAGATCTCCATGTTTAATCTGATCAAAGTGCAGCACCCCAGCATCAGTGGAAGGTGTAGAAGTAACTGAATAGGTTCAGATGACAGGCCCTGACTTGGGATTGGTGGGCTCTTCGTTTACCTCTGAGTAAGCTGGTCACTCATACATTAATCGATATACTCACAGAACAGGATAGCTCTGACACACCCTCACACATACTCGCACACAGAGTCTAACTTAGATGAGTTTGGCCTCTCCCTCCATGTCTGGCGGTAGATCACACACTCCAGTGAAGTGCATCTCCTTTCCCCTGTTTCCCTGTGCTGGGCCAGTTCTGGCCCCTCGTTCCAACAGACTGGGAGAGGGCTGTTGGGCCTGAGGGTCTGGCGATGTCCCACGGGGGATTCCACCTGCCCGCTTCTCTTTCAGGAAGACCTCTAGTCGACGCAGCATCTGCTTGGGGTTGTTTTTGGCAAACAGCTCCACTTCTGTGTGTTAGAAAACAGAAAATATGGGACTCGTGCAGGGTTGACAGTCTGTTCTTATTCTGCAGAGTTCAATGCATAGATTCTCACATTAAAAAGGAGGACCATAACATTTTGGAAACATATACATACATGATTAGTTACAGCAGTTTAATAACACTCATAGCTGGCTAATTTAAAAAAACAATTTAAGTTGACCAAAGTGTTACACAATTCTGAAAAAATAAAGCTCTATACAATTTCTAAGACAGTAATCAAAATATTAAAATAGTGTTTGTTTGTTTTTTTGGGGGAAAAAATGTAAAAAAAATAATAAAATAAAATAAAAAAAAATA
>JBAMHW010000012.1:22824244-22839273 GCA_037177495.1 Rhadinocentrus ornatus | reverse complement strand
TATATATGTATGTATGTATATAATGACCCAGCAGTATTACATTTTATTAAATAAATTTATATGTTTGCCGAACTGCTGTGCTTTACAAACTCCCATTTAAGACCATTATCAATGCCTATTTAAACGTTTTATTTATTTATTTTCCCCCAACGTCATGTTGCTAAATTTAAGCAACTGACCTGCATATTTTCACCAGCACTGTCTAAATCAGTTGAAAGTTACACTTGCAACTAAGCACTAAAGAGTGTATGTACAGTGCCTCAGCAAAAGTTAAATAAACTATGTAATAACTTCATTTTTGAGAGGGATGACAGATGTCTGCAAAAACCTATCGGAGATACGTCAGCTAGCAACCAGTATCTCTAGTAACCGACAAGCTAGCAATACGTCAACTAGCAGCCCCGCTGGCACAAAGACGCAGGTACAGCTTTATTTCAAATCGAGAAATAAACAACTGCCTTTGTAGCATGCAAGTCGATTAGAAAATCTGCACCAAAAGTCTACATAATTTTAGAAACAATACAACGTGCAGTTAAGCAGCAAAGACCCACTTACGTTGGCTAACACAAGAAAAGCCAGATGCCAGGCTAACTAACGGGCTAACCGTAGCTCTATTGAACTGTAACGGAGATGGAGTCAGCCCCAAATACGACAGCGACGCGCAAATAAATCTACTTTAGTATTTGAGATCAATGAAATACGCTGCAAACATTGTTTGTCCAGCAAAATCATGCGATTTGAAGCGTTTTAAAAGTACCTCAGTTTCTGATTGTTTCTCCCTCCAATCTCAGCTTCCCTTCCCCCGTCCAGTGGCCACGGTAACTCCAAGTGCATCTCGGGAATCGTAGTTTTCCGTCCGACAATAGCTTCATTACGTCATCGCTTTCCTCTTGCTCAGGTGGAGCATCCAAATGCAGTAAAGATCTTTTCAAAATAATTTGGATTGTACATTTAAGAGTCAAGAGCCACATAAAAATGTCTTTTCCATGTCTTCACCCTGGTATGGTGTTTCAGTTTATCATAAAGTCATTAGAAACTAATCCTTCCACAAAACTTGCTCTAAATAAAAAAAAAAAAATATTGGATCTAGATCAAAATTAACATACAAAGCTCATTACTTCTAAGCCCAGCAAAGACCCTACACGAACATTAACATACAAGTTTATGAAAACACATTTCAACTTGTTATCTTTTACCGCACCCCCTTACTGATACTGTGAAAATTGTACAGTTTCCTAGTCAGACCAAACTGACCAGTTTTTTTTAACAAATGGTTGTCAGTTGTGAGGGATTTATATAAGAAAAGATTATATAAAGAGACAAATAAATGGACAAATGGATGGAATAATAGAAGCAGTGTGGTAAAGGCCACATTTCTGACAAATAAGAGACACCAGAAAAAGCAAAGCTGAAACTAATAAAAAAAGGAGTAAACAGCAGAATATAAAAACCCTGAAATGAAAATATGTTTATATGTGGTTTAAACTGCTCTGGTTATCACTAACAAGATGAGGCTCTGCTTAAGTATCACATCATCACTAAGTCATACAACTCTTTAAGAAAAAAAAAAAGAAGTATATTCTGAAAAATTTATTTTCAGAAGCTTTGCCTCTATAACTCCAACAAATTCAGAAATCGGCAGGACATAATGCATCAATTTGGCATTGGAGCAACTTTATCCTGAAGAAATAGTCATTGTTATTGCCTGCAATATAATGGGCTGGGGAGGAAAGGTCCCCTTTCCCAAAAGTCCCTCTGCATCCTATAACATAGTGTGTCCTGAATGTGTCTTTAATCCTAAATATGCAAATGGATGGTAACAGTAATGTTGCCAGATACAGCAATGCAGCCTTTCATACCATGTGTAGACACCTGACATGTTGCATTATCATGTTTGTTCATTCAAGTTTCTTGTTTCTCCATAGAGCGTTTAGTATTATGTGTTCCTTATGAAGTGCAAGAATGTGTTTTCAATTCTCTCCTGATGAAATACAAAACATCGGTGAGGAACAATAAAGAAATAAAAAAGAAAGGGAGACACAACTTGTATGTTCTAGATGGATTTCCATTTTCCATCCTAGCAACAATTTTCTTCTCTCTTCTCATAACAAAAATAACAGAATAACATTTTTATGCATGCAATGCATGTCACATCTGCTTATGGTCAGACAGTTTTCAGCAGATGCCAATTATTTGCATCTGGGATTTTCTTTTAAGAAAGGCATTACACAAACCAGGACTTGGAGCCATGTTGAAATATGTGTTTGTAAAGCATGCAGAAGTCAGTATCAACCATTTGTCTAGAGCATGATTTTTCAAAAGATTTATAGAAAAAAATTGAAATGGCTAACCCTCAGTACCCAGATTGCAGTCAGCTCTTTTCATATTATATCTAAAAAAAATTCCTTCATGCTTTAGTTATTTGACATAATTACATAACTGTAATCAAACAGATAGTTGGGTGAAATAAAAAGTTAAACCTCTTTAATTCTGAAGTTTTACACTCATTGAGAAATATACCCTCCCAGGTCTTAAAATGAGCTAAACACAACCCTAGATAAACACCAGCACATGAAATATTATGCAATGTCCTTATTAATTTAAGAAAAACAAAGCCAAGTCCACTCTCATCACTTCCATTTCCAGGTCTGCCAGTTAGATGCACTTGATAACTGATCATCAGTAAGTGTGAACACATATAAAAGCAGAAGTTTTAGTAGTTTTGTTAGTCAGGAGTATTCTGTTGTGTGTTAACAAACACTCTATTTAGTTTACTACGTGTGGCATAATTTTAATAAATAAATATTGACCTCTGTCCTTTAGTTTAACTAATTCTATCCTCTGTTTTCTACACAGCAGCCAAGAAAACAGTTACAAAACATTTTGGACCGAACAAAGCTACACAAAATTGACCAAATGTTACACAGCTGGCAATAATAGAAGACAGATTTCCTGTTTGGGAAGAAATCCACTGTTACTTGATCTTGGGGAATGTGGTGCTGGCTCACACTGAAATAGCCGCTGTGCTCTTTACACATCTGAATGGCCGAACACCTATTAATTTTGGCAAACCAACAGTCCAAAAACCCAACAAGAAGCAGGAAAATATTTTTATGATCTACTTTTGTCTTAGTTTAAAAAATAACCTTTAACTTTGTCCGTTGTTCCAAGTCAAAGTGGAAGAATTGAAGTCTTTGTAACAAAGGATATGTGTAGAAAAACACTAACAACTGTTTTAAGAAAATCACCAGTGGAATATTAAATGGGATTTTATTTAAGCTCTAATCCATCAGGAAAGGACAGTCTTCGGCAACAGCATAGAAAAAGCATAAATATCAGTGACACTGTCATTCACTGGCTCCACTGTCACTGTAATACAATGCATCTATGCAATATTAATAAATACAAAACTGAAAGAAAAGTGCAATTTACAATAGAAGAAAGGACAATAACCAGAGAATTATTAAAAAGAAATACTTTTCTTCATGTAAGAGTACTCAGTGTTTCTGCCAAGGTGGAGGTATTTGGACAAATGAGTCATTTAAGCCTTTATTACTGCAGCAAGGAACCTCAGCAGTGGGGTGGGGTGTGTGTGTGCGGGGGTGGGGGGTGGTCTGTAAACTCAACTTTTTGCAGGGTATTTTGTGTGATGTCAATAAAACAAAAAATATACGGTAATAGGGTAATTGAAGCTTTGCTCTTGATTTTGTTTTTATGAAAGGCAAAACTTCCCTCGTATTTCACCTGATGAAAACAACAGTCACTTTAAATTTAGTCTGTCTATAAGGTATTGTGCGCTTCAGTTGGTGCTGGCATTTTTAGGATGTAGTAGGATTTAGTTCAGAGTTCTTTTTGTGATTTGGGACACTGGCGTCTCCTTAAATTGTCATTTCCTTATGCAAATAAATTAATATATAAATATATAGATTTTTTAATTTAGGGTCTAACATTAATAAGTAGAAAAGCAAACCTCATAATGTACATGTTTGTTGTCCAGACATCTTTTCTTTTTTCTTTTCCTAAAAGTTTTAAAATAACTAAACATGGACCATTGATGCTTACAGTCTGGGGCAACAAAACTTTCTAACTTAGCCATAGTCAGAAACAGCCAGGGCACACAATGTGTACAGTTCTTGGCAGTGATGCTATTTTGTTGATGTATTGTTAAGGTCAAGAGTACTAAAAAATGGTGTAGAAATTTCCTAAAGATCATAGAAAAGCTTAATACTGTCTGGATTTTCTTACTGCTTGCTACTAAGCAGATTTAGATATGTTAATGGATGAAGGTTGCTTTTCTGTCACTGTTGAACACTTTGTGCTAATGCTCAGGAGGCATCTAGTATCAGCAGGTGTGAGCCATCTCCATAGAAGCATTATTTGCCATCCTGTGCCTGAGGTGGTTGGCAAAGTCCACCTGCGTCTGAGAAAGCACTTTGTTTATGATTGTCTTGGGTATCCAGCCCTGCAAATGACAAAGACAAAGCCAGTGTTAATATGATGTTATTACAGTGTTGTTGTTGTTTTTTTACAGTTTATAGCTCTTGTGTCACTTGACAGATGCAGCCATGACATTTGCTTATACCTTCAGATCTATATTCAATAACCAGGTAAACTTGGTCTTATTTGGGTCTTCAATGCAGGGCTTCATCACTATACAGGTAGGCCCATTCTCTGCTCTGAAATATTCATAAAAAATTGTCAATATTAACAAGATCATTCATCCACCATTATTAACAGATAGTGTATCATCATAACAATGAAATTTAGAGTTCTATTTAAGTACCTGATGACACCCTTTTGCTCTGGCATTTTTGGGTGCTGAGTGGACATTCCAGCCAGAAAGCAGGTGGACCCTCTGCGTTTGGTGCAGCGGACACTGACAAAGTCCCTTGGTCCCACCACATTGCCAGGTGTCTCTGCAGATACCTCATGGGTTATCATTGTGTCCTGGCCAATCTTTTGGAGAATCTGTTGCATTACAATATAAAAATCTCTTCAATAATCTTGAGAACATTTTTCAGATTCAACTTAACAGTGAATTTAAAATCCTTGAGAATTAAGTTTTAAAACTGCAACACTGAAGCTCTCTTACTTTGACCTGTTTGACATTAGGGTTCCACTCCCCCATTTGCTCCATATTTCCCACCAGTTCTTCATAAAGATTGTTAGGATGCTGTTCAAGAACCACTTCCAGTTTGAACACCTTCCCAATGTCAGGCAGTACTTTGCTCAAAACCTTGTCTCCATTTGCCTGCAGAAAGTAAGAAACAGGCTCAGGAATGATGTGACATTTACACTTTATTATCAATGCACCTTACTCAGCAGATTATTATTACACCTTATTGAGTTTGTTTCATTATTGTACTCACAGCTACTGTTTCCACGGTCCAACCATCCTGCTCGCTGAGAATGTTGATGGCTTTTTGTAGTGCATCCTCACCTTGCTTCACATAAGACATCTCCTCGTCATTGTACCCTTCTTCCTCCTCAATCCGAGAACCTTAAAACAGAGTAGCATGCCACTGAGACATGTCTAGTAAAATCCCAGAGCTCTCCTATTGTTTTCTGTGATGACATATTGGTTTTGTGACATTAAACTGATTTATTATTCACAACTAACTCACTGAGTAGGGAGCTTCTTCGCCGGACTTGGCTGATCCAGTTACAGGGACCTGGACCTGCCAGTCGTTTCAGCTCATGGTGAATGGCCACCATGGCATTCTTTCTCAAACCTAGAAAAGAAAAACAGAAAACGCTTAAAAACACAGATGTTAAATATGCAATGAAACTACCATAAAAAGAAATAACAAAAAAACATTTGGCCGATTTCATTCATCCATCATTCATCAGGCTGCATGCAGACCTCAACCGGGACATTGTGCATTTAAGCATGAAGTAAAACAGGGAGAAAACTAGGTCAACATTGCTGAATGATAAACCAACTGGATTCACTCACTCACCTGTCATGTTCCTCGTATGTCGATAGGAGATGCCAGCGCACAGTTTAAAAGTTGCAGGCAGCATTTTTTCTGTTGTAGGAGTTTCTGGCAGCTTTAAGAAGAATCAAAAACTTTAAAAGCAAGTACACCACAAATGCTCTAATCTCTGAGCTGCTAATGTTCGACTGAGTGGCAGAGAGTGTGTGCAGTAATTCTTTCTGTAACAACTGAAAGCATGCGTATATATAAGACAGTTGGCCACAAGGCCATCTTGCTATCACTACATAGATAAACACACGGATAAACTTGCTGTTCCAATGACCATGTCACCAAGGTTGCCTCGTGGACATAACGAGCATGTTTCTGACTCTTACAAACACTGTGTGAGATAACATTCATTGCCCGGGCCCACTGCTTGGCACACATTCTCATACATTCCATACCAGGGGGTGAAACAAGGAGGTGCAGCCTCTCCTAAGTGATGAGAGCATTCAGGAAATATGTCACTAGAGAGACCCTGAGTGACTCATCCATCTCTTCATGGTCCATTACACCATAAAGACTTTGTGGAATTCGAGGGCAAAAAAACCTCCATTCACTTTAGCTTGTGTCTTCCTGATTATGATTGAATAAGCTTTCAAAACTCCGGTGTAATTTTTAATGTGGAAATGACCTGTCAGCAAGTCGAATGTTCTGGACTTGTGACTTGTTTGTTTTTTTTTTAACAGCTAGCAGAAGATTATTTAGATCTAGATTAATGTTTATAGCAGTTTTTCCAGGAGTCTAATCAAACCCAAACTGAGTAGCGTCACTTTGTACATGACAGTGTACATAAACGTGTCTTTCTTTCTCAATGATTCACTTGTTTGCTGACAAAAAAGAACATACATAAGATCATGCGTAGCTTTATTACATTATCTGCTTTCTTGATGTTAACAGAAGCTATTTTATCTTGTTTTGTTTAAGACCAGTGGAAAAAAACAAAGCTTTAAAAACTATATAAAAAAGGGAGAAAAGTAGAGAAGAGTATGGTTATAGTTATCAAGTGAAAAGATATTTTGTCTTAGTACACATAGAAAGGAAATAATTAGTAATTGTTGAAAACATTTAAAAGGAGCTAAATCTGTTTTTTTAAATGTATGTGTAAAATGCAGTATTTGTATTTGTATTTCATACTGATGACTGCTTTGCTCTGATACTTAAAAGATAAATAGACAGAGATAATACTGAAAACAGGATGTACAGAAGTAAACAAAAATGATGTGAGCTATGCTGTGTAAAGTGACTCCATTTAAACATAATTAGGCCGAGAGCATTGATTATATCATAAAAATGGTTCAATCAAAGTTTTCATGGCTGAATTTCGACTCTCCCTCTTTCTGGAAGATTTTCCGAAAAGCTCAGCTGGATGACAATTGACTCACCATCACCGGATGAAAACATGTTTAATGTTTCTTTACAGGTGTAGCAGCTGGCTGTGTAGTTTCTCTGTTTAGCTTTGATTGCAGCTGTGGATTGTTTCAAACCTTTTATGTTCTCCCTTTTTTTGTCTTTCTCTTCTTAATTTCTCCTCTATCCACCTTTTTCTGGTCTGGTCCAGCAGTTAGAAGCAAGAACATATTTTAAAATAATAATAGAGTAACATTTATGATTCAAAGGGAACCCCATATCAAAAAGGCTTCTCCTGGCAGAGTAAATTTGTTCAACATAATACGGCAACCAGACCATCATTCTGTTGTCATAATGCTGGACAGGACAGGCTAAAAATAAACAAATAAACTAACGAAAAACATGTTTTGTGAACCTTGCTTACTCAATCCAAGAAAAATACAACTCTAACAGTAATATTGCTTCAGTGAGCTGCGTGTCAAACATGCTTGTAGAATCAACAGTGTATGGTGATTAATAAATCCTACAGTAAGGCTGAAGTCACCTTCACCTGCAACCTCACATCCATCCGGCCTTCTGCAGGCTGAGTTCTCGCTTTACATGGGAACATACAGGCCTAGTACTAGCTGACCTCTCACACAGAGTGGATAGACCAACCATGTCTCTTGTACTGTAAAGTTTTTTTGTTTTTCTTTAAACAAAGAATCAGGAGCCAAAGTGGGTCATATGCCTGATTTGGCAAGAGCTGAACTCTGTTTTAATGAGCTTCAGTCTTGCATCTTTTGTTTAATGTGGATCCAAGGCTAGCAAGTGTACCTGGGAATCAGAAGGTCAAAGAGTCTACTGTATAATAAGTGTTACTAGAAAACCTTTTAGTCTTTTCAGTCATTTTCAACTGAATCATTATTTATTGATTGTGTTCTAGCAGGTTTCATTTTACAATGAGCTGTTAAAATTTAGGATAAAACTTTCATTTGCAAATGACATTCATTGTATTTAGTTGAAGGTTTGCTCTGCTCAGAAGAGGGTAGATCTCTGTAATTGTACCCACAGCTTTTTAAAAATGCCACCCTGTTATGACTTATAGTAATAAGTCATAAGAAAATATACCATCAATCATTCTATTAAGTTTAAAAGAAATCTTTGCTTTAGTGCAGCGATACTAAGAAAATGTTTACTACTGAAAACATCCACTTGATATAAGCCTCAAATAAGCCATCTAATAAATTGTTGTGCATATTACATCATAACTATATGCAGAAGAGTTACTACAGCAGCCAAATGTTTAATTACTTAATGTATATTTTTTTATCAAATGAATACAAGTCCTTCAGATAAAATTACTTTTATTACCGATACAATTTCAGTTAGAAACACTGTTGTCACCTCTAATGTCATGCTTTTTCTAAAACTTTCAACTCACTTCACAGTGATTGTCTCCATTAATTAATTAATTAATTAGAGTGACTGACTGAGACATTAAATAATACAAATCTTGGTCTTGCTGAGTGATAATCCTTCTAAAGCAGGATGTCACATAAAACAGATAAAAGCTTTGCAGTCCATAGTGCAAAACACATCAAACATTGCACAAAAGTCACATTTTTCTAAATGGAAATTGATATGATAAGGTGGTTTTGTCTAGCACCTTAGAGTCATAACAGCATCTATGAGCCAGTTTCTTTAAGTATGAGGACATATTTAAATATGAACACATAAGCACAGAGACATAGACAGGGCAATAAAGAGACAGACAATCTGTTGAGTATTCAAACTATAGTACAGAGTTTATTGGGACTTGAATGACACAGTGGGTTTGGCTTTCACATGCACTCAGCACTTTGCTGTACATCACATTAAGAGGGAAAATTCCCTCATGGACTCCCTGCACTCCATCCATTTACTCCTCCTTCCCTTTGCTTCCAACAAACTGTGAGTCTGTGTGTATTTATGTTCCCCAGCGAAGCAAACAGAGCATGAAAGTCAGAGAATAAACAAAGTGCTGATGTCTGTGTGGGCATTGTCTAGGAGATCATACTAACAAGGAGGCACTTCAGTCTGATTCAGATTTTCTTTTCTATATCAAGTACACTGAGAGAGAGAAAGAAAAAAATAGGCCTGTGTGAGATCAGTAGGTACAATTAAAATTAGTGCATGGAACAACTTTTTCTACCTCAAAAAAGGAAAATACCACGTTCCTACAACAAACAGAAGAGATAGAGCTCTTCCTCCCTTTTTAATTGGCTGTTTTGATGCGAGAAGGCCACTTCTTTGTGTGGAGATCCTCTGGTGTCTTCCTTTGCTCCTCATCCTCCTCCTATGCTGGCATGAAGGAGCTGGGCTGATTGATGTAGATTCAGATAAGGTAAACCTTTCACATTGCTGCTTATACCCTATGTCTTTGATTACAGTTGGGCACAAAACAAGAGGAAGACCCTTTAGATTTGTGAGGCATTTTGAAGAGCACATTAAGGGTAAGTGTCAATGGGCAAAAATATGTGTATAAAAATAAAAAAATAAAAACTGTACATGAAACAACAATGGCTATGCAGCAATATTGTTTACATGGAAAAGGCATAGGGAGAACAAGAAGAACACTTAAGTTTCGGATGTAAAAAAGAAGCGGCAAGTGACAGTATCATTACAATAATGTGCCTTAATGATCAGAGGTAAAACATTTTCATTTGGTAACAAAACAGCATGACATTATTTTAAATTGTGCGACTTGTAAGTCAGGCTGAGTGCATGTGTTCCTCTCCACTCCATGGGGACTGCAGAAAATTTAACCAAAAAAATCAAAATAAAACAAAACAAAACAAAACAAAAAAAATCTGTCTCTGTACAGCTTATTAATTTAGGTTTTTAAACTCCACTTAATGTCAAATATAAAGTGACACTGTAAACCAAGGGAGACAACTTCTGTATGTATAAGATGGTAACATCAGTGGAATGAGGTATGATGAAGCGAAAGAGATACAGCTGTCCATACTTACACTTGTCCATGCAAGAAAACACAACAAAATTCTCACAATTCTGAATTTGTGTGTGTATCTGATTGTGTATGTACTGTATGTATGTGTGCTTTAAGCAGTATGATATGTCTGCAGGCTCATATCTAGAGAAAGTGTATAAAAGGGATCGCACATTCTGATCCTCCTGTGGTTCTACATGACAGCTAAAAACCTTCAACAATTCAACATGACAACAGTATCACAAAACTAAAACTGCAATCTTTGGCCTGAGTGTACAAAAGGCAATGTACATTATGTGTTGAGGTTGTTGAGGTGATGTGTTCTGAATGTCAAGGAGTGATCTGAGGTACAGGAGGTGAAGCACAAAGAAAGAATAATTTAAGAGTATGAGTTGTGCAGATGGTGACACGTAAGGATTGTAGATAGATGAGAGAGATATTGGTACAAGATGCAGGCCAGAAAAAACAGGACTAAAAATTACTGAAAAAGAAAACTCCTTTTTTGGAGAAACAAAAACATTCACCAACACCCCCTCAAACTTCAATTCCCTGTGGTGGTCTTTATTATACAGTGGATCCCCTGAATATTAGCTTTTATTTTTATCCTTTTCTGTTTTCATCAACTTCAGTGGCTCTGTTCTATAGTCCAACAATCCTGAGGATAAGTAAGGTTTGTCCGAATATTTCCAAACATCTCTGCAACATTGACTGTCCTACAAGAAATGCCCAGGGTCTCGGGACCCCGTCAACCCTCCCCAGCCCCACCCACCCTCCCCTCTCCCTCCCTCCCCATGGGCTGACCATTTAGGTTTTTAGACAGGCCGTCTGCACAGGCCCCAGCTGTGGACCAATCAGAAGTGGGGAAGCCCTTCCAAGCTCCTTCCCATATTTTTGTGTGGCTCCCACACCTGTCACCGCGCCACTAGGGGGCAGAGTTGGACATGGAGTCCACAGAATTTACACTGGAAGACTGCACACGGCTGTTGGAAATAGACACCTCTGGGTGCTGCAGTAAATTACAAGAGAGAAGAAAAGATCTGTGTGGGTTAATTTGAATGAGCGTATCTGTGTTTGCAAGAGTATCTGTGTTTTCACTTACATGCCTCCTGAAGATCCTGTCCAGCAGGCTGCGTCTGGGTGGCTCTGGCGGATGATTCCAGTCTAGATCCAGAGGTCTCGTCCCTTGTGGCCCAAACACATTCAAATCTCTGAAACACTCAGTTTCTATCATCTAAAGGGGAGGAGAGAACAAAAATATAATAAAGGAAGACAACATCTGATGACCAGTAGATGAGTTGCTCAGGACTTACACAGTCTGTACCACAATAAAGTACATTCACTTACCTCATTCTGCCATGGGATGGAAACACTTCCTGTAGCAAATTTGGAGTAGAAATCGTTGTCAGTTTGGTCCAAATTTACTCCCTTGACCGTGGAGAACTGCTCAATGTCCAAAACATCCTTACAGTACACTGCCCGAGGCTGGGAGAGAGCAATGACCATGGAAAAAGATGGGGTTGAGCGGAAAATGAGGAGACAAGTTTATCTTAATAGATCGTTAATCCCCACAGAATTTTACTTGACGTTCTTGAGAGGACCTTTTATCCTATAATGACCATTTTGGACTATGTTTGTTAATGTAACAACAAAAACATTAATTGTAAGGGCCTAGCTTCATTGTCGGTTTTAGCTGTGGGATTGGTTTAAACGTGCATGAACAAACTACTCACATCAGGCACAAAGGGAGGCTCCACTATTCCAGCCTCCATCCTCTTGAAGTTAATGTTTTTGAAGAACGAGTGGGCCTTGACGCCTGCTGCACCATCTGCCTTGCACCCAAGCCTCTGCTTAGGGTCTTTGGTGAGCAGCTGGCCAGGCAGAAGCAGAGATGAATCATTCAATTGTTCATCATTTTATATCCATCTGTCTATACAAACATCGATCCATGAAACTTTACCATTCTACAGATCGCCTTGGCATCCTCTGTAAACTTGTCATTGTACTCCTCTTCTTCCTCTTGCACCCTCCTCTCCACTTCCTCCCGCTTTACTCGTTCTTTGCGGGCACGAAACGGCGATCGTCCGGCGGTCATCTCGTAAACGAGGCAGCCCAGTCCCCACCAATCAGGACTCATGGCATACTTTTCATTGTTGATTACCTCCGGAGCTGGAGAGATTTGTTTTTCATTCAAGAACTTGCAAATGTATTTTTGGAAATGTTAAATGTAGTATTTCTTACCCATGTAGCCTACAGTCCCCACTCTGCCTCTTATAAGTTCTCCATCGGGTACTTTGATAGCCAAGCCCAGGTCAGAAATACGAATGTGTCCTGCAGCACACAGCAGAGTCAATATCAGATTACAATGTCTTTAAAAACGGCATGCAAAGCTATGTCATACATCCACACAATTCATTACGAAGCAACAGTATGGTTTGACAAACAAAATGCTGTGCACAGCAATAACCAGAAATCTGAGCTACTAATGTTTCAAAACTCACCGTTGTCATCTAAGAGGATGTTCTCTGGTTTTAAATCCCTACAAAGAATAAAGGATGTGAGAAACAAAAAAAAAAGAGAAACAAAAAAAAGTCTGAAACTTCATGTTAAAATGTTTTAGAATGCTACCTGTAAACAATGGATTCCTTGTGCAAATGATCAAGTCCACAGCAGATCTGAGCAGCATAAAACTGGACCCTGTCTTTTTCAAAGCCAGGCGTGCCCATGTTGTAGATGTGAAACTTCAGGTCTCCACCATTCATGATGGTCAGCACCAGACAGAGAGCATCTTTGGTCTCATATGCATACGCTAAGCTCACCTTAAAGAACATAAGAGCATGTCAAGTGGGAAAAATGTACTATATGGATGCAAATGAAATCACGAAAGCACATGTGCGGCAAAATACTCCCTTTTTTATTTACTCACAACAAATCTACTGTTGACTTTCTCTAAAATCTGCTTCTCATTGAGAGCCATTGATTCTCCCTTTCTCTTTTTGATCCTCTTCTTCTCCAGCTTTTTGCAGGCATACATCTTCCCTGTTGCTCTGACCTGACAGGCACACACCTGAAAAGACAAAAAAAAAAAAGGTAAATTGCAGCTCATAATGATTTAGAAACGACAGTTACAGTCCTCACAGCATGTCTTACCTCTCCAAATCCCCCCTTTCCCAGAACTCTGTACTGTCTGAATGTGTCCTTAGTGATTGGTTGCCTGACAGGACACAGACACAACCAAATCCATTAATAGATGCTTATGTGGTATTGATTAAGACAAAGATATTATCTGCAGAATTTAATATCATCCTGAGTCTGTTTCCTGCAGAGAGGGTGGGGTCTCTTGTACATAATTTCACTTTCCAGACAAATACAATCAAGGCTGCTTTGAAAGCCTTCTGGACTGTGTATAAAATATGTTCCTGTCTAGAAATGTGATTTTTTTCTAGACATTTTTCTTTTAATCAAGATGTTCTATAAGCTTCAATTATATGTGACAGTACACAACAATTTAAAAAGTCCAATATTTTGATTTATCTGCCGCTGTATTTTATTTTTTATGGCTTTAGGGTGGGGATGTTGTGGGGATGCTGTTTTATTTTTAAAAATCTTAAAAAAAAAAAAAAAAAATTAAATAAATAACCAACCTCTCTAGCATCTTCCATTGCAGAAAGCGGTCAAAGTACATGCTATTCTGGTAGTCTGCAAATGGAGCTCCACTCAGGTAGTCATGGACAGTCCTGGTCCAACACACAACACAGTCAACTCAATTAAAACGCTTACAACCGAGTAAAAAGATGAATCCATGTCATGAAGAAAGATTATGGTTGCAAAGAAAAAGAAAAAAAAAGGAAAGAAAAACAAAAAAAAGGTGAGACGGCAGTGAAAGAAAGGGAATCAGCTGCTCACTTGCGACAGTTGCTGAAGATCTCCTTACAAGGACTGAGTTCGAGGTTCTCTCTGCATTGCTCAGCAAAAGCCTCTGCTATGTCTACTTGCTGAGGTGACTACATTAACACATGTAAACACACAGTTAGAAGTGTGCACACATGCACAAAAACATCACTGTTGATTATATGCACTGATCCAACCTAAGGAGAGATACATAAAACATACACTTTGAGTCATCAACACGGTGCCCATAAGAAATTTTGTGTGTTCACTCTGCAAAAATTTGTAGTACATTTGTTGCTTTGACTGCAAACATATATATAATTTGCAAGGTTATAACATTAGCAAACATGATAAAAAGTTTTGCTTTCACATACAGATAAAGAAGGCTCAGAGGATGATGAAATGTATCAGATAAACAAACTTACTTGTTTAGAGAGAAATGTCTTGATGATCTGGTCCCCTCTACTTTTTCTTTTTTCATCAGGTGTCACCTCATAGTCTTCCTAAATAAAAAAATAGAAAAAAAAGCTCCATAAGCTCCTGTGCATGATCTGTATTACATTCCATTATCAAAATCAGTGGATCATAAACTTTAACTTTAGTCCATAACCTTTAATGTTCATAGTATAGGTCCTCCATCTTTAGAAGCTTCCTTTTATCATAGCATGACTGTTGCATAATTAATTATTTACTGGATCTACCAGATCAGATATAAATCATTCAGTGAAATAATTTGGTGTGTTTTCTGCCCTCTAGATGCAAACCTAACCAGACCACAATTATTATTTTATTTGCATTTTTTAACAATAACAGCTGGAAACAGATTAACTGTAAGTTTATAT
>JBAMHW010000012.1:22810249-22822749 GCA_037177495.1 Rhadinocentrus ornatus | reverse complement strand
GGCTGTAATCACACTTAGACCTGGCTTATTACGTGGGGAGTACAATGCTCAGCAATGAGCGTGGCATTAGTTTCTCACCATGGACTGACAACAGAATTATCTGCAGCATGCATTTGGGACATAAGTGGGTTCCCTCTTGCAGAGGTGGTCACTTTTAGGAGTGGGTAGTTGAAAGAGGCCAGAGTAAGGGCGGAATGGGGGGGGGTGTTAGGATTGGGAAACAATGCTGTCCTTTCTGTCCTGTCACATGCCCACAAAGATATTCTGGGCACAGATAGATAAAGACTTAAATGTGTCATGTGGGAGGTATTTTGTCTAGACGCAGAGAGGGAGAGAGATGGGGTGGAGGAGGGGGCAACAAGCTGGGTGAACAGTTAAGAGATATGACTGTTTGAATAATCACTACTCAGTTAAATTGTCCCTCTGGCTGCATTACCCGGCCAGCACCAGTGTATTTACAGGCTACGATGCAATCAGAGTTAGGACACAGAAATGGAATTCATGGCAGAGCAAGGCTTTTCCTGCTACACTGAAAACACACCTGGCTGTTTATTAAAGAGTTGATCACGTACAGTTTACAATAAAAATGTAATTGACAACACAAGAATTCACAAAGATATAAGCAAGTACAAAGTATTTCTGGTTTCTCATTATTTTTCCGGTTTATATCTACTAAAATATTTTGAAATGATGTTGGATTTTATGTTTAAAGGAAAACTGGTCAGCTTATAGAAACATTATTATTTGATTTTAAAGCACAAACATGGATAAGGATGTTTCTTTGTTCACTTTTGGGAAATTTCATGTTTATAAAACAAAATACCCAAACCTCAAACAGCTGAGGTGTTACACTCACCAGACACCCTTGCCAGAAAAGAAAATTACATTAGCTGGAACTTACCTGTTATTGATGCAGTGTTGATGCCCTGTACAATACGTTTAGTGCCCCGTGAGCTAATTTTACAGTGTGCTTTATTGCATATGAACTTTACAGTTGAGAATTCAAAGTGACAAGTGAATGTCCAAAATACAAATATGTGATTTGCCTCTGTCTCCAGAATATTTTTTGTATTACCAGGTAATTGCATTGGCAGAAAGAAATGTTACAAGATTATAGAAACCTTATGCAAGCCATGATTGTGATTGCTGCTAAATATCAACTAATACAAATGTTAGACTGATGTATTATCCACCATGCATATTGGTTGGAGGTACGTAATTCTCATCCTTTCTACACTAAATCAAGAGAAGACACCATATGCTGTACTGTCATGTGACCATTTTAACAACCAACCATTCAGTTGATGCTCCTGGGCCAAAGTTAATAAAGAGTAAAAATAATGTAGCAGAGATTACAGCAACAATGGGGTTAATACTGCTAAATATAGGTAGTATCCAACTGAATTAAAAATAGATCCCCACATTTCCCAGTGGTCAGGGGATTCATAATGGCAAACTTCTGGTAAAAGAGGCTCACTGTGTTTGCATGTGTGTGTTTGTACCATTGCGTCCAAAAGCTGGATACATCGTTGTAGGTTGGATCTGGTCTCACAGTACAGACGGAAAAGAAGCCGTCCAATGGGCTGTTTCTCACAGATGCTGACATAATCCCTATCTACAGAAATAATAATAACACATTTAATGCACAGAGTTTGGAAACACCAACAGATGGATAAACAAGCATCAGAAGTGGAGAGGACACAAACAAAACGTACTAATAGTCTTTCCTAATTCAGCACACTGGCTTATATGGGGAAAACGAAGGATTTCTTTCCATTTTTTGCTCCTTCCTTTCCTCTTTCCTCCTCCACCTGTGGTGACGGAGAAAAACAGAGGTCAAAACATTAGAACGACAGGATTTCATAAAGTTGTCAAAGTTTATTTCCATCAGTGTTAAGCCACTGAAGGCCTAATCCCTAAAAGAAGTGGGAGAAAGGGGAGGGGTTGTGTGTGGGCTCTCCTCTGAATGAAATCATAGTCTCAGCATGTATATACAGTATAATTCATAGATTATGTCTCACTTCCTCAGTAAATCTCTCCACTCTCCACTGACTTTCTTCCTCACTCAGTAGCTTTTCTGAAAGTGGAACAGTGTGTGTTTAATGTGTGTGAGTGTGTGTTTGAGTTTACTCAGACAGAAAGCCTATTCTGACCAACTCAGTTCCCATCAGCACCTGGGAACTGCCAGACTGGAATCATCATCATCAACAACAACCCTTAGATACCGAAAGTAAATATCTTGGCTTTTTCTCTGTCCTTGCTTCCACATTTCCACAAACCAAAGACAACAGCCTTTGCTTCAAACTATCAACCACACAGAAGTAAACCTAATCTTGAGTGCTTAGTTAACTGTTTTCCTATCTCTTTTTGCCTCACTGT
Source organism: Rhadinocentrus ornatus (assembly GCA_037177495.1). Lineage (NCBI taxonomy): Eukaryota > Metazoa > Chordata > Actinopteri > Atheriniformes > Melanotaeniidae > Rhadinocentrus > Rhadinocentrus ornatus. The sequence goes on along the minus strand of JBAMHW010000012.1, from coordinate 22,820,370 downwards.
GCTCTACTTCATGTTTTACATCATGATCATCTTGGGTTTTTGTTTTTCCTCATATGTTATGACTGCTGCAATGAACTTACAGGGATTTCCTTTAACTGCTCCGGGTAGTGGACATTCGCTGCGAGCGACTCGCGCAGTGTTAGAGGCTTTGAGAGCAGGAGAAGCAATGACAAGCAGACATCTTTAAGTAATAACCCAGGAATGTGAGACACACTACGTCATGTTGGAGCCTCTGAGTGAGAGCTTGAGCAGTTTTACCATCAATCCTGCTGCATTATGTCCTCATCTCTATTTCTTTCTTGCTCTTTGAAATGTGTCTGTCAATCTCAAATACAACAGCATATACTTAGACTTGAATAAAAAAAATCTAAAATGTACCCAACTTCTTTTGGTTTGATATTAGGCAGAGATTGGCATTTGATCTACTTCAGATGTAGACAAAAGTAGCCTTAACTTTAGTTTTAATCCATTGCTTGTCAGTTTGGCTCACAACAGAGTTTACAAGCTTTCAGGGACCCACACTTGTCAAGTTGAGTAATTTTCTTTAAAAACAACACACCCAACATCACAAAAACTTAAATACACAGAAAGTTACCATGTTGCCACAGACAACTAAATTCCAAAAAGCAAGAATGCATCCTCACTTTCGTTGATTTCCAAATTGCAAAAACAATAAAGGCTACCTATCTAATAATAACTAAAGTTAAAATTACCCGAGACAATCATTAACCTCCAGCACCTGCTCCTCATCAACATTACTGTAGACCAAACAAGCTATAAACTGGCACACTTCCTTATTTAAGCACCAGTTGTTCTCTGAAAAACAGTTAATGTGTAAAGGTATTCTGCTGAACAAAACCTCAACATACTTTCTTGCGTGGTACAGTATTTGAATATAGATAGAAATAGAAATATGACGTCTGCCTAAGAGAACAGTGAATGGAAAAGGTCACTAAAGCTAAAAATGAATGTACTGGTGATACTGTAAGGCTCTTGGGGATAAAAAGCGTCCACCAAATGGCTCATATTTCCTGTAAAGGGTCAACTTCATGTCAGATAATTGTACCAAACATTTGTCCTCCACCCTTGCATTCAAATTCTACACAATGCTGAGACAACTACAAATAATGCAGTTTATCCTTTTTCTGTATATGTCCTGTTTTGTTTTGTTTTTTCCCTCCCTGATCTCTAAACATATTTATTTTTCATCTTCTTTTCATCCTCATCTTCCTATTCAAGCTCCTTGTAATTTGTCTGTCCTGGAGTCACCAGTCAACATTTTTTTCCCTTTAAGACTCTTGAACTTATCTTTAATTTTTTGGGGGTTATCTCCACATCATGGTGATCAAGTTGCCAGCCTAGACGGCTGCTTTAGGCCCATGTACAGCTCTCTGGATCATGTAAACAGAAAATCACAGATCAGTGATTGACCTAATTTTGGGTCTTTGCTTATGAGTCTACAGGTATGTTTGTATATAGTCACGAGTAATAGCAAATTGTGACTAGTCAAGGCTTCAGTTCAGCCAAAACAAGGCAGCAACAAAGTAAAAGACCTGGTGACAAACAAAATATTGTATCTCAACACAATGCTTTGGATCTTGAGTTAAAACACTTACTTTTAATTCAATCACTTTAAAGACAAAGTGATTTGTCTTTAAAATCTTTACAAAATACTTTTTATCTTGCTGTGGACATAACTTTCACATTACTCATTTGTGGCTTGGACTTGTGTCACTGTTCTCAAGCCTTTTAAACGAGTACTAGCTCTAAATGATCAATACTTCATCTGATAGATCTATTTAAACAGATAAGTAAAAACAAAATTGGCATAAATCAGAATTAAATGAGAATTACTAAGTAAATGGAAATTTTAAATTTACTGTGCTTGTGTTGTAGTGTAACATATTTACATTTCAGAAACAGTGATTTTCTTCATTCTTAACTCTCAATTTTTTTTTTTCTAATGACACCCTTTTTCCACATCTTAACCTTCATCCCAGTAAACCATTACTATCCATGATCATTTCATATGTGTTGCATAATGTATGGGGACATTCAATTAAAGAACCTAATTTTACCAAATATAGCTATTTATCTGGGTGAACCACACTGCTTTGCAGTCTCTTGCCAGTAGCGTTGTCAGCACATTCACTTGGTCCTTCTGCCGCTTTAAAAAACTATAGGCCTTATTCCAGGAGGACTTATGTGTAAAGCATATGCAGACAAACCCCTCTAATCCCCCAAAACGTGTTAATATTATGCACATTCATGAATTAAATTAAAATAATCTCCATATTACAGACTTGGTCATCAGGTAGTAACAAGATAGTTTGGTCTTAGTGTCTCACAACTGTTGCTTTACAAAAACACAACTGTTATGAGGTGAAAGGATCTCCAATAATGTATTTTGTGAATAATGCATGGCTGCTGCGTATCTGCTTGATGAAGGGAAACTATTCTGGCAGGAAATGATAAATTAGCTCTTCAGGGACATTTACTAAAATATTAGTTATATGAACAGTCAAGGAAGCACTAAAAATGTTAGATTAGTTTGAAAAGAGAAGAAAAACTCGCCCTTCCTTTAACTTAGATGTTAGTGCAGTAACAGGGGGTTCTTTTTTAACTAAGCTATTAAAAGTATTAATGTTCTCACAAATGTTGTCCATAAACTAGCTTGTCCTTGGTGTTGCGTTTATATTTTTCTTTATTAACAGTTTTTGCCTCTCACAAGTTCTGTCACTTACACTGAAATATGCACTGCTCTGTGGATCTGCTGCACACAGAAACTTGTCAGTCTAATTTGTTCCATGTAGGCAGTGTGGTCACCGCCCTTTATTTATATTTCTGCTAAGCAGCTCTGACATCATCAATGCATGTCAAGTGTAGCAAAAAATAAGGTCAGAGAGAGAATGACATCCATCTGGCAAAACACCAGGGGGTTACCGGCATCCCAAACATCTGTGTGTGTTTGTGTGCGCACACTATGTCTTCACTGTGACCTCTCTCTAGTAATGTCCTCATGCTAGATTTAACCAACACGGGCAGTCCTGCAGGGCCCATCCATCTACACGTTTAAAAACATCACTGTTTAGCTATGAGGTTATATTCATAAAGTGTTGACACATAATAATCTGAGATGTTTACAGTTTACAGATAAATGCTGTAAGACGCAAGCAACCACACACAATCACCTCAAATGTAAAGTTTATCTGCTGTGGACAATCATTGTAAACCACATCCTGAAAGCCATGCTGTGCAACTAGCTTACAATATGACACAACATCTGCAGCAGGATAGGATGTGAGAGCACTGGCACTGGCAGAGAGGAGTGCTGCAAATACTTTATGAGCTGTTCTTTACACCTACGCTGTGCAAAAAGTAAGAAAGATTTTGGTAGATTTCTGTTACTCTTCACTCTGTTACTCTTCACTCCTTTCCTGACTGTTTTGACCCTCCTTGTTCAGAAACAGATAATTATCTCTGTCTGATTATCCAACTCTTACTTATTCTCACATCACCCCCTTTGTCTGAGCTGTTAAATGTCGCCCTTGCAGTTGAGTCATGTTGTGATAGCAAGGTATCGACACAGTGAGACCTACCAGCACCACACACTAATTCAAATATCTTTATTCTCTCAAAATCTTCTTCTCTCCCACAATGTCCAACTGTTAAGCACATGGCAATAATTTGCATGGGTACTGCAGGTGAAGTCCAGTGTTCTTGCAAATGCAAAAACAAGAGTTACAAATACACAACATGCAGATTTTTTAGAACAGACATTTGAATTGGCACTTAACAACAACCCGTTCCTGCTTCTCAAAGTGTCTCATGACAGTGTTTGGTTTTGCTTTATCATGAGACAGATCTTGATAACAAAGCGCTAGATAGCCATCAATTGGATAGAACAGCAGCAAATTACAGCTTTCTATGATGTGCTTTTTGGGGCTGTGCAATACTTCATGTGTGAATGTTCTGCTGCTGCATGATGTATGAAAAGGAATGTAGATGAAAATAAAGATGGAATGGACCAATGCCGATACCAGTAAAAACAATCTGCAAATATTGGCCCGATGTATCGGCCAATGTATCGGTTGTTCCTTAATTGTTGATATTATTAATTAATAGTGTTGTTTTGCTTCATTAAAGCATATCAATTAATAAGTGTAATCTAGTGCTTTTGTCTGCTGTATTGTCAGATTTTGAAAGTTGAGATGCCATATTATTTTTTTTTTTAAATGCACCAATTTTTTGCACATGCTAAAGAATCCCATAACTCATCTTGGCTAAGCCCTGGATCTTCTTTAAATCTGCCCCTGGTGAACTAAAAGCTCATTTTTGTAAGAATTGGATTTTCTTTTAGCTCAACAGTGTTTTTCCAAGGGTCTGGGCAGGTAATGCAAAAACACAAGGTTAGTTATTTAAAACTAAGTAAGCAGTAGCTTAATCCTTCACTCCCATCTATTCATGTCAAAACTGATAATTGAAGAGTTTAAGCTCAAGCCTGTAGCAAGTGTGCGTGGTCTGTGTGCCACAGGAAGCTGGAGGAAATGTTGGCCAGACCTGAGCAGAAGGGGAAGACTATAGCAGGAAGACACTCTTTGTTGACCTTTTCCAGCATGATGTCATGTTGGTGCCTCTGTACAGCCATCTCATTATTACCATCCTCAATGAGCCTCTTCGTCCACAAAATCTTCATTGTGGCTATAATAAGAGAGGATGATCCACCTGCAGCATCAACATACACACTCTAACATCTATGATGTATGTCTACCTTAATTTACACTAAACTATTCTTTTGGCTGCTGCTGCAGGAGGCTCACATGTTAATCCACTTGATGAGGGATCATAAACTTAAAATTAGTCAAAAACAATAAAAGAGAGATCTTATCAGCTGTTTTTATGTTAGCTGTGTCCCACCACTTTAAAACGCTGCAATGACAACAACCTAATCTAACTTGACTATAACATTGTGGTTGTATTTAGCATTAAAACACACTCATTGTGTAGCATATTGCCCTCAAATGTGCTACTTGCACAAAGCTTTAAGGAAAGTACACAACTGTGCCCATTTTCCTGTCTCATTATCTTTGCAAACATTGCTGCTATAAATAGTGCAGAGCTCAAGGGCAGTAGCGGCAATGTGTTAATACAAAGTGAGGTGGTCAAACCAGTCCATGACCTCAGAGCTGGAGAGCTGTGGCTGGTGTAGCTTTATCGCCAAATATGAGTTCAGAAGGGAACAACCATATACAAGAAAATACTCACGTCCAGGGGCAGAATTTTACAAAAACATGCATACGGAGGGTACATTTCCTGTATGGGAACATTCAGGTGCCACAGGTTTCCTGCTCTATAAATATGGAATGTGAGGAGGGGAAACATTGAATAGACTGAAATTATATAACACACCAGGGCTGTATGATCAAAGGGCCACACACAGCTGGGTAATACATGCTGTTTACCTGTCCATAAAAGTCCAAGAGAAAAGAGCATAGTTCACAGAAAGCTATTGCTATAACAGGCATTTCTTTGCTTTTAACAAGTTATGGTGTTTGTTCATATTTATGAATGTTTTGATATGCGTAACATTATGGCAACGTAATCCAGCAACTCTCTGAAAGTTGATCTTCATTTTCTCCGGAAAGGAACTCAGCAGTTACGTCACAAGTGAGCAAACACCTAGGAAAGTGCTTGCAATGAAAACAAGAGAGCTGACTTATCAACCTAATGGGGCACGTGGTACATTGTGTGTGGACCGATATTAGTAGGCATGCTCTTTCTCTCTCTCACACACACAAACCATTTCCGGAAATAAGATTAGAGTGATTAAGCGTCCTACTCAGGTTGTTGCCATCTTCCTTATTTTTCCTCACAGACACACTTCATAAAGATTTTTGTTGCTTATCTTCTCCTGATGTTGACATTCCATTTGTTTTGTCCCAGAAAAAAGGGACACCCTTCCACAAAAAAAAAATAAAATAAAATAAAAATATCCAGAGAAACCTTAGCTGAGCTGAAAGTTGAAGCGCTTTATGGAAGCTGCTATTTCAGTTTTAACCCAATTTGTCTTGTTTTATAAAGCAACTCAGCAGCATTGTTTTGTTCTTTTCCAACTGTTGTTGAAACTTTAAACTAAGCCCCAAGTAAAAAGATTTACAGTATGTTTACTATGTTGAATGCCATAAAGTGGTCTACTTTTCTTTCAGAATGTACTGTGAAGAACCTCCGGACTATAAATAATCTATAGTGTCCCACAAGGAACTATAGCCATATATGTATGCCAATATTCCCTTCCTCTACAAGCATTAAAGTTATTTAAACCGAACTGCTGTAATATTAAAAAAAGGAAAATTAGAACTCATGCAGACTTTTGCATTTAGCTTACACAGCATCTAACATTGGAAGAGGAGTTTCAAATCTGGCAGCATTGATTTTTTTTTATTAATGTACATTAAATATTCATAGGATGTTCCTTTAAAGAGATACGGTAGCAGTGAGGAGCACAGGAAATCAGACACATTAAAGCGCTGCATAAGTAATCACCTACTTGCGTTACTATAAGGAAAAATAGTAGTAGTATATATGCTTGGAGCACTCCTAGAATAGTTTAATGACAAGCTGTTAAATTTTACATTTTCTGCATTCATTCCCCCTCAGCCCACCCTGTTTACTTCTACTTTAGATAATTATTTCCTATATTTCCCAGGATTCCACTTGTCAACCCCCAGAGAACAGGCGTGAACTTGTTGCATCCAGCTGAGTTACGTATACTGTATGTGTGGGTAGAGGCATCAGTAACAATAGAGATAGTAGGAGCCAGAGAGTCGAATTTTTCCACAAAAAAAAAAGAAAGGAAAAAAAAAAAAAAGGAGTCACACTCCCACTCAAAACACAGCAAGCCTTGTGGCATGTTGTCGGTGAATTAGTGGGTATCTCTGCTTCTTTTTTACTTCATACCACTGCGTATAAAACTGGTTGAGGTCATGACTTTTCAATTCTAGTGGATTTTTCTCCCTTAAAATAAATAATTATCTCAAGTAATATTGATTCCAATTTTCAGCTAAATTGAGCTACAAAAATCTGTTTCATATAATTTGATAAGTATAAGTATTGAAAAAAACAACCTCATATTGTAAATGCTAAATTAAATGTGACATATTTTACATGTAAGCTAAGATAAAACACCCCATCTATACTAAATGATTTGGGAGGTGTTGGGCCAAACATGAGAACAGCAACAGAAAACCAAAGAAGGTTCGCCCACAACAGGGCTCCACCTGTGGTGAGTTTATTGGTGCAAGAAAGTAGCGTGGAGCCCCTGCAGTGCTTTCCTTAGTTTTCTGGCATATAAATCACATCTAAGTTAGAGCAGCACAATTCTGAAAAAAAATGTGAATCACAATTTTTTTGCTTAGAATTGAGATCACGATTCTCTGGCACGATTTTTTCACAAAGTGTATTTTTTGCATTGAACTTCAACTAAACAAACAAACAAAAAAGACATTTAAATGGTCGTTCAAATATGGCAGGAGTGTCAAACTCAAATACACAGCGGGCCAAAAAGAAAAAATGGACCGGTTCAATGTTTATTAAAAACCTTTTGAAAATTACCTTTTGCACACATTGAACCTGGAACTAACAGAGCCTGTGAGTTCTTGCCTATAAAACAACATTAATCATTAAATAAATAAATTAAAAAATCTGTTGCATTTATTTCTTATGGCTCTATATGCATGTAATTTCAATTGAAAACTTTTTCTACAGGAAAACAGCCAAAAATAATTTCCTCATTTGAGAAAATCAAATACCCTGTACCATGCAAGAGAAAGAATGCAAAAAATTAAACTGCACTGAAAGTCAGCTTTCTGCAGGTATATATTACATATATAAATATATTACACTCGAAGTGGTGCTTCGTTTGGGGACGCTTGAAAAATCCGGGAATAAATTGTTTGTGATGCAGCTCATGATGCTTTAGAATCGCTGTATGTAGAAATGAGATCACGGGTGAATCGAGATCGGGATTGTTTAACGATCAATCGTGCAGCCCTAATCTAAGTCTTAGTTTTTGCCCAATAAACAAGCACATTTTTAAAAAGCCTTTGCATTTCATGTCTGCATATGTGAGTGGCCGATCTTGATTGGGTGCAATAGCATGTTAATTTGACTACAAGAGTCCTGAGGCGTCTCCAGACCCCATTGACCCTACCTACCTACCTACCTACCTACCTACATACATATTGGATATAATACATGCAAAATCCAGTACTTTGGGTCACTAACATGCCATCTATGGGTATGCAACCATTTCGCTAACAAAAAATGCTAAGTTTGCAATATTCACCAATTTCATTAAAAGTTGATGAATCAACTTAATAAACTATTTACAAATTTGAGAGAATTATATGTTATATAACAATAATAATAAAAGTTGATTTCAAATCTCATGGCATTCTCCCCAGTAGCTGAAAAGTTGGACATTAGTAGAATTCAAAAACATAATAACAATATTGCTGATCCAGACTGCCCACAGAGGTCATATCTTGTGTGAGTGTTTAGCAGCATGCCTGCAATTATAATTAAAGCAAATGCCCTTGGAAAAAAACAATAAATAACATTAGATGTGATTCAGGAAATCTGTTTTTTATCCTTTGCCCATTTCTTTTTAGAAGAACCTGTTGAGGAAGCTACAGACTTGCTTCTCTCTGTTGTACATTACACTCAGAACTATTAAAGCTCTTTGCCCAGTAAAAGCTGACAGAATTATTTAATGACAACCTTCTTTCAGAGAAATCTTAAGGGACAAGACCTCTCAGGCAAGTATTTCTTTGTGTGGAAGTGGTAGAGAAAGCTGCATGTGAGAACAAAGACAAAGAATCTATTGAACATTATTCATACTTGTAGTTATTATTAGCTCACATGTGGATGATCAGACGATGCAGCAAAGATCAATACTGTATGCTTGACTGCTAAGGTTTGTTGACAGTGACCCAGCACATTTCCCTAGAATTGTGTCACTTGTAATGACGACTGCTTTCTCGGCTTGCTAAGACTTGCTACAGCCACACATGATGAAGCAACAAATCCACCCACGTGCAGTGACTCAAAGATACTGTTCAGAGCACACAGAAATGCATGCATGGACAAGTACGTCATGTCTGTTATATATGCATACCTCCTTTGGTGTAACTAATCGGTTGGTTTATTACATTTGCATACAACAATCCATGACAGGACTGGCTTCAGCAGAATTCATTCTAGGATCTGGGTCTTGGCTAAAAGTATTTTGTCTAAGATTAATTTGAAGGGTGTGACTCTTTGAAGGTGGTAATACTGAAAGGTTTTTCCTTTCGATTCTCCAATTTTGGCTTTGCACACAAAGCTATCATTAAGTCAATGGCAACCCAATTCTTACAGTTTTAATAAATTGCCCCTGCTGAAGTATCTTAGCAATAGGATGTATTTAATTTATTTGTAAACTAGATTTTAACTCATGTAACAACAGCGAAAATGCAACAGACCAAATGAGAAAGCCCACAGGCACAGGTGTATAATTCAGTAGAGTCGCCCAAACTAAATACCCCAGCTTTGTTTTGTTATTTAAAAAAAAAGGTATCTGGATGCAACAATGCAGTTTTTCCCCTTTACACTCATTCACTCGACAGCTGATGACATTCGCTTGCCTGGCCAGGAATCTACGACTGTTGCCAGTGTGAGTTGTGAATGGGATGGCAGGCAGACAGTGCCGCTCTCACTGACTGACACACACACACACACACACACACATATTGAGCTTAGGGTCTACTGCACTGATGTTGCTTGCGTCAGAGTGGCCAAGTTCAGGTTACATTTAAACAAAGGAATTCACCCCCACACCCCTCATAGGCTAACACACACATAAATCTACACTATACCCTGGAATTTAACCTCATTCTAATAATATGCAAGCTGCAACACCAAGGGCCCACGACCAAACTAATTCTCAGAAAAACAAACACAAAAAAAAAAAAAAAAAAAAAAAAAAAAAAAAAACGAACCCCCTTTTTCTTTTTGATCTTCTTAACCCCAACTTCCTTAACTGACAAACCCCAAAAAAAAAAGAGAACATTTAAAATCAACCC
>JBAMHW010000012.1:22791763-22810149 GCA_037177495.1 Rhadinocentrus ornatus | reverse complement strand
GAAGTTTCAACTGTACTTTGGGGTTGAACCTCGTTTGAGGAGGGGGCAGTTGGAAAAACAAGGGTCCCCAAACAAAACGAGTTCTAAAAAAAAAAAAAAAAAAAAAAAACAAAAAAAAAAAACAAGGACTGAATACCTTTGTTCTTTCTGATCTGCTGAACCCCAATTTCCTGAACTGACAAACACCACAGAGACACGAGAGCATTTAAAATCAGCACATCTGCACTTCCTGATGCTCCGCCACAGTGAACAGATCTGTAACAGTCAGATGATACTCAGATGACCATGTTGGAGACTGGGGTGTTTCATTTCACCGCATACTCATCATCCATAAAGAATCTTCCGCAGAGACCGGAGAGCAGCTCCACAGGAAGATGGAGCTCGGATGGCAGTAGCCCACTCAGTTTGTTATGTAACAATCAATTTGATTAAATGGCTTATGGGCTGCATCAAACCGATAGTGTGTAATACCATTTAGCTTTACATAAGACAGTGGTCACTTACCTAGAAGGTTCGATATGGTTATAGCTGCTTAGCCCCCCCTCGCATTGGAAATCAAAATGTGTTGCTTCTACACTTTGTGGTTAACATACAAAAGCATAAAGCACCAGATCTACTGCTCATAGCCCAGACATATCAATAGATATTATTTTTCTATGCTTAGCTGCTGCTCACACTGTTTTACTGATTTGGGAAGTGTGAGGATGCTGGTATAAACAAGCCACAGACTGCAGTTTAAACTGGGCCTTCGTGTTGTACGTAGTTGGGAGCCTTTGTACAGAAGATGCTTGCCTCTCACTTCAGCTGTGGCTTCAGATGCACTCACATAAACAAACAGGAATAAACAGTCTTTATTTGCTCCATTCGCATTTGCGCACTGTACCTAGTATGTGACCTAAAATGAGCTTCTGTGTATACTGCATTCTGCCATACAAACACATCAGTGAGAAGCACAAGTTACATACAGCGTACAGGGATCGACATAGCTTTTGGCAATGGGTCCTGTCATGCAAAACCTTTAATGATTCACACTGGCAAAGGATTCAACCAGTAATGGACTCACAACAACCTGTGACATGTCTCAGTGAGTACACAGCAACAAATCTTACCTCAACTGTTGAGTCAGTCTCTCACAGCTACATTTATAGAGACACTGGTGAAGTTGCTCAGAAAGTCGCACTACAGCTATTAATTCAAAGAAGCATAATTTAGTAATTGTATAAGGCCCTTTATTTCTCCCACACACATTCAGGGTGAGAACTGTATGAGCACTGATGGAGCAGCTGGTACGAGAAAGATCTGCTGTGGGTCATTAACTGTTCTTATTAATTCATGGAGCTTGATTCAGCCCAGTCGCGCTCTGCTACCATAAAACAAATATCCAGTTTAATGCACAAGCGAATGCATTATTCACAAGAGAAGCATGTCAGCTTTCTGTTTTTTTTACCTCCATCAATGCCCATTAAAGCCTCTGCCCCTCCACCGATTTGCACTTTTTTTTAAACTGTCACATCTATATGATACATGCATAGAGCTGCCTGATTTGTGCCACCATGCAACTGTACTGACACTGTTGCCACATTAAACCTCATGCTGCTTACTACAAGCAAACTTGTGTAGGCACTAGAGAGAGTGGGCACAAGTTTGGCTGGCTGCTAAACTGAGTCATTTCAGTGTGTAAAAGATATGATTTTTTTTTTTTTGTAAGGATGGAAGTATGAGTTTAACAAACTCACAAAGTTCCAAGGAAGAACAATCCTTGAGCTTTTATTCTGTCCTTCATCAAGTCCCAAAACAGGTCTGGGAACCTTGAGAATCTTTTACAGAAGTGCTCAAGTATATTTAAAATAAATGTATTCATCCTAACACCATAATAGACAAAAACAAAGATTCATATCAGATTTTGAAACTATACAATATTGCTTATGCTGATGTTAAATTTGATTAAAAAAAAAAATGTGTTCCAAAATAGTCATAAGAGGGGCACATTCATCACTTTTTTTATTCTAATCACACCAAATGATTTCACTAAGTTAAAGCTCCAGACTGCAGGCAGGTCAGCTCAGTACTAAGACTCTTGGAGAGATCGTGTTGTTGTATTACATGCAGAATGTGGTTAAGCATTGTGTTGCTGATAAAAGAAATTCCTTCTCTGACATGGAGGTTTTCTGAATGGCAACACATGTCACGAAACCTGCATATGTCATAACCAAGTAGAAGTTATCTATGCCATGTGCACTAATGCAAACCTGTACCATTACAAATAACAGCCTGGATGGTTATCTACTCTATGTTTTTGTTTGCAAGATGAGTTTTATCTGGCATTTGTGGATGTGTCAACAAACTGAGCACTAGCAGTGGTTTTTCACAATCACTTATATCTGTCAATATCATTGCTATTAAAGTAGTGCTGCACGACAGCCTGAATAACATAACTATTTAAGACTTTTTTTAATAGCATGAATTTCAAAAAACACTTCTTAACCTCACAATTTGAAATTTTAACATAGTACAGCCCCAATTCCTAAAACATTGAGATGTTGTGTAAACTGTAAATAAAAACAAATGCTGAAAGTGTGACATCTTCCTACTTCATGAAAATATGATCTCATCTTTAATTTGATGGCAGCAAGATGGGACCATGCAATAAAAGACTGGGGATCTAAGTTGTATGGAAAGAGGAGAACTGGAGGAACATATTATTACTAAGCAGGTAAATTAAACAGGTCAGTGACATGACTAGGTATTAAAAGAGCACATTGGAGAGGCAGTCTCTCTCAAAAGTAAATATGGAGTAAAACTGGGGGGAAAAAACTAGTAGTACAATTTCAGACTGCAAAATCTGATTAAATCTTTATGGGGCAGGAAAATGCCTGAAAGAAATATAGGGTGGCTGCGATTTTCAATCCCTTATGTGGTAATCCATTAACACAGATATGATTCTGTCACGGATTTCATTGCATGAGGTCAGGAACACTTCCAGAAAACACTGACTGAAGAAAGTTTAGTGTGCAATCCACAAATGCAGGTTGAAGTTCTGTCATGTAAATAAGAAACCACATGCAAACATGCTCCAGAAAGGCTGTCGTTTTCTCTTGTTCTTCTAGGATCATTTTAAATGGACTCGAGAAAATTATATATTTGTTCTGTGGTCATATGAATTGAAATGTTAATTTCCACTTGGATTTTATGGATGAGGTGTACTCCAGACTTAAAAGAAAAGGAAAAATCCAGCTTGTTATCTGTCCTAAGTTAAAATAAACCAAAAGCAAAACTGCAACTCTGACATATATGGGGCGACATTACTAACTATAACTACTACCTAGCTCATCTAAAAAGGCACCATCAATGCTGACTAGAAAAGGTTTTAAAGCAAATTATACTCCTACCCAGAAGGAGGTCAGGGAAGGCCTTGCATATTTACACAAAATAATGCTAAACCACATACTGCATCTATTAGGAGAGCATGACTTTGCAGCAGATGACCGAGTGCTGGACTGACCTGCCTGCAAGGCCAGATTTTTAACCAACTAACAACATTGGGTGCATCATGAAAAAACAAATACAAAAAATAAATTCCTATACCCGAGAAGAATGTGATTACATTCCTACTTCCTAAATTAAATACATTTCTTAATTAATTTGCAAATGTATTTTTCATTTCATGTTGCATCCCAACTCTCCTGGAAACAGGGTTCTAGTTACTTGCTTTGCTTAAGTTAAACCAAAAGAGAGAAAAACTACTTTTATCATTATTAATCGTATGGTTTGCAGAGCTACAACAAATATCTCTATTTGGCATCCTGAGATTGACTGTGATCATGTGTGGGCCAGTAAACTACCTTTAACATCTTAATTAAAATGACAGATACATATAATCCAGAAACTATTGACAATTCTTAAAATAAATAATTTGTAAGAATAGCCTGCGGAGACTGGCTCCCATTCATAAGAAATTAAGCAATACTACATGTTTACCTAAAGGCCTTCCTCGTGCTTACAGTGCATTGATGACAGACATTAATGTTCGTGTATACGTATTTGAGATTTCAAACTGCTTGTGGCCTTCTTACACATTTGACTCTTTCTGCTCCGATAGGCAGAGGCTCTCTTTGCAGGCCCCTCCATAGATTTCAATACCAGTCACGTCATCAGATCGCCGTAGAAATGCCAGCCAGCCTACTCATTTATTCTCTCTACAGAAAGGAGTGACACAATCTGTCAAAATCGGTAAGGATAAAACAATCCGTGTAAAATAATTTGGGACTCATAACTGACACAAGACGAGCTTTTGTCGCGGCGATGCGCTGATGCAGTCTGTAATGTCTTGCAATGAATCTTTTTCTGTTGCATCTGTTGGATTTACCTGAGCCTCACACTCCGCAGGCTGCCGTCATCCCTACGATTATTCTTCCCACCTTTTCTGCATACTGAGCGCAGAATGTGACAAAGCCATGACCTGCCTATTTGCACTTAGCTCTTTAATATGTCAACTTACCCTCTCTCGCTTTTAGCAGTACAGTGTTGGCTACTATGTTCTCCAGCTCCATCAATAAACAGAAAATCCTAAATGCAGAGGTTTTTCGGTACACGAGCGTCTGCAGCGAAAACGTCTTTCGGCTGGTACTTGGTGTTTATCCTCTTCACTCCTCGTCGATATCCGAGAAAATTTCACCCATATCAAAGTCGTAAAGGATAAAACAGGATGTCATAGATTTGTTGCAGTGTAAGTTGGGCATGGTTCTTGTTGTGGGCTCGAAGTGCGGCGCTGCATTTCTACTCCAATCCCCCCAAAACCGTTCCATGCGTAATTAGAGGGCGAAATCTCTCCGAAGCAGAAAATAATCAATTAGGGAAGATCCGATGTGTGCAAACCAGCTTTTCTGAGCGGATCCTTTACAGCGACACACCAGGATACCGCCAGCTTTACCTTACAACGGCAGGGGTTGGCTGAGTGCACCAGAGAGGACATCAGCGCGCCCCCTCCTCCCTGTTGATGCGGGGGCAGGGCCTTTCCGTCACAGCTGCGTCAAGCTGCACGTACAGACTCCACCGGAACTTTTCACATAAATAAAAGCACACTACCGGAATTACTTCTGCTCTTTAAAAAGCGGCCTAAAGCCACGAACAGATTGAGACAAGCCAAACTGTTACAATGCTCTCTGACAGGTGTGGATCACTTATTCGTGTCTCATCTCTTTCCCCTTCACCAGAACATCCATAATTGTCTCAAACAGTTGTTAATACACAATAATCTTTTCAGTCTGTTCGAAAATGTCTCCCTTTCTCATATTTATGGATTACATTTACAATGCTTGGGGAGGAGTAAAGAGGTAAAGTCGCCCTCTGCTGGTGGAATTTCTTAATTATAACCCACATAAGGTTCGTTATGGAGGCAAATCCTAAAGCATCAAAGTCGCCAATATTTGTATCAGTCTGTCAGATCATCATGTCCACAAGTCAGAATAAGCTGTTTATGACATGTTTTATAGGGGCACTAACTGGGCAAAATTAGGTTCTTGTTTTAACTATTTTTTAGCCATGACAAGTCGTTCACCTGCAGTAGTAAAGACCAGATTTTTTACACTTATTCACAACATTCTTTTTTTCTTTTCTTTTTTTTTTAATGTCTGTGATCATGACAGGATATTATAATTACATAAATATGTAAATGGCATAGAGGTATAAATGACAAGTGCAGGTGGATATCAAGACTCCACCTTTGACAGTTAAATGATTTACCACCTTGATTCATACTACTTATTACTACCACATTCTTGGGGTTTCAAATAGGAATGATTTAAAAAAAAATTCCAAGCTTTCAATCAGTTTAAATTTTAACAGGTTCTAATTTTCACAGAATAGCAACATGATTACAGCTGTGCATTAAACAAAATCTTGTGTAAAATCTGTAAATTTGTGGGATGCTTTTTAACCAGGGAAGGCAGTTTATTACATAGAGAATTTGAGGAATTGTGATGCAGAATTAACTCAACTATGAAGCCGTTGAGTATCTCTTTTTTTATATGGTTTTGTAAATATTGAGGCAAAGAACAGTAATAGCCATTTCTTGGGGGCGACAGAAAATGTTGAAAAGCTCAGATTTGGCTCTGCTGACATAATGCAAGCACAAAGGTTTGCCATTAATCAAGGCGTGAATATGGGGCAGCCTAGGCATGTCTGGTTATGTATTTAATTGTATGAAAATGTATGACTCAAAGTTCCCCACAAATAATTAAATTACCCAAATGAATTATATTTTCCCTCATTGATGGCAAAACTAATACTGCAATCTCAAGTCTGAACTCACTTTGTAGTATTAAAACTGGTGTGACAATTAACTCAAATGTACATTTTTTATTCATTTTACAAGCAAAACAATAGCTAGATATTGTGATAACATATTTTCTAAGATGGCCTTCCAATAATGAAAAACTTAATTCTTTTCATGGAGAAAAAAAAAATCTTTATCAAAAGCAGATCCTTATATCCAACTACAAAGAGTCATTACATAATATTGAGCAATTACAAAGTGCTGTGGTAAAAGGATCGCTAGCATGATCTAGTGAAACTGAGGACAAGTAAAAACTCCTTTTTACTCTACAAATTAGAGATCCAGTATGATGCTGTGTTCTGCCCAGAGAAAAACAAAAGGACAATACACCAGCAAATTCAACATAAAACTTAAGTCTGATACGAACTGAGAATGATGCTCATGGAAACAAGGCAGTGCTAGTACTCGTCTAAGTTATCAGCTTTGGGTACGGAAAGGCCTCGGTCCTTCAACACTTGCATTTTGACTTTCTCCGTCTCTTGTTTAGCTTGCTGCTGCAACCGCTGTTCCTCCAGAATCTCTTCAATGGAGACCTGTTGCAGGACTGTGTCGCAGGGCTTCTCCACATCCTACAAACGACACAGACCGTATTTAAAGTCAAATATCAAACGTCACTGTGAGACATTTGCAACACCAATGTGCTTTGCCAAATATTTACATGTTTTGACTTGAAGATATCTAAAATTCCTCATTAAAACCGACTACATGTGATCATCTGATA
Organism: Rhadinocentrus ornatus; assembly: GCA_037177495.1. Taxonomy (NCBI): domain Eukaryota; kingdom Metazoa; phylum Chordata; class Actinopteri; order Atheriniformes; family Melanotaeniidae; genus Rhadinocentrus; species Rhadinocentrus ornatus. The sequence goes on along the minus strand of JBAMHW010000012.1, from coordinate 22,803,094 downwards.
GAATAGAACTTTATTTATCATTGCAACAAAAAGTGCAACAAAATTACTTAGCTTCTCACTAAAGGGCACCAGAAATAATCAATACCAAGCCCAGCCATCCTACAGAGGGAATTAACAACCTATCCATTTTAATCAGTAATTTAAAAACAGAAATTAAATTAATGTGTAATAAATAAATGATGAAGCAAAAGGAAAATGTCAGTGAGCCCAATTATCAGGCTCCCAATGAAGCTTTAAGCAATATTAACCTCTGAAGCACTGAGCTTGGAAACTATATCAATTCTTTGTACTAAAATTTTAATAGATTTTGCATTGTATTGTGCCACGATACTCATGCCGTATATAAATAGTTAATAAAATTAAATTTTAGTCAGATTACGATTCACCTTCATGAACTGCATCTACCTATAAGGTGCCCCCCCCCCTTTTCCTTATATTTGTGCTTATAGAAAAATCTGCAAAGTCACTGCAGAGGTATGCTAAATTTATGTTACCCCCTCAATTGTTGTAACCCGTTACTCGGTGTATAAAAACATAGGAGGAGCTGGAGGGAAGAGCAGATCCGTCTATACGGGTATTTATACAACCCACTACAACCCTAGAAGGTACAGATATTATAAAACCTTAAAAATGTTAAGTTGATGTAAAACAGATAAGTTGAAAGTGTATAACGATGTTTCTCTGTGAATATAGTACTTAAAACTGTAGCTTCTGTTTGTGCTTCTAAGTTAGCTGTTTCTTGATTTGTCAAGCACTTTTGGTTGTACTTATGTTTGAAAAGTGCTATATAAAAGTTAAAAAGTTCTATATCTGCAGTGGCAAGATTTCCTCAGTTAAAGACACTACTGTTTAAGATAAAAGACAAGAATGAGCTTAGCACACCTCAAAAGGGAATACATGGTTATGATGATCAGCTGATGTTACAATCTCATTAGCAATGACTGATGAATCTTACATAAAATCATCCTTTTATTCTTTATCATAGAAGACATTACTCCCTCACTGCCTGAAATGCTTCCTTTTTAATCCAGGCGTTGGCCTCAGATGAAAAACTTCGTATTATTATTTGTGACAATACATTCGTTTGTATCGTTGGACATGCCATTTAGTTAGTTAGTTTAAAGGATTTGCACGTACTATCTCTCCAAGGAGCACCACATTTTCGCCCCTCACGATGAATATTCCCCTGGGGATGTCACCAAACTTCTTTCCCACGTGGATCCGCTCAACTGTCTGATGAAAGACTAAATTGGCTGGGGAACAGAAGCAGAGTAAATAAACAAGACTTTTAAGAAAATATCAATAAATCAGATTGTAGGAATTGTATCCGTAATTGAACTGGAAATGCTTCAACCCCTTTGGTCCCTAAATAAGGCTGAGATTATAGAGTTGTACCAAATTGATCGATGCTTCTGAGGTAACCAATTAACGTCCTACCATCTCGGAGCAGTACTAGGTGCTTTTCTGCAGGACACAAGCACATCAAACAGGTTAAATAACACTCTGGGTCCGCTATAAATCTATAAAGTCTATAAATATTATCAACCCTTCTATTATCTGCCAAACACGATGTCATATCTTAGATAGTTTTTCTATTAAAGTCAACAGAAGAGTCAAATCTTCTTCCATCTTACTGTCAATGTCGTCAATGAGACTTGCCGTCCCTGGTACGTAGTTCATTTTGGGCTTTGTTTTATTTAAGTCTAATACCTTTATGTACCGTCAAGCCATGAATACTTTAAAATGTTTCGTTTTAAGGTGACACAGGAAGCGTCTTTATTCATTCCGAGGGAAAACTTCCGGTAACGTTTAACCCTTTGTGCACTGCAGTCGCACTAAATGTTTATTTTAGTAAGAATCTAGACTTGAGAATAAATATTTTAACTAAGCTACCACACGAGACAAATGTGTTTTAATATTAAAGATTAACATGATACATTTTACAACACTTCCCCCATTTGCCAATAAGCTTGCTGATGCACGTGGTACACCAAAGATCGTCTATACCAACATTTGCTTCTTACATTCGGAAAAACTAAACACCTTTAATGGCGGAGTTATTCACTGTACAGATGCCACGACTTTCTTTATATATGTTGATACACGATCAAGTTTGTTTCCATTATGTCATATTTAGTCATTTTTATGTTACTGCGAAGTGGGCAATTTTACATTAGATCTGCTTAGATCTGCTTCCTCTAAAATTACGCTCAGTAAACCAGCGACAGAGTGAGTGGTCTGTATTATTTGGCTTCTCTCCCATGTTAAAGACATAGGACGTGGTTTCTTGAGCTCCGCGTCATTCAGTCATTTCCTTATTTCAATCAGACGATCTCCACTTCATTGGGGGGGAAACCGGCTCGGGCCAGCTAATGGCTCAGATTACTAACTCTGGGCTCGTTAAAGAGTTTATTCTTTACAATGACGCATGACGGGACGACTGCTAGGAAACGCGTGTAGCTAATGTATCATCATCAAATGCAGCCAAATTTGAAACCTGACTGGCCCTCGACTGGTAACTCGGGAAATAATCACGGAAACTGGAAAAACACAATGGTAAGTGAATTGATACGGCGTATACAACACCTTTGGGATTATAAAACGCGTTACGCTGTCTTTGTAAATATGTAGATAAATACATGCGAGGTGGCTCGAGTAAAGCTGTTGCCACGCTAGCTAAACGGCTAAGGCAGTTAGCTGGCATTATGTAATAACTGGCGGGATCGGCTCTTATTGGTGTTTCTTACATTATTCTTGGTATGACAACAGCAGTACCACTGAACTTATGTTAAAATGTAATTTGATCAACGACGAGTACTGTCATAATTTCAGCTTGCTTTTCAATTTGTGCTAAACTGATTCAGGAAACGCATGATCATAACTACTATTTACTTAGTTGAACAGGGATTTTTCCACGGATTGCCAAAGCATTGAAATTATATTTTTGAAATGGCTTGTGCTCTTCATCTTTTGAGGATTGTCAACTAACTCTTTTTTGTTATGCGCTGTTGTGTTTACAGGATGCTTCTCAGTATCCAAGCTACCCTTCACACTATTGGTATCCGCAGTCTCATCCCACAGGACACTATGCAAATACTTATCCCTCGGGATCAGATGTTCAGCCGCAGTACAATACACAGGTACAGTTCATTAACACCTACTCACTTAAAAGAGACAACCTTTGGTTAATTTCCTCATTATCTTAAGGTCTTTAAGTGCTTTCACCTCTCTTTTACATTTTAAATGGCCAACGACTTTGTTAAAACTCCTACTTCACTATAATATATCTTTATACAGAGACATCATTTCTCCACTTTATGCTATATATGTAGGTAATGCCTGGAGGGTATCCAAATGGCCATGGAGTTTACAGCCCTGCACAAAGTCAGTATTCAGCAAGTGGTTTCCACCCATCCAACCCTTTCTACTGTGCTGACCCTCAGAGACCTACTCCAGGTTCTTATCCTAACCAAGGTTGTCCAGCAGAACAGAGTGGTGGGCCCTCTGGGCAGCCACACACTCAGCACCAGCACCATCACTATCTTGGTCCACACTGTCAAGGAGTGAGTTTATTTATGCACAAGCAATCTTTTTATGTCAGTATTTGTAGTTACCTGATGCAACATATAATTCATATGTGCAATATGAAATAATATTTATATTAATGTTGCCTTTTATTAATTACTGCTATATACAAAAGGAATTTAATATTTCTGGAAACAAAACCTATTTCTCTTTCAGGGTCCTGGATACCCTCCTGGGCCATACTCTCACTATAATGAAGGTGGACATTCAGTGTCTCCAAATCCACCATACCCTACTGGTCAGCCTCTCCATCCTACTGCTCAGGGTGATGCATGGGGGCATTCTGGCCCATATGCCCCCTCACAGCAGCAGTGGCAGCCAGGCCAACAGCCTCCACAAAACCATTATGGAAATCATGTCCGCCCGCTTCATCCTCCTGCATGGCCAGGAACTGGAACTGGTGCGCCGCCACCATATCAGCCCAAGGTAACAGTTTGCAGCTAATTTGCTGTGGTTTCATTTATTTTATTTAATTATTTATTTTTTAAACCTAGTAAATAACTGCAATGAAAAGTGACACAGAAATACATTATTTTTCTTTGTGTTTTTTTCTAGGACCAACAGCCCCAGCGTGTTCCTCAGGTGGGGCCTAAACCCAGGCCAATGCTATCCCCGAATGGAAAGTCTGCTGAGATAAGTTCACCTCCTCAAATGTACAGCAAAACCGACAGAGGTGATCCCAACCCTTCCCAGGTTGATCCCCTTCCCTCAGCCCCAGCCCACACTCAAGCACCAGCTGCAGGCCAGGCTGGACCTCAGCCCCTGAGTGATAATCCCGGCCTTGCCAAGGTCCAGCAGGTTATGGCCAGAGTTTATCTGCTTCAGGAAGATGTTGATGAGTTTGTTGGCAAAAAAACAGACAAGAGTTACCGATGTCTGGAAGAACTGCTGACCAAAGAGCTGCTAGAGTTGGACTCTGTCCAGACTCAGGGACAGGAAAATGTCCGGCAAGCTCGAAAGGAAGCTGTACAGAGAATCCAGGCCATTCTGGACCAGCTGGAGAAGAAAGCCTTCTGAACTGGACTTAATTTATTTGCTTGTTGATGACTTAAGTCTTGTTTTCTTCCTTCAGATCTTCCATGGTCAAGTTGATGGTCAAGTCTCATTTTGCAGAACTGTTGTAATCAGGGTCCCCCTACCCCCATAACGATAATATTTTCAATAAGTGACATTATATAGTAAGTGACTTTCAGCCTCCATGAGTGACTGTGCTGGCTACACAACCTGATGCTATTGCTTATCTTCTGTTGTATGTCACTGGAATTTTTTTTAGTGCCACACAACAACTGTTCATGGTCCCTAACTTGCTATACAGATTCAGATTACTATCACGCTGCCCTCAGAATTGTGGGTCCGTTTTAGTTTGATCCTACACGTGACAACAAATGCACTTCCACAGCTATTATCCCATTTTCAGTCTATCTGCATGGTCATAATGCTCTCTCCAGTGATTGCACTTAGGTGCTCAGGGTCACTTCTCTCTCTATGTTTCTGCAGCTGTTGGTCCAGTATTTCATTTGTGTTCCAGCCTTGCATGCACAGTAGCGTCAGATAAGCACTCAATACAGTCCTGACATCTCAGCACCCATTAATGAGCCCAGAGTGTAGCAGATTAGATAAACCCCCTAAAGATTGCTGTCCCCATTATTCCATCTCTCAGATGACATTGCTTTCTAAGTGCAGACCTAGAATCAGGCCTACATACGAATGTCATGTATTTTGCTCTAGAAACTACTGTTAATACAGATAGGTATGGACAAAGTTAAGGATTTCTTTAAAATGTGTTGTATTTTTATTTACACCCTATTGGTACACTTGTATAAAGGAAAGGATGAAACTTTACATCTTTTTGTAAGGTTTTGTGCAAGTTTGGCCACAGAAGTTTAATCAAAGTTTGACTTTGTTTCTGTTTATCAAAACCAAAATGTGCACCACAGTTCATTGTCCTGTGTATAGTAAGTCTATTTTTTGTCCAATCATCTGTGTTGATTTAGAAAAAAGAAAAAAAAAAGTGCCATATTTCAGAAGATGGTTTTATATGATTAGAAGAAAAATATTAAAAATAACACCAAAAGTTTTGCATGGAAAATGTCTTCTGTGATGTGTTCATTTTGAGTGTTAGTTTCAGTTCTACGTGCATGTTTACAACACAAGATTGAAACCGTTCTCAGGTAAATACAGAATTTCTTTTTAAGTAAGTCAAATATTTTCAGGTATTTTTCTTTTTAAATATGTGATACAATTAAGTTTGTATTAATATTGGAGCACACATGGATCAATACGGAACTTTTATGTTGTTTAGATAAGCATATTTAAAACACTGTTCTGCCACAAAATTAACACAATACTTTAAAATGGTTTTTGTGTCAAGTGGAAACTTGCTGTGGTCTACACTACGGATGCTAGCATTCAGACCTTTTAATAGGCTGCTATTTTAATGCAAAAGCATGACACGCACCCCTCAAAGCTTGAGGCGCACAGGCTAGATTTAAATTAAGGGTCAAATGGCCTGACAACACTTGGAACGCTGCTGCAGTTAATCACTGGTGGGAAAGCCTAAAACTAAATTCACTTGTTAATAATTTGCTTCTCACACTGGCTACAGAGGATTTAATTTGTAATAATTGTTTTGCGGTTTTCTTCAAGGAGCGCAGTTGTGGCTACAAACTAAGTTTCTTTTTATTATTAATTATTCAACATTTACTAGTGCGGAGAGGACGTAATTGCTATGCCTCATAGGAAATCTGCCTAAACCGGAGAGAGAAAATGTCATACACATCTAAACTTCCTGCATCCTGGCAAGATGGGCGACCACCACGGAAAGTAGAAATTGACTTTAGTTCACCCGGATTAGCAGTGTTTGAGTTGGAAAAACTCTTATTTACAGGTAAAGCCATCATCAGCCATGCAGATGAAGTGTGGCCAAGACTTTACATTGGTGACCAGTAAGTAATTTCACCTTCAAACCTTATACAATGACCAATAAATTTATTTTTCAATATCATTCTTGTGCTTTAACTGAATGAACTGAACCCATTTAATCAAAAAATTGTAGTTAAGCCTTTATCTGGCTTCAGTCCACAAACATGAAACAGGAACTGGTCATAAATCATATATACATGTGGAATGAGTAACATGAGACTTCTCAAGTTGCATTCTCCCCGGGGAACTTGGGTAAACTACAGCTTTGCAGTGTTACAGTTTCTTATGATGGCAGGGCCTGAAAGCACGTCTCAAATCTCAAATATTTTCTGATTCACATATCTGAAATGTTTTCCTACATATCAGTTCATCACTTTGGAAATGTTGTGCGCATGAAGTGCATCAGAAAATACTAGTGACTTATTTTTGTGTTCAATCTGTTGTCAGATGGTCTCTGGAAATAGTGTTGTGTTTTACAGACACAGTGCAGAGAACCTGGCTGATCTATCCATGCATCGATTCACTCATGTCCTGAATGCAGCGCACAGTAAACGAAAAGGACAGCCAGATATCAATGAGGGAATGAAGATCACCTACATGGGCATAGAGGCGCATGATTCCTGCAACTTTGACATGAGTGTCAACTTTGAAACAGCAGCAGAGTTTATCCACAGAGCTTTAAGTAAAGGAGGTAAGGGGAGAAAAATGAATAAGGGTAGTTTGAAGACAAATGGTTGAACTTTGGGTACAAATGGGCTAAACTTATTGTTCTCTGGGATTTTCAGGCAAAGTTTTGGTGCATTGTCATGTGGGAATGAGCCGATCTGCCACCCTGGTCCTAGCTTTCCTGATGCTGAAACAGGGTCTGACTCTTGTGGAGGCTATTTGTGCAGTGAAAGATAACCGGGGCGTGATCCCCAACCGAGGTTTTCTCCGACAGCTCATCAAACTTGATGGGAAGCTCTTTGGCAAACATTACTAAACCCTGTCTGATGCTCTTCTTGGTCAGCATGTATGAGTCAAAATACCATGTACGCAACATGAAAAATCTACCTTGGATAATAAAGATGTGCAGGTGATATTTGACTATTCACCTTCTTTGTTTTTATTTTTTTTATTTTTGCCTTTAAACCTGGAATTACAAAAATATTTGCTTCACAATTGCTTCGTCTTTTCCATTGCCTCGTTTTTCACTGCCTTCACTTTCTTTTCTTTATCTTGCTTTCTCTTCATTTCTCAACTTTTTCTTGACCTTGTTCACCTTCTTTGCCACCCCTTTTCTTTTCCTTCTTATTCTTTATGGTCATGTCCCCCTTCTTCATGTACTTTGTCTTCTTCTTTACTTTAACATTAGCCTTCTTCATGTCTTTGATTCTTCTACTGCTTCTGCTTCTTCTACTTTCTCTTTTTCTTCCTCTTCACCCTGTCCTCCTTATTAGTATTCTTTCTATTCTTCTTAATACTCTTTATTATTTTTCTCCATGGCCACCTTCTTTTCTCTTCTTGCACTTTGCATTTCTCTTCTTTATCTGTCTTCTTCTACTTCCCTTTTTCCTTCACCCTCTTCTTTTTTTAACATTTTCTTTTGTTCTTTTTTACCACAACTTTTTTGTCTTCTTCTCCTCCATTTTATTTTCTTTCCCTATTTTCTTTCTTCCCTTTTTGTCTCCCTTCCCTTCCTCTCATTTTTCCTCATCTTTCACTTTCACTTTTGCCTTCTTGTCTTTTGTTATCTTCTTTTACATTTTTCTTCTCCTTTGTTTTCTCCCTCTTCTCATTTTCCTCCTTCTTATTTTTATTCCCAATTGCCTTCTTTTTTCACCTTTACTTTCTTCCACTTCTTCTTGTCTTTTGCCCTCCTACTTTGACTTTGTCTCCCTTTCTTCTTCTTTTTCTTGTTCTTCTTTTTGCAGTGATTTTTAATACAGATTAAATATACCAAAAAGCATCATTGTAGGAAAACACCATCACCAAGTGACCTCTCTAAACCTTTAGGCTTGTTTTGCCAAACATTTTAGCCCTGAATGAACTCCACATACACAGCAATACATGAAATTGGTTTTCTACTGTTTGGTACAGTTAAATACATATTTACTGGAGATATCATCAGCAGTAGGTTTATACTTGCTGCTTAAGCAAAAGACAGCTGCTTGGATTTTCCTGTTTCCTATGCAATCTCAGTTAGATTTCACGATTAGTCAGCAACAGATTACTACAGAGAGCAACTGCAGAACAAATAAGAGGTTGGGATGGAGAATAAACAAATCAAAGTTCAGTTGACTAATCTTATAAACAGGAGGTCCATCCAGACTGTGTGTTCTTGTCTGTGGTGAAAAAGACCAACTGTAAGCTCCAGGCAGAAGACGGTAAGAAATAAAAAAAATTAACTGAGTGACGTTTGCTGTTTTTAAAAAAAAAATGTATTTAATGTTGACATATTCTTCCAACAGATGCACTCACAGGTATGTTTGAAATGTAACATCTATAAATGGTGTCTTTGTTTATTTACCCTTTTTGTAGAAGAATGACTCTATTGTTGCGCTATCAGGAATTCAGAGAATTTTCTTTTATGTTTCAAGTATCTCTCTAGGACATTATATAAGTGTTTATTAAAGATTTGGTTTAAATATGCAAGAGTTCAAAATTTGAGCTGATCTGCTCAATGAAGATTGTATAAGAGATTAGACCAGATATGACTAACTGCAACCAAAACATCCAACAGACAAACTCGGATTTTAATGTTATCAACTCCTGATGGATATATGTGTGTATATGAAATTGCTAAAAATCTACTTCAGATCAGTAAGAAAATAGATAAATACTGAGATTTTTATGAAGAATAATCAAAACAGTTCCAACTAGCAACAAAGAAACAAATAGCTCTTGAAGGACTAAATTTATAAGTTTCAGGGCCAACATGTGTAGTGTGACCTCCAGGAAAATCTCTATACGAGTATTTTCAGTAGCAGACACTGTGTAATCCAAACACATAATGCTGTACTTTTGAACCTTTGTTTCAGTTCACCATGATGCGTTTAGCTGTGGTTCTCTGGATGTTATCAGCATTGGTCTGTTTGGGTAGAGGCCATCCCCAAGCAGAGCCTGCCAAGGAAGCTCAAAACTCTGCTGTGGACAGCGACAAAAGCTTCTCAATGGTAACTTCAGCAAACAAAGACTTTGCCTACAGTTTGTACAAGAAGTTAGCAGCATATGCTGACTCCCAAGGCAAAAACATTTTCTATTCACCAGTTAGTGTGTCTGTTGCCTTGGCTGCCTTGTCTGTAGGGGCACGTGGGGAGACCCACCGACAGCTTTTCCGTGGTTTGGGTTTCGACAACCCTGAACTGACACAGACGGATGTAAACCAGGTCTTCCATACACTTCTGGCAAACACAGTGTCAGATGAGAACATCAGCGAAGGCACCGCTGTGTTTGTAGACAAACTCTTTAAGCCACAGTCGGAGTTCCTGGATGTCTTGAAGCAGTCTTATTTTACAGATGGCTTGAGTGTTAACTTCACAAATACTATAGAAAGTGCTAATACCATTAATAAGTATGTCGCAGAGAAGACCAGTGGAAAGATAAACAAGCTGGTTGACACCCTGGATGAAAGGACCCTCATGTTTCTTGTCAGCTACATCTATTACAAAGGTAAAAAAAAAAAAAAAAAAAAACTCTTGGTGGATGAGATTTTGTGCTTTCTCTTTCTTTCTAAGATCACACCCATAAGTTTGATGTATAAGATGTCTTTTTTTTGCTTACTGCCTTTCAACAGGAAAGTGGAAAACTCCTTTTGAGGCAGCACTGACCAAGGATGACACGTTCACTGTGGAGGAAAACAACACAGTTACAGAAATACACATTTTATCTAATACAGATCTTAGTTACAATAATTTGTCATCATTATGCTGTATTCATTTTCCAATAAGGTAACTTTAATTCATCATTTTCCAGGTTTCCGTCCAGATGATGAACAAGAAAGATGATTTTGAAACTTACAATGACCAGGCGCTTCACACATCAGTCCTCCACCTCCCCCTCAATGGTTCCTATTCTATGTTGCTGCTGTTGCCTCAAAATATGACAGCCCTGGAGAATGACATTAGCCCAGCCGATGTCACCAAATGGCTGAAATGGATGAAGTCCTGGTTGGGAGAATTTCTAGTAAAACTATCCTTAAAGTCTGCTTTGTCTTGTCAGATCAGTGCTTAAAACTGTTTGTCTATTCCTCAATTTGTAGGAGTTATAACATATATGTTCCGAAGTTCTCCATCAAGACATCCTACAAGCTGAATGATGTGTTGACCGAAATGGGAATGACAGACATGTTCAGTGATCGTGCAGATCTCAGCGGTATTTCAGAGAACCTAGGAGTCTCTGAGGTAAGAAATGAGAGCACATGGTGCTCAACAAATATTTTATTGCCTCAAATCTGCCCGCCTTTCCACTCACTCTGCCTCCACTGTGCTGTAAGATTGTGCACCAAGCTACCCTGGATGTTGATGAGGTTGGGGCCACTGCTGCAGCTGTCACAGGTGTTAAATTCACGCCTCTTTCCTACCGTGAACCCTTGGTCTTGAAGTTCAATCGTCCTTTCTTGGTGATCATCGTTGAGCGCAGCACAGAAAACGTGCTTTTCATGGGCAAGATTATTAACCCAAATATCTAATAAATAAATAAAATCTTTCACAGCACTATTTTCTCTCCTTTATTAATTCACTGTCACATGTTGTAACAAGCACAATATAAGAAAGTTGCTTTGACTTTGCTTTGTCATATTGTGATTAATTAATTGAGCAATAAAGCTCAAGCAATAAAGTAACT
>JBAMHW010000012.1:22774102-22791481 GCA_037177495.1 Rhadinocentrus ornatus | reverse complement strand
AGATAGATAGATAGATAGATAGATAGATAGATAGATAGATAGATAGATAGATAGATAGATAGATAGATAGATATGTATGTATATATAGATATATATTTTTTAAGTTTATATCATTTAAGTTTTTAATAAGCATCCGAAGAAGATTAAGATCATAACTGTTCTTTATCTTGTTCCAATTATGTTGCACAAACTAGATGCAGTATCACAATTAGACTGTAGGAAGCAGCAAAGCGCCTTATGGAGCGTAATCATCTTGAAAGCGGCATATTCCACGAAGAAGAAATTTGTCGCGTTTTGATTGGACGGCTGTTAGTTTGTTTCAGACATGGACGAAACAGCTAGAAAAGAGACCCAGGATGGACATTATTTTAAGAAAGAAAGAACAAAATATAGCCCAGAGGAGGAGGCCAAATTAGAGAGACAGCATTTTTGGAGAATAATTGATGCTTTTAGGTTTTACAGGTAGAACAAATATTATTTTTATTATTATTTTTAGTACGAGACGGGTAACGACAGTGTTGATAGTAATGTAACGTCCGAAGAGAACAGAGGTTTGGAGAACAAAAAGCAAAACATAAAGCTGCTTACTAGTGTTTTATTTAAACATCGCTTTGTTTTTCATACAGTACATACGGCTTACATTAAACAACATACTTCTGGATTTTGTTAGCATCTCATTCTACGTACCGTTTCTGGTACTGTTGACACATAAGAGACAGAGAGAGCGTAATAATATAGCATTATGTGAACTAGGGGAAAGATACAACATTGTTCGGCATCAATTCATTTGTGAGCGCTTGGTTTAATGTTTGTCCTCCCATCAGAGTCCATATCCAGGATCAAGTCAAGCGTGCTGAGCGTCAGTTCCGGAGCCTTTCACAAAGCCACCAGAATTTGCTGCCAGGTGTTTTGGACAAACTGGCCCGGATCAGCCAGTGTGCCGAACACAACCAGGAGGTTCTGCAGGCCATAATTCACAACAGTCTACATATGTTTGAGAACGTGGAGTATGGGGAAAGGGTAAGAGTTAACTTAAACTAGCAGCATACACTGTTTATAAAGATATATACATACGCATAGATAAGTTATTTAATGTAATTTTTTTCTCACCACATTTTGCATACTTTTATGTCACTCTTTGATAACTTAGCCAGCTGATCCGAGGAAGGTGCGTCCATCATCTACATTTGACATGGATAAACTTAAGTCTACCATAAAGCAGTTTGTTAGAGACTGGAGTGAGGTGGGCCAGTCTGAAAGAGACTCCTGCTACAAACCTATTGTCCAAGAAATCCAAAGACTCTTTCCAAGTGACCAATGGTAGGATTTACACATGCACCTTTCATAGACACATATATGCCAACAAAGAGTTATGAATTGACCTTTTATGTTTTACTATGGTTTCAGAATTATAGCATTAAAGAAAAACGGTTGTATGACTTACTTTTCAATGTGATTTGTGCATTTTTTGCATTTTATTATATCAGTGATGTGTCTAAGGTGAGCGTGTTGGTTCCGGGTGCTGGGCTTGGTCGCCTTGCTTGGGAGATAGCTCAGCTGGGTTACATGTGCCAGGGCAACGAATGGAGTTTCTTCATGCTGTTCTCCTCGAACTTTGTTCTCAATAGGTAACGCAGTCATAATACTAACACTCCTGTGACTCCAGGTCTCTTGACAAACACCTTGTGACTGTCTTTCTACATGTTTTATGTAACTAACCAATTGGGACTTCTCAAATCAGGTGTGAAAAGCTGAATGCTCTGACTCTGTATCCCTGGATTCATCACTTCAGTAACAACAAGAAATCATTTGACCAGACACGACCGATCAGATTTCCTGATGTTAACCCTCAAAGCTTGCCACTAAATTCAGACTTCTCCATGGTAGCAGGGGACTTTGTGGAAGTTTATTCTGACTCAGGTATGTTATAACTAAAAATGATAAGATTTATAAGATAAGACAATACTTACTTTGTTAATATTTTACAGGAAATTATTTTGCAGCAGTAACATATAATATTATACTGTGTGTTGAATCAGTCAAGAATGAAAAATAAAAACACAACATCAAATAAAAGCATAATTACAAAGGATAAAATCTCTAACTTTCTTACGAGAGCTAAGTACGAGATGTATATGGAGCAATATCAAATGTACAGGTTATTGCACAATAATGAGCTGCTGTGCTGTGTAAGTTGCAGTACCAGTAGAATATGGTAACAGAAAGATGTACAGATTGCAATAATGGGTTGATGAGCAAAAGGTAACCAAGACAGTTGTCACAGTTTCATATTTTATTCATCCCCATGGGAAATTATTCATTATAAGATACGAGGAACATGTTAGAAGTCACAGTTGTACAGTCTAATGGCAGTGGGACAAGGGATCTTCTGAACTCTCAGACTTGCAGCACATTGAGATCAGTCTCTCACTGCAGCTGCTTCTCTGACTTCTGGTGTTATAGAGGAGGTTTTTATTGTCCAAAATGTCCAGCAGTTTCCTACTCGTCTGCTGCTCCACCACAGTTCTAGCTTCCTACCCAGCACAGAACTGGCCTTTTAAACCAGTTTGTCTAGATGTCAAAAGTTTTTGTCCATATTGACACCCCTCTAGCAGATTTTAGGATAAAAAAGAACAAAAAAACAAACACACACTTGCAATGACAGTATGATGCAGTGACAGTCATTGCATTATGATGTAATGTGGTATTTATAGTTATCGATGTCCATTAAACAGCCTGATGAAATACAGGAAATACAGCCTGAACTGTACCACCCCCACTTTGGTGTTATCTGTCTGTAGCTGAATATGCTCTGCTAAAGCACTTTCAACGCATGAAGAGGATGTGAGGATTGTTCATGATTGAGTTAATTTCCCTGAGCATTCTCATAATGCAGTTTATATAATTAAAGTTATTCTAAAAACTATGTATTTACATACTTAGTTTATTAATAATGAACCTCTTTTTTATCTATGTAAGTACCAGTAACACTGCTATATTGTGTGTTTTTGACAGATTCCTGGGACTGTGTGGCAACCTGCTTTTTTATTGACACAGCTCATAATGTCTTGGAATATGTGGACACGATCTGGAAGATTCTTAAGCCTGGAGGAGTGTGGATCAACCTGGGTGAGTCAGCTTTTGAATAAAAAAAGTTATCACTGCATGCTCTCAATCTCAACCCAGATCAGTCACCCCTGTTTTTTACGAGAATCATGTAAAAAGTGTTCCTGATTAATTAACATTCCTAATGTGGATTGAAAATTGTCTGGTAACAGGTGTCTAATTTCAGTGTTTAATTTTAGTTAGACCTGGGAAGAAGAATGTTAAATGGTTCAAGTGTCAGACTTGTTGGAAAATTGCAGCACTGTGTTGGAGCTTGAGGTACCAAACTATGAAGTTCTGTTACCACTTTTATCCAACTGCCATCAGACCGTTGAATTGACACAAAGCCACTTTAACATTTCAGTTTGTGTAGTACAATAGGCTGAACATATTTATGCAGGAAAAAGTGCAGTATTGACAATTTTTTTATGCATTTATTTTTTTATGTTAACTAGTCTTACTTATACAGTAGCACCTTAGTGTTGGTGCTGTTTGAGTGTAATTGTTGCTTGCTTGCTATACTGAAATGTATAAGCTAGTATTAACCTTTCTATCTTGAAATTATCGTATTTCTACCTGTTATCAACTAAATGTCCCAGGACTAAGAAGTACATTTAAAATGTTAATGTTTGTTTTAAAGAGTTTTGGAGCTATTTCTTTTTTTGTCAGCGTAATGTAAGTGGGAAACAGTCTCATTATCATAAAGATGTTTAAAGATAATTCTTTTTGGTCAAAATACTCACCTTAATATATCATTTTAGGCCCACTGCTGTATCACTTCGAGAACATGGCCAATGAGCTCTCAATCGAACTTAGCTACGAAGAGATTAGGACAGCAATGGTAAAGTTGGGGTTCCTCATTGAGGTAAACAATGTCTTAATTAGTCAGGGCATTTATTTGTCTTCAAAAATGTTCTTTCAGTAGCAAAGCTGTGTCTGTATTTCTCCTGCAGGTGGAGAAAGAGTCAATGCAGACCACCTACACAGAGAATGACTGCTCCATGCTGAGATATATTTACGACTGTGTCTTCTTTGTGGCACGAAAACCTGCAGAACTATACTTTAATGGCCAAGATGAGGACCAGCAACTAAACTCTCCACCAGCTGCTAAGTCACCACGACGAGAGAGCATTGACAGATTTACGTGACATGAAATCATCTTTAAAAAAATCTCTGAACTCTAATGAGCACAACCACTGACTGATATTGAAAAGAATTTATTGAGAAAATCAGAAATGGACACAAGGTGGAAAAAATTAACATGATTTTCTTTATTGTTAAAATCTCTTCCAGGCTGTTTCTTTTAAAGAAATGTGCCTAATCCACAAACCTAATCTTTTTATGGAGCAGTTCTGCTACTTGATTATGGCCCAAAATGTCAGATGTAATTAGAAGTATTGCAGTGTTATTTTTTTTATGCCTAAAAAAAAAAAAAAAGGTAAAAACCTTAACATTTTCTGATTATTGGGTTGGATGTCAGTCGGTTACCACTAGTTCCTATTATGTATTAATGGTTTTTGTGTCAACTCCAAGCCGTGGAAAGTTTAAATCTTAACTAATATGGCCTACGGTCTTACTCATCTGCACTAACTTCCACTGCCAGAAAGTTTGGATCTACAATACCATTCAAAAGTTTGGACACTCTTTCCTATTGAATCTAAAAGGAACGAGTCACTAAATTTTTGCCCGGTATTATACATTGGACCGAACATTTTTGAGTTTTTTTTTTCTTTGTGCCATTTCCTACATCTGCTCATTTCCATCAGGCATTTTCCAGGTTTTCAGGAATAAGAGCTTATAAAGTTAGACATGATTGTGATCTCATTTTCTGCCTTCCAGGTGAACTTTGGAATAAAGCCAACGTTTTGAAAATACGGGTCTTTAGCAGTTTGCTGCATAAATAAATAAATTGTTTACATATACTTAAAGTTTCAGATTTGATACAGGATACAAATTAATACAATGCACAGGAGGAACAAAATAATGGTAGTGAATAAGACGAAAGCGTGGACGAGTATCAACGTGCCCGCCACAGGAAGAGTAGATGTTGTGGGCGGGTTTAAGGAATAAGCGGTGCTGTCTGATTGGCTGTTCGTGCGGCGTCATTCCGTTTCCGGAGCTAGTTTGTTTTGGGCGAACCTGCGTACCGCATCGTGTTCAACTTCTACAGTGGAACCAAAGCTCGTTTTTGCTGGCAAATAGTTTTTTTTAAGCCAGTTTGACATATTTGAAGTTAATGGCCAAGAGACGTGCTGAGGACGCTATGTTGCACGACTCTCCCTCAAAAAGATTCTGCCGTTCACTTTGCAGTGTTGACATCCAGGCTGAGAGCATGGCTACCAACGGGGGTGTGAGTGCGCCATCCCTGCTAGCCTTGTTGGGAAGTCGGTGCAGAAAGAGGCCCTACTATTTTGATGATGAGGGGAAACCAGAGGACGCTACTTCTTACTTTAAGACAGTACTGTGCGACAAGGGGAAGCATGCAGCAAATATTTTGACAGTGCCAGTTTCTAGAAGTTTCCAGGACCGTCGCAGCTCCTGCACATTTCCCAGTAAGAAGCGCCCGCGAGAGGACAGCCCTGGCTCAGAGAAATCTATCCACGCAGCTAATGACAAAGTAAGTTATTGACACAACAGTTAAAGTTGACGACGTTTACAACCTGGTGGGGGCTGCCCTATTTACTGGCCCTACAAAGCTAATTGTGATGCAATAAGAATAAATGTCCACTAGATGTCATAATTTACTTATTCTTTAATATACTGCAATCTCAGCATCGTATTAAACGCAGGTCTGTGGAAATTTCTGTTCTTTTAGTATTTTGATTATTTTGGGCACTCACTTTAGTCTTTCTTCCTTTCAGACACACGGAGACAAACGCTCTGAAGATTGCACTTATAACTCTTTCCAGTATTGGAGGGTCCCCCTACCCGAACTTGACCTTTCGCTGCTAGAAGACACCAGTGACAATTCCCAAACAAAAGAGAAGCCAAAAATTGGTGACTCTTCGGACGCTATGGAGACCTGAAGATGATAAGTCCCAGAAGTTTGTTTTAAGCTTCCTTGTTTCAAGAAAACATGATGAGAACAGTATGATGCTCTTAAGCTGATAGACACATTAGAAGGTCATAAGGATTCTTGAACTCCATCCAGGTGTGATGGAGCAACTGGATGTTGCCAAACAGGTGATGTGAAGCCTCAGGCAGGTCTATGATGTCAATAACTGAAGCAACAGTATTGTGGTGACATTGTAGTGAACATATGAAGGTTACCCATCCACCCCGTTCTACAGCTTATGTGAGCAGGAACGACTCCTGTTCAGTAGTCACCTTCTGTTTTATTTTGTTTTAGCACTAACCTTTTGTAGAATGGACATTTTTTTAAACAACTTTGAAAACAAGAGCTTGGTTGACACATTAGTTTCTGCTTATAACCACCCAATGCCATTTACAGCCTGTTTGATACAACTTTCCAAGTTGTTGACTCATTAGTTGTTAATGCATGGCGTACTGGCCCTTTTTTTTCTTTTCTTTCCATTTATTTTCATTTTGCAATAAATAGTTCTTTGGCACTTGTGTGATTTTTATTATTTATTTAAATCAAACAAAAATGAGCTTATGGAAGGATGCATTATTAAAAAAAACATACAAAAAAAAAAAAAATTCAGAACCAGCATAATGTGGTGTACTGTTGTGTGGTAGAGCTCTTCCCTGCTCTGGTCAAGCTCTTGACATGAACCCACCTACACCACTTGTTGATTGCTCTTGAGAAAACGCTCCTGTGTTTGAAGGAGGAGGCCATGAGCTCCTCAAGGTTTCTTGGAAAGGCTCGTGCACTTTGGACCTGTGGCTGATAAAAAAAAAAAAAAAAAAAGGGAGTCAGATTTAAACGCTTCACACGTTTAATTGAAGGGCACACCTATGGTAAGTCGTCCAGTTTAAGGTTATAGACAATAAAACTAAGCGTTTATTAAATGTTGTCTTAAAAAAAAAAAAAGCCGTGCAGGACATTGTGAAAACAGTTAATCTACTAATTAGCTGCTATTAGCGAAGTTAATGTTAGCAAAGTTTAGCTGTGATTTTGATGTTAGCCGAGCAAGGTAACTTAGCTTGAAGCCACGCAACCTGTCTTTTTGATGCGGTTAAACAAAACCCCTTTACTTAAGCAAACACGTTATAGAATTAAATGAATACAAGTCGTCTTGTTTTTTAGAAAAATAAATCTGGAAATCTGATACATTCAGGCTCGATGTTATATTTTGATGACCTACACAGCTTTTAACAAGAGATGCAGAAAACTGTTCCAGCAGTATATCATAAACAATATGTAGAAGCTTGTAAAGTTCCATAAAGACATGTGCATAGTTAACCATTATAGATGAAAAACTATTAAAAAGGTTTCATTAGAAGGGACAGTGTATTGTTAGTGAAGTGGAGATTTCTGTCCATCAGTGGGGAAAAAAAGTCTAAAGTTACAGAAAATGTATTTTGAAAAAAATGCGATTTATGTCCCTTGATTTCTGTTACATAGTGACCTTGTAATGTTACCTACATGCATGGTTAACCTTTAATAAACAATAATGACATGGGTACCGAGCTGGTCAAGGCAGATTACATTAAAGGAATGTAGGTGTTATAGAAAATTCTTATTATTCTGGGATGCTGCCTGTTGCAGAGCAGTCTGTCTTTGCTCTCTCTATATATAACAACATAGCTCAAAAAGTATGTAATTTGTTTCTATTTCAAATGAATTCTTTAGTTAATTTGTGTTGTTTTTATTTCCTGTCATGAGGAAATAGTAAAATTGCATCTACAGCACATTGGCAACTGATTTCTTTTAGGTGAGTGTTTAAAATATTGTGAGTAACTTCAGGCAAGTTGGAGAACCTTGTTTAGTGTTTACACAGTCTGAGTGGGAGTACACCAGCTTTCCTACCCCATGAATAATCTCAGGAAGGGGATGTTAGTATGTTTCCTACCAACAGTGCTTTCTTTAGCAAGACTATTGTTACATCTGGCTGAGAAATTAAAGATATTTGGAAAAGGTTGCTCTGAAGTTGCATGAGAGGTTGACTCACATCTCCTTAGTGTTTCAGCTTGTGTTTGTGAGAGTGTATGATGGGAAGGGACCTCCAGTTTGCTGTCATTGCAATCCGCATGTAGACGGCTGCCGGCACAACAATGAGCTTCACTGAGAAGGTCACTGAGTCCTTTTTTTCTTTCTTTTTTTTTCTCCCTAAAATAATGTGTTTGTTTTAGCTTGAGGTTAGATTTGCCATTAAATATGTAAATATAGTTCTTCATTGCTCTAGGGTGTGTTTATTTTAAGTAAATATCTTCTTATTACAGTCACGAAAGTCTTGGATTGAGGAAACTTTCTTCAAGAGAGAATGTGTGAAGTTTATTCCTTCCTCCTGGGACCTGCACGGGTAAACAGAAATTTAATTGCAGTGATACTGGAAGCAGAGGGTTAGGTTGTTTCATTAATTTGTAGTATAACATTACCAGAAATGGCTGGAAATAAAAAAAAATTCTGGGAATGGAGCTGCTTGGCTGTCAGTCCTTCCTTCCAGGAACAATGTGAATTCTTTAATAATGTGTTATGTCCTGTTTCTTACAGATGCATTCCAGTATGTCAAGTATGCCAAAATTTGATCAGGTATGATCATTTTTATTATTATTTATTTATTTATTATTCATCTTTGTACCATACATACCGCCCTATCAACCTCTCTGACATTAAGTTTTTGCTATTGCTGTCCTTCAGAAATTAATGGTTTATCGGCAGTGTAGTGGATTTCTTTAAAAAAAGGAAGTAATGTGAATGAGTAAGTGAAATGTTTGAGCTGCAACATGATAATAACAATGTAACACTGATATGTCGACTCAAGGTCAAAGGGAGGTAGGAAGGAAGGAAGGGATACGGGAAACAAGGAGGATTTTTAGAAACCTGACTTAATTTGTCCAATTATCTGTAAATTATATGTGAACATCACTACCATAATTTTAGGTCAGTTTATCAGTATGCACTTAAATTGTGAACTATACATTTCCGCTTTAGAACCAGTTTATTTTGCCTTTGTTTCATGGTTTTTCTTGCATATCAACACTAAGAAGATTGAGGAATGTGTCAGTTCAAAAATAAGTTTGTGAACCAAAAAATATGTGACTAAACTAATAACAAATAGTTACACTTTTATGTTTTTGTTGAGTAGAGTGAATAATATTTTACAAGGACAGCCGGGAAAAGTATATGCACCTTTTGTGGTAACAAACTAACCCACAACTTCTTAGATTCAGGTTTTCCAGTTTAGGACTGTTGCTTCTGTCCATTGGATTGGAAAAATTAACATCAAGATTACAAGATGTAGTTCTTAAAAGGATGAAAAGGAAACCCAAAGTAAAGAGTAAAACAGCAACAACATCTCTGCAACTTGCTAATTTATTTTATTTTATTTTTTTGCTTGTATGTGTTTTATGAGACTCCAAATCATAATTTGTATTAGTAATCAAATCAACTAATCACTAATCATGAATGCAGCATGTTTTTAGTTGGCTAAAAACACTTGGATCCACCACAACTACGGTGACATGACACTAGAAAAAAAGGGAAAATAAAGTTAGCCCAACCAAAATCTGTCTTAAAAAATACACGTAAATATGTTGTTCAGACTGAAACCGTGTGAAATTTTTAAACTTCTGACATCCGAACTAGAACAGTCTGATACTGTGGATGCAAGTCGAAATTATCTGCATGTTTAATTTAACCAGCTATAAAGCAAATGTGCTATAAATGCAGATTAAGCTGCTTTCATTTACATATTTATCTTTTGTTAAATGGCTAAAAAATGAAAGAAATTGTTACTAAAGTAGCCCATGAAGACTCATGTCAACTTGCATAAAGCCTTTCCAGACTGTTGCTTTTCTCGAATAAAATTCACTGTATCATGATGTGACGTATCTTCAACTCAACATCTGTGCAGTAATTTAGTCAATACTTACATGTACAAGAAAGTTATTTAGGCTATTTTAACACAAATAATGCAGGGCTCCAGACTAACATTTGAGGGGAGCACACTAGAATTGCCTTGCATAGCAAATATTCACATTTCCTCTCATTTCCACTGTATTAGTGATAAATACTTGAGAAATAACAATGATGAGATAACATAAAAAAACCACCCCCACCAAAAAAAACACTCCTACTTGCGCACTAATACAAAACAAGTAGACATAGAACTTGTCAAGTCAAATCAAATCAGATTTGATGATTTGATTTAGAGGGCATGGTATGACTTGTCCATGTAGTTCCTGGCAATAAACAGCTTCAGGGACTGATACTCCTCTCCAGCCACTGTTGCCAACTCCTCAATAAGAAAAGTCGCTCGAAGTCGCTTATTAGCATAATCAGCCTAGTACGTATAGTTGATGTGGATGCTGCCATAAAGAGGGATGTCTAGGGAAAGGCAAAAATTAATAAGACAACCTAAAAATGTTTAGAACAGCTAAATAAATAAATAAATAATATAATTTTGTCAATATTTTCTTTATTTTTTAGTTACGTTTTTTAAGTGTATTTAGTTTTTTTTTATTAGGAGTCTGAAACATGTTACAACACTTTTAGCTTTTTAAATTGTTTTGTCCACACTCTTCATTAATAGACATTACTATCCGACGGTAAAACCCATGTGGGATCATCCAGCAGCAGCTTTGTACGTTTAATTTTCAGCCTGGTCATAAAAAGCTGCTGCGAGGAGCCTCGTATGAGTGCTTTAGGACGGGGGAGGGGTCTGCGTTGCACCCGCTCCTCATTGGGAAGTCTCCGATAATACCAGAAAAAGTCGCTAGATTTGTCGTTAGTCGCTTTTTTTAAAACAAAAAAGGCGCTAGAGGGGTCTGAAAACTCGCTAAAAATAGCGAAAAAGTCTCTTTTCACACATAAGCGAATTAGTCACAGTGGTCGTTTATCCCCGCTGACGTGTACATTGGCTGTCTTCTTCTTCGTTGGTGTTCGTCTCCTTTTCTTGTATTGAAGTTAGTTTAGTCGGCAAACCAGCAGCTAATTTGTGCATTGCTGTGAACGTTGGTTACGTAGTGTAACCCCAGCTTCTATTTGTATAGGCGCAGCCCTTTAAGGCTATCGCTATTGGGCATATTCCTCCGCGCGCACGTGCAGTACTGAACACTTAAGTCTGCTGGGTGAGCCCCACCTCGGCCTTAAGTATAAATTAGGACGAGACCGGACAATCGGCTCCCATAAAACAGCTTTTTCTTTAGCTGTTCTAGGAGCCAGTGAGGCCCACAGCTTAAAGGGCTGCACCTAAACTCATAGAAGCTGGGGTTACATTACATAACCAATGTTCTATTTTGTATAGGCTTTGCCCTTTAAGACTGTTGCTATTGGGTTAAAGGCGAAGCAGGATATAGTCTATGCCTCACTGGGTCCATTCAGTACCACGAGCAAAAATACACCTGCATGTAATAACCCAGAAAAGTCCAGTGGCTGCGTCATGCGTATTTTCGCAGCATGTTGGCCAGCAGAGAGGAGGCTCTACATCAGGCCGAGACTGGACAATGAAACAGCTACTGCTGTGAAAAACCCATGATGAAGGTCCAAACGTGAGCCAAATGGGGAGAAGGTACCATCTCCAAATGCCAGCTGGCAGCCGGAGAAGCACCGTATTCACTCCAATAAAAAACCTAGAACAGAATGGCTCAGAGAGAAGCAAGAGAAATCCCACAGATAAAAGAGCTTTGAGAAAACCATGAAACTGCATTACAGATGTCCTCCACTGACATCCCTCCATGCACGGCTGTGGAGGATGAAATCCCCCTGGTGGAGTGCGCTCTGAAACCCTCTGGGGGATCCACTCCAGAGGAAACATGAGCTTGGGAGATGGCATCACGCAGCCAGTGTGACAGGCCCTGAGCAGACGGGCTAACCCAGAGAGCTTCCTCCATAGTGCAGAAACAGATGCTGTGCGCGCGGCATGGTAAGACAGAGCTTGCAATGGGCACAGTAAATGGAATTTTGCATCCATTCAGCGTGATCACTCTAGATCTAAAAGCTGGTGATGTTTTTAGGAGTGAATGCTGGGTTAGGACACAGCTGAGCTGCTGTCGCCCTGGATCCTGGGGCAGGAAGGAGCCACAAAAAGAGCTGATATGTAACTGACTCTCTTGGCAGACGTCAGAGCCAGCAACAGGACTGTTTTTATGGACAGAAACTTCAGCGGAACTTTAATTAAAGGCTGAAACGGAGCTTTTAGAAGTGGGCGTAGGAACAGCGTTAAGTCTCACTGGGGTGTTAGAGCACGTATCACAGGTCTGTGTCTGCGCACTCCTTTCAGGAAGTGTTTGATCAGAGGATGACTGAAAAGAGATCTGTCACCAAACCCTTCTTGACAGGACGAGATGGCTGCAGCATACGTTTTAATGGTGGTGAAAGCCAAATTCCTTTCCATCAGCATCTGAAGAAAGAAGAGCACGCAGGGTAGCGTGCACACTGTGGGATTTAATCCTTTCTCCAGATGCCAGCACTAAAAAGCTGACCATTTGGCCGAGTAAGACGCTGTCGTTGTAACGGCTCTCGCATTTTGGATTGTGCGTACCACTTCTGAGGAAAGCCCAAGCCCTTCTAAGCGCTCCCGCTCAGCAGCCAGGCCCAGAGATGCTGGCCTATCACCGGGTAACTCCTGATTGCTCCCCCCGCCTGAGAGAGCGCATCCGTGTGCCACGGAAGTTGCCACGGTCCACTCGACAGCAGTTGCTGAAGGCATGGGAACCACAGAGCGCCTGTGTGCTCCGTAGTGATCAGAATGCTCCTCTGTGATCCGATCCAGGAGAGGAGAGATCACTGGAACAGGAGGGAAGGTGTACAGCAGCCTCTGGGGCCACTGACGGTGCACGAACGCGTCCACTCCCAGTGGTGTTGTGTCCCGGCGCAGCAGCGGAGAAAAATGCTGGATCACCTTCCACACCGTGAGGAGTTCCAGCACGCTTATATAGAGAGACATGTGGGTCGGCCACTGTCGTCTCACCACCTGGGACAGACAGGTCCCGCCCCAGCCCAAGAGAGCCGGGTCTGTGAACTGAAATGTGAGACGTTGCTCTGCTCAGAGGCACCCCCTCGGATAAAACACAAGGATCTCTCCAGTGGTCCAGATCGGCTGCCATGGAGGGAGGAACCACGATCACGCGCCTCTTCTGACGCACAAGATCGATGTGGAGATGAATAAACCATCTCTGTAGTCGTCTCATGTGAAGCAGCCTGAGGAGCACGAAGGACGAAGCACGACCACGTGACCCGCTGACATCATGCCTAGCAACCGCGTGATTGACAAGGCTGTTACTACGCTGTGGGGAGTGACGCGGTGGAGCAGAGATGGCAGCTGTGCAGCTCTCTGCTGAGACAGCCGTGCTCTCATGGTGACCGAGCTTAATTCCACTTCCAGATAGATTATGGTCGGAGATGGGAGGGGGGAGCTCTTCTCCTAGTTTATGGGCCAGTCGCCCCTGTGAACGCAGCCCAACACCTGTCCGATCTACAGACAATCTCGTGGTGATCGATTTGTTGAACAGTGATAGATTGATGATGGGTCTCATTCCGCCCGTCTTCTTGGGAACCGTGAAGTAACGGGAGTAAAGGCTCAGATTTTCCTCTCCGCAAGGAACTTTGGAGATCACATTCTTCACCAGAAGTTCCTGCATCTTGGTCCGGAGAGCGACACCGTGTTCGTGGGATGATGTTGATGCAAACTGCAGTGTGTACCCCCTGCTGATCAGTCTGTCCATCCATTTGTCTAGGGAACACAAACGCTGCCATTCTGAGTGACGCTCTGAAAGTAGACGTGCATATGTTGTTTGTGCTGTCATTGCCATGGAAACAAGCCGGGACAGAGTCCTTATTGCTGTTGCTGGGACCGGAGAGGGCTCCGGGGCGACGCACGAAGGGCTCGGCCCAAAAGGACTGGTCAGAATTCTCCAGAGAGCGCTTCACACAGGGGCTTGCAGCCAGGCACTGCCGGGGAGATGATGCAGCGCGCTCCAGAACATCAGTTTGGACGTGAGGCTGTTTAGGAGGCAATTCTGTCAGCAACTTACCGGCAGCATTAGAGGGGTAATTACCCAGAGCCGCCGGTGCGTGTAACTGCGACAACTCTGTGTGTCACAGGAGATGCGCGGTCCCGTTTATAGGCGAGATACCGGCACCTGCTAACTGGCAAGTTAGCGGTCACCTATTCAGCCAGTGTGGGGAACGGATTTGGAACAGTTGCAGCAGAGTCGATTGACCTGACAGGAGGCTGGTCATCAGGGATGTGACTCTCAGGATGAAAAGGTTTGTGTTTATTAACAAACATTTAGCATCCCCAACTGCACAAACATCGTTCCCAAAATACCTCCTCTGCGCCCCCTGAGGCAGGTTGATCCAGGAACGGGCCAGCAGTCGGTTCCTGGGAAGCCGCTGAGCTGTAACCGTGGAGCGCCTCTGTCTCTGCCTATGGTCCCGGCGGTCCCGCCAGTGACCGGAAGGTCGACTAGGACGTGGGTCAGGAGGAGGGCATACCACGTGCCTTCTGAACCTTGCCGCTTCCTCTGACGTTTTTTGCATATGCTCGAGAAGAAACTGTAAATTAGGTCTGAACAGTCCATCTGAACTGATGGGACCATCCAGGAGCTTCCTCTTCACCCCCTTCGGGACAGAGGATGTTCCTGTGGATTATCTGTTGCCATGCAGCGATACGGGCTGTGGTCACACAAAGGTTCAGGATGGCGCTAGCTGCGTTGGTGATGTCTTTGGCCCGATCGGAAAGGAGGTCAGGTTCTTCTGCCATTTTGGTGATGCTGTAGGCTAGCAGCGCAATATTGTTTGCTGCTGTGGAAGCCTGATAAGCACACTGATGCGACTGGTCAGAGAAGCGGATGATGTGCTGGTCTTTGGCAGAGGGAGGGCATGGCCGTCGTCAGACGGTGTAGTCTTAACGCCGAAGGCAGAAGAAAGGCTTGCCTCCAGCGGTGGAAGAGGTGGAAAACCTTGTTCAGAGAAACCTTTCACCCTGGTGAAATTTGACTTTTTGTAAATAAATACCTGAGACAGAAAGAGGCAGTGACCTCTTTGAAAGCAACTTAATTAAAACAGTAAGAAAGCTCTAAGGTCTACATGTGAATTCATAGAAATAATACATCAGGATGTTTTTCTTTGAGGCTTTCTTGGGTGATAGTGAAACAACAACAACAAAAAACATAATCATGGTCTCAGCAGGTCTTTTTAAAAAAAGTTCTGCAAATCCTTGAAACATGTTAAATATACATCTTTCACCAACATTTTGACTGCTTGACTCAGAAATTGAAATATAAGGGAGTGATGTGTTTCACAATAAAACTCTATCACTGTGCACCGCCAAATGTTTTGATGCATTGAATTCTTTCTATTGGCTAGGTGTTGTTGTGGCCGCCTTATGGGGGAACACTCCTGGAAAGACTTTGTTCCTCCAATATCCTTCTATCCTGGTGCTGATCAGGATGTGAAAGAGGTCTGGTCCATGCAGGTGCATACCAGAGCCAGTCCCACAGACACCTATGGGATCGTAGATTTTCATGACACCGCCACACGTGTTTGTCGGGCCAAGGTCTGTAATCTGCTAACTATGTGTGTTTCTAGGCCAAAGAAAAAAAAGTTCTGTTAGCTCAGTTCACAATAAAAACCTTTATAGCTATAATTATTACCCTAAAATAAAGATGGATGGCTTCTCCAGAGTGGGTGATAGGTGTAGATTTTGATTGTTGTATAAACTTTGGTTTGCTTTGACAAAAGCAGACTTAATCAAGTTGTATAAAAGCAAAGATGTTATCTGCAGAAGTTATAGTCCCACGAGCAGCACGAGAGTAGCACGTAGAGCTTTTCCTAACTGGCATGTTTTCCCAGTATGTCCGTGTGGCTGTGGACTCCAAGCCAGAAGCCTTGCTCCAGCTGATGCTGAGGGAATGGCAGATGGAGAGACCCAAGCTTCTTCTGACCGTCCAGGGTGGCTCTGAAAACTTTATCCTGCCCCCAAAAGTTAAACAGGCTTTCAGCAAAGGGCTGATCACTGCTGCTCTCAGCACAGGAGCATGGATACTAACAGATGGGATTAATACAGGTTAGTATTTTGTTTTACTTTAAAATAACACTGGATCTTTCACTAGTGTCTGCCATGCACTGACATTACCTGATATTACATGATGTGAAAAACCTTCATGCTTTTCCATGCATATTAACTAAATAAAAAAGTAAGGAAATTTGTGTTTAACCATTTTTTTCTAATACCATCTGTTGCTGTTTCATATATGGTTGGAAAGTTTGAAGAAAATTATTTGTTATTGCCAAAGAAAGCCTTTGTGAATGAGGCTGGAGCTGAAAGATCAGGGAACGCACGTGTCAGAAAGCAGTTCAGCATTTATTCTGGCTTGAAGAATCTTCCCTCTGTCACAATCTTTTATACCACAAATAAATAAAGGTCTCAGCATTCACACAAACAGATATCAGTAATTACATCATCAGCTGTCTGCGCATTGCCATCTATCCATTTTCTGCTGCTTATCCGGAGTCGGGTCGCGGGGGCAGCTGCCTAAGCAGGGAAACCCAGACTTCACTCTCCCCAGCCACATTCACCAGCTCATACGGAGGGATCCCGAGGCGTTCCCAGGCCAGCCGAGAGATGTAGTCCATCCAGCATTTAATGGGTCTTCCCCGGGGCCTCTTTCTGAAGGTACGTGCTCGGGAGGAGGAGCAGCGACTCTACTCTGAGCCCCTCCCGGATCACCGAGCTTCTCACCCTATCTCTAAGGGAGAGCCCTGCCATCCTGCAGAGAAAACTCATTTCGGCCGCTTGTATTCGCGATCTTGTTCTTTTGGTCACTACCCACAGCTCGTGAGCATAGGTGAGGGTAGGAACGTAGATCGACCGGTAAATAGAGAGCTTTGCCTTTTGGCTCAGCTCTTTGTTCACCACGACAGACCGATGGAGTGTCCACATTACTGCAGACGCGGCACCTATCCGCCTGTGGATCTCCCGCATCCCTCACTCGTGAACAAGACCCCGAGATATGTGAACTCCTCCACTAGGGGCAGGACCCTATTGCAGACCCGAAGAGAGCACTCCACCCTTTTCCGGCTGAGGACCATGGTCTCGGATTTGGAGGTGCTGATTTTCATCCCCGTCGCTTCACACTCGGCTGCGAATCGCTTCAGTGAGAGCTGAAGATCACGGCCCGATGAAGCCAACAGAACCACATCAT
>JBAMHW010000012.1:22730847-22766285 GCA_037177495.1 Rhadinocentrus ornatus | reverse complement strand
CCCCCCCCCCCCCCCCCCCCCCCCCCCCCCCCCCCCCCCCCCCCCCCCCCCCTCCCCCCCCTCTCCCCCCCTCCCCCCCCCCCTCCCCCTCCCCCCCC
This sequence comes from Rhadinocentrus ornatus, assembly GCA_037177495.1. NCBI lineage: Eukaryota > Metazoa > Chordata > Actinopteri > Atheriniformes > Melanotaeniidae > Rhadinocentrus > Rhadinocentrus ornatus. Next base: position 22,766,187 of record JBAMHW010000012.1, on the reverse strand, counting down.
CCCCCCCCCTACACTCTTTATAAGCTCTGTTGCTTTTCATTTTTCCCACACATAACACACTCTCCCTATTGTTTGTAGGAGGGTAGACAAGACAGTTCAGGCTACTTGCCTAAACAGAATCAAGGATTGAGACCGAACTCAAAAAGGAGTCGAAGTGTCCAGGACCTGCCTTTCTTTAGGACTGCCCAGCCCTACAAATGCAAGGTTGGTAAAAAGTTGTTTTTCATGTAAATGCTACAAGGCAATAATGGTAAAAATCTAAATTATATAATCAAAATTCTTACACAATACATTATGGGAGGCCACCTTAAAAACACACGTGCAGATGTTTTATTATTACAATGTAAGCTGTTTTACATCTTTATTTTCCCACCTGTCTTTATTTTTATCTTATATCTTTTGGGTGGAGTCTCTCTCCTTTATCTCTGTTCTCTTTTTCATTCTTTTATCATACCTCAAACCTGCCTATTTAGGAGCAAGATGTGTCACCTGGAAATCGTCAAGAGATAACACAGAGTCCAGAATTTGATGAAGCTTCACTACTAGTTCCTTTCAACTTCAACGACCTGTTTGTGTGGGCCGTCCTTCAGCAGCGGCAGCAAATGGCATTGTTCCTGTGGCAACACGGAGAAGAGGCTCTGGCACGAGCCATTGTGGCCTGTAAGCTGTACCGCTCCATGACCTTTGAGGCACGGCAGAGCAGCATGTACGACAACATTGTAGAGCAATTCAAGGCGTATTCACTGTAAGTACGTAAAGTAACATGAATAGAAAAGCTATGATAAATATTTACTTTTTCAGCATATTTGATCAAGCAAACACTTAATGCTCTTTGGGCATTGCCTTATTAATAATGATTATGCACTGAAAGAAGTGACAAAGAAAATATTCTGAGACATTTTTACGATTCAGATGAAATAAAAATTACATGAAATCACTTTAGTAATAAAATTTATTGGAAACAATAACAGCCGTTCCTAGTTAGATCCTAGTGATTAGAAGCTCCTGATTAAGTGGAAAGCAGAACTTTGTTTCTTTTGACAAAATTCTACATGCGAGTGTGTGTCTCTTCTCTTTTTGTTTTGGGTTGTTTATTATTTTTACCACCAAAAGGTCAACTTTTTGTTTAGAATATAAATCATTCCACTGTCAAAACAATCCACTTTAGTGACACAGATTTCACAGAATACTTCATTCAAAAGTCAACTTATCCAGGTCTGGCGAGCTCAGCTGATTGTTTCATGAACAAATAACAAACAAACACCATCTCCACACACCCTAATTTTTGCAGTGATTGCAACAACCGTTGGTGACAAAATATACACATCTATCCAAGGAGATTTCACAAAATAACACACTACAGGGTAGTTTTGGCTGAGTGACAGTGGATATGTACAGCCTAACGACATCTTTTCTGAAGGAAAACCTTGCACCAACTGTAAAGTGTGATTTAAAACTTGATTTATTTTTGGCGTTGGGGTTTAGTACCTTCTTTAGTCTCTGAATTTTAATTCCCCCATACCCCTACCAGTGGGTTTCTGATTTTGATTTTTAACTATGTTTTTTTTCTTAAATATTATGAAATACATGTTAGTGTTTTAACAAAAATTTGCATGAGTGTATGTCTCTTCTGCTGCTGACAGTGAGTTTGGCCAGCTGGCTGTGGATGTGTTAGACTTTGCATTTCGGCAGAATGAACAAATGGCCATGAAACTGTTAACCTCTGAGATGGAAGCATGGAGCCACTTCACCTGCCTGCAGCTGGCTGTCTCCTCATGCCACAAAACATTTGTGTCACACTCCTGCACTCAGACCCTCCTCACAGATCTTTGGACTGGTCCACTCAACATGAATAAAAACTCCTTTTTCAAGGTAAATATTATGGCGGCTGTCAAATATACCACCAAAGTTGTCTCTGATTAGGTTTTTACTTGTTACTTGTTAGTAGTTTTCACCTGGGATAATTGCATTACTTTGCAATTTGTGTTAGAACTAGTCATGTAAATTAAAAGTATTGCTTAATTAAGCTTTTATTATAGTTAAGGTATGGTTCTCTGATACTTCTGGGTAGTTGTGCAAACTTACATGACATACTTGCTATTTCTGTGTTTAAGATAATTTTGAGCCTTCTTCTGCCCCCTGCCATCTTGCTGCTGGAGTTTAAAAGCAAAGCTAAAATGTGCCATGTACCACAGACCCATGAGGCAATGCTTTTTGGACTTGATTCTGGCAAGTCAGTGCCAGCCACCGAGGGATCTGATCACATGGTGAAGTGCCAGTAGTGTACAAATCCAACACTATTTTCAAACTGGAAAATGATTCCTTACAGCCTTAGTGTCACATTTTTCATGTCTAGTTTTTTCTCTCGTCTCGTTCTCTCATAGCACAATCAGGATGCAGAGCAAGGCCTCTCTTCCCCTGACAAATGTCTTGGTACTGTATCAGAAACTATGTCCAGAGTAACTGTGCAGTGTCTGTCCTGGATCACAAGGCTCTATGATTTTTACACAGCTCCTGTTGTCAAGTTCTGGTTTCACACAGTAGGTGGCATGCTTCCTGTTAAGTTCGAGAAAAATATGTATCCCTCTTCAGATATATTAGAAGATGTTGGTTGTCTTTTATACAGCATCTTTTGCATTTTAAATGCATAATTCTATTCCTTAACCTTATTTTTAGATGTCCTACTTGGCCTTTCTGATGTTGTTCTCCTATGTTGTCCTGGTGAAGATGGAGGATCAACCAAGTGTTCAGGAGTGGCTAGTCATTGCCTACATTGTGTCCACTGCAGTTGAGAAAACCAGAGAGGTAAGTCATCTAGAAGAGAGGCGTAAGTCTTTTGTGCTGGGCTTACACCAAATGATTTTCACAGTCCCAGACTAAAAAGTGAAAGTCTTAGTCAATCTTAGGAGTTTTACTGATGCTAATGATGACCACACCTGTTTAATTGTAGTAACTTAAGACTATGTAAAATGGCAGATTCCAAGTGTCACATTAACCTAGAGTAAGTTTAAAATGTTGATGGACTAAAACATGACTGGCCTGTTTAATATAGTAGACATTACTACTGTACAATAATTACCTATTCATTTTCTAATAATTAGAAAACTGAGAATTGCATTGTGTAACAGGCTGAACTCACAAAGATCTTGAACTTGTAATCTTGAAGATAGTACACTTTAGCAATTTAGATAACAAGTGGGCGGCAGGGGCTCAGTTGGTACAGCAGGTCGTCTAATGACCAGAAGGCTGGTGGTTTGAATCCCATTCCCCCCAGTCATCTGCCATTGTGTCCTTGGGCAAGACAATTCACCCACCTTGCCTCCAGTGTCTGTATCACTAATGTATGAATGTGTAGTGGCTGTTGGCCCCATTGGCTGCCACCTTTCTGTCAGTCTGCCCCAGTGCAGCTGTAGCTTACCATAACCAAGTATGAATAAGGAGTGAATGAATAACGGATCCAATATAAGCGCATAAAGTGCAACATAAATCTAATCTATTATTATAATTATTAAGTAAAGATATAGCATTGCTTTTGTGTAAGAAATTTGATTGTTATAGAACATAATGAAAATATCCTAATCTACTTCTTCATCAGGTATTAATGTCTGAGCCGAGGAACCTGAGCCAGAAGCTGAAGATTTGGTTCTCAGAGTACTGGAACATATCAGATTTTACTGCTATCCTCCTCTTCCTGGTTGGACTTGCAATGCGTTGGTATGTTAATCCCTACCGAACTGCAGGACGCATTGCTTACTGTCTGGACATCATCTTCTGGATTGTCAGGGTGACGGATCTGCTGGCTGTCAATCAGCATGCTGGCCCTTATCTCACTATAATCACCAAGATGGTGGGTTAGAGACCGTGCTCATTTACACATGTTGGGGAGGAAGATAACTGAGAAGTGTGTATTCAGTCACCTCTCTCCTTTCTCTTGGTGACCAGACGAGCAACATGTTTTTCATTGTGATTATGATGGCGATAGTGCTGCTTAGCTTCGGGGTGTCCAGGAAGGCCCTCATGTCACCAGATGAGGAGCCATCATGGAGCCTAGCTCGTGACATAGTCTTCCAGCCCTACTGGATGATCTTTGGAGAAGTGTATACTGGAGAAATAGATCGTAAGTAGAAGCAATAGAATTCCACAGGTCATTGCCCACATTTTCTACAAATAGCCTACAAATAGAGATTTTTTAAATATTTTTACATTTGAAACTACTTAATGGCCGATCACAGCTAAATAAGTTTATCCATGTGACTTTTGGACATTCAGTCAGTGTCACCCTATGAAGTGATGCCCATTTAAGTCACCTTTTTATCACTGTTACTGTCTACAGAATAAATATGACTAATTTCCTCATGTCAATTCAATTTATAAACAGTTGAAAGTGCACTCGTACAAAATATGCTGATTTCGAAGTAAAACTTTTGGTATACTGTTGCAGTATTTATTTACTTAGACTGTTTTTTGTGACAAATCAAACCCTTCATAAGAATTTAGAAAAATAAGTTGTGTAGGCAATAAAAAAAGATGTGGATGGTTTAAAAAATGTCATAAGATATCTATCTTTATTAACTAAATAACAACAACAACAAAGATTTAAGTGTTTGGTGCCGCTACTCTTTGCTTTTTTAACATCACCAATTTTCAGGTGAAGCTTTTCCAAAGTGCTTGGCATGTAGGTTAATTTGCATTTCTGTAGTTTAGGCTACCTCAGTACAATTTATCTCTTTTTGTTAAGGCAGAACAGTTTAAATCAGAGCTAGAGTGTGTGCTGCCAGAAGCAGAAGTAAGTTTTTGTCTGGTAAAGTATTGAGAGCTGTGTTTTTGTGTATCAACAGTATGTGAAGATGACAACAAGTCATGTCCTCTGGCATCCTTTGTTATACCGTTCCTCCAGGCCTTCTATATGTTCTTCCAGTATATCATCATGGTTAACATTCTCATTGCATTTTTTAAGTAAGCATGCTTATTTTTGTTTTCAAAATTCTTATAATTTGGTATAGATAATGAACGCTGTATAAAATATTTTTTTTCTGCATAGCAACATCTACTTTGACATGGCATCAATATCCAACAAGCTGTGGAAGTACAACCGTTATCGCTACATAATGACCTATCAGGAGAAACCATGGCTGCCACCACCTCTTATCCTTCTCAGTCACATGGCTCTTGCTTTGAGAGCCATCTATGGGAAATTTAATGGAGACACTGAGCGAGAGGAGAGACGCTCTGGCCTTAGTGAGTACTGTAGAGTATGATTTGTGAAAAAATAAAACTAATATAGTTATTAATATTTTCCCATATACATCAGAGCTCTATCTTGGCCATGAGGATCAGAAGAAGCTGCATGAGTTTGAGGAGAAATGCATAGAGGCCTATTTTCATGAGAAGACTGAAGACATCCATGGTAATCAAGTAAACAGGATCAGAGCCACAACCGAGAGGTTTGATTTATATTCCAATCCATTTTTGATAACTATAGTTGCAGTGTCTAGTTAAAGAGAAGGGTTCTCTTTTTTTGTTCCTACTATGTCACAAATGTAGCAACCATTTGGCATTTACATATGTTTCACCTAGGCTTCATAAATAATAGGCTTGGAGTGTCAGTATTGGGGGGGACTTGTAGCTAAGAAATATGTGTTAGAAATTAAAAAAGTACCTGCTCCGTTGCTCTGAAATTGGTTTAGGCGTGGCACAATGAAATATTTAGCTCCTGTAATTAGTTGGAGGTCAAACAAAACTAAAAGCAATACATTGTTACCACTATATCACCAACAAGGGCTGCTCTTATCATTACGCTTTCCCTTATTATAATTGTTATTTGATAGTGAACATAATAGATAATGAAGAGTGACATGACCTCGGATTTAAGTGACTTTTTTTTGACTAAGATAAACATTAGCAAAGAGTGTGTAAGTTTTATTTACTCTGAATATATCATGATTATTTTCTCTTCATGTGTCCAGATAAAAAGATATGGAAGAGATTTGCATTGTCCCACAGTGCCAAGTATGACACATGCTTCACGCCTCTTGTTTATGTTAACTTGACAGCAGTTTCCTATTTGCATGTTACACAGTATTTTGCAAAATGTCAAAATTTGTTTAAGTCTCCTGTTAGTTCAGTCACTCTCTGACACTGGCGTGTGCTTATAGGTGACTGTGTTGGTAGCTGCTGTTTGAAGTGACATTTGTTACATTGTTTTACCAGTAAACATGTAACACGAGAAGAAAAAATACACTGCAGCATTATAAAATTGGATGTTCTTTTTACATTTCACCAGAGCAGAAGAGATGTGCGTGATTATGGGGGAGGTCTCAGAGAAGGTCAACTTTATTCAGGACAGCTTGTCAGAGTTGGACTGTCAGCTAGGTCAACTCCAGGACCTCTCGGCACTGGCTGTGGACACCCTCACTCTGCTCTCTGCTTCTGACAGCCTGCATCAGAAAGAGGCTTGCCTGGCTCAGTGTCGGCTCATCACAGCATCCCGGCATGTCCTCCCTCACAGCTGGACCCTCCCACACAGGACTGGAGCAGAATGTGATGTTCCTAATATGCAACGACTGATGGTCAAATCATGTAAAAGTACCCCGCCTTCTTTGCTAGGGGGCCCTGCTTTAGTGGCAAATAGACTAAAATTAGAGGAGTGCCATGTAGGAACCAAAGGAACCAAGGAAGGAAAGCATGGAAGTGTTGAGGGGGCAGAGGAAACTGCAACAGAGGTCTCCTTTAAATTTGTTGACATTTTATAATATGTGCTGCAACAATTTAAACCTTGAGACCATGAAAATAATTTGTAAGGTTATCACATTATCACATAATAGCTGATGACTTCTGCTATTTTAAATTGCTGGTTAAAAGTATGTTGTTTTTAATAGGAGTCCCAGTCTGCAACTTTCAGCCATCCCAGTGAGATCTGGTCGGGAAACTCTAGAACTGCATCACATGCTTTCTTCTCCCACTTTTATGGTGGTGGAGCTCATCTTGGTGTGAGGGATCAGACACCCTCTGAGTCGTATGAATCATCCCGCTGTGGGTCCCCCCTTTCTCCCAGAGGCTTGGGGTCACCGCATTATAGACCCTGGACATGTGACCCATATTTATATCCAAGTCAGGAGGAGACTTCCATGGAGGAGGAGGAAGAAGAAGAGCAACAGGATAAAGAGGAAAAGAAAGAAGAGGAAATAATGCAGGAGCAGCTGTCAAACACAGAAGTATTTAGACTCTTTATCATTGGTTTCCCTTAGTCTAGTAAAATCTTTATACATTTTTTTTTTTTTTCAGGACATCCAACCCAGTTTTCGGTCCAGATCTCGGTCAAGAAGACCCTTGTTATCCCCCAGGTGGGCTAATATGTCCAGAGAGCGTGGCTACTGCAGATCTCTGCCGTCCAGCATAGAGAATATAACTTTCTCTGTAGCGGCCCACAGTTCAATGACGGGATCATTTCCATATCTTAATGAAGTACTAAACAAGGAAAGGATGTCTAGTAGGAGGGGCTGGGGTCATGGTACATCTCTACAGTGCAGCAGGAGCCAAGGTAACTGCATAACTAAGGAAAGAAATTCTTTGTGAATAGAATTTTTGTTTTAGTTTTTATTTTGTTTCTACAGAATGGTCCAAGTCTTCTGACTTTACTCAAGTCCTGGACGACGGAGGCAAAAGCCACAACAGGAGGACAGTAAAGATAAAAGAGAGCGCTCCAGATACAGTAATATGATACAAGCTGTCTTCTTCAGAGCATACTGATACTTATTTATTTCATTCATGACTGCTGAAATCTTTAGTGAAAGCCCAGTAAGATGCTAAACATTGTATGGATGATAAAACTAAATCTATTTGTACCTTCTTTTTTTTTTTAATATTTGGATATTTATATATCTTTTTTATTTTCTTGCTTCTTATCGAAAAATAGGTAACCATGCAGTCCCACCTGTCAGATGCCTCATGGAGGAGGCACCAAAGGTTTATAGGAGAACCTACATGTTGGTCAGCTTCAACCAGCCTCAATCAGCTCAGTAAGGACCTACTATTCTGCTTAATTTAAGAACATCTTAAAAATGCAATAATTCATAATCTCATTTAATTAAAGTACACAACAAGAATAAGGTGGAGAAGCAAAGTTGGGACATAAAGAGCTTATTGGCTTGTCAAAACAAAATTGGCTGATTTTTTTGTAAGCAGCACTGTAAATATATACTATTAACCAACAGTATATAGTTTCGCTTTTAAGAATTGGTAATGTCAATATTATTTCAGATTTTGATCCTGCAGATTTGTTGCAGAGGCAGGTGTTTTCCCACCAGGTAAGTCCTTGTGGAGATTGTGGAGAGAGTGGTAACAAATGTAAATGGTAGTAATATTGATATAATATTATTTTTAAGACGTTCCAGTAAGATTAGTGTGATTATTGTTGAATTGACCTGTAGGACATGTGGAGCCCCACTCATTCAGCATGGAATAGCTGGGCCAGATCAATGAGCCGTAGATCTTCGTAAGTCTACCTTTCAATTGAGCCTCAATAAAAACTATGTATTTAAAGATGTTTTCATTCTCATAATGTTTTTGTGTGTGCGTGCCTGCGTGTGTCTAATGCAGGTCACAGAGTGGCTTGGCACCTGAAGGTATTTCTAAAAGTTCAGCTTAAATACAAATTCTGTTTAATATGTTAAAAAAAATTCAGATGCTAAAATCTGAGATTTACAGTTTAGTTTTTTAAATTTCTGTATATCTTGCTTGTTGCAGCCAAGAGCTCCTTATTTCCGGCTAGTAACAATTCATACCCACATTATTCAGGTAAGTTTTATGAAGTAAGAATTAGTTTAACCAAAGAACTAATTGGTATTTACAGTGTTGGCCTGGCAAGTGCCAGAAAACTTGTATGGTAGGGGAGAAGGAGGGGATTAAAAAAACACACCCAGAAACAAAAAACAAACAAGAATACACGTAAATTTCAGAATTTTAAAGATTACTAACATTTTCCTTGATCTTGACCAAAAAGGGTTTTCTATCATGATTCAATAGTTATGCATCCGTTTCGTTTAGATTCCAAGAATAAAGATAGTTTTTAATTATTATTTTATGATGTTTCAGTGTCTGTAGCTTTGGTGACGTTGTGTCTGTCTGTTCTCAGCCATGGAAAGAAACAATCTGATGAGACTGGCTCACACCATCCCTTTCACTCCTGTCTCCATTTTTGGTAACTTTCTTGCTTGCTATCTACAGTCCTCTTATTTGTTGTTTTTGCTAATATTTGATTGACAAAAAATATGCCTCCAGAAGTGTTTTATAATCTCTGTCTTTTCTTCACTGCTGTACAGGTGGTGAAGAGGTGAGTGTATACTCTCTGGAAGAAGTACACCCTGACACTGATCCAGACTCCAGCTCAGTCTCTTCCTGGTCCTCGCGAGGCCTATCTGCCATCCTGCAGCCCCTTTTGAGTGAAGAAGGGTCTTTGGATGGGGGTCTCCGGCAGGGCTGCAGAATGCTGTGTACGTGGGCTGAACAGGACGTACTCACACCTGGTCTGGTATATGTTGTCAAAGCCTTTAAGCCCGAGGTGGTTCGTGCCTGGCAGAGGTATTTCCATGGTAGTACTGCGCTACAGCTTTGTGTGAGAGTAAGTGTAGCCAACAGCACTGCCATTTATTACCACTTCTTCTTAAATTCCCCTTAAATGTGTAATCATCAAATTGTCTGACAACTTTAAAGGATATCCAGCAGCAGAGAGCAGCCCAGAAAATGATGCGTGTGTTTAACCAGGTCAAACCTGAGGACATGCACGACTCACCGAGGTTTGTGATTTTTTTTCTATGTTTATGAGCACATGGCTGTTCATGTGGTGACTTTGTTGTCTTTCCACCAGATTTCTGGATGTATTTCTGGTCCTCTGGCATTCTAATGGCCAGTGGCTTACTATTGAGAGGAACATGACTGGTGACTTCAGAAAATATAATAACAATACAGGAGAAGAGATCACCCCCTGCTGTTCGCTGGAGGACCTGCTGCTGGCGTTCTCTCACTGGACCTATGAGTACTCACGCAGAGAGCTGCTGGTGCTTGATATACAAGGCAAATCCCTTTTATATTTGTGTTGTGACATGCCTGTGTGCATGTGAACTGTTGATTGCCTACTTGAAAATTTCTTCCTCTGTGTTTGCTCAGTTTTTTTTGTTTTGTTTTTTTCTCTGTTGTTGACAGGAGTGGGAGAGGTGCTAACTGATCCAACTGTCATTACGGGAGATAACCTAAGGTATAGTTACAATGTCTGCCCACTACATTTCAATTATGATATCTTGTTTTAGAATCGGGCCACATTTGTATTTGGAGTCTGATATTATTTCAAGATGTTTTGCAGACGGGCTGGTGAAACATAATCTGTACTCACATGCTGTCTCTGAACGTCTTACAGTGGTAGCAGGGGTGAGATGCTTTTTGGTCCTGATAACCTTGGAGATGCTGCCATCAATGGTTTCCTGCAGAAACACACTTGCAATTTCTGCTGCCGCAGATTGGGCCTAAAAGGTAGATGAGTAGTCAGAAAATGTATGCCCGAAATGGTATTTCAATACTTGAGAAATACATCTTATTTGTCTTATTGACTGTGTTATGTAAATTTGCATTAACAAAGGATTTTTTTTCACTTTATTACTTTTGTCCTCATGTGTATATGAAAGTATTTGTATGTCACCTCTGTGTCGTCACTCAGGAGGCCAACTTGGCTCTGGGAGAAATCCCCAGCAGCTTCAAATGAAGACAGCACACACCAGCAGCCAGCTAATTAAGCCGCGAGTCTTAGTTTATTTCTATAACAACAGTAGTGTTTGAGGCATGGGGGTGGGCCCTGCTTTGTGCGTTGTGCTGCGCGGCCTTTGATTACGTATTAATCATGTCTTTGTGCTGGCAATGTGCTGCTGAGACATTAGCTTTGATTAGCTATTAATTAATGTCTCTGGGTAGACATGATACCGGCATCTTGAGGATAACTGCGCGGAAAGAAACTGAGCTTGAAAACAAACAAGCCCAGCAAACAAACACAAACACTCAGACACAGTTGTTTTGATATTTCAAAGGTGCGTGGTGTTTCCTCTTCTCTTTCTTATGTCCTCTTAAAGATTTCTCCAACAAATCAAACCAAATTATTCATGCTGGATGCATGGACTTCCTCCCAGGCCTGTCAGTATTCTCTTTCTTGTGATAATGACTGTGTTATTGGAGTGACAAGTCGCTAACTGATGTTTCTGTTGTTCAGATTTTAGAAGGCGTCCAGGCAGCTGTGAGAACAACAGTAAGGTAGAGGCAGTGTTGGGGAACGAAGATCAAGATCACGATGAAACCGAGGTGTAACTTCTGACCCAAAAAATATGGAAAAAAAGATGCATGCACTTTTCTTACAAAGATGTTGTACTAAAATATTCTTTAATGGTATCCTGTGCTAGTCTAGATTCCTTTACAGTGTGAACAAGGAGATAAAGCATCATAGATCCCATGAGAGATCTGTGACTAGACACCAAAGGTTATTGGGATTAATCCAGTTGGTAATAATGTTAGTCATATATTCTTTCAGAGTTTTTAGTGACCTTTAAGGAAGAGGGCTTTGCTGTGGAATTATTGTATAAAAAGTAGTTTTTTTTAATTATTATTGCACTGTTTGTCATGAATCATAATTGAAATGGTTGAAAAAAGACTTCACAAAACTAAATTACTGCTCTTCTTCTTTTTTTTTTTTTATTTTAACAAAGCATGAATACTGTAAAACTTATTCTAGGCTTTTAAAATTAATTTATTAGGATGGGATTGTTTGTCTGAATTTGAAAATAAGTAAAACACAACAAAACAAAAGACAATATGTGTTTGAGTCAGAAAAAACAAGCAGAAATGCACCCATAAAATTTCTTTTATTTTTTTTCTTCCCACAACAAAATGTCTACAAAAGCGATAAAATATAGAATTTAACAAAAATCACTTCAGACCTTCACATTTTATGTACACCTCAAAGGAGGACTCACTAAGGCCCCTGCATAGCTCTGAACTTCAACCCAGTCTGGTCCATCAGCTCTGGGTGCTTTTAACTCTCTTTAATGCAGATGCATGCATGCACACACTCTTTCCTTTTATAGTGAAAGTGAGAACTCCACAGCAGAGGTCGTGGATTTATACTAGAGTCGGTTCAGAGTCCAGCAGAGTCCCCACCAAATGAAAATAAAGCATCAAATGTAAAAACAGTTTGACAGTGTAAGCAAATACACATTTTCCTTGAAGTTCCCCTTTTTGATTGGTTTCTCATGTAAACTCACACAGTAAAGCATCTAGGCCCCACTCTGCCAATCCTTTCTCTCCTCACTAGCTATGGCACTTTGAAAACAAACAAAATGTCTTTTTTTTTATTGTTTTGTTAGTCCTGTGTAAAAGAGGTTCTGCAGCCCAGGTACCTTGTAGGTTTAGGTTACAGATTGCTACATTTTGTTTTATTTGCTCTTGCTGGGATGCAAAGACATTCTAATAATAAATTAACAATTTTAAACACTACTCCAATTGCACACGTGTAATGCATCAAGAAAGTTTACAAAGCATTGGTAGAGCAAACATCTCACACACACTCACACAAGTTTTCTTAGGAGGGGGAGAAGAAGGTTTTGAGTGTATTTGACTAAGTGTATGAAATGCCTTTCAAACCAAGTGTTATAAAAAACATTTGTCTGAGTGGTCACAAAGAATGACAGCTACTGTTGTGCGCTCTGTTATGTCATTCTGTGATGATTGAGTAGTAAAGGCGCATGATGTGTTCAGCTCCTCACACTGAACAGGCTAATCCATAACATTCAGAATAGATTACCCCTTCCCACACCGATCCCTCCCTCAGCAGGTAAAGGGTTTCCAATCCGGTTGAATAAGGCCAGTTCAGAAAGGGCCGTTCACTGACGGATGATATCACTTCACACATTCAGAGGGTTTTAAAAAAAAATCAAACATCAAATCCAGCGGTAAAATTGAAATAGGTTTTATATAAATTAGAGCATTTTATTTAAAAAAGAAAAAAAATCTGCTTCTGAAAAGAAAAAAAAGAAGGAAAAACCCAACTTTGAACTGACTGAAGGGATGTGGAATTTGCCCTAAACTGATTGCCCACCCTGCCAAAATATTCTCCCCTGAAACCCACATTGTCATGAGAGAAGAAAACACAAATAAACCCCAAATGTTTCATTGCAATGAAACGTCATGCAAATAGAACAGAACAACAATAGGCTAATAGTTATAGAAGAATAGTAGTCATAATAAGAACAATAATAGTAAATAGAAAATAAAAAATAATCTTACAATGCAAACATGACAGTAGTAAATGCCTCCAGTTCTTATTGCTACATTATCTTACTTACAGTGTTGGTTACCACTTGTTCTTGCCAGCACATTACCCCTTACAACCCCATTCCACCCCTTTGATTCACAGTCTAAGGAGGGAAAACAAAATTATCACACACAAAAACTTTATATTCAGAGTTTGAATTCACTGTCCCAGGGGTGTTGTGACAGTGATTAAATCACAGCGTACTAGTGGACTTCCTGCACTGACCCAAGAGCAGCAAAAGAAGCAGTAATTATGAGCATACAGTGGTGACAAGAGCACAGTGATGTAGTGTATCTTCATTGTTTTATTATGTAAAGATATTTGCCTTGTGGTCTGAATGTCTACAGAGATATGGACAGTGAATTCATGCTCTATGCACACAGACACATACGTACAAAACACACATACATAGACATACGTCTATCAAAGCCTTGTCTGGGCAGATTCCATTGCTGGCATACATTGGTGGGGTATGCCATTGTAATCCTAAAAAGTTTTTCATAATTAATTTCTTTTTGTAAATTTGTAAAAATATTAAACCCTCTTTTAATGCAAAGTCAGAAAAAGAGCTGCTCCCTGAGAGATGCTGCGTAGTGCATTGAGCCTTGATAAACAAGTGATTGTCTTCAAGAGTCACTGGCCTCTGATCTGTGGTTGGGGGTTGAAGGAAAGTTGCTTCACTTAGGAGGAACAAGTAAATAGACCACTGACACAGCATGAAACATAGATGTGGATACAGTTGACATTGCTTGTATTGTATCTTGATATTTTTTTCTGTTTTTTTCTCTACATGAAAAAAACAAAACATGAATAGAGGGATAATAACATTAAGGGCTGTTGTGTGTTTAATGTTGATGGACATATTACTTCTTTGACTGACCATGCCTGTAAGAAGATGAGGATTTGGCCACTGTGCAAAAACATTTTTTGCGATTACTTGAAACCCTCAGAGAGCTCTCTACTTTTAGTGCTGAAGTAACAGTAGGTCAGTGTCCATCAATCATGGCATTTCACAAAGAGGTAAAAAACCTTCTTAAATTAAAAAAAAAACCAGCTAAACATCCATTTCTAACCTGTATTTAGGTAATAACTAAAAATAACAACTGATTTATTCAGTTGTGAAGAGAGTTCTGTATTTTGTAAATGGCTCATTTTAATCGTGCTAAGATTTTTATTATTGATCATCAGAGATTTTTTTGCAAAGTTAGTGCATACAGAGCATTTAATGAATATATGCAGAAACCCGTGATATGAGTGTCCTCAGTGATTTTTTAAATAGTTCCTTAACAAGAAAAGGCTGTGACAACAATATGCTAAAACAGGATAAAGGTCCACTAAAGCCAGTGTACAAATATTAAATAAAACAACTACAGTGTGTAAGTGCTACTAATTATGGAATGACTAAGTGAAAAGTGATTGTCTATCACAGCTTTCTGTATAAATGGCTGATGTTCAGCTGTAAATGTTTAAATCAATGGAGGCTAATTTCCTTTCACATTTTTCAGTCAGTGCTCTGTTTTGTGTCCTAACCCCAGATTGCACTGTGCTACAGTAAAAATGCTGCAGTCTGAAGTTGAATGAGTACCATCCACAAAGAGGATTGCTCGACATTGTCATTGACCAACAGTGAAATATAGTGCATCCTAGATAGAACTGCTACCCTGTTCTAAAGAGCTAAAAAACAAGAAGGGAAGAGGAGAAAAGCAGAGGAGTAAGATCAAAAACGCAGTGTGAAAGTTATTGCTTCTTAAAGAAAGGGTCCTTCATGTTCACAGTCCAGAACGACCAACGTCCCTGAACTGAATTGTGCAAATAGGAGGATTTGAAAGTTTCAGTTGAAAGCTTAATTCAAGTTTGTCTTAATTTGGTCATCTTTTTTCTTTTTGTGGTCTTTTCTTGCAGAATATTAATACACATCTTTATTGTGACTTCTTATCTGCCAAAACATAATGTCAAGGTCTTGATTCATGAGAGATAAAGAGCAGGGTAAGGGGAATTGGGACAGAGGTGGGGGGGTTCACTGTGAGGTTCTGGTTTCTGATTAGTCGATTCTGGTTGATTGTTCGAAAGCAGTTCAGCTTAATGGACGTAATTATTGCAGCGAGAAATAAATGATTGATAGGACGGCAAATCTGCCAGATTCTTTTCCTTGCAAAATAGAATATTTATGTATATATCTTCACCTTGAATAGTAGTAGCATTTTTTTTAAAATCCTTCATATGCTGTCTTTACATTTCTATAAGTTCTGATCAGAAGGATGCAACGCCTTCTATACATATGAACAAAATCCAGACAAGGCTTCTGTATATCAACAAACCCAAATCAACTCCCGGTTTTTGCCTAGTATTCTTTTACAGGTCTCAACTTTACAAATTCTGTACACAAGAAACTATCAAATAAAATAAGAACACATAGACAAGGTATCGTCAGCCACAATGGACTGCTGTATATTTAAATTAGGACTAACCTATTTTAACAGAAGAAGTAATACTGGAATCCGTTCTCCACTAGAAGAATATCTACAATAGCTTCTCTAAATCCACAGTTCCCTCCCCCATCCAGCTCCTTAAACTTCACAATATCTTCATTTGAAATAAAAAAAAAATTTAACAGAATATTTTTTAAGGTTAAATCAAATTAACTTACCCACTTTAAAAAAAACAACAAAAAAAACCCTGACAGCTTAAAGTTGTTTCTAGATGTTTAAAGTCTGTACATTTCTGGTCAGTCATTTCAGCAGGAGACAGGTGAAAGCCCCCTCAGGTTGTGACTTGGGGCACGTTTCATTTATATATACATTCTTCAGACTGTATCGGTGAACAAGATGGAATAAGTGCTGGACATTCCTAGTATTGTTGGCGGTACCTCTAAGTTTCTAGCAGATGAATCCTCACCCACCAGCCTGAAACGAGCCTGGGGGAGCTTGGAAAAATGTGACTGCTGCAATGACACAGTCGACACAGCTGCTGTCGTCATGCCAGATGAAGCAAACTTGATTTCTTGGTCCTCTGCTGCCATTGTTGGTTGCATTTGGACCACAGGCAGTCACTTGGGCATAACCATGGCAGAGTTTGGGTCAGGGTTAAAAAGTTCTTTGTAGAGTGGAGGGAAGAGGACGTTGACTGTTTCCGGGTGGAGCTGCTGGAAGGCTTGGAGCTCCTCTGTATGGAGCGTACACAGGGCTGACAACGTTGGGATTCGGCTGATTAACTACCAGACAGGAAATAAGGTGATTAAAGACAAGGAAATTTTGACTGAAAAGTAACAGAAAGACTCTTGATTAGAAATAATTTTTTCTTTTTTTTCTTTTCTGTTTCCAGCAGTGGTGCTCATTATATTTTCACATTTCTCCAACAGTGCTTGAGACCAGAGAAGCTGCAGTTTGTATTCAAATTGTACGTTTTTCTGTGGTGGTACACTGTATATTCCTACAGATATTCAGCCTACCTTAGCCAACGCATCTTCATCCATGTGGTTCTTCTGCATAATGTGCTGCAAAGCAAAGTAAATCTTCTCTTGGAGTTTCTGGACTTTTCGAGGCTCCATCAGCCAGGGCCGATCTGTGTAGGGAGAGGTGTTGATTCTTTTAGTGTCAGCAGTTTACAGTTAGAACATGCTAATCATTAGCAAGCTGGACCTTACAGATGAATATTAACAGTAAATTCTAATTGCATCTATGCAACCACCGTTGGTCATACATGTCTTCTTGTATTGTAATAATAACAGTAGATGTACACGGACCTGTGGAAATTAGTACAGCTGCTGAGAAGAGAGCAATCTCCTCCTCTGTTAGCTGCAAGGAACACAAACTCTTGGCAAAGTCAAACACTGCGCTTACTAAGTCGTCACAACCTTGAAGAAAAACAGAGAAGGGCAGACGAAAGAAGGAATTTTATTTAACGCATTCTGGTTATGTACGTATGTGCTGATGAGCAAAAATACTTCACAGTTAAGAGTAGAGTTTTCTTTTTAAC
This sequence comes from Rhadinocentrus ornatus, assembly GCA_037177495.1. Classification (NCBI taxonomy): domain Eukaryota; kingdom Metazoa; phylum Chordata; class Actinopteri; order Atheriniformes; family Melanotaeniidae; genus Rhadinocentrus; species Rhadinocentrus ornatus. The sequence continues at coordinate 22,748,867 of JBAMHW010000012.1, read as the reverse complement.
CACAGAATTAACTTCCCCCCCCCCATTTAAATTTTTTTATTGGCCTTTTTCTCTTATTCAGACTAAGAAAAGTACATCAATGTCAATATCTTACCTAGAGCTTTGAACATCTGCATGCCTCCATACTTTCCCTCAAACAGAACAGTGTTGTTGAGAGGGTTGAACGCCCTGCACATCCGAACCAACACTACTTCCAAACAACCTGGAAGACCCAAACAGAAAGATGTGATGATCATGAAGCTGATATTTTAACTGAAAGGGGGAAAAAAGTAGAAATTGCAGGACTTTTCCCTGAGCAACATCATTTGCCCAGTACTGAAGCAAAAAGGATTTAATTAGCCTGGTAATTATTGTCCAAATGTCTCACCTGACTTCAGAAGCAGGATCTGGTCATTCTGGCACAGTTCCATGAACCCTGAGATGCGCTTGGCAAACTCCACCACATACTGGATTGCATGGGTGATCTGGATGGCACACTGCTGCCAGAGCACGTCCCGGGGCTATAAGCAAACACATAGTTATACTTGTGTTAGCAATTGTTATTAATCAAATGCTGTCAGTGATGTGACTGACAAAGCTCTAACACAAGTGTCCAAAGTACAATTCAGCAAATGTTCTTGTCTGTTCTTTCATTAGGAGAATACAAATGGTAAATGGTGAACTAATTAATTTGTACTTTTAGAATAGGAGAATTTTAAAAATGAACATATTTCTGTGAGAGAATATTGATAAAACACAAAATCTCACCTTGCTCTGGTACATCTTGACCTCTTCATAAGTATGTGTCTGCCAGGCTAGCTGCTGTAACTCCTCTGTTGTGTACTGACATGTCTCCAAGTGCGACTTGATGATATTCTGAGCAATACGGTCTGGAAGAGAGGATTACTTATTTATTCCTTTTTGTACATAAAGTTAATGAATTAAATTATTCATTACATCTTTACATTATTACAGTATTGTGCATTATGATCCCTGAATGTAGATAATTTAGACGAAGAGAAACTGCGACTTTAACTACTTTATTTAACATTCCCTCCTCAGTTTAAACTAAATCTGTGCTATCCACCTATGATACAGCCCCGGCTCTGCTAGGGGAAAAGGGGCGGCAACATTCAAGATATGTATACATTGATATGACAGCTATGAGCTGACCATCTAAGCCCGTCTGATGTGCCTTCAGATTACGACTCTGACTCACGTTCTTTTCCAAGGCTTCTTTATGGGTAATGATTAATTTTCCATTGGGATGATTCATATATATTTTCAACAATGAACCATTTTACTACATCCTTAACTATTGAGCAGAATTGAGCATTCTTACCCAGCTCTCCCATGCTGACATTATTTGGTCCAAGTTGACTGTCCTGGTAGCCCCCGTAGCTGAACAAGTTCGGTACTGGCGTCAGATCATAAACCGGTTCCTGCTTAATGTGCTTCATGCCCGACATGTCCAAACCTGACTGGTCTGGAGATGGCTGAGTGGAATCCATCCCATAATAGCCCCCCGGGACTCCACCTCCATTACCATGGCCACCTTTGGGTAGATCTATTACGTGGCCATTGGCATAGGTGCCCCCAATTTCATGGTTGAGGGTGGACAGTCCGTTGGTGAGGCTGGATGAGTAAACACGTGCCAGAGCTTCAGCTTCGCCTGTCTGTTGTTGCCGCTGCTCCTGCAGTCGTGCCTGGTGCTTTTGGACCTCTGCGTATAGGCTGTCACGTTGCTTCTTGGACATGCGGCCAAACTTGACCGCTGTATGAGCAGAGAATACAATTTTTGGTTAACATAATTGAAAAAGAAAAAAGCTCATGTGAAGAAAAATAGAATTAAAATGCTTATTTTTGCCGAATTGTTTAAGTTAAGGGGAGATTAAATAGTGTGTACAGCTGAGTTATAAGTGAAGCTTCTATGTGTTTTTGTTTGCAAGCTGCATCAAAGTGTGAATGCTGAGAAACTGGGCCTTACCATCTCTGGACATTCCTAGGGCAAGACATTTCTGCAGACGGCAGTGTTGGCAGCGGTTGCGGTTTGTTCTGTCGATGAGGCAGTTCCTCTGGCGAGGGCAGGAGTAGGAGGCATTGTTCTGCTGACTCCGTCTGAAGAAACCCTGGTTGCATGTCAAAGAATACTGGCCTCAAGTACCCATTGAGCAAAACTAGCTTCTTGCACATTAAAATAAAACTGACTTCTATGACACAACATATGAATTCTTACCTTACATCCTTCACATGTAATGACTCCATAGTGGATACCTGATGATTTGTCTCCGCAGATTTTACATGGTATAACTTCAATTTGGGCTGTAAGAAATGCAAGAGCACAGAACAAATTTCCATTACAAATGATATTTTGGACTTAGCACAAACTGATGCTCCTCAGCCTCCCTAAACAACAACTTGTTCAGCCAGTATTTCAGCTGTTGGTCTAGTTTAAGTAAAAAAAAAAAAAAAGGCAGAACTTGGTTAGCTGATTGTTTTCACAATGTGTCCAAGTATAGTGCCTGTGTGACTTGAAATTCACAAGGGCACAGTGACATTTATTATGTCTTTACAGGAGTTTTTTCACTAACTGGGACACTTACGGCTGCATATGTACGCACCACACATACACACTCCAAAACCTCCATACACAAATAAATGACTGGACTGTGCACTCGGGTTCATTGTGTTACGCTTGAAGGAGAAACCCCTGCAGGTTAGAAGGGTCGCCCATAATGAGAAAACTGGTTACATCATTGAAGGACCATACTTTCTCTTCATCTCTGTCTTTTCTGTATCCTCTCACAGACACACACATTTAGCTCACCAATTCAAATTCTGTAAGTATTTAGCTTCTTCTAATCTACATATTGTTAGGTTTACTCACTGTGTATTGGCAGCTCCATGTACACTCACAACCAAAGGCACAGAATATCAATCCAAACTATTTCAACAAACAGAAGCACCTGTCATGGGTGCCTTTGAAGAAAATATCCATAATACATAGAAAGAGAGATGTTGTTCCAGAGATGGATGTACATGGATGTAGAGGTAGGCAGGTATGCTGCTGAGATGGCACAGTCTCTATAAAGAGATTAGACAGTCTTTCTAATCCTAAATTATTTCCCGACGAGCTGGTTCCCTTCTCTGCTGAGCACTGTCTTAGCCCCAGCTGAAACAGCCATTCACATGTAATCTCCTTGCACAGTCCCACCTGTGGGAAATTCTGCATAAATTTATGACTTTTCTAATAAGTTGGAAAACAGATGAATTTAACAAGCACATCTACATGTTCACATGTACATGTAATTTGCCTGATTCCTCTTCTATGCATCACGCAACCCTTTACATTGCATTTTTTTAAACATGCATGTTTGTAGGTTAAGCGTAGTTACTAAACTGCACTGTATGAGTTTTAGATGATCACTGTTCAGTTATGTGAACATACTTTGGTTTTACAGGTTTTGCTTTCTGAGCATGTATTTAATGTGTGTGTATGCTGTCTGTGCAGAATGAGTGTGCACTATACATAATTGGATCATGTCTTATCAGGATCAATGGATGCAGTTCTGTCTGTCTAGCAACTGAGCAGGTACAGACGATCACGTCTATCTATAAACTCTACCCGCATCTCAGGGACACGTTAAAAAGTATCATTAATCAAAAAGGTGCTTTTGTCAGTGTTTCTGGAGATGCTCTGCGTCAACCAATGAATACCCGTATAATGAGAACAAATCAGCTTCACAATACCAAAGGATTTATGCTCAGGATTTGAGACTAGATGGCTTTTCTCAAATTTGAAATGTGCTGAATATATAAGTTTCTCTGTGATCAGATGAAATATGAAAACAGGGCCTAAACTGCAAACGTAGGAATGCATTGACGAAAATGTTCATGCTGTTAAATAGATTTTTTTTTTCTAAACATAATGTAGAAAATTATGCAGAGGTGTTTATTTTCGGTGGTGGGATGGGGCAAAGGAGAGTTAGTGCCAGCTGATTTATACATATGATTTATACCAAGGCATGAAATGCCTAAAAGCTAAAATCTTGTGTGCCATGACCCTGAACTATGCAGTCTTTAATACAATTTTATATTGCTTTATTAAACATGTCCTCATTGCTGTCATGTAAGATGTGCAAAAGCCTTTCGTCCCTTATTAATCTCATGTGAAATTATTATCAATGTTACCATTTAAACTCAATAGAACATTGTGTCTTGTTGCAGTGGATTGTTCTGGAGACAAAACAATGTGCTTTTTGACTTTGTGCTTAAGGTATCATAGCTCATGCCGCGAGTGTTGGTGCAGCCCAAGAAGTGACCCATTTCTACCAGTTCTCGGCCAGCGGACACCAAACTGGGTCAGTGTAGAGTACTGGGCTGGGAAAACACACAGACTCCATATACAGAGCTGTCAATGAAAGTGGCTCGTAACACCCTATTTATAGACTGTAAAACAGGTCAGTTGCACCCAGGACATGGCTGTTAGCAAAAGACCACATGTGAGAAGCCAGCAGAGGACCAGACAACAATGCAGCATCCATGCTCGTCATCATCTTCTTTTTAGTACTCACAATCTTCTACTTTTTGTAGTTGCTCCTGTGAATCCCACACTTTCAAACTTTTTCATTGAAATGTTAATCTGCAGCTAAGTTAATCTCTGTGGGTTTAAACAACATAAATGTGTTCAGCCCACACCTGCTGCTAAGTGATGTGGATACACATAGTTTCAGGAATAGTTTTCAGGAAAAGCTCTTTATATTTTTCACATTATAACAGTTGTCTGTACTGTTATGATTCAAAGATTTACATTATATCTTTAGTGTTTCTTTTACCCCATGGCAGACTGTATTTCCCTTTGTTTCATATAATTATCCCCAAATAAGCATAGGCGTGTGGGCATGTGCATTATTTATATGAGTGTTTCAGGGGCGTTTTGTGAGCATTTCACCCTATAGAGACAAAATGGGAAAAGATAAAGTGTGTCCATGCGAGTTTGACGAAGTGTATGTGAATATGTGTTTGTAATGTGTGGGTGTGTGCATTGTTGAGTGTGCGTTGTGCTCATTGCCAGTGGGAACTGTCAGTTGTGATATAAGGAGATGGTCATGACGGTATTGCTGTTGCCAGGGTGACCACCCACTTGCCGCACTCGTCTGGCTGTCACAGCAATGATGTGCTAAGCTGTCACAATCTTAAAGGGAGTGATGTCATCAGTGTGTAAAGCCAACTCGGTGTATCATCACTGTTTGTCCTGTCGGCCTCACTCAGCACTGGAGGATTTGTAAAATTGTTTATCAGAAAACTCCCACTTTCACATCGTGTCTACACAATAGTACACTTTAGCCGCAATAGTGGGGTTAATATGCGACAAGACTAAGATGTATTTATGTGCTTCGTGTTCTTACTGTTTTTAAAGTTAGGGTGTACTTTAATGCATTCTGGGTTTTTGATTTCATGGTTCTATATTACAGAAATAAACTTGCAGCCTCAAGCTTTGTTGAAACTGAATACCTAAAATGGAGCAGAAAGAAGTCTAATGCAGCTATTTTGCTAACCTCTCTTGACAGACATCCATTTCCAAACAAAACCTGGCAGAAAAAGCTTCTCCTTTCTGAATCTGGAGATTGTTTTCCCCTCAAGCTAAATGTATTTCACGGGGGTGGGTGGGACTTCTTTCTAACCTAAGCTGACCCAGTCAGAGCAAAGTGACTGACAGCATCCTCAGCCAGCGAGAGCATGAGTGTTATCCTGAGGTTATTATGTAAGAGTGGGACTGCAACGCTGGCGATTCCTTTGCTAAGAGAAGGATCAGGTGTGCACAATCTCTAGAGGGAGAAAAAGATAGAACCAACTAGAGACAAATTTCACTTAGAACAAGGCAAAGATAGTTGTTCTAATGTAAAAGTTGCACACATGCGTGTGTATGTGGAGCTGATTGTGGCCATGAGGGCTGTATTGCACTGGCACGTGTGTTGTGATAATTGATTTTTAATGAAGTGAAGATCTCCTGTGTATTTCCTGGGCTGGCCCTTTCTCTAAATAGAGTCCTAATTATCTACATCACACTGCACAAAAAAAGCAGCAGCCTTGCACCAATATCTCTCAAGCATGTAAGTACTCACTGTTGTATTGAGTTAGGAACAGATGCATACACTCAGAATAAACAGGCTATTTACAAGGGCAGCTCTCCGTCTATACTGATAATGTAACAGCCAATTGAGGCCACTAGATGTTGCTATACATGTTTAGTTTCTGTTCATGTTTGTGTGTGTCAATGTGTGTTCAATTGTAAATGTTTCCAAAGGGGCAGACTGGACATACATGTTTTATTCCTTTAGCCTGCAGGGTGGATCTACAGCAAACACATACCCAAAGCAGCAAATATCATGCAGTAACAATAACTGGGAACACACTAGAGATTTGTATTTTAGTATTACAGTTTATAAAACAGTTGAAATCACTTTCTGGGATAACTTTTGCCAATGTATGCCACTTCAGAAATGCAAACACATCTCCTATTGTAGTCCCATGGGTTGATTTGTTGGGGAAGAATGTGGGTGTTACACTTCATTAAAAAAATGTATAGGCTTTTTTTTTCTGTTAACTAGATATCTTCTGGGAAAATGAAGGAAATCAGCATTTTACCCTCCACCAACCCTTGTTAAATCTGAACAACTCTGGCGGTGGTCTTAGATGTCTATATACTGTGAATTATACTATCACTCTTCACCATCCTCTCCACTTGAGTCTGTTTGACTTTTTCACTTGTCTCTGAGTGTTCCGCCTCGCTGTAAGTGGCTGTGTGACTGGGAAATCATTTCATTTTCTGTATTTCATGATCTATTTCCATCTCTCAGAGAAACTCTGTTTCAGCCTTCCCTGTCTCATAGAGCTCAGAGAGTAAAATATGCTTCATTGTCTCTCTCTCTCTCTATTTCTCTGTCAATGATGAAAAACATTGAGAAAACTTTTGGTGGCGTGATCGCTGAGTGGATTAATACACACTGCTGGGAATAGCTTATAGCAGTGCTGCTTGGGTTATTTCCCTTGTGTCTCCTGTCATGTTTGCACATCATACTATCCTATTAAAATCAATGAAACACTGCCACTTTATATGGTTTCAAACGGACGTCTGCTGTGTGCTGTCATACTTTTCTCTTTTTTCGGTCTGTCTTCACTGTCTGAAACATCTAAAAAAATTCTAAAGAGTGGTGGACTGTCAGCTCTCTTTATAGAAATAATTAAAATAGAATGCATTTAATTCACTTTCATCTTTGTTCCATACGGCATCTTGTCTTCAATTCTTTTTAGCAACTCAGACACCACGTACCTTCATGGCAATGTCTGGGAGGTCTGGCCCATTTGTTGAAGGCATTGGCCATGTATTTGCAAAGTGCCATCCTTGATGGATATCAAACTTCTTGTCTTTCTGTTCCACAACAAATACCATATTTATGTATTTAACATTCATATTATACAGTACTATAGACATTCTTGACTGGCACGTTACATGTTTAAGGTTCAGTATTAAGCCATGTGTTTTGTTTCCTGTTTTTTCTTTTCTTTTCTTAAATTGTTAATATCTAAATTTCCATCTCTGCTTCTATTAATGCATTTGGAAATAACTTGTTTTATTCCACAAAAATACAGCAATTAGTTTATTAGTAAAAATATTGTTTAGTAGAATTTTCAATTATCGTTAGCTTTTCTTGGCATTGTGTTATTTAGGATTTATAGGACAAATATTTACTTGATTAGCCGAGGCGATAACTGGCAGGAGAACTAATAATGAAAATGATCATTGGTTTTGACCCTAAATACTCACAGCCGAGTCCTATCCCCCGATTTTTTATTACCGACCTGATCTGAAGTGATTGACAGATTCAGTGCTGACATACTGACATGAAACATCCCCATTAATATTCTACTAAATGAAACACCCCTGTGTGGTCGTCCATACTTGTACAGTCTGCTGCGCAGTGTATTATAGTAATAATCATAATGCCATGCAATGGGCCCATCTCCCCTCCCCCATCCCTAGCCGCCAAGCATGTCTTTGTCCACTGTGTAATATAGATAGTCACAATGTTGCTGCATGAGCATATATACGCTGCCCCCAACCTCCACTTTTCCCATCAGTCTATCGTTATCAACCCCCCAACACACACACACACATTCGCTTTGACATACGTACAAACAGTCAGAAAAACAGTAGCTCTTGCCCTCCCCCCATGCTGTATGTCAGAGGGCATGAGTCTGTCCAGCTTGCCATGTGGCCCCAAAGCACTCTGGGTAATTGCTCAGATAGCGGGTCTGGGATCAGCTGCAGTTTGCTCATAGAATATTGTGCCGCGATGTGATTGGATGCCATGGAGAGGGAACAGAAGGGGGCCATTGGCTGTCATCCAGTGCATCGATTTACATGCACAGGCATGCATGCACACACACACACACACACACTAACATGCTCCGAGAGACGCGTTTAGACAGACACATTCAGACATGCTTGAATGCATTCATTTCTGCAAACCACTTTAAAAAAAAACAGGCTTTAGTATGTTTTCCATGCCCCCCCACCTCTAATACACACATCTCACCTCCAACACACACACACATGCCCATAGTCTCCCACCCAGTGCAGCATGTGTCTGCAGATAGATAAGAGAGGAAGGAGGCGTGGGAAAAAATCCACAGGGTAAACCCAACCCCTGCCTTAACACACACCCCTGTGCATATACATGCACGCAGTCTGCCCATCTGCCTCCTCAGATCTTCCTCTCATGGTCACTGTACACACAGGCTCACACTCCAACCCTCTAGGTGACCTGTAGGACCCTTATGACCTTTGACCGTTTCTTAAAGACTAAGAGAGTGCATCGGAGTGGAAGGAACAATTGCAAGTGTGAGAGGTCTGCATCTGGTCATTACCACTATGAAATCAGCCATGAGAATGCACACATTTTCAAGGCCGAAGCAAACGTACAAACGTAGATGCACACTAAGAATGTTAGGAGCATTTTCTCTCCCTTTTTTTTTTTTATTTCTTTTCATTTACTATTTTTAACCCGGCGTTAGCAGCAGTAAAGCATGTGTGCACGCTGAGCTGTTAAAACACTGAGAAGGGTTAACGTTTTGTTTGGTCGCAGTTGAGCAGTGCAGGGAAAAAGATGTTTGCACAAACACGCATCAACTAAAATAGCGTCAAAAACATTTGTTGGTGATGACCATCCTCCCTTAACCTTATGCTCCTCCTACTACGTTGTTTTTCTTGAGCCTAAATGTAGATGACAGTGTGAGTGTGTGTGTCTTTGAGGGGGAAGGGATTGGAAAGGTGGTTATCCCTGTGTAGAGAGAAATAGAAAGAATGGGACGTCCCCACAGAAAAAGATAGAAAATTTATTTCAGTCTTCACATAAGGAAGAAAGACATTTGCTCTTAGTATTACTGAAGTTATTTTCCAAATAGTGACAGTGTGTGATCAGTCAGATAAAATCAGGGAACAGGAACATTGGCATAAATGAAATTGAATGGACTCCAAGCATTAATGAAGAGAGCAGCACTTACTGTGAATAGCTAACAGAATTAAATCACTCGATGGATGGAAATCGCCCCCTCTTTCCTTGCAAATCTGATTGAATATTGATGAAATTGTTCATGTATGCATACATGTTCTGGAAAGGCTTTCATATACTAGAGATAGGTAGAGTTCTGTGTTAGCATGTAATAAATATGGTGGCGTAGAGTGGTGGTTGTAAGTGCATTTACCAAAGCATGCCTCTTTATACCTGAACTCCTTTGCCTCCTCTAAATTTATCTCACAAGCATGGTAACCTATGATGAATGAAATATATACATATCTTAACAAGAGAGTAGTGTGCTTGCATTTTGAGAATTGATTACATTGATTGCATGTTGTTAAATTATGCTATTTTTCAGCCAGATTAGTTTTTTGCACCATATTTCCCTGATGCCTACCCCCCAAAGCATCTTAATGCCATTTAGCTTGTACTTATAGTGCTTTGGAATACATAATCAGATTATCTTTATTTTATAGTTTAGTGCTATATCTAACTTTTTTTTTTTTTTTTGCAGTGGTAGATGTTTTACATTAACAAAGCAGTACCAAAGGGTTGTACTTGTATAACAATTCTCACCAACTGCTTGTGCGTTCATCTCTTCAGTTAAAAGAGGCTGTCTTCGTTAGAGTCAACACAAGCATATGAATTAGTTCCCATTTAACTATGATTTTGATTGCAAAAAAGTTAAACTGTGTGTGTTTCAGTGTTTCTATTAAAGCGAGTGTGTGAGCCGACACATGTGTGACTGCATGTGTGCGTCCTCTCTCAGGGATGGCTGCTAATAGCTCGCCTCGGGCAACAATTTAACTCAGCCTAACAAGGTTCTCCCCAAAGTGGCCCCAGGGGCATCTCTCACAGAAGCAAATTGATCACAAAGACTATCACACAGCTCGGCTCGGCTCAACCCAGCCTGCTCTGCTCTTCACCTGCTCTGTGATGCTCTCTGTATCCAGTGAGATGATTTAACAGAATATGTTATGAACATTAATTCACAGTCGCAAAAGCAGCAGTAACAGACCTGGTTTCCTAATTAAGTTATCTTTGTGAATGGCAGGAGACATAATGTCAACTCGGGCATGTAAGCACACACACACACACCAGGAGATTTAAGAAACTCATCCAAGGATGGAGAGAGAAAGAAAGGTAGACTAAATAAGAGTCCCTTCAATGAGATTACTAGCACTAAAACAAGCTAATCTTTGTCATTAAGAAAAGATGCCGCAGTAGGCTAAGTCATATTATAGGCTTATTGTAAATAGTGTGCGCTATTCAGCCTGCTAACATTGAACAACTTTAAAGAAGTGTCTACTGTAGCTACATCAGATAGGAAATGTACATAATAAATATAATTTCATCTGTTATCTTTACACCTCTATTGTCAAATAACAATAGTACAGTACTTACAAATACTATGTTAAATTCTCTTAATAGTTTTTTTTCTTCAGATGTTTTAGTGACATAAGTAAAAAAAGATTTGTCTTAAACTGTTTCTTTCTTTTATTTAGGAGAATATAAAGGTCTGTGTTTTTCAACCCAATAAAGAAATATTTATGTATTCTATATCACGGTGCACATGACTATGTAAAAAGTAGAGTTTGGAACATTACATGGACACACACACCCTCAGCCATTCTTTATGTAAACTTATCTGCTTCCAGTGTTAGACAAAGTCTAGTAGGTGGTTTACAAGTGTGGACTTTGGATACTGCCATTACGGGTTGTTGCGTTATTCATTGCTCAGGAAAGCTACAATGTGCAAGTGCAATCTGAGGACATGATGGTTTGCATTTCTGTCTGTGCTTGTGCCAGTGTGCATGCAGGTGAACAAAAACTTGTGTTTAGACACACACACAGATACACTACCTATTGCTCAAGCAAATGCACACACATTCACGATTGCACTATTATATAACTCTTAAGTCTCTCTCTCACTTACCCTCTACCTTTCTTATCTCACTCATTCACTTACTAACATTTCCCCTTCTCTACTTTCTGTTATTTATTTTAATTTACCACTTATTCAGCTCAGAGAGTCTCATTTTAGTTTGTGGAAGATCAGATTCAATCACTTTATAAAGTCGTTTAGGTAAAGGTTTAGGTATAAATGTGCTTCAAACTTTCTCCACTCGTCTCTTTTCTTTTTTTTTTTCTTTTTTTTTTTTGTCTGAGCTTTGTTGGTTGTGTAGTTTTCTTTTACATACCCTCATCCACAAAAATTGATAAGTTTCCTAAATGCAACATAAACATGAATCAGCTAAGCTCACACGCTCTAAGAAACCACACGGTAACTATGTACCCACTGGAAATGGTGTCAACTTGGTGGTAGCAGATGTCTCTCCAAAATTCCAACACACACCTCTCCATCAATACCTTTGCACATTTGCAAGTCATCCATGTGTTAATTCAAATGTGCCTGTAATGGCATTAATGGTCTTTCTCATATACATCTGGTTCTACATTGTCACGTAGAACCAGTCATCAGTTTTTCCCCAAACCAGCTGAAACATGGATTCGTCTCACTACAAAATTTATGTCCATGATTTTTTGCTTCTTTTTTTTTTTTTTGTCTATGTAATGTGAGCCTATGACCAGAGAACTTGCTGGTGTTGCCGCAAGGAGGTTATGTGGTTTCCTCTTTGCATTGTACAGTTCGTGGTTACATTTGTGGATGAAGTGACAGACGGTGATCCTGAAACCTGTGGCTACATCGATCACGATAACAAGCTCAAAGGTTATGTACATCCAACAGTGGTTTCTGAACTAGGACGTAACGCGCTGAGATTTCCCCAGCCTGCCTGAATCTTTTCACAATGTTGTGCACTGTAATTATTTAAAAACTACAGTTATTTGCTATTTTGCATTGAGAAAATTGTTTTTTTCTGAACTAACTGACAATTCTCTGATGGAGATTTTGGGCAGAACAGTGAGTCACAACCAATCTTTGCTAGGAAAGACTAAGCTTTTGATGCTGCTTTTATATCCAATTCAGACACCCTCACTTGTCATCAATTAATCAAATATTTAATAGTCTTCCAATAATAAATGTTAAATTCTCCCTCCCAATATTGAGTGTACTGTTAAAATTTAATTGTGTATTTATATTTTCTAAATTCAGTGAAGTTTGTCAGTGAAGATGCAGAAAATAATTGCTTTTGTACTTTTCTGTTAAATAAAACTCAAATAAATTAACATTACAGATTTAAGTTTTAGCATCATATTCTACTCACTTTTTGTTCTAATTAAGCATAGTCACCCTCTTCCTCCTATTTTTATTTTAGTGTAAATTAGAAGATAATGTTAATATTGAATATCATTGTGCATCCACTGAGACATGCGGCTTCGTAGATGAGTAAAAGCGACAAAACAAAAAGAGCTGTCAGAAGACTATGATATTAATGCAGATTTAGAGTTTCTGAGTGGGTTAAGCTGAAATCCCTCCTTCAGAAAATTAAGAAAAGACACAAACTGATGTGTGTCATATAGCCCATGCTTTGTGTATATTAAGATTAACAAAGGAAGAAAATTGACTGAAGCAAAAAACTGCATTTGTCCACTCTCACAGCCACAGAGGGATAAAACCAACATGGGGTAAATGCTGAGCCCATGCTAAACAAACACGGACTGTGAAAGCAATCCAGTGGGATCACGGGACTGACATCCTGACCACACACTCCTATTAAGTTAGGGTGCTTATAGGAGACGCCTTGGAAAAGGTCAATCAGACACACAAGGTGAGGACTAGACTGTGGGTATCTGAAGACAGGTGTAAAGGCAGTGGGAAGTAAGATCTGAATGTAAGGTTGTGTGTGTGTGTGGGTGTCACAACAGCACTATGGTGGTACCTCAGTCAGTCAGTAGGGCTGTGTTGAGGGATTAACAGTGTGGCCTGCATAGGCTTGGGGTAATCTCTCTCTTCTTACATAACGTTGAGCCATTAGTCAGCACAAAACACAATAAACAACACAAACAACAACAATGAGCTTGACAACTGGCAACAAATGCACTAATAGCACTGCCAGCACAGTGGCTCGGGCCAAGGTTGTGCATAACAACGAATTTTATCTTAACAATGCAAAACTGATTTGGTTAAGACAACAGCTACCTAACCTGCTGTTTCAGACTAATGGTGAGACCGGTGTATAAACTGGATGCAGCTGTTCAGCTGTACTTACTAACTGTGAACATTTATAACTTTCATACACCAACCTCCAATTGTGGGTTCTCACAATTTATGTTAATACCTTCCTCACAACTACTCTCATACAGATAATATGAGCAAACATTTACAGTCAAAACATATTGAATGAGTGAACTACTAATTTGATTTTCCTTTTTAACATGAAATGTAAACTAAAGCTATCCAAGTTATATGCCATAGATTTATCTGCACAGACTGTTTCCACTGACTTTGACTAAAAATTGATCTCGGGATGCTTTTGAGCTGGACAAATCAATCCTCGCTCAACCTTCCAAACCAAAGCAGGATGGGACTAATTCTATTGGCATGAGGCTGTCATGCGTAGAATTTCAGCCTTTTTGTGTGTCTCTGTGTGTTTTTGGTGCTTTCAGCTTTTGCATGTGATCTTGCACGGTTATCTAAATAATGCTGCAATTAGAGGAAATGCTAAATTGCTGCACATGTCAGAAAAAAATAAATAAATAAAAACATTTTTAATCTTTCCTCTCCTCAAAACCGGTCATCACATCACTACTGTCTTCTCACACTTTCCCAGTTAATCCCACCTTTCCTCACGATGAAGGAGCTTGAGAGATTCTGACTGACATGCATTGGTAACAGAGGAAAACAAATGACCAGCCCCTCCTTCACTAGCTGAACACTTTGACCTGTCTGACCCCAGATCATCCAAGTGGTGGAAAAGCTCTTACAGGCTTATACTAGTAATACAAAGCATACACAGACACATGCTAATGGTACTGATATAAATATCACTCTGACTATAGGAAACTATTGACATTTAGAATACAGGTCTACAAAGTCGATTCATGTATACAAACACTCATCTGCTGCGTGTCTATTTTGCTTTTATCAAAAATATCTGTTTAGGCACTGAGCTGATATTGATTGGAACAAATTCAAGCATTTGATAGGCCAATGTTGATTTGTTCTGATGTGCATGCATATAACTTTCAGATTCAGAATTACACTGATTGAAGTCTAGTTCCATTCAAGTCCAATCCAAATATATAAGGATTCAATTTTTTTTTAGTTGTTAGGGCTAAAAATGTAGTCATTAAAATATTTTACAATTACAAAATATATTGTCTTCATTACTAGTATCTTTTTTTATATTAATTACATAAGTATTTTGTTGGATTTTGGAGTGGAAACCATCCACAGCACATCATTATTTTGCACTTGAAAATCAAGAAATAATTATCCTGTTTACAACATCCTACAAAACTGAGCCTTAATGGAAAAAACACAATGCTCCATTCACTGAAATCCTGAAAAGGCCCTTATAATAATATTGTATCAGTTATTTTTCTGGCTCTTCCAGGCCGGTCGATGCGGTGACATCATCTTCGGTCAGGGCTTTAGGAGTTGTGGCTTTTGTGATAACTACCACGGCTCATGAGAGGCCTCTATTTTTTATAACCTTGGTTGTGCGCACATTTCTGTGTAAGGACAGCCGAGACTCCACACACACACAGGTTGGGAGTGGGGGCCGCATGGCCCACACTGATTTAATTCTATCTGACAAAACCCTTTGGGGCGTGCAGAGGGAGAGAGGAAGATGGAGAGAGGGAGAAAGAGAGAGATGCTGAAAGAGGGGTGAGGGAGACGCTTCAGGGGCCTTTTTTTCCAACCACAGCTAAAGTGAAACCAGGAGACCCCCCCCCCCCCCCCCTGCATGAGAGTGGACGTAAGGCCCATTAAAATGTGGATAAAATACAAGGTGCATGACAGAGAAGTTTGCCATGGAATTACAGAAAAAGAAGAGAGATGGGGGGTCGGGGAGATTGGCCTTCTCATGTTGTTGTTTGCCCAAGGCTTGATGGCCTGAAGCTTAAGTAGCAGATAGCTTCATATGAAATTCAAAATCAAAAACATAATAGATAGATAGATAGATAGATAGAGATAGATAGATAGACAGACAGACAGACAGACAGACAGACAGACAGACAGAATGGTGAAATAAATTAAAACTTACACTAAACTGCAACCTCTAACCGCTGAATTTTGCTGCCTAAACTAGCCATTATCATCATTATTAATCATACTTAAGAACACTGTGAACACATTTTGTTCAAGTTTAATTCAAGAATATAAACAATTATTCATCTTTTAATAAATAATAAGCCAAAATATACACACTGTTTAGTAAAAACAAAATCTACCTACAGTGATATTATACTGATGGACAAGTTTTTTTTGTTTTGTTTTTTTGTCAGTTTCAGTGAATTTTTTTGTAATGTAGTACTTTAGTTTGACTATTTATACTTTTCTGCTGATTATTTTGCTATCGCCATCTCCAAACATCCTTCAAACATCCTCACAAACTAATTTGGTTGTGTTAAATAGCACCACGAGGAGTTTCAGCCGGTTAAAACAGATTGCCTTAAAGGCTAAATTAGAGTCCAAGATCATCCTCTTGAGCGAGTGTTGCAACTTTGCGTCAGAGATAATTGCACAACGCAAAAACCCAGCAAATAAAACAAATCCCCAACAAAAACCTAAAGCTGATAATGACGGGGTTAAATATTAAATTGTTCGTGTTGGACTTAAAACGATCGATAAACTTTAAATACTGATTAACAATTAGGAAGGAAAGGCATTTTCTGATTTGAGGGTAATTTTGTCTACAAGTAAGGGCTTATCAACCTGTGTGTCACCGTTGATCTGTGTGTGAGGGGGAGATATCGAGCGTGTACGTGTGTGTGACTGTATGAGTGTGTGTACAGGGCGACGTTGACATTGGATTTCAACATCCACGGAGCGGTGCAGTGCGCAGCAGAAATGGGTTAGTGGAGCGCTTAAAAGTAGCCGATCCACACACACCATTCAATGAAGTTTATAAACAGAGTATCCTGGCGGAAAAAAAAGAATCATTTTAGCACATGATCTGACCCAAACTAAAGGCAGCATGCGCGCAATTTCCGCTGGTGTGGAGTAGAGCTCCAAATATCCGCCAACTTCCAATTGCAATCACAGATCTGGTGCCTTTAATCGTCCGTTTGCAGAACAGGGCTGTCTACAACACACACACACACACACACACACGCATATAAACACGCGCGCGCGTGGTAATCTATTCAAATGAACTTTTATGTTCTAAGGTTGCTGTTGAGACTGCTGACAAATCCAGCTGCACAGTTGCAGGTGTGGAAAAAAGTGACTAAAACAGCTCAATAGCAAACAGAAACCTTGCAGAATAAACTTCCTAAGCGAATTATAAAGAAAGTGTGTTTGCGTATCGGTGTATTTAAGGGGATCATGCGTGTGAGGGGGGGCTGTAGTGGTGATTGCTGGGAGTAGTGTCTTACCTCGCATGGTGTTGGCGTTGCTGGAGCTGGTGCTGAGGCTCGCTTCCCAAAGCAGCAGTCATGAAGAAACAAACATAAACACTTGGAAATTTGAGGGGGGGGCTGCGGACTGGGAAAAAGATCCTTGATTAAAAATAACAACAACGAAAAGAGTGTGGATAATTTTCGTCAACGTCCACTGGCTGTCCTGAGTGGAAGCGTGTCTGCGCTAAAAGCATCCCAGACCGGGGCGCAGGGAGGCGGGCTGATGTCGTTCGGTGCGTCGGTCTGTGCGCTCTGGTCGTGTGGGCGCTTTTCTCGTGACATCTGCGCTCTCACCTCTATGGGAGGGTTTCACTGTTTTCTGTGGGATGAGGGAGGGAAGAGCGTATAGGAGAGGCTTTACCCAGCGGCCCGGATTGGACTGGAGTACTTTCCGCTCCTCCCACTCTCTCCTGCTCTCTGCCTGTAGCCCGGAGGTTCAACACACAAGCACACGCACACAACCTGAGCACACTAGATGCACTCACACACAGGAACAGTGAAGTTTTTAGCGTCACCTTCCACATTTAGTCAGCCTGGCAATTTAGACTTATTTTTCCTTTTTTTTTTTCCCCCGTGCATGCGAAAAAAAAAGAGGAAATGTTTAATCGCATCTCATAACTGATATTTACCAATCTGTGTTGTCAAAAGTGACTTTACAAAGTTTCCAACATCCTCAGAAATGTGTTTGATAATAATTTAAAGCAATTATTTTCCATAAGACATGTTGAAGTGTTTGCAGAATTTATGCACTGAAGTCACTTTTAGGTGTGATGGTGGTACAGATAAGCAGGTTTAAAAAAATCTATTTGACTTTAAATTGACTAAAAAATCAAATATCAATTAAACAGACACATTTGTTATTATTATTATTATTATTATTATTATTATTATTATTATTATTATTATTATTATTATTATTATTATTATTAT
>JBAMHW010000012.1:22692540-22721920 GCA_037177495.1 Rhadinocentrus ornatus | reverse complement strand
CTATCTATCTATCTATCTATCTATCTATCTATCTATCTATCTATCTATCTATCTATCTATCTATCTATCTATCTTTTGCATTTGATTTAAATTTGTATATAGTTTTTTTTAGCCTGCCTAGTAACAGTGGAGTTCTTACTCTGCCACCCTGAAATATTGATAGATGAATGGGATCAGAGGTGCATTTGTGTGTGTTTTGTGTGATGCACATGTGCATGTGCATTGTCAGCAGTTATGAGTGCTTCAGAGTATGTGCAAGACCTGGAGTTAGAGAAAAGTGGATCTTTACATGGCTTTATAGAAGACAAATCAAGCCTGTGATGTAGCTTCATGTTCGCCTTACTCCCAGCCCATAAATAATGTCATGCCTCTCGTCTGCCCGTCTTGTCTGCCCCGTCTGCCTCCTTTATATTTGCCCTCACCAGTAGGTAGTTTCTTATTTTATACCTCTGTGTTTACACCAGGTTTAGTTTTTCTCCCTCCTATTTTAAAACATATAAAGTCACTCTGTGAATCAGTCTATGCCCCCTTTTCCATAATCCCCCTCCCAGCTCCTGTCATTCTGTCTTTCCCCCCTTTTCTCTTTAAAGTCTTGTAGGTTAAAAACATGAAGAATTGTGTTTTTTCACTAATGAGAAAACCTGCTGGCAACTTTGACTCTCAGCTAACGTGAGACATGCAGGAAGAAAGGGGCAGCT
The DNA here is from genome assembly GCA_037177495.1 of Rhadinocentrus ornatus. Lineage (NCBI taxonomy): Eukaryota > Metazoa > Chordata > Actinopteri > Atheriniformes > Melanotaeniidae > Rhadinocentrus > Rhadinocentrus ornatus. The sequence goes on along the minus strand of JBAMHW010000012.1, from coordinate 22,721,222 downwards.
ACACACTCACTAACATACAAAAATGCGTTTACGAACAACAACAACACAAAACTGTCTCGATAAGGAATGCCATCCCATTAGTAATTCATTGTCTTTAGCTTGTAATGGTTGATATCCACTTTAAAAGATTCAGAAATCATTCAGCCACACATTTATTCACATAAAACACATCCGTAATGGTGATTGCGTTCCTTACACAGAGATTATTGCAAATACAAACACAAACATTTTCTCTGTACTCCTCACACAGATCTTGTTACATCATTCGGTAATGATGATGAAAAATAAGGACCAGGGGAAATCAAAAACAGTCCAGCTTCTTTTCTTTCTCTTCCTTTCTTTAACTCCTTTTCAATGTCTCTTGGTGCCTACATAAATTTCCGCTTTTGTCTGTTAGAGAGGTTTGAGATAGTCTGAGAGGAATGGGTGTGAAATTAAAGATCTTTGATTATGATTACTCCACAATATTACTTTTGCAGGCACATTTAAGTATAGCAGAGTTAGATCTGACCCATGGTGACATAAATCTCAGTTTAATGGAAAACAAATATATTGCCTTTTTAGATTATATTATTGGATTTTTTAAAAAAAATAATATTTTGTATATATTATACTGGTTTGGCGTTGCTGATGAACACTGCACTGTGACTCACATCGACACTCATTATTCAGTAGTTTTAAAACACCATGCTTGTACTTTCACATCTACTCATCAAAAAGCCTCTGGTTTTTGGACTTGTGCTCAGTAAAAACAAGGTAGCTAAAATTTGTTATCTTTCACTGACATTTAAATTTTCTTTTCACTATTAGAGATCAAGTCCTGGCTTAAATAATTATCCTTTACAGTCCTGCTTTAGTTTCTTCTTGATGTCAAAGACAAGCAACATAAGCAGACACTTCATGCCTCCAGTTAAATACTTGTATTACCATTTTATGCAATTCTTTCCGAAATATTAACAACATGTGTGAATTATGCTATCTAATGTAAATGTCTGTTGAATTTTGGGGGCACAAAAGCTACCATTCTCAGTGGTGGAATGCACATAATTACTTGTACACAATTTTAGTACACAAGTTTTTTAATACCAACTGTGTATTTTTGAATATGTGAACCAAACAATGTACAACCCCTATTCCAAAAACAGTCGGGATATTGTGTAAAATGTGAATAACAACACAACAATGAATTGCAAATCTTAAAAACCAGGATTTTATTTATTGAACTTTCATCTGTCCATTTTTATACTGGGTTCCTCCAATACAGTCAAGAGGCAGGATACCCTGGCTGCCAAAGCATTACAACTCAAAACTAAAACAAAAAAATACAAACAAAGAAAACATCACTGAAAGAAAAACTAAAAAACACCAGTTAACCATGTATGTTTTTGAAAAGTTGATGGAAGCAATAGAGAAACATCATTTTGGTTAATCTTCAACTTGCACCATAGAGACTCCCCTATGTACAGTAGAAAACATCACAAAATGTTAAAAGTGAGACATTTTCCTTTCATGAAAAACATTTTAGCTTATCTGTAACTTGATAATTATACCACATTAATTATTAAATGGGAATATATTTTTTTTTACGATTGCTCACTGACTCTAAACATACAGAAAACCACCCATAAAGGCTTGCAGTCAAATGCTTGAGACCCCCAGCCTGAGGGGCTTCTCTGAGGGCCTTTACCCTTCACTTTTTGTCCTGCTGCAGTTGTGCATCTGAAACAAACAGCAGAAAGAGGGTTTATCAAAATAAAGATTTCTGTGTGGCAGTTAAGATAAAAAAGAACTGACACATGTCATAGTCTATTCAAAACCTTATAACTTTGCAGAAAATTGTGATTTTGGATAGGAAACTACTTCCATATGACAATGTATATATATATATATATATATATACATTGTCATCTGTATTTTTTTCATTCCATATTCTACATATTGCTTCATCTGCTGCAGTTTTTTTTCTTAACTCAGAGTAATCACTGATAACAAGAGAGGCAGCAATTCATCTATTAGAAAAACGAATGCTTACTAATTAAAACATATCTCATTTGCTTGGCCTGGACATGTAAAAACACACCTGTGCAGAATCCTCAACATTCCCGTCATCTTCACATGAAAATATATCAAACCAAATGATAGCCTGTCCCACTGACCTCATGCTGCAGTATAATTCATATGTGTAAATATTTCACTGATGTAATAGTGTTGCTAACCCAATCCTGTGCTTCCCTTCTCCCTTCCCCATGTCCATTTACTCCTTTTCTCCAATGTTGCCCAAGGCACCACTGTCACGTCCCATGATGCTTTGCTCTAGCAGTAAAAGTGGCAGTTTGCTCCATTTTTATGTTAATTTTTACTACTTGGAAAATACAAAAATCCTTTCTATTATAGTTAATTAGAGTTCCATTTTTACTTTGTTTTCCCAGAAAAGTGGATTATTTTTACTTCCGGTGCGTGTTATGGACTTCATGTGACGCTGCAGCAGCTTTATGTTTTATCTTTTATCTAAGCACATTGATCTTCAAGCTCTGGCCTCATGGGAAAACCACAGCTGCAGACAATCAATGATGCTCAATTTACAAGCCAACCATACATCTCAGCTGTTAATCCATACAGAAGACTGGATATACTGTACCAACAATAACCATGAAAGAGCTACATCATGCTTGAAATAATTTCAAATGCCTATTTTGTGCATCACACTGAAACAAGCACTGCATTTACCCCTCTCCGTGGTACTCTGTCCTACTAACATGTAGAAGGGACGTGTGATGATAACAGAACTGCCATCATCATCTCATATTGATTTGTGCTTATATACACATACCAATGTTTTATTTTTATTTTAAATTGGAAAGAAAATGCAGAATTTTTCAGGTTTAAGTAGGAAAAACTCAAATGTAATATGTGTACTAAAAGAGCTATTGGAATCCATTCATCCATTCCTTGTTCTCAGATTAAAGGAATGAAGCAGATACACAATACTGAAAATCTCATAAATGTATTGGAAATTTTAGCTGAAACTTAGTCTTCTTCTTAAGAACCAGTCTTTAAAGCAGTATGGAGAGTGACTAATTGTCATTTAAACATTTGTCCAATTGAACCAATTGAACTATACACACTAATATAAACACCAACAGTAAACAAAATTTAAGCGTCACATAAAGCTGTTGTTGACCTGAGACTCATCGTCAATCCATATATCCATCCTGTGTGATTAAAATGAGTGTGCAGCGTGTTTTCCAGGCTACCTACCCACAGTTGTGATGGTATGAAACATTAAAAACAAGCTCGAACCATGTATATTTAATACAGCATTTAGCAAACAATGGATGAATTAGTTATATCATGAAAAAGGGCATTACCTCTGCATCAGCATAACTCCATGGCCTATTTCTCTGCTTTTCTGAATGGTGAGTGTGGGACTGATGACAGGTGATGTGGATTGCGGGTAAGAAGCAATTTGCATGTATAGGAAAATTCAGTAAATGTTCAACCAAAAAAGTTCACACACTGTGAAAATGTACATATAAGCTAGGTTCAAAGATTTGCAAATCATTTAACCCATATTTGAACATTATAAAAGACATAGTATTAAATATTGAAAATGAAATAAAAATTGCTTACCTCAGCAATGTAGTTTGGCATGCACCTTACACATACCATGTGTATTCACGCACACCAATTTACTATAAGCCACCCTTCCGTCTGAGCACTGACAATCAGTAGGACGTTTTTATTTTCTCTTTAACATAGGGATACTCAGTCCAAGATTTTTGAGAAGAATTAAAATTTTGAATGGTCAGATTTAGGAGTAATTACCTTTCTCCTTAAGTACATTTGAAATGCACTCAGGTCCAGAGAGGGCAGTTGTGTTTCTCAGCTCATTTGTAATTACGATGGTGTCATATACTGTCATTTTGTAATGAGCTGTGACATTACAAGCATTACAAATTAATGCAGTAGCTTAAATAGTCAGATGTTAGCATTTCCCCCTTCATATCGCTTAATTCAATATTTTAAGCATGTAATTTTACTTGCAAACCATCTTATACCGAACAGAGTAGTTCTGATGTGTAGATCTAAAAAGCGAATGAGATGGTGAGTAAAACTAAAAGTAGACAGCAAGTGAAAAGAAAATGGAAAACAGAAAAAAATAGAAAACTGACACAAACCTGGTTTCGAACTCAGGTTTTGAAATTCCTAATACTGTGAATGCATTTGAGAGCCTTGTTTGTTTACAAGTGTGCATAAATATTTTAATGATTTTATATACATAAACACTTTCATAGTGTTACACGTAAGTACTTATACCTTTTATATTTTACATGAGTAAAGTTTTTCTCACAGTTCTCACAGTCTGGCCTTGGTGTTTAGTTGGCCCCTTATCCATCTTTACTTCTGACTCGTGGCCTTTTCAGACTAAACATAATGTCAGCACTGCTATGCTCTGAAAGTTGTTCATTTTATTAGCGCGGTGAGCTTGAGATGTTTACTTTGGCTTGCCGGAGCTGTCCTTGCTCCTTCGCCCCTCGGTCTCTGACTGTCCACTTGTTGGCAATTTTGGGTTGGGCTGCCTGGCCCTTGCCCACCCAGTCCTTAGCCTGTCCTTCAGAGCCTGGTCTCTTGTCATTGTGCCCCCACGGCTGTCCTTCTGAAGTCTCTTGTCATCACGGCCTCCCGGCAGTCCTCCAGAGCCCGGTCTCCTGTGGGCATGGCCTCCCTTGTCATGGGACAGTTTTCTGGGACAGTTTTGTTTTGGCCTGGTCCTTCCTCCAGACCCCCTCCGCCTGCCTTGCTTTAGATGGATTTTTGTTCTTTGGACTTTGTTGGGTCATCTAGCAACCACCCCTTGAGGGGGTGCGAGTACTGTCAGGATCTGTGTGTTTCTGGTTTAGTTTTTCTGTCCAATCTGGTTTCCTGTTTTATTTTGAAAGTTCATTCCCTATGTGTATTGTATTCTGTTTTGCTTCTTGTTCATCAGCTCACCTGGTTTAAGTAGCAAATTCTCTAAATCTGTTTCCTAATTGTTCCTCAGTGTATTTTTACCCCTTGGTTTCAGTTTTCCTCTGCCAGTTCATTTTAGTCTTCATGTCATGCACCTGTCGTGGTTCCTGTGTTCTCATGTGCTTAACCATTAAAACCTTGTTACTCCATTCCGTCTGCCTCATCTGCCTGCATTTGAGTTGTCATCTCATCCAGGTCACTCCCTTATGCTTGCACACTGCAACATCTCTGACTGGTGAACTGAACCCAACAGCAAGTGCAGCAAATGTTAGGTTCAGTCTAAAAGGGTCAGATCATCTCAAACGTTAAGACTTTTTTATTGATTCTTTTGATTCTTTGAGCAACTTTGTCAGTGTTTCTATGCCTCTCTCTCTCTCAAAGATTAAATTCTGAGAATAAATTCATTAATAAAAAATAGTTCCTTAGTTAATTTATACTTTTCACAAGCAGATATATGATTTTACTGATTTTCATATCATTGCACTACTTTATTTACGCATTACACAATGTCTTTACATTTTTGAGAACAGGTTTACTTAACATGTGTGTCTTTCTCCTTGCATGTGTGATTAGTCAACAGGGTTAGGTTTATGGACGTCTAGGATTAATGAGAGCTCTGCAGTTCCCCTAACACTGAGTAACACTGATAAACTTGCCAGAGCTCACCAGAGCCCACCACCTCCTCCATCCCCAACCATTATCAAACCCATAAAGACCCGCTTATATAATATGTTCAGCCATTAATGGAAAATAACACTCGGCTCCAACAAAGGACAGAAATGTAATTATCGGTCTGAATAGCAGTGCTACTCCTTATTCTTACACAGAGAGATGAGAAAGAGAGTTGGACAGGGTAACAGAGAAGGACAGAAAGCAAGCGAAGGGGTGAGAGACCTGACAAGCATTTAGTGAAAGAAAATTATGAAAGGTAGAGGGAGTGTAGGTAATGAGAACAAAGAGAAGAAGAAAGGTTATTGTGAGAAAAGAGTCATTATGTTGTTCCTCTCTCCATACCACATGTCGATTTGAGGTTCATATGTCTTGTGCAGATCTTTCTCTGGCCTTGCTTGCTTTAGAGCAGTGGGCCAGTGAGTTTACTCATTGTTTTCCAGCATAAAGGCAGAAACGTGTCTGTCACAACCCTTGAAAAAAATAATGATTTCTAACATTAAAAAAAATCTGCTTTTACTGATATTGTTGATTGTATGACAATAAAATCTTCTTGCTTAAGTTGCCTGAAGTCATGGTTAACAGTCAAATGCTTTGATTGCTAACCTTATAAAAGATAATTATTTTTATCTGATATTTTACTTAGAAATTAGTTATCTTGAAAAAAATTGTCTTTAATTGTCTTCAGTGTTTTTTTTTGGCAGGCATCGTGTCAGGAGTATTTGTCCTCAATCCTGTCAAAATCACATAATATGCCATATATGTTGAGGGCAAAGACACACAGGCACTCCATGTGTGCCTCCATGATCACATCTGCTATAGTTCTGCATACATTAGTGTTCCAGCATTAATGTTGAATGTTTGCACATAAGTAAATATGCCGTGTGGCAGACATGGTAGCATTAAAAAAAACAGCTAAGATATGAAGGGAAGAGACTGATGTTCAGGTCTAAGCAGGAGTGTATAAATATATATATAAATATATGCACACACACACACACACACACACACACACACACACACATTTGAATACTTATTATGTTGAACAACTGTTTGCATGACTGCATTCTGAATCATCTGTGTGTCACAAATCACCCTCTGAACACATCTAACCTTCATGGTTTAACTTCTGGGTGAGTTCATGGGTTAGTCAGTGTACAGATGTGTGTGCTTGTGGGGGTGTGTAGGGGAATGTCTTTCTATGACAGTCACTTTTCATAGTTAATTTTAGAGCTGCTGTAGCTCTCATTATACTGCATTTTCTAAAACAATTCCACATCTAAGATTCCGCAACTCTGGGAAGGGCTTTAGAGAGGGATTGAAATGCATTGGGGTCAACAAGGGATAGAGTTAAAAATATTTTTATTTAAAAAATGGAGGATATATTTCTCTATAAGAAGCCCCCTGCACATCACATTCCTTTAACATCACTTTTACGCTCAATTAACATCAACAAACTATTTTCATTTCTCTCCATGGACCTATTGTCCTCCTGTGTCCCCTTCTATCAATGAGAAAACAAAACAGCGACGATTAAAAATGTAAACCCCCTTTTCTAAATAATTTATTTGTGAGTGGCATATGTTAAATATGTGTTGAAAGCATACATTAGATTTGTTTTGTATACAAATCAGCTCCAGGCATGCACCCTTAGGGGGTAGATTGTAGCCTGCGAGATTTGGCATCTAGTAATGGTTCTATTATTTAGATGTGCATAGATTTCAAGCCCTGTTCCTGCTGTTGCTTTAGTTAACAGTGTATGATTATACCACACATTATTTCAAGTGATGGATGGAAGAGAAAGTTTTAATCTGGGATTAGTAAAGCTTATTCAGGTGTGCACATGTAAAAAGGGATTTGTTTTGTAGCTTAGAAAAAGTGGTCATAACATTGTTACTCCAAGGAAAAGTTTTAGAAATTGGATTTAGGAATTGATGTTATGTATTAAATGCTAATTTCCATTGTTCAGGCTGTTTATCTGTGTTGACATTATTTTTCAGAAAGAGGCACATTTGTGATTACATGTGTTTAGAAGTAATTGTGTTTCAAATGTTTAAGCTGTAAACACTGTCAGAGGTCACAGAGCTCTGTCAGTAAGACTTCACATACATTGTTACTTTCTTTTGCAAATTTGCAGAAGAAGAAGGTTATACATCTTTCATTTCCTCCTTTTGTACAAAGAGAAGGACAGATCTGTTGTTCACAGGTCAATTTTGACAGATCAGTAAAAAGAGAGGTCAGAGAAAGAAAGGGAAAGCAAAGCAGCATGATTAATTTTGACTGATTAAATTGTTCATTTTATTTATTTAATTTTTTAAGTCTTTTTTAACCTAATAAAGAAACAAAAAACAAACAAACAAAAATAAACTTGCCCCCATGCTGTATTAAACTATTTTTGATAAACTAAATAAATAATAGTATCCCAATTATAACAAAAAACAACAACAACAAAAAAACAAAGCTTAAGCCACAAAAAAATTAATAAATAAATATAAAAAAGCCCCATCAAAATACTTTTGTCCTGTATTTTTGCAGTATATGAATTTTCAAAATACTTTTAAATTTAATAAGAGTTCGGCATGATTTCATATTATTAAGTTATTCTATAGATTAACTCCAATGACATTTTTTGTTGTATTTACCACAGATGTTTTTTAGCATGCTTGTACCTCATGGAGCATGTGTACTTTCCCTCATCTGAAACAATCCCTGCATACTTTGTGGTACTTTTTGATTAATTACTAAATTCTATTATTTTAAAATTGACTAATGCTTTCAGATTGACAAAGAGTTGGTTTGTAGGTTGTCTATACTGGACATTGCATACAGTTCTTATTGCTCTTTTCTGATGTATATTGGTTCTGTATTTGTTTTGTATGTGCTCCCCCAAACTTCCACATAATAAGTCAGATATGGGAGAATTAAAGAACAGTACAAATTGTGTTTGTTTACAAGAGCCAGCAATATATTAGTTTGTCTGCATGCATGATAATGTTTTCAAAACAGAAATTCTGCTAAGGGTAATTTATTGTGTTCTCACAAATTGGGGTCCAGAAAAGTGGCATCTAATCCAGAGTCGAGTAGTGTCTCTGTGGTAACCTGCTTATCAGCTAGAAAATGAAAATGAATGAATGAATGAACAATTAAAGTTAATAAGAAATTTCCATATAAAATAAACTCCCAAACACTACATGTAAATGTGAAGATGACAGAGGAATATGTCTATATCGGAATCTTTCATTGCATAAAAATCAGTAGTGGCGTCAGCTCTAGATAGATTTTTGAATCAAAACAAAGACAAATCAAAAAGTGACAAACTTGTTGTCTTATAGGCTTAAAAAACATAAGCTAAACAGATAGTTATACTGGCATCTTTGACAAATGCATCCACATGACCTTTTCATGTTATCTGCATCAGCAAAAGTAACACAGTGAGACATTCAAGACCTCATCTCAAGATTAACTAGAAAATGTTGAATATTTTGAGTGAAAGTGAAGCCAAAGAGAAAACATGGGGGAAAGTGACAGAAACAAGAGTTTTGGGGGGATAGAGAGAGGAGATGTAGAGAAGGGGAGGGGCATGGTGGGTGGGTGTGTGGGGAAGGGTGTGTGGGGGTTTGAAGCATCTCACGCTAACACAGATCATGATCATCGTGTTGGCAGGATCTGAAAGATTAGACACATCAATAGTTTATGAATCTCCACAGAGTTGTGCTCAATTCCCTCTTCTATAAATTACTAAATAAGGGCATTTACATCACAGCGCCACTGCAAACTTTTTCCTTTCTCTCCACTGTTTCTTTTCATCTTTTTCAAGCTGAAACTTGGCCACAGTCCATTTGACCCTCATGAACTAAGTAACCAGAGAGATAAAGAGAAGAGGAAATGCTGCAAAGTCTTTAGTTGTTTTTTTTTTAATTCAGGGAAAAGACACAATGAGACAAAGAAGAAGAATGAGGGGAAGACTAAAACGAGAAGAAGATATGGTAAAGACGCAAGCACCTAAAAGACTGATATAATTAATAGATGCAGCCCGTCGATACACATGAATTATGCAACTTTTATATTCAAGAAAATTACAAACACAACCCATTGGGAGAGAATGGAGAGGAATCATTATCTGCAGACTTGAACCTTTGTAAAATGCACCAAATTTTGAATAATTAATCCCCATAAACAAATAACACATGAATAAAGAACACAATGAGAAGCCACCCAAGCCATAGGAGTTGGGCGAACTTCCTCTGTAACTTTCCTCGTGTGGAGAGGAATAGAGCGGAGATAGGAAACAGGGAGGAGAATTAACAAGAGGGAAACTGATATAAGGTGATAATGAAGAAATATAATCAGCAAAAGCAGATTGTTAACTTAATTCAGATTTTTTTTTTCCTCCCAGAATGCTCAGCTTGTTTTTGAAACATATTCATGTTCAAGTTACAGGCACGCATCCATGAGCTAGAGCTACATTTAATTATCACATCAACAGGGCAAGAAGCGATTTTTTCCTCTTTGCAAAGTTTTAAGCACCAGCTTAAAAAACAGCTGCAAATCTGCACAATTACTGAACAACATTCAGGATGGAAATTGCTTGTCTGTGTTGATGTACAGTGTCACCAGTAGATCGAACTGCTGCTAGCTATAATGCTGATTGACAATAGCTGTTTGTCTATATTTTTAGCAAGATAAGCAGAGAGGATCACCTGTAAAGGTAATTTTAAGCATTTGAAGCCTATAGTACTTTAATCACAAGTTTAAAATATTGATTTTATTGATAGGTCATCTATTATTCAGTCTGAACACACACATATAAAGTGGTACACACACATACTATATGTACATAGGAGCAGGACAGTGAATGTGTCAGAATGGGTTAGGGTGGTGTGGCTGAAGAAAGGGGAGGACAGGAGGACGCCCTGAAGTGACCACACAGTAATGCCCCACAGGGGCTCTGACTGAAAATGAGCAAGAGCTGCAACACACACACACACCACACACACACACACTCACACGCACACAGGCCATGGTCACCTTCAGCACAGAGTAGCTTATGTTTTGCAATGAAAATATCCATCTAAAATACTCAAACCAGTCAACATACAAATCACCAAATTCTCAACTGGGAATATTGTAATTAGCTTGCCAGCTCCTCTGTACACTGCTTCCACTTAGTCTCTCTATTTTTTTTATGGCAATTCATATCATTTTAAAATTAGTGCTGTTTTTATATTTAGTTTTTCAGTACCGTTTGCATTATTATTTAAAATCACTCTGCTTTACAAATCTTCTTTCTGTATCCAGTAAACACAAGGAAACCAGTGTGAATTTGGTGCAATGTTTACAAAGTTGTGGCCTACACTGGCTCTTGCTATTTGCGGTGTTCATTGTATTTTTCTATTATCATGGTATATTATTATTATTATATTTTAAAGTTAAAAAGAAATAAAGTCATTTTTCTTGCAACAGAGAGCTAAACTTTCCAGAGACATGAAACAATGCAAAATGTACTTAAAAGAGTTTACATATTATAATAATGCAGGTTGGTGTAGACTGAGAGATTCTGATGCACAAAAAAGCTGCATTTTAAGATTTAGCCAGCTTTGTGTTGACGTATAAATGTTACATAATACTTTTATTATGAGTGTTACCCTTTGACTTCTACATTGACCAAATTGCAACGATAACACCGTCTGCTTTCCCTCTTTCCTTTTGTTTCTGCCAGTAAACCATAACAATATACATTTTTTAGCTTTCTCTTTCTCATCATTCCTTTGCCTTTTCCCCTCACCAGACAGCAGCCAGGGTTCAGTGGCATGGCAGAACAGGAGTGGCTTGTTTTTGTCTCTGTGGAGATCAGGGGTTGTGTGGTTCCTAATTGCTGTGTGCCAAAGAGACTGCAGGAACCAATCAAACAGGCCAATCTCTAAAGACGAGCCAAAACTAATTTGTTAGCAATACACCTCTCTTTCTCTTTGCTCTGCTCAGTCTCCTGATGGAAGTCAAGGGTTCATTTCTGTGCCACTATGGTCATGACCTCTTCTTCTCGTTCCCTCTCCTCCTCTGTGGCTTCACAGCGAGTTCATCTCTGATGCCGCTTTGGTTGTGACCTGGCTCTGAATGATGATACTATGATGAGAGCCGTGACTGGCAAAACTGGCAGAGGGGAAAAAAAAACAAAGAAAAAAAACAAAGAAAAAAGAAATGTATATTAAGTTCTCTGTTTCAATATCTTCAATAGCTATTTTGTCCCTGCTGTCTGTGTGTTTGAGTGTGTCTGTTCTTGTGAGTGTGTGTGCGTGTGTTTCTGTGCGGGGGACACACCTCAGGGAGCGTGAGAGCGGAGCAGCTGTGGTCAGAGAGAACACACGCGTTAGCTTTGGGTTTCATTCCTGGCTTGTTCAGCAGGGAATCAGGCAGCCTGCTGAGAGGCCAAGAGTAAATGTGTGTATCAGTGATCACATGTCCGTGTGTGTGGTTGAGTTTTCTGTCCTGGTACACACCTCATACCTTTTGCTTTGTCACTCTGTCCATACTCACTGCTTTGCTTTCTCTCTCTGAGGAGCCACGACTTCAAAAGGCAAGTTAAAAAGTGTCTTTTTCACACAGTCAACAAAAGCATTGCTGAGAAAACACACACACGTAGGCATACAGTTTTCTCTGAGAACTCACCTAACATACTATCTCTGCAGGACACAAAGCTTACCGAGAATAAAGAAACAATCACTCTTTTATATTGCAGTGATACTGGCATTTAAGGCTGCCAAAGCACCAAGCAGCTTCCTTGAGGCAAAGTGAAGAGGAAGAAGTAAAGAAAAAGATGCTTTTTCTGTAAATCTCCACCAAAGTTGGTGTCTGTATACTATAAAACAGATAAGATTGAAGCCAGACTCAATTGTTTGATTTAGTCCACACACAGCTTTTGAGAGAGCTGCAGAATGAGCACGATTTTTCAGACAGTGTCTCTGATAGCTGCGTTAGCTCAAAGTGAGGAAGCCATGCAAACACAGTTGCAGGTCTGAGTGATGCAAGCTCAAAGCAACTCTGCTACAAACTCCTTGTAAGCAGGTCACAGTTACACACAGATAGCAACTAACAGAGGTGATCTGTAGCATAAAACTCTTCTGATTTCAGCATTTCAAGATGACAGTTGTGCAGGAATGAACCTATAATCTCGAGAATATGGGCAATTATTTGATTGTAATGTAATAAATTATTGCTCCACAAACTGCTCTCCAAATACTTCACAAACACAATCTTATAGGAGAGAGCTAAAGCTTATATGAGGGGTAATCGTTTCACATATATCTAAGCAGAAACAGAATGTACAGGCACAGTTGGAATTGGGGGATCAACACCCACTAAGAAAACTTGAAGTGTTTTTCACTAGATCAGCTTTTAACTCAAAAAGCAGTAAAGGCTACTTTGGCTATGGCAACAAACCAGGAAGGCCAGCATGTTTAGTTTAGGGCCAAAAGGCAAACGATATACTATCATCACTCCATGATAAAAATGGCATTAGACACTTTGAAACAACAACATTTGCTTCAAATTATGAAGAAATTTTGTGAGGACCTCTACTCATCTGAATGCAAATTTAATTCCATCATTAATAACAGTTGTTGTTAGGGATAAAGCAGCTGAATGTTATTTTTCATATAGACCTTTTAGTCTTATAGTGGTATGGATTGTAAAATATTCTTGCAGACAGATTAGAGAAATGTCTCCACAACCTGATCAGTTCTTATTATTCCCACACAAACTTGCGAATATTACCTAATATTATTCAGTACTCTAATTCCACTGGAACCGAAAACGCAATCTCATTGCGGAAAGGGGCATTCAGTAGGGGGAACTGGGAGGACCCATTTCATCTAATGAATAGATAAATTTAGTTGGTAAATTTGTCAACTGTGTGAAGATATTAAAGAAATCACCAGTGGTCATGATTCTTGTAAATGTATTCTGTTCTGACCTATTTTATCTTTAGACATTTCAAGATATAATACAATAATAATTAATAAGGAATAATAACATTACATTAATAATAACAATAAAACTGATAATGAACTCTTTAGAATTGGGCAGAAAAATATGTTTTTAAAAGATGGTTTGATAGAGTATTAAGACAATGGCAATTCCCAATGAATGCAGATCATTTCTTTCTTTATTTAGACATCTTTTTTTCTTTATAAAGAAGGTATATATACAATGTATGTCTTTGCAAAAGGAAAACTTAAAGACAGTCCGAAAAGGGTATGTAGACAGAAGCAAAAAGCTTATAATGCCCACCCCCCAAACCAGTTTACATCGAAATATAAAAGAAGAAGCTACCTTGTCATACATAGAATAATAGGATTTAGTATACACATATGTACTGTTAATTCATTCACGTGATTCATAATGTTTAATCAAATTTGTCTTAAATGTATATGTTAAATAAAGAGCTATATGCACTTTTATATTTGAAAAATAAACTTGACCCCACAATTTTTTTGTTGTTGGGATTTCCACCAAAAGGTTTAAATATCAACCCCTCACACCATACTTTGTGAGTAAAACTGTTTTTAGTAGCTACATGCTGTATTTTGTTCCAGTGGATTAGAGACAAGCCTCCAACAGTAACTCAGTGGTAAAAAGAGCAATACAAGGTCATGACACATAGAAAACATTTCTGCTACATTGAAGAAAGACCGTAAACATTTTTGGCTATTTTAGCTCACTTCTCATTTAAACTAGCAGATTTACTAAAGAGGGGAGGTTTAATCTCTGGTATAAATCTCACATTATTAATATAATAGTAATCATCATCAGATTGCTTATGTATCAAACTAGTTTTGAAATGTTTGTTACGTGTTGGTCTATGGCTATGAGTCCTGATTTTGGTGCTGTTTTGATATAATCTTATTGTTTTGTGTAAATATGTTTTGTGTTGTTTAGTTGTCATTTTTTATATTCTTGAAATAAAAAGTTAATCAGATATTAAATTCATTGACTAAATGGGATGCTGATTGACACGAAGACACGCTATTGGCTTTTCCTGTCCTAGACAACACAAAGTGCTTTACATGATGCATATCTCAGTTAATGCATAATAAAAATAAAAAATAAAAAAATAAGCCTTCACATACATCAAAGTCTAATTACATTTAAAAAACAACACTCAAATTCTTTTACACAGTAGCACGCACACATACATGGTAAATGGTCCGTATTTATATAGCGCTTTTATCCAAAGCGCTTTACATCATACCCATTCACACACACTTTTACTCACAAAAACGACACCTTAAATGTTAAGGATTTTCACACTGAACTTTCACTAAACATTTCTTTCCAACAATATGTCCTTGTTTTTTTTTATGAAAAAAAAATCCAAATAAAGCAGGAAGGAAGTAGATTATTGCTGCAAGCACTAATGGTGGTGATATTGATTTTTCTTTAATGCCTGGAATTAAAGAGCTCGATATGACAGCGACAGAGTAATGAGAAAAAGTAAGATGAAGCATCTTTAAGAGATCAGATGAAATTGCCAATCTATTTTAATCTATTGTCACCTTGGGACAGCAATGTTCCGTTTTTGTGTGGACTAATTGGATTTCAAAATCTACATTGAAAAAAAATCTAATTAGATATTCATCACATAGGGAGGTGCAATGCAATCGCTTGATAAAAAGCCCTTTCTTTAAAGCAGGTAGCATTCCTTCACATTCACCACTATTCCCTGTTTCTCCTTTTTCCCTGCAGAAAATTCTGTTTTATGTCACCCCACCTCCCTCTCTAACTCTGAATTCTAATTTCCATGTCATTTTCATTTTTCCATGTCCAACAAAACTAAAACTAAATGGTTTGAAAGGAAACACAACCATCAGAGAAACCCACAATTCAGACAGAGACATGTTCTTCTGCTTGTCATTGTCAGCCGCTCTTGTTTGTCTGACCCCTGAAGGGAGATCTACATTGTTTTTGCACTCACCGGTCAAAGGTCCCCACAGGGGTCACCGTGGGTCAAGAATGACCTCACTGAACTTAGCTGCCTATTCTTTTCTTCCCCCCCACCTTAAGCTCTTATGACTTGGATTTAAAATACATCAGTTGAAACCGATTTACATTAATTTTAAGAAGTGATAATTTATTGGACTGTACAACAGTTGCCTTATCCACAAACTGTCATTTTGAAAGGGGTAGATCTTTACTTTACATTATGATCTCCTAAAACAATGCTTATGCTCATCCTCACCAAATAAAGTGTTCCAAATGTCTTTAAAATAATTTGCAATTTATTTCCTTATTTTAAAAACTTAGGACAATGTTTTCCTTCAAAATTTACAAAGGCTTTCTTTTTGATTTAGGAAGATATCTTTATGATTTCTCTTAGTCAAACTGACGCATCATATTGTCTTCAGATAAATCCTGGAAACTAGGTGCTTGGCTGTTATTTTAAAGCAGGCATGAAAAAAAGAATTCATACTGGTACAAGGCAGAGGCGTTTGCTCTCAGCTTGTAAGCCTATTATCACATGTTTCATATCCAAACAGCACCATGCTCCAAACTACCAGCCTGTTGAGTAATGTGGAGTCTGTGTATGCTGCCTCTCACCCTCTCTGCCCTGAAGAATGGCTGTTTAAATAAGATTAGTCCTGACAAGTGAACTTCAGCTGGTTTTTATCTGCAAAGCAAACATTAGAGCCGCCCACTGAATGAATACCTAACTCCTGAATTACCATAAGAATAGCTCAGCTGAGTACACTCATAATGCTTAAACTAACAGTGCAGAACACACACACACGCACACACATGTATACTTGCACACCAGCCACGCTAATGAGTGGTTTCACTGTTTGAGATCTTTGCCTTGTTATGGGCGGAGGCCACAGTCGCAGCATCGCCGTGACGATGAGCAAGAGGAATGTTGAGACTCAGACAATATTGTTCTGGAGCGTCCATCCAGACTCCCACCACCCTTAACCCCCAAAATTTGTCACTTTCAGTGCAAACTTCTTCCAGGACCTCTTTAACCATGTAAGAACGTGTATGGTTAGGATTCTTTTTTTCCCTCTGAGAGTGTTTTAGTTTTTGGAGGCTCTTAATTAGAGTTAGCATCTTTCAGCTGTACCTGATCCAGTGCTAAAAATACCCTTAGCTGCTACTTTCCGTACCCCTTTAACAAATTACCCTACAAACTCCCCCTTAATGTCATCCACTCCCACGAGTCTGGGACCTCCTGTCTCTTTGACCCATCGGGGGCTCCACTAATCATCTAACGCCAAACACCCTCACCCACCCCTTCAGCCTTTGTCTCTCACCATTGCTCTTTATGGTCCCCCCCTTCCCTCAAACCTACAGGACCTCAGGAACAGGCTGACCAGAGCTGCAGAAGGGTGCAGAGAGCAGGCCGTTGGTTCCCAGGACCGCTGCGCACTTGTCATGTAAATGAAGAAGTCAGAACCAATTAGAGTAATTGCAGCGCATCGCCCCGTCTTCGCCACAGCTACTGAGCTGAGATGGGGCATGGGAGAGAGAGAGAGATGGAGAGGAGGGAGAGAAGGAGGGAGAGGAGATGAGGAAATGAGGAATGTGGGAAGGTGGAAAGAGTTGGGAGGAAATTAAGTTATGGAAGGTGAAACGGGAAGTCAAAGTAGATGACAAATAAGAAGATATGTTTGAGTTAAGATTTTAAATGTACAAAGAAAAAGTCATCAATTAAACAACAGAGTAACCTCTCCAAGAAGATGATGCAGTAGTTGGAGAGATACAGTATTAAAATATTTCTCACAGATTTATGCATCAATACTGAAAAGAGCTGTTCTGTGCAAAAAAAGATAATTTCATTTTATTTGTGTTATGCAAGTTGGAAACAGGGTAGTAGTGAGTCGGTAAGGAAAGTGTGTTTCTACACAGTGAGCGTATGTGTTTGTGTGTGGAGGGGGGTGTAAAGGATGCGTGGGTGTATCACAGCAGGTGGTATAGTCTAATGGAACCCCCTCTGGCCTTTCTAGACTACTGTAGGATTTGATGGTGTGAGAGAGCATGTTTGTGTCTGTCTATGCAGACAATGTGGTTGTCCAAAGAAGTAGAGGAAAACTGTTCACAAACTACTCAAAGTCCAGCCTCTCTTCTGCAAACTTAACTCAGTGCAGTTTCCCTTTTATTGTATATAAATTTTATCTGACTTTTGGAGAAAAATAGGCCTGTTGTTGCAATTTATTTCCCATGTTCTAAATCAACACCAACAAAAACTGTTGCAATCTATATAGTCTTGAAAGGTTGGATTATTTTTAAAGGTTTGGTTAAGAATGCAAAATAAAATAAATATTGAAACATTTTTTGATTGCAGAATATTGTTTTCTAATGGATGTAAATCAGAAATTATAAAAAGGAATGATTGAGTAGAGTGCTTTAAACAGATTATATTTAAAAGATGTCACTACGATTTCCCCTCTTTGAATAATAACCAATTTGAAGTATCAGATTTAGTGCTTTAGCCATTACCTTTCTGGTCTTTGAGTCCTCACATTTTGGCTAATCTACTAAGATCCCACAGAAGTGGTGCACACTCATATGCACCATGGGCACCGAGGGTTGTTTATGCCTCAGGACAGGCCTTTTATGGAAGCTGTATTCAGCCTTGCAACTCATTAGAGAAACAGGTAACAAATAAAATATTTTTGTAACCAGTGGCCTCATCACCCTCATGTCAGCTCAAGGGATTGCTTTAAAATTTGTTTAAAAGACTGTAGACTGTATAAGTTGTCATTAATTTATATGAGCTACTACTTATAAACTTCACAATCTTCTGGCAGATATTTGGTAGCATGATGACATTTATGAGCAGAATGTAACAGTAAATATTAAAACTCATTAAATTTAAAAACAATTTATTGAAATTTACAGAGCATGTTTGTATTCAAGTGCCAAAATGGCACAAAAATGTAATTGACTGGCAATTCTGGAAATGTCTGAACTGACTGATGAGCTTCAACTCATTCGGTCGTCTCCTCTGTTGAGCTCTGCCAGCCGTCCCAAAACAAGCCATTTTTATTGTAAACTTTGATTTCACTTCACTTAGTTGGTACTGCAGATATTAAAATGATCAGGAGTGAAGGAGTAAATGTGAAATGAAAACATAAATTCACATGGCAGAGTATATTAAAATGAATGTGGAGAGGTTGAAGGGAAGAGAAAGATGGACAGAGAGACAACTTTCGGCCCTGAGGCTTAAGTCTCTACCTCTGTGGTCAGTCAGCATGTAATTTAATGCCTTTTATCCACCCATCCTTCCATCAAACCTCTCTGTCTGTGGACTTCAGCGAAAACACTAAACGCCTGAGGCAACCTGCACAGCTTACAAAAACACAGCAAGAGTATTAAAGGCCGAGATGAAGTTTGTGTTTTTCTGTACGTATGTGTGTGTGAATAGAAGCTACTTGAAATGTATGTTGCGATCCCAAGAGGTCTTTTCTTGTTAAGGGAATGCCACTTTTAGGTCCCTCCCACCCCCACCGCTCATTAAAAGAAGCTACACTCATGGTAAGACACACACTTACTGTCAATTCACAAAATGCATCCAAACTAAGCAGAGACACCTGGAACAAATGTCTGTAGTTTGCACACTGAAGGAACCCATATAAAATCACTGTGGCTCCTATGTCTCTTAACCTGACTGTGATTGTTTTTACTTCTTTGTATAAGTTTCCAGCAGGTAGACAGTTTGGTAAAGAGTCACATTAGGCGTTAATGCTTCTAAAGGATAAAGTAATGTCTTATCTAACATTTTTGGTGAAGCACATGCATTTAAATATGGTAAACATGCTGTAAATGTACAATGCTTTTCTGGTCTGACCACTCAAAGCACTTTAACACTACATGCCACATCCACCTAATCACACACTTATTCGGCACTTTTAAATATAAATATGATCAAGTATGTACAGTACAGAAAAAAAGGTTTGGACACACCTAGCAACTAAATTAGAATATGTGTGTCCAAACTTTTGACTGGTATATTATCAAGCACTTCTGTACACATTCATTAACATTTAGAAAGACAATGTGGTTTTCAGTGTCTTGCCCAAGGACACCTTGGCCTTTTGTCAGAAATTGATTGGTGACTACTCTTCTTCCTAAGCTACAGTGGACTACAATACCTGCACTACATGAGCCTCAACCTTCAGGTCGGAGAGAAGAAATTAGTCACAGGTGAGAATTCAGAACATGTCAGTCTGGAAATTATGACGGAAACACAAAGATTCACACTGTATTTACATTAACAGCACATTATGCTTTAGTTCTCCCCACCAGTAAAAATTACAGTGCAGTGATTTAATATTTTCAGCCAGAGTGCTTCTTGGGAATTGTAGACCACACCACAATATAAACCTGCATGGTTAAGCTTTAAAGTTGCCAAAATTATTTTATTCCTACTTCAATGAGAGTTTTAACATTTTATAAATTGTATCTACTCAGTGAATGCAATGCAGGTTCAAACATTCACCTTTTATTTTTAAATGATGTGCACAGTTTTAAGTGGATTAAATGCTTCCGAAATAAATTTCAGTCTATCTTCTTTTTTATTCGTAAAAAATACTTTAAGAATTTAAATTTTTTTTCCGGCTTGCGTGTACATGCAGAACATGAGCTTCTAATAAATTACTCACTGTGAGACACTAGGAAGTTTTCAAACTTATTATTATTATTATTATTATTATTATTATTATCAGCATCATTAATAATAATAATAATAATAATAATAATAATAATAATAATAATAATAATAATAATAATAATAATAATAATAATAATAAAGTACTCTTACTCATTTTTTTGTATGAGAATTCATCCAAGAGAGATCCATGCCCATTTAAGCTGCAGTGCTCCAACTCTACTGGGAAAATGAACACAGCATTGTGAAATAAGACTTTCCATTTCACAAAATGTTAATCTTTCATCATGCAAGGAGATAATGATAATTAGAAAAAGCTGTTAATATACTTCAGAGTGTTATGAAATTAATTGTGCCTGATGACAATGAAGTAAGAGGGATATTTTATGTTTAATTTCAACACACACACACACACATACACACACACAGAAGCACAGATGCCATTAGTATTTCTAAATCTATTACTTTTTAATGTTATGTGAATATTCCCACACAGCACTTCCTAGCCTTGCTTGTGTGTGTCTTTATATATGTGTGTGTGTGTGGATGTGTGTGTTTGTGTGTGTGCACCAGAGGCCTTTCCCAAGGATAAGAGAAGATTCAATATGTCTGCCTCCATTTAAGGACTGAAACATTCATGCAATGGAGCACAGACGGAGACACACACACATATGCACAGAGACACACAAGACATGATCGAAAGATTCCTTCATTTTGTCCAGAAATATGAAAAAAATGACAATAAAACCATTTTTAACTGGTTAATTTATAACTGAAGAAGTAGAAAGATATAATTTCAGGCTAAGAAAATATAAATTTTTTAAACAATTTCTTTGAACCTGCAAACATCTTGGTGATGCGACATCTGAAACCTTTATGCAAGACAGCTTTTAAACAGCTTCTGTTCAGTGGCACATTAGCCCAGCAAGTCACAGCAATGACTGGGGTGTATATGTTTCTCCTCTTATGAATTATGAACACAGTTAGCTCTTTTGTTTATGAATTATTACTGACTCGCCTGCCTCCACAGGATAGTTGCTGAAACAAATGCATTTACACTGTAACCAATTGCATTATTGCCTTTTTATTTTCATACTTATTTGTTTTATTGAGAGCAAACTTGTTTGGGGTCGAGCATGAAACAAAACAACTCATTTCAGAAACATGTTTTTCATTAGGAGGAAACAAATGTTTATTTTACCAGCATTTTGTGAGGAGTCATGAATAAATATGGTGTTTGTCTCTGAGGTAAATAAAACAACAATGCAGAAGCAGAACAGAAGAGATGGAGATGCTGCAGAGATGTGGTTTGGTTCTCTGTGGACTTCTGGTCACGGCTGAAAAGAAGTGTGCAAGCAGAAAAAAACACATCTGATATATTCTGTAGGTTTAATCTCCTGTCTAATAGGGATTAGACCCACAGTAAATGAGATAGTGACAGTAAATGACATGATAAATACAGTCTACAGTGAGAAATGCATGATAGGGGGGAGAGTGACTCCAGATGGGAGAAAAAAAAAGAAAAAGAAAATAACAGAGAAGTCATGAATATGGAATGTGTGTTTCTTGTGATTTAAATATTCATGACATGGCTATTAGTATGTCATAACGGCATTATCATCTTCAGCAGCCAAAAGACGAGAAAACTCTGGCTTGATTGATCTCATCAGGACATCATCAATAATGGATTACTCCAATCACAGTGCTGTGAGGGAGCGCAGACACGCACGAGCACACCCCCAACATGCACAAACAATTATGACACAATCTGTAATTTAAACCTGCCGTTAAATCAGCCTTACTCACAACGCAAACACATTATCACCTTATGATTCGTCCTCTTTGGTGGCTAAGTTACAAATATTTATTAAAATTTAAAATTCTTTATAAATGTACTAATTGCCCTTTGTTGGTTGAAGTGCAGTTAATTCTCCAGTCAGTCTCAAATTACAGCGGATCTAGAGTGTTTAAGAACAAAAACAGTATACCTCCAGTTTTAAACCTGACAGCTGTAGTTGTTACTTAATTAAATTTTTTTATTTGTTTTTTTTTTTAAATATAAGGCTTAGATTGCTTTGTGCTTACACTTAAAATAAATTCTGTATTGACTGTCAGTAGGACACAAAGTTGACTGAATTATTTGTAAACCTTCAACCCCCTGTGGACTTTTGACTCTCCTGACACCACATTAACTCCTTTAGCTCTCAGTGGAGAAGAGTGAAAAGCAAGTTCACATGCTTTACATTTCCATCAGTGCAATAACACAATCAGGTCCTGTCCACTAATCTGCTGCACTGAGGTTCTCTTATCAACGGACAACTTGTACTCATTCATTAAATAGTTGTTAATGTTATTGAATACGTAGATATGGGCTCCAACCTGCTTTTCTTGTTTAAATAAACAAACACAAAAGAAAAAATAAAACAGTTAAAGCCGGGCAGAAACTTTTCTTTGTAACCCAAAAATTATCCATAGCCCCCTTTCTGACTGTAGGAACCTTTTGCAGTTCCTATAACCTTTTCAGGAACCAGGCTGTTTTTTTGCACATTCCGACATATAGGAACTAGGGCTAAAGACCCTCCATTCCTATAACCATTTTAGCTCCTGCTCCGAGGCAGGGTCTTTTCGTGGTTCCATTGGAACCCTCATGACGTAGGTGTTTGGTCATCCGTTGCTACGCCCCTTACCGGAGTTCTGCTTATTAACTTCCGCTTCTCGTGACCCCGGCATTTTTTAAAATTCACTGTTGAAACTGTGGTTTTAGCTACAGACAACAACACGACAATGGACAAAACCAGCGACAAATGGACCGACAAGGAGGTCAAATCTCTTTTGGCCATCTACGCCACCCAGGACATCCAGAGAGTTTTTGAAGAGGCAGAGCATGAACACGGCGATCTCTTCGTAATCCATATTAGCTTGTTATTTTTCGCGGGTTTTGTTTTGTTGTTTTGTGGCACAAAAGTCACACGTCACTGTCGCAGATGGTTGCGTCACCTCGGTCCCACTACCGCCCCCAACTCATGTGCGAATGCAACATGAAACAGTTCCCCTGGGGATGGCCGTTCATAGATCTAGGGCAGTTCTGTCGGAATGCGCCTCATGTCTGGTCACTGCATTTTGCTGTGGTTTCTGCAAAGAAAGGTCCATCTATTTTCCACCTTAGATTAAATGTGATTTAGGCCTGACTCAAATTGGATTAATGGGACTAATAAGTTCTTGACACCTGCGATGGACTGGTGACCTGTCCAGGGTGTCCCCTGCCTTCACCTGAAACACTGCTGGGATAGGCTCCAGCTCACCCCGCGACCCCTACTGGGAACAAGCGGTACAGAAAATGGATGGATGGAAGTTCTTGACATTGATTTGTGCAAAATATAAAAAATAAGCCAGTTTAAGGCTCTAAGCAGTTTTGACAACAGCTAAACATTTGATGACCAGATGGGACCACCTCCAGTACAACATGTCTTGTGGGGTAGTTGTACTAATAAACCATCTAAACCTGGTCCAAGGACGAGTAATACACAAACCAGGAAATGGTAGGAGATGGTGTAAGATTTGCACAAATTGTAAGAAAAATGCAAGTTTGTGATGCAACTCAAGTCGACTGTGGAGCATTTTGGTTCATTAATAAACTAAAAACATTTAACTCATCACTGTATTCTCATGTGGGATGACCTGGTTATCTTCCCATATACTCAAACATGGCTCATTCTTATTTATACATCTGGCCATCAGTGTTATAATTAATCATTGGTTATGAAAAAGTGTGTGTATTGCCTTTTGTAATGTCTTGATTTTATATATGTGTTGTTCTAAGCTGCCTGTTTGTTTTGGGCCAGGACACTTATGAAAAAGAAATATTAAATCTCATTATATAAAATAGTTAAATAAGGGTATAAAAATAGTAATGAAATTCACCTTGTCATTGGGACTTCAATCTCTTAGGCCAGTGATTTCTTTCAGCATGCAGTGCACTGACTGCAAAATTTATTCAGGAATGGCTTAAGGAGGATGAAGCAGACTTTAAATTTATTGATTAAACTGCCCTCCAAATTCCTCAGATTTCAGTGTGATTGAGCATCTGTTGGATGAGCATCACTTCAGCCTCATCAGCTGATGATTTTTAAGGTTTAATGTGTTTCAAACAACTTTGCTGACCTTTAATGTGTAAATCAAGAAAAGACACACTTTGTTGAGTTACAGAGCCATTGCTTCAAGAATGCTTACAGGGTTAAATGTAGTTTATTCCTCTCATCAGCTTAACAGATTCATAACAGATATCTCATTATTAGGAAGTGTGCATTTTGGTAAAAAGAATGTAAGTGCATGTGTGAGGATGTGGATGGAGAAGTTTTTTAGAGGATGAGGCTTGTGGATGTCTCTATTGAAAAAGTGACTAGACAAGCATTCGTGTAGAGTTCATTCGTGTGCTCTCATAGTCTTTGAACTTCTCTTGTACACTCACTTCCCCCTCATCAGCTCTCTGTCAGCCATACAGTAGGTCTTACTGTACTTAGATCCCATAAAATTTAAATTAAGCTATTCTTTGTACTACAGCAAAATGCTTGATGTTAACAGTTAAAGTAAAATATCATCTTTTCTAACAAAATTAATGTTTTCCTGTTAAATGTTTATAAAAATGTAAGTTTTATATCAAATTCCTTTTTCAATTTTTCATTTTCTTCTGTTTCAGTGTGGATGTCTAGCCTTGCTACAGCTGGGCCTCTCTGCCGGATAGACCACACAGAATACACATCAGGCACTGAAGCTGCTGAATGAAAAAGGAAGATTTTTTTTATTTTGTTTTATTTTCTAAACTAAATCCTTGAAATAGATTATTATCAGCTGCACACCTGACTATAAGGTTTCCCACACTTGGCTCAGCTATTTTTGTGGCTCACTTCCTTATATCCAGTAAATATGTCTTGTCTGGGAAAAGATAACAAAGATTTTTTGTTTTTCATCCAAACAGACAGTAAAATGTCTTTTCCTTGTATGCTTCCATTCAGGAATAGTTGAAAATGATTTTCCTCTTTTACAGCTAAGTTACAATAGGGTTGAAGTCTTGTCTCAGATTACCCTGGAGATTATTGTTGGAGTGCTGCAGCTGCTGGTGCTGCCAAACACTGGGAAAAGGTGTATCCATACTCATGCACTGGCATAGCTGTTACATACTGTATTCATTGGAACAAAAACAAGGAAAAAGGAGTGGGGTTATTCGTGCCCTATCATCTCTCTGGTGCTCTTGCTGCTTTTGTTTGTGTAGAAAGTTGTATCTGAGCGCCGATCATATTTCCCATTCAGATCCCATTGTTCAAATCTGCCTGATGAAATTTATTTTTATAAACAGCTACATTTCTTTGGAAAGCTTTAAAGCTTTCGCTGGAACGCTTTAAAGTACATGTAATGCTGCTCAGATTTGGATTTGACCTAAAAGTATTGAAAATTACAGCAAAATATCACAGAGTTACCACAGACGAGCTTCATATCAGGCCATTTACATGTTTAGTTTAGGAGACTGATGCTCTTTCTCCTCAGAATACAGCCATGTGAAGACGATGGTCAGCTTCAAATAGTGGAAGTCATCTGCAGAAACCATGGAGCCATGTTGTGATAGTATGGGAGGAGTACACTGCTGGTGTTAACCGAGCATTTTCTTTTCCATTTTAATTCTACATTTGTGTAAAGCAGTTGTGTGAAGATGCAGTTGATGAAGTTTCTGTCGTCTCCACCATCTAGTGCCTCACAGTATCTTTTTCTCTGAACACATCTTCTTCAATCTACACAAAGTGTAGTCTTGTCAGGTGTGATATTCATGTGCATTTATGTTTCTTGAATGTGCATGTGTCTGAGTCCGACCTACCAATCGTGGTACACACACTGTAATGTTGTAGTTCTGTATACATGTGAAGCTGTTTATGTACATATGCTATAATGTTGTTTTTGAATGTGTTGTCTGGTGTGATCGTGTCTTGTGGTGTGTCACTGACTCAGCTGTGTGTATTTGTGTGGGCTTGCTGTTTGTTGTATTTCCACATGTCACATTGACTCATCGGTGTGCTTGTCATTGCCATTCTGACTTTGTGGTGACATATGCCTCCTTCTTGGCTCCCAGACTGACAGGACTGTTGCCGTGGTGAATCCAGAGGATGTTGGAACAAATCACACCTCTTCTTCTTCCTTCCTCTGAGTGACGTACAGTCTGTCACTTATTCTTTCTTTGTTCTTTTCATGTACTGCAAGCTTAACATCTTCACGTGTGTAATGATCCTCACATTACTGACAGAGGCTGACCAAGAGTAGAGAAAAAAAATTAGGGCTTAGATGGACAGAAGAGAAATCAAGTATTCTAAAGTCTTTCAATTATTTTGGTAATCAAATACAGTAAATCTTTTTTAGTGTTTGAAAATGGAAGCAGACAAGCAGAAGTGGACTGGTTTAATTTAACCTATCAAACCTTTGCAATAAAACTGCACTGTAGTATTCTCCATGTATTGCCCTCCTGAGAGGATTTCTTCTTATCACATCACATTTTGTGTAAAATCTTATTTTCAATACATGTTTGCTGTCTATTCTCACAAGCATGCATGAGAATATTGTTGCAAAACCAATAGAAAATAGCTGGAATAAGGTTGATTATTTTAATTTTTGAGTTTACTTTTCTACTTGTTTAGAAGGGGTTAGGAGAGAAGGAACACAGAATCTGTACACTTTCATTTGATCAGATAACAATGTCATACATGTATGTATTATCATTCTTTTGATATTGCAGTTATGATTGTATTTTGCAAGATCCCTGATTTAGCAGTAAATATCAATTAATCAGTTAATAAATATCAGTTAATCAGTTAATAAACGTGATAAGCTTTTTTTTTCCCTTTTCTTAAATGATAGAGGCTTATATCTGAGAAAAGGGCTCGTTAGGATTGGATTCAACTTCCAGCTCTTGTGCTGCTGTAATGTTGAAGCAAAGCTACTAAGAGGGCAGTGGGGGACATGTTTGTGCTTGGTACTTTTTTACGATTTTTCTGACACACTTATGTGTCGAGTCTGTTTGAAGAAACATTTTGGCTCAGTGTGGAACCGAAGAGGGAAGAAAGCTGTTGAATTAGTGTGGGTAGGTTTACTGAAGGTTCGCTGAGGTAATTTTGTATTAAAAAGTTAGAGTGGTTAAGACAGTCTGGCAAAGGAGGGATGTGAAACCAAGAAGACAAAGAAAAGGAGGGTAGAAGTCTGGTGTGTTTGTTCCAGGATTTTTAGATAATTTGCATCCAAACCTCTCACATTATAGGTTTTATTTGAATGTGATAGGCAATACATTTTACAATAGATGGTTAAAATTATATAGGTTTCTGATGAAGGTTTTATTGTTTCAGTTATATGTAAGATTATTATTTTGTAGTTTAATGCAATCTAATATTACATGTTACTAAGCTAAAGTACAGCTAGAAAAACTTTGTCTATTCTTTATGTGAATTTAAGTCTATTCAGTTACTTTTCTGGAGCTTTTGATGATATGACATGACCTCAATCAGCAGGTTGCCCAGTTGTCATATTTTAAATAGAGGACCAAGTAGCAAAGGTGATCAGTACTGTTAGTGTAAACATATTACTCCCTCCCTGAGCCGCCACCTTACCGTGGTGGAGGAGTTTGCGTGTCCTGATGATCCTAGTGGCTATGTTGTCGGGG
The DNA here is from genome assembly GCA_037177495.1 of Rhadinocentrus ornatus. Taxonomy (NCBI): domain Eukaryota; kingdom Metazoa; phylum Chordata; class Actinopteri; order Atheriniformes; family Melanotaeniidae; genus Rhadinocentrus; species Rhadinocentrus ornatus. Next base: position 22,693,194 of record JBAMHW010000012.1, on the reverse strand, counting down.
GCTTTATGCCCCTGGTAGGTCATTAATGGCAAACAGGTGTCTGGGGGAGGGACCAGACGAAGTGCGGCTCAAAACACCCCTATGATGATGACAAACCATGGACCAAGGTTTCCCTTGCCCGGACGTGGGTCACCGGGGCTCCCCTGGACCCAGGCCCGGATGTGGGGCATGGAGGCAAGTGCTTGGTGGCTGGGCCTTTGCCCATGGGGCTCGGTCGGGCTCAGCCCCCCCTCCCGTGGGCTCACCACCTGCAGGAAGGGCCATAGGGGTGCAGTGTGAGCTGGGCCAAAGGCGGGGACCCTGGCGGTCTGATCCTTGGCTGCAAAAGCTAGCTCAAGGGACGTGGAATGTCACCTCTCTGGCGGGGAAGGAGCCTGAGTTGGTGCACAAGGTTGAACGGTTCCGCTAGATATAGTTGGACTCACCTCAACGCACGGCTTTGAAAGCACTGTACTTGAGAGGGGCTGGATCCTCTTCCATTCTGGAGTTGCTCCTGGTGAGAGGTGCCGAGCAGGTGTTGGCATCCTCATTGCCCCCCGTCTTGGTGCTTGTGTGTTGGAGTTTACCCCGGTGGATTAAAGGGTAGCCTCCCTCCGCCTTCAGGTGGGGGGACGGGTCCTGACTGTTGTTTGTGCTTATGCACCAAGCAGCAGT
>JBAMHW010000012.1:22646767-22658719 GCA_037177495.1 Rhadinocentrus ornatus | reverse complement strand
ATGTTTTTTAATTGCATTACAGGAAATAAAGAATTTTATCACAATATTCTAATTTTCTGAGACAGTCCTGTATATATGTATATATATGCTTTCTGTATGAAAAGTTTCATTATGGCTTGTTTCTCTTTAAAAAACCCTCTCTATAAGCTCTAGTGTTTTCATACATTGTGTTCTTACTGTCCAAAATAGTGAAGGGCGAGGCAGATACTTTAGTATTTTTGGTTTGTTTGTTTTAGTTCATGTTCTACAGTAGTTAGAAATTTTCTTAACATCTCAAACAGAAAAAAAACCCTATGACGTCCAAGATATTTAATTTAAAAACATGAATGTAGGCAAGAACATTGTGTCTCTGTTGTAATTTTACATAATACTTAATGAAAGAACTGTGAACTTTTGCAGTCTCAGACAATATTTAACTCATCCTGTATGTTTAGATGAGCCTGTGGTTTCATGTGACATTTCAAAGACACCAAACTCAACGGGCCCTTTGGTTTTGATGTGTGCCCTTTTCAGGGAATGGGGAGTGGATAATGCATACGCCTCCTCTCAAACCCTCCCTCTCTGTCCCACTACACAAACAAAATGCCTAGATAATGAGGCTGGGAGAGAAAGTTTAAAGTGGAGGTGTATTGAGGGGCTGTGTAAGCTGGCCTAATCCTCCTTCACAGCATTTGTTGTGTCATTAGAGCTGTATGGGTTGTGGATCATGTGACACAGGTCCTATTCACTCCTGCAGCCCTTGGCCAGTACACTGCAGACATCTAGTGATGTGTTGAAAGTCACTATATGCCACAGTGGATTCTTAAATGTGGGCGCATCCACAAGCGACCACACAGAACCTCTGCACTGGAGATAAAAAAAAATATGGTAAACTCAAGTGACAAGATAAAACAAATAAAAACAGACTCTCCGAGATTCACTCAGCAGCTTTATTATTGTGCAAATCTCCAGCAACACAGCTGAGAGACAACAAGTGCTCTGTATGTCAGGATTAGACAACCTGGCTCCATGATTAAACTGCTAATGTTGTGGTATGGCATGCTTACTTTATGACAAGAATGAAAGCATGTGATCTTCTCTTTCAGTTTGCTAAACTTATTGAGATGCCTTTATGCAAGCTGATTTATCCAGCAATAAACCAGAGCTTAGAACTGGTTCTCTCCAGCACAATAACCAATTTAAGACAGTTTAAGATGCTGCTGATTTATTCATGTCTTCAGCCAGAAGAAAATGGATCCTCTACAGGATACAGTACTAGGATGAGTTACAGTATAGTATATTAGTTTGCATTTGCTTTTGTTTTTATTTTTTTAAACACAAAACACAAAATTTGAACAATTTTACCAGGAAATCTAATTTCCCACTCCAATCATGGTTATTTAAGTTTTCTTGGAAACTGAGACTCTTAAAGAGTCTAAGTCAAAAACTGAGATAAAATGGCACCATCCAATGTATAAGGCTGAGGTTTTATCAGGTAATCAATCCAATTAAACAAGGGAAGGGGGTTTATTCTGCAAATAAGTGTTCATTGACAAGAAAAAAATTCTCCTTTTTTAAGAGCTGAATGACATATTTATTATTTCTTAAAAGAAAAAGGCCCTTCAACTACATTCTTACTTTGGTGAACATATTTAAACTTAACATATTTATAATCAGTGGTAATGAATGGGTACTCTGCTTTGTGCTGCTACTGTACATTCTGTGTAACTGTATAGTAACATACAGTGCTGATTGAGGTAGCAGAGATTTTTTTCCATTTTGATGTAAACCGTACAACTTAGGAAACAGATTAACAAATTCATATACACCACAGTATGCTAGAACAAAATAGAAATATTGCTTCTGGCTACAGCTCTTATTGCTGGCTCATACAAATGCTAACATGGCTCAAATGGGAGAAGCAGCTTTGATTACAGCTTCTTTTTATTCTAGGTACATCTAAACTCTCAACACGTAAATGTCACTGCCACCTACACTAAACCACATACACGCTAACTGGATGTACCAATCCCACTATGTTCATACCACTCAATACAGCTTCACCCAACAATATGTGCAAGGTTCATCGCATAACTTTTTAAGACTTTTTTTGATACTTGAAATTAAGGTCAATTTGGCCACTGAAATGACTAAACAAGAGCACATTGTCAGAGTAGTTGAGCACATGGCTGATTTCTCCTTAAAAAATGGCTAATACCTATATGAAATCTATACTGAAAAGATTTGCTTGATACATTTAACAGAAATTAAAAGCATTTGTTGTGTCTAAACTATTTTCAGCACCTGCGCTTGTCCTGAATCAGGACTGTTAAGTCTGATCTCATTTGGGCTGTTCTTTGACCTGATGCTCCCGGAGAGCACCGGTATAGGTAGCCGTCCACACATGCAGGGCTGTTCCAGCGGAGAGGGTGAGGAAGAAGAGGAAGGCAACCTGGAAGCCAAACCAATCCACCAAACCTCCAGCCAGAGCGCTGAACATCAGCTTCCCCAGCACCTCTAGAGTCGCCAGGAAACTGTAGTGGGTGGCCTAAGAGAATCACAGAAGAATGACAATGAGGGGGAACAAAAACATGGGAGGAGGAATGATGAGAAAGAAGATTAAAGCAAGATTATGGGGAAAGAAGTAAAAAGGGGAAAGGAGAGTTTGGGAAGAAAGATGGACATAGGGAGCAGAAGGAGAAAGTAAGGATGTTATCAAAGGTAAATTGCTCTTAGGCTTTCCTAAAAATAAAAAAAAATAAAAAAACAATTAGTCACAATAGATGGAGAAGTGAGTGAAGGTATAAAGTAAAATCTTAAGCAGAAAAAGTGCAAATAAAAGGGCAGAGTATAAAAATAAAAGACTAGAAGCCTGAAAGAGAAGCATGAGATCAAGGCATGAGACGATGGAAAGAGGCCAGACGGAGCGGAGTATCTGATCTCCGCCTTACGGCTTTCATGATGGAGTGAGGGAAAAAGAAAAAGAGAGGGACAGATTACCTAATCTTTGCAAGCCTTTTCTCTGCCCATGAGCACCACATTCAACAGGTCACACTGACAAACACGAGACACTAGAGACACCTACACCACACACTGAACAGAATAATTAATTAAAATCAGAGTTCTGCTATTCTTAATTTAACTCATCTGAAATGCTTTGATTACAACCTTAAAAAACAGAAACCACAAATTTCATTCATTAAAATTCTGCATTCTTAAATCAGAAATTTGTTAATATTGTTAAAACCACAAGTTATTCTTCTGAACTTTTACAGGATTAAGAATGTGTGTTTTTCTGTGTCTTATTTCCACTAAAAACTTTAGAAGTAGAAAGTGGCGGTGGGCGTGGTGCTGGCTCAGCTGTGGGAAGCAGAGTGAGGAGGTGGAAACGGGTGCAGCAGGTAACGCAGATTGACACAGCTGCAGCGCATGTCTAATCCTAAGACTCTTTATCTACAGTAGCCTGCTGGGGCCTCGGGAGGAGGACGAGGAGCAAGGACAGACGGATGCCTGTGTTGGGGCACAAATAAAGCGTGTTAAACGTACTGAGTTGTGGTGGTTGCTGTGCCGGGTTACCCCTGACGTAGCAAGATTGCTACATAGAGTTGCAATAATTAAGTTGCTGATTAGGATGCTGGGCAGACCATTAATCAGTGACTTTTTGGTCAGTCAATGCTTATTTTCTTTAGTTAAAACAGAAAAACCCTCTTCACAGTACACCAGTGTGTAAATGGGAAGATTTGTTACTTTTCTTTTCCTTATTGCATTGCAGACGTGAAATCTGAAGGTTCACTTTGGACTGGAAAACTGATTTCTCACTGTTTTGACATTTAGTGGTTTAAGTCGTAAATCAGTTAAAAAATACTGCATATAGACATATGACCCACGTTGTCCTTATTGGATGCTCTAGTTGGGGAAAAACAATTGAACAGAAAATCTTTCACTGAAATGAAATGATATGAATGTGATGACGAGCCATTAGTAACTTCAGAAAACATGCCTTAGCTGTGGTCTGCAGGCTGATCCAGAGTGCTCTGAGAGCCAGTGTGACCACAGCTAAGTGGAGTGTCTTTATTCTGAGCAACTTGTTTAACAGATTTGGTTTCTTTCTCCAGGGGATCGTTAACAAGCACTCACACTATCAGCTTTCTGTTACAGGATAGCGCTACTTTCAATAACACACATATGTACCCACGACGAGCACCAGCAATCTAATGTGTTCCTTTCCTGTGTACCCACATGCACATACAGATTCACACACCACTGTATATGAGTCATGAGAACCTCTGAAATTAACTGCTGTTCTCATCATCATAAATTTCCTGTGATTTATTTGAATTCATGAAAAATTCCTGATACCTGTGCTACAGTCTTCATGTGTTACAGATTTCATGTTTGGTTTTCCTGCTTCTGCACATTAAAGCCCACATCAATTTAAATAATAATTTGTCACATTCAGAGACAGAGTGGCATCTGAAAGCCTGCTTGAACAAGGATCACCTCCAGGCAATGGCCCAGTTACGACGGGGACAAAAGGAGTTACTGTATTTCAAAAAGGAGAAAACTACAGAGGAGAAGGAAATATTTTGAGGAAAAGAAAGCATTTAAAAGACTACTGTACAAAGAGGCACAGTGAGGTGGTTGGAACCACAAAGCGGGCAGGATAGGAAGAAAACACAAAGCAATGAAAAGAAACTGGGTGTGCTTAGATTGGACAGTTTCCAAGAGGAAACAGCTGATGAGAACTAACAGGTATAGGTAACAGTGGGTGTGGTACTGTAAGCTAAAGATTTCCCTCTTTGGCCTCTCTTTGACAAGCATAGGAAGTGACCTAACATTACAATATAACACAATTAAACCAAGACAGATGATAGGAAAGACAAGAAGGAAAGGCCATACAGCTCAAAGAAAAGGTTGTTTTCTAAATATAAAGCCACAGGAGATGACCTAACTGTACTCAACAACACAATTAACCCTAAAAACGATAGTGACAGGCCAGCAATTTTGTTGCAGAATCCTAGGATTCCAGAATGAGGCAGGAGTAAAGTCTTTGTTACCTGAATGCTGTCCTCTGCCCTCTGGGTGCAATGCATCATTGTAGTGAAGGTAAGAGTCGTGATAAGACCACCCAGGAAGTGTTGAACACTCATGCTGAGGACTGTCATACCTGAGGAAATATACACAAGCAAGCAAAATGAATCAACATCAGTCAAAAAAATCTTGTGTCCAGCTATAGTAAACGATACAGTGTATCTTTCTTACAAAAAAAATGTGTTATACACTGTTGTTCCTTTCCTAAACCTCTCACTGTTCTATGTAGAAGTCAAAGCAGACAAAGCAGCAGAAAAAGGTAAGCTGCTGAAGTGTCACCCCCTCTTCCCCCCCATATCCCCAAAACACATGTAGTGTTATCCTCTGAGGGGAAGAGGCAGAGCAGTGTGAGTGGAAAACACAGAGGAACCACAGAGCCTATCTGTCTCTGCTCCCACAAACACTGAATTATTCAGTCAAGCCGCCAGAGTTTTTGCCGAGTCTTCAGTCAGCGACACGAGGCTGTGTGGAGTCAGACAGATACACCGCCCGATCAGACTGGAAGAGTGGGAAGCGGAGTGTTATTATGTAATATTGAAAATATAAAATTGAATGTTTTTTGATTTTTTTTTTTTTGTTGTTTTAAGTTTCTTTTTTTTTTTCCTTTTTTTAAAAAAGCATTCTGGGTTTTCAAACACAGAAAAGAGATGGCTCAACTTTCAGTTTAAGAGGTTTAATAGGGAAACAGACATCCCTGACAGAGAGGAATTATGTGGATGTGCAGTACAATCATATGTGTCGTTCAGACATTTACAACTGAATGGGCCAATGAAGAGAGACCTCTCCTGTCCATAAACGTCCACTGCATCATGTACTGATGTGTTGTAAGGTAGAAACACTAAACATCTGCTTTAAATGTTTGTGCTGGAAGTCACTGTTTTACCAAACACACTTGTGTGATCTCCCTGCATTTAAAACTGGCACTTTCAACATTTACGACTGGCTTTTCTTACAGAATACAGCTGACACTCAGGGGTCACAATAATCACACCAGCCTTCCTTGTGGTTGATTATTTAAATTAGGCTGTTTCAAAGAATAGCACTTGCAATAGTACCGCAGTAAAGCTGGTGTACAGCATTTTACTGCTTACGTTTTATTATATTTTTCCCTATATGCCTTTTAAGTCAGAACTGATGGCCGCTGGTTGAGCACTGGTGTCACGTGTGAAAATGCAGAGGTACGATCACTGGTGATACGCCACTGAAACACCCAGCCAGCAAGCGAGGAAGTAACAGTGGTGAAGCGAGACCATATTAGTGTTTACCAACACACATCAAGCTGGCATCACAGAACTCACCCTTCTCACCAACAGTGCTGTCATCACTGTCAAGCACACACTGATGCGGGGCTGATGCGCATCAGTTTGGTATGTGTGTATTAGCAAGGAGGAGCAGTAGTGGGTTAATAAAGGCATCTATTTTTCATTCAGGTGCAACTGATTTGTGAAAAGGACTTTTAATATCATTTGGTGTGCAAATATGCCTCTGTGGAAAAATGTATATTATGAAGTTACTCTTCAGGGTTTCTTAACCATTTAATGGAAATTCTTTAAATGCCTCTTTGTGCCCAAATGTAAGCTGACAAACAGATGACAGACCATAGTTTTGTAGGGTGTTTCTCACCTTTCATGAGTGGTGATGGTTCTAGTACAGTGAGCAGAGAGCTCTGAAAGACCATGCTGACGGTTCGCAGCACAAACACACGGCGCATCAGAGCCCCGATGCTGAGGAGAAAACAAAACAAAAAAAAGACAAGTATGAGAGATGTTTGCTAACTCTGAGTTACACATGTTGAAATGAGCGGTGTGAGGGTTGATAGCAGAGTCTCAAGATTGGTATCATTGCACTTAGAGGCACCCAGAGTTTCTTTTTCATGTCACAAACAAACACACTGAGACACACACATTTGCATGTGCTGATGTGCATAAGTAAACAAGTCCCCAGACACTAATTGATTCCCTGTTAGTGCAAGAAAATCATCCCCCCGTGGGTTTTGTTCATGACGTAATCAATAACCTAAGGAGATCCCCAGCATGAGGAAAATAATTAATCATTGTTAACATACATACAAACACACAGACACACGCAAACATGCACTCACACTGTTGTGTGACAACAGGGATTAACAATGCCAATCACTCAGCGGATACCTGCCACTCAAAGGACTGTGTGTGTTTGTTTAATTATTTATGTGTTAAAAAGAAGGCTGTGTGAGGCAACATGTCTGATTTAAAAGGATAGGTGGACTGACTAAAACCAACTTACCTGTTAATTTGCTTAAAGTGGGCATGACATGATTATTTCCCGTCACTTTATTCATCATAACTCCAAATAGTTTGGGATTTTTTTCTGAATGAGGGAGAACTTTCTCCTGGGTGAAGTCAGCGAGAATAAGGTAATTTGGCTTAAGGGTCTTCTGATTGATCAACTTCTTGAAGGCTTGTTAAGGGGTCAGAGGAAAGGATAGAGATGACTTGTGAATGGATTTTCTTTTAACACTTCTTTGTATACAAATTGTGTGAAGATTGGAAAATACAGACTAGGGTGTTACCAGAGTTACTTACACAAATGGATACTTTTATTTGCGTAGTGAATAAATGTAATATTAACTAAAATAGTGTTAGCTGCCTTTTCACTTAGTGTATCAATGATGTTTGTACTAAAATCCTTACTTGCTCATGCCCTTTTGATGTTGAAATGATTACGACTTTTAGCTTGGTCTCAGAAAACCAGCATAGTTTCGGGGAAGTCATCTGGGAAGTGTATCGAACAAATAAAAACACTGTGTTGCTGGCCAGGAAAGACCAACTGCATCTATTTATCCAAGATCGCTGGATCTTCAGAGAAGTCAAGTCAACTTGCCCTTACAAACAAAAACATTTTCTTGAACACATCTCCAAAACAAAAACAAAAAGTGAAATGCTCTGGGCTGTAGTGGGAGATCTGTTATTTCTTACGGCCCAAGAAGTTGTCCTGGTGTTTGAGGGGGATAGTGTACCTCTAACTGGGGTGCATTGCCTAAAAAATTTAAGCATACATGGAAATTTGTGAACAATAAAGTGATGTTAGTCAGGTTGCTAAAATAAAAGTCTTGCAAAATAGACTGAAACTTCCTTTTGCTCAAAAATATGCAAATATATTTTAAAATATATTTTTTTTTAACTTTGGAAGATGTTTAAGGTGATTACATTATTTATCCACAACAGAAAAGCTAAACGTAAGTTTCCGTGGGCCATTTAAGAATATTTCCAATTTCTTGGTATATGAGTTCACAAAACAAAAATTTCCTGGAGCCCAGGGTACTGTCATAAACGGTAAATGGATTGTACTTATATAGCGCTTTAGAGCTACACCCACCACATATCCTGGAGCCCAGGGTAATGTTATAAATTAAATTTGTTACAAAAATTTTATTTCTGTACTATACATTCCCCTTCTTGCCCCTTTCTCTTAACTCTCAATCAAGCTTTTCTTTACCTTCCAGCAGGAAAACCAACCCCACACCATTCACATGCTAAAGACATTCTTCTCTTTGCTTCTCCTTTACCTCCATTCTCAATGATAGCCTTTCATATCACACACTCTCAAGAGATGCTAAGCTGTGTGTGTATGTTTGTGTGTGTGTGGGAGAAAGAAAAACTGCCTTGCTGCCACCTCACACAGGCCAGGATCAGATGGACCTGAGCCATGTTCTCAGGTTGCCAGTGGCGGTTTTTAAGGGGTCACTCACTGACCACTCAGCCGTTTCTGATGGTTGAGAGGATAAACTTCCAACTGAGCTTTTAGAGGTGGGACAACAGCCTACTGGACAGCCCCTTCTCTGTGTGCATTTGTGGGTGATAATAAGAGGTAAGAAAATAGTGTTCATTTGGCACAGAAGGGTACATACAACCAAAAAGGATAAGATTTTCTCCTGTAAAATTATTTTAAAAGTATTTTAAAGCATTGTTAATATGGTTAAATATCATTTCTTGATTTTAGTACAATACATTTTGAGTTTTCTGTTTTTGTGTGCATGCTTGTTCTTTCCAAGTAAATCAGGACAGATTTACTTCAGTTTTCAATTTGTTTATCAATAAACTGCCATGGATCATATTATCTCCAGTAGGAGCACATTGTATTTTCTGAACACATTATTTTTGGAAATATAATCCCATCGGAAATGTAATGAACAGGGAATTTTGCAGGGTACACATTTAAGATATCTGCAATACAACTGGTTAATGCGTACTTATATGACTCCAGCTATACTCAATAAATTTAACAGTACTATACCAGACTCTTGTGTAAAGTGTAAAAATGAAAAGGGCACTATCTTCCATTGTCTGTGGCAATGTTCCCAAATAAAAAACTACCAGGAAGAAATAATTATTCAAAATAAAAATACATTTGGAACCAAAACTGTTCCTGTTAGGAGTTTGCGCAGCTAATTGCAATATAAGGCGCGAACAACAACTATTTTTAGATATAGCACTTATGTCGGCTAAAAGAGTTATTGCATGTGCTTGGAAGGATGTGGACAGACCAAGGCTTGGTAAATGACTCATAAGTGGCCCCTCTGCAGTTCATCTAGACTTGTTTGCAGTTTGGTATTCAGTGGTATAACTTCAGTTTAACTTAATTTTGACCATTTAGTTTTATTAGTAAGCTTTTACATGTAAATATGGGCATTGTACAGTTATGTGTATGCTTATTTCCTCTTCTTTTTCCCATTTATATGATAATCTTATCTGTATGGGTTTTTCTTGTGTGTGTGTTGGGGAATAAGTATGTTTTCTGGGTTTAGGGGCAGGAGCATTATGTTCTATGTATCTTAAATCTGTGAAAAATAAATAAAACATTGTTAGGGGGGGAAAAAAAAGAAAAGAAATGTAACAAATATGGAAAAAAACATCTCTCCAAAATAGTATGTCCTTTTGTTCATGAAAGTGGTTACTTTGGATTTTTTTAATTTGACATAAAGTTTGTCACCAGCAACTTTTGCAGCCTCCCTTTGGTAAACTGAAGATCACCTAAAGCTTTGGCTTTCGGTCTTTATTGCAACTTTATATCAACATTTAATTTTGTTAAGCCTATTGTAGTGGACTTGCTAGGTTGAGCTTTTTTTTTTTACTGTAAAATGCCATGTTGGTTTAAAAAAACAGTAACTATATAAGGACTTGCAGAGTTCTGAGTGCTGCTGCAGCTTCTCATCTAACACACAGCCACGATGGTAGAGATGGCATTTTTATGTGAAGTATAGATCAGGTTTCTCTCGAGTTGATAACAACTATGCTGTTTCTGTAGTGCATTTAAACCCTCAGGAGTACAGCACTGACAGTACAATAGGCCTAAACATGTAGAAGTGAAATTTTTGGCGGCCATCATGCAGCACCGCAGAAATGTTTTACACAACCACTGTTTGTCTGGCAAGCTAGTAGGAATTGTTTTAGGGAAACATGTTGCTATAGGAAGACTGTGACCCCATAAGGATCTTAGTAGTATACATTACTTGATGTACTGTTTAATCTCACGTGTACAGCTTGGCTCTCTCTGTCACTGTTATAAGCGTGTCTGAGCAAAGCAGGGAGGAAAGTTAATGTAATTGCTGGGTTTTACTCACGTGAACAGGATAACGTGCAAAATGCAGATGGGTGGCAGGCAGTGTTTTGCTCCTCCTGGATGACAGCGAGTACGCTAAGAATTTGAAAGGGGCTGGCCCAGATGCAATATTGCAAAAAAAAAAAAAAAAAAAAAAAAAAAACATAAAAATTTAGGATATGACCAATAAAGTTTTAAAAAATATGACTTTTTATATAATCTGGAGGATTTACTCAGCTTTGAGGCGACTGACGTTACAAACTATCTTGTGCTGCAGACCTCATATTACACTGTGGGCCATATAAAAGCCTTCAAAAGCCTAGAAGCCTACTTTTTTTTTTTGTTTCAAGTTGGGTCAACCATTTAGGATTCAAAGAAGCTTTAAATGGCTGTCACTTTTTTTTTTTTTTTTTTGCCTGCGTGAGTAGCTGGTGTGCTATTTTAATTGATTAGCTTATAAAATAATGCTAACACCAATGAGTTAACCAGTTATTTTTATGTGCTTAGATCTACTTGTAAATAATTTATTTTGCCTCTGTAAACCTAAATTCTTGGTAGATTTGTATTTACATGTTGATGTTAAGTCATACTGTATTTCTCCAATCTAGGTTAACATCAGTGGCTGCACTAGGACAGACTAGTGTAGCAATTGATCATCTTGGCTCACTGAAGATAAATCATACACAAAAATACTATAAATCTGGTCTCAGTCATTAGTATAATATTCACAAAGTCTATCATCAGTATCTGTGTGTAAATCTTACAATTACCTTAAGCAAAATTTTATAGTGTTTCTGTAAACTTGAAGCAGTATGTATGATTTTAACAATGTGTTTTGTGTGTGAGAGCATGTGTGTGATGGATTTACTGCTCATGCTGGTCTTACACCATACACCACACAGGGGGTCCCTAAGCTTTTAAACAAGGTAATGTTTACTGAAATTACTGAACACAGTCCCACAAACCAACACACAAACACTATCCGATGAAAAGTGGAGAAAAACATGGAACAGTTATATTTATAAAAAGGTAAAAGAAACATCTGCTTGAAGGTATGCTTCAGGGCACACAAACAGTTTGGAGAAAACAAATAGAAATAAGATGAGGAAGGTGATGATGATTGGTATGTTTAAACAGGAATAGAGCACTGCATGTGAAGCAGTAATACTGCTGTTCATGCGATCTAGCTAGTAAACTGTACTTAATAAGTTCCATCTCATATTTGTTTTCCAGTGATAAAAACTCACAATGAGCTCAAAAATAAACGATTTATGTTTTTATTATTCTTATGTCTAATGCATG
>JBAMHW010000012.1:22614373-22646667 GCA_037177495.1 Rhadinocentrus ornatus | reverse complement strand
CATATATATATATATAGTGACCATATTAATTAGCTATTTTCTTTCTTGATGCATGACCTCACTGGCTTCACTCGGAAAAATGACCACTACGGGTCACAGACCGATGCAACTGAACCACTGGTGCAGAAGGAGCGTATGCTGCAGGATTTCCTCCCGCTAAAGAGAGTGCTTGCACGATCAGGAAATCCATTGTTCAGAGTCTTGCCAACTTCTGATCACTTCAATTGGAGATATGTTTCCTGATTTTTATACTCTGGCTGACGTGGGGCTTCTATTACCAGTCTCCAGAGTGGCAGCAAAGCAAGGATTCAGCCTCCAGAACAACATCAAAACAGCCAAGAGAAGTCGTCTGTTCAAGGCAAAAGTCCAAAACCTCATAACAATAGCCTCTGCCGAAATCCCCCTTGATTATGCTTAACCGTGCATGCAATTCAAGTCCATGCAGACCAGGAAGTGTGAGACTGTGCATTCAGGCCACAGCAGGTGAATTGTTCAAATTTTAAGTGCAATTGTTTAATTTCATTGTTCATATGTAGCTACTCAGGCCACAGTCAGTGGTTTTTGTTACCGTGTCAAAAAAGTTAATGTATTGATCTGCTTGATGTGTGATGGCATAGTGTGGATTTCCTGTTCAGCTTGTTCGGACAGAATATGAATTAAAAATTAATAAAAATTAAATGCTGTTGAATATGATGGGTAAAAATAGATTATGACGGGATTTTTATGACCATGTCAGTCAAAATGACAGACAACAAAAAGGTCTATTGCAGCCTCTGATATAGATATATATGTAGATAAATCTATTTAGATGTCATGATTTGAGGAGGAAGTGGGCCCTAAATGCAGGACTCAGAGGCAGACGGCAGATGGAATGCAGGAATAAAGGTGTTAATCCAAAATTCACTGAAAACAGCGACATAACATGAAGACATACAACAAACTGGCAGGATATAAGTGAAACCAAGGAGTATATATGCAGAGGTGAACTTACAGGGAGCAGGTGAAGCAAATGAGAAAATCAAACCTGGTGTGCTAATGAACAGCAAGCAGAAAGCAAAACATAAAACACAAGTGGAAATCCTACAAAAAAGGACGAAAAAAACAAAACATGACAAGACTACCAAAACCCACAGATCATGACAATAGATCTATTAAGGTGTCACCGCAGTGTGCTCTGCGGAGACTTGACGCGCACCTCCTTTAGATGCAACGTGCACCCCTGCTTGTATTGCTGTTACGCGGAAGCACTCCCCTGTGATTGGTCGTTTGTGATTACGTGTTTCCAGATTTCTGGAGCACACGACATCATCACTACACTCGAGTGCGATAGCACATTTCACCAGTATCAGCCCCAATGTACGCAGAAGCAAAATAGGTATAAATCCAGCTTAACCCAGCAATAAGCAGGCAAGAGGCAGGGCGCACCCTGGACAGGTAACCAGTCTATCGCAAGGCCAACACAGAGAGACAAACAACTACTTAAGCTCACACTCACTCCTAGGGAGACTTTAGAGTCACAAACTAACCTAATATGAATGTTTTTGGACTACTGGAGGAAGCCAGAGTACTCACGCTGAGTAAACCCATGCATACACAGAGAGAATACAAACTCCACACAGAAAGGCCACTCTTCGATATGACTGAACACAAACTGCCACTCAGTTGTTGTAGCTGACATTCTGGTCGATTCTTCTTACATGTTATGGCCGCAATGCACCAAGTTGTTAGGTACCAATTGCCAAGGACAAAAGAAGAAAAAGAAGTCGTTGCATTTTCGTAATGTCTGATTTTGACATGAGCTGGTTGGAAGAATCCGAACAACCTGTTGGCCCTTTGGAAGGGATGTGTATTTTCTTGCATGTAGAATGGCACTAACATGCATTTTCAGTATCATACTGGTTGTTCACTAAATGTTCTACACCGTATTGTATTGCTATGACTCTGCCAGTAAAGCTCACAAATCACCTGTGACTCGGGGCCACTCGTGCAAATATGAAATATAAAATGCTTAGTTGATCAATTAATAAACAGAAACAAATATTTTATTTATCTATGAAACTGCCAAATTTAAGTGTAATGCCAAAAAAAAATTTAATCCACCCTCTGAAATTTTATTTTTTTATATTTTTTTCAACGAGAGTAAGCCCATGATTGTACAAAAGATGATACTTAAAGATATCTCACTGGATTCTGGGAAATTGTGCTGGACATTTTTATTATTTTTGCTCTCATTGATATCCCGAATAACCATTTCATCAAAGAGTTAGCTAGCAGATTAATCCATATTTAAATATTTAGGTTCCACCACTTTAGATATCAGATAACTCCGTAGAAGGATGTATATTTGGTGACAAGCAATAAAGGTCTACGACTTTTATAAGCATTAATACTTTTACAGTTAGAAACCTGTAAAATTATACCACTGGAAAGCCACAAGTGTTGATGAGGACTACCTGAACTGAGCAAGCAAAAGGCCTCCTAGAGATGACCCACAGATGGAGAAGCCCATTGCAATAACACCGTTCCAGAAGCCGAGTTCCCTGGCAGTCATATGGTGATCCAACAGGAAAAGAGGAAACATGGTAACTGCACCCTGCTCACCTGTACACACAGATATAGGAGACACAGAAAGATACAGACCAAAGAGATGTAAAAATACAAAGTGAGAAACAAAAGGAGAATAAGAAATAAAGTGGGAAGGAAAACAAATGAAAGAGAGATTGGGATGAGTTGAACAGTCACATATACTGGTGGCAGAATTAGATTCACCATGTAATATGTACAGTGTGTCTCTGACTAAGCAGTAGTATTTTTCACCTACAGTAAATATGCAAGATACTTTCTGAAAACACATGCCTACTGCAATCACAGTCAAATACAATAAGGATGTTGTATCAAACAGTTTAGCCTGCAAGCCTGAACATGGTTTCCTTGAGATGACGACTGCTGGATCAAATGAAGCATACCGATATGTGGTGTACCTAGGCCTATTCCTGGAAAGTGTCAATAATAGATGCCTGACAAGAAAACGAATACCCTCAGTCACTTTATCAAACAGGGGACTAACACTTTTCCTAAAGCATAAAAAGGAAAACACAACAAAAAGGCAAAAACTTCCACAGATGAAACAGACCTCACAAAGACCTTTCAGTCAAAATAAAAAGTTTCTGTCAGACAGTAAGACTTTCTCTGCGTAGCGTTGAGTATGGGGGTAATGTTCTGCTGAACATTACAGTAAAATATTCAGTGGTGCCGACTACACGGCATTATTATATTAATGGTGACTGACTTCAGAAAGACAGTGGGACCAAGGAGCTGTGTGAGTGACAGCTTGGCTCCCAGACTGCTGTCAAAGACAGCACAACATTACCAACGACTCACTCACTCAGTCAGCCAGGAGACAAACAAAAATAGAGGAAGAGGAACAAAGACAGATGAAACAGAAAAAATAACAAGAGAAAGCTGAGAGGCTCCCAATGATAGGGAATGCAGCAGCAGAATCAGAGCGTCACCGCTCTAACGGTGGTGTGACAACTCCGCAGAAATGTGGGGAAGGAAATGTGGATTGTCTGGGTTGAAAACACTTGTCTTTCACTTCTGTCACTCATGTGTTACTGATGGCAAATTACATACGCTCAACCCAGCCGAGACTGACTATGTCATGAAATTTGTGATTCAAATAATTAGTGGGATTCTTGACAACCAGAATCTAGGCATCAAAATAATTATTATTCTTTTTAAATCACATTATAAATAATTGTTATTTATAAATTATAAATAATATTTATATAATTACAAAATAATAAATAAGTGTAATTAACATGTAATATATTATCACTGTTCACACTCACATTTTAAACTCCATCATCCTTTGTGCTGAACTGTTCTGAATTGTATTAACTGTGTAGTAACCATATTATAGTAAAGTAAACACTAGCAACAGCAGTACACATGATGCCAGGGTTGTTTACCCAAGGTTCTACACTCCCGTGTCTGTTTGCCTGTTGTTTAGCTCAAAGCTCAGAGCTTTCACAATCCTGCCTTCAACTAATTAGTTTTTTAAAGAAAGGGTTTGTGGGGGAATATGGGGGATATGCAGACAAGCGCATCCAGGCTGATTATTCCTTTCTATAAATATTCTCAAAGCAACAATTGTCCATTTCAGCAGGGATTTCATTAGACATCCACAAGGATTTAACAAAGTGAGGAAATGGAGGAAACAGTGGGATGGGGGGGAAGGGAAGAGAGTGGATAAAAAGAGAGAAAGTAAAGGACAATGAGAAAGTGTTATAAAAAACTAAATCAATTTAAGGTAAAGGAAAATAGCAATGGGTCAGAAAAAGGCAAGAAGACAGAAGAAAACATGTAGTACATCATACAGAGAATAAAACAGCAATAAAGGGATGTGAGATAAACATTAGGCCTGAGATAGTGAAGCAGCCAGGTATAGATATAGCTAAAGACAGAGGAAAAGGAGAAAAGGTAGATGAAGAGAGATATTGTTTGGAGGTTAGTAAAGAGTAAACAGAGGAAGCTAGCAGGCTTTGAAAAAACTTTAGGTTCACAAAAAGACAGAAGTACTTAACATTATGAGGGATATTGACAAAAAGCAGGAAGATGACTTTTTGTACCCTAATTATTTAAAGGGTGTCTGATGGCAACTGAAGCTGCCTGTAATAAACATGTTTTATGGCTACTTCAATTCTTCACAGTAACAAAAAATGAATGGGCACATTTCAGTCTTTGGCTTTTCTCAGCATGTCCGGTCCATTTCCAAACAGTGACCAGGATCTCACAGATAATAAACAATCAGACTGTGTGCATCATATAATAGAATATAATAGAATAGATAGACTAGAATGGAATAGAATAGAATAGAATGTTATTGATACCTTGGGCAGGTGGCCTGAGGGAAGTTAGATTTCCAGAGTACAGTTTAACACTTAAACTAGACCCCATGAATCAACATGTGCTGAAAGAACTCACACCCCAACTAAAGCCAATGGCCTTTTACAAAGCATAGTATTACTACAACCACCCAATTACAAACTGCTTTCTTTACCTGCTTATTCCAATTCAGGGATGCAGGGAAGTTGGAGCCTGAACAAAAAATAATTTCTAATATCAGCATGAACACACTGGCTATATTTAAAGACAACGTCACAACATCTCTGTCGCTTAACATCAATCTGATCATTTAAAAAAAAAAAGACAGCATCAGTTGCATATATAGAGATCAAAGCCAAAACACAGTACCGACCAATATGTCAATCTGTACAATATTTATTATATTTTTAACTGTTTTTTTTTTTACTTTTTGTGCCAATTTACAAGATACGTAATTTTGGGGTCCTTCATATATGTCAATATTAGGGCAGGTGGCCTAAGTTTTAAGAACTGAGTGTGCGTATCTGTAAGTGTAGAAGAGGTTTGGTGGGATCACAGCAGGATAAGCTTGGGATGAAGGTGAGAGGTTGACGAGTACAGAAAGAACAATGACAGAGAAGAGGTCACTGAGTACACGCAGTAGTGCTGAAGAACAACATAATCACTCCCCATCGAGCAGGGAAAATAGAGACAGGTTCATACATGCTACATGTTTAAGTACAGCACAACACACATCAAACACAACTACTATCAAGTACCTTTTGACCAACCAGAGAACAGATGAGATTTTTGCAGAGTTCCTTAAGGCCCTGGATGTTGTTGGTCTGTTTTTGTTGACTGGCCTGTGCAACATCACATGGAAGTCAGGCGCAGTGCCCCAGAATGGGCAGATCAGGATGATGGTTATCCTTTTTAAAAAGGGGGAACAGAGGGTGTATTTCAACTGCAAGGGGATCACAAAGAAGGCTTATACGAGGCTACTGATGAGTCCAACTACCTATATCAAAATTCAGACTGAGGATGAGCACTGTGGGTTTCACCTTACTTGCAGAACACTGAACCGGTTTTAATCCTTACAAGGATACTGGAAATGCGTGGAAGTTTGCCCAACAAGTTTCATTTGTTTTGTGGACTTGGAGTGAGTTTGCGATCATATCTCTCATAGAGTTCTGTGGGACATGAGTGGGTATTGGGGCTTTTTGCTATGGAGCACTTGGTCCCAATACAACTAGTAAAAACTTGATTTGCATTGCTGGTAGCAAGTCAGGCTTGTTTCAGGTGGGAGTTGAACTATGCCAGAACTGCCCCTTTATCACCAGTTCTGCTCAGAGTTATTATGGACAAAATTTTTAGGCACAGGCAAAGACATGAGGATTTCCAGTTCAGTTGTGATGGGATTACATCTTTACTACAGACAGATGTTGCGGTCTTATTGGCCTTCTATGGTAGTGACTTGTAGTGCTTGTAGTAATCACAGCTATCTATCTTCTTATGCACGCATTTGCCACGCCAAACAGGTTGTTTATCGCTGACAACCACAACAGTGAATCTACAAGTTAAATCAGATAGAAAAGACTTTGACGGCATCTGAGACATCAAAAATAGAAGAGAGAAGGACCTTTAATGATGCTCAAGATGTGTGCGTTGTTGGCACCCAAGTTGGAGCCCATGGTCTTCAGTCAGAAAAAGGGTGCCCATGAGCCGAGCTACTGGCTAAAAGAAAAAAAAACTGCCAACACAAGATGCTGAAATAAACTCCTTCTGAAGAAAAGCTGGCCATACTCTTAGGAACAGGGTGAACACCTCTGTCATCCAGTAGGGGCTCAAAGTGGAGTTTCTGCTTTTTCACAATACAAGTAATTTAGACACAAAGTAAATAGCAGCAAATGTGGTTTTAATGTTGTGGCAGAATTGTGCTTGTATGTGTGTATAAGGGGGTTGGATGGTAATATGGAGCGGGTTCATAGTAAAATAAGCTTAGGAAAAGGGTGAGAGGTCAATGAGGACAATGGGGTGAAAGCCTGAAGTCTGCGCAGCAGCTTAAACAAAAGATCTGGCAGAACAGAAGAGATCACTGAGGACACTTGTACACCCAGTAGAACGACACTGTCATACCCCGCCAAGAGGACGGTAAATAGACGTTTATACATACTACATGATTGAGCACAACACAACACACACGTACATATAACGGCCTATGCACAAACATGTGTATAGGCCACACACTTGAACTTTTCTGGTTCCCTGAGGACAAAAAGTAACCAGAGACCTGTCTATGTGCAATTTTGCAATAGCTCATGCATATTAGTGCACTAACAAAAAGATACAAGGAGTCCTTGCAGATTGAGGTATATGTCAAGGAGTTCTTTATGGCATTCAGGGCGCATCAGTATAGAAAAATACACTTCTCACTACAGTAGGTGCAACCAAAGAAACTGCAAACTCTATCCAACCCAACACTGTCAGGCTACTGGGCTGATTCTTTTCTTGTTCATTTTAAATAATTGTTTTGTTTTGGACAAAATATATAATACAAATACCCATTATGGTTTTGTAGTTCCCTTATTTTTTAATACAGTATTTCTGCAATTAAAAGACCAATATTAAAAAAAATATAAAAGAAAATTGCTTTTGCATTTAGCTCATTACCTATGTGTAGAACATACTGGACTTATAGACATCTAGAATGATCATATGCATTAGGAAGGATAAATGTGTTTACTTGCATTTTTGCTCTGTTTCTCTCTAGGCACCATGTGGTGGCTGTTCATTAATTCATCCCCTCTTTCAGCCTCCCTCTCTGAAGTCCTCTTTCCCTCTCTGTAAAATACCCCACACTCTCTACTTAACTTGTTTTCCCAAACTAATGAATAAAATTAATAATGTCTGATACAGCAGTCCTAAAATAAATCATACTTATTAAATATTATAAAGTTATCTATTTGTTAAAAGTACTGAGGTGAGGATTCAACAATGTGGTTATTCTGGAGGCAGTAGATTACGGTGCTTCTGGGCTGTATTGTCTCACGGTACAGGCTGTTTCTGATATTTTCATTACCGCAATAACATTATATGCTTTCAAAATACTGATAAAAAGAGAGAAACATTAAAGAAGACTATTAGAACAAAGCTTGACCTTTTCCTTACCATCCATCCATCCAACTGCAAAGATTTATCTCTTCATTAATGGTTCATTTTGACAGCCCTTGTAAAAATCCCAAATTTATTAGATAAATTTAGGTTATATATTTTTCAAATTTTCTGGTGACCCCATGAAATTATCTTGCGACCTCTCCATGGGTGTCCCAACCCCCAGATTCTTTGGAGCTATAGCATGTGAGAACGCAAATGTCCGTAATATTTGCTCCAGACTCTCTGCAGAGATTTTTCCATCCAAGCCCAGAGGAAAAACTCTGGAACATATGCGGGTGAGGCAATGCATGAACATGTCATCAAATATTCTGAAGGATTTGTTGTTGTTGTGCACATGAGTGTGTGTGCTGGTGGCACACACACTGCTGACCTGTATGCTGCTTTCTGCTTGCTCCCTGATGTTCTGGCTCATATCAACACAACACAGAGCTTTATCTGTTAGTCAACGTGTTTTAAAGAAAACATAAAAGATTTCCACAGTGTAATTTCTGAATCACGTGCAGTCTCTTGCACTTTCTTTCGCTTGAACTTCCAACCCAGGAGAATATGTCTTAATCTGAAAGCTTCCCGCTGGGATGTCCTTGTGCTTGTGTAAACGGTGGAAAAAGTTTGTTTCACAATGTACAGTGGCCCCTAAAATATCTCTTAAATTTCAGCTACTGTTGTGTAGGATTACAAAATGTCAAGGAAATCTGTATTTATTTTAGGGAAATGTAACACAAGCATGTGTCAAGAAAAATAGAAGTTTTCTAGTGTTTCAATGATTTTTTTATTAAATGTTCCATATAAAGACGTGAAATTGGCCAGACATCTAACAAAGTGTTCACTAATGATGATAAATAAAAACATTTTAGTTTTTAGTTTACCATTCTTAAGTTTGCAAAACTGTGAATCAAAATTTGGATATGGAAACAACCTGTTTGTGTGACAGTTGACAGCTTCTTCATTTCCTCCATGTTTTAACTAGCAAAGCTTTGAGTTGTTCTACACCAATAACTTGTTTTTGTTCATGGCATTGACATGTGTGTTTCAGTGTTAAGATGACGCTCTGAGAGGGATTTTCTAATGCAAGATGACGCTCGGAGAGGGATTTTCTAATGCTGAATTTGTCCTGAACAAAATATTCTTTCAAGAATCACCTGGTATCTGTTGGATCACTATACTGCTGAAGGAGCTATTTCAGTCAGTTTAAAAAGATATATTTGACCTGTTTATAGGTATTCATTATAAAAAAAAATACACATGTACTCACTGATTCTACAACAAATAGTCTGTGAATGAATTTGTAACTGTATTTACCTCCTTTTTCTGATTATTCACAGAATCAGTCAGGTTGTGTCTGTTTGTGGTCCTTTAGCACTGGTCTGTGCACCTTCTGTTATCAGCCTAGTTATTATCACTATGATCTACTATTAAAATACATCCAGCTGTGGTGGTTGGTTGATAGTTTTAAGTGATTAAGTATTATTTCTCATGTTATTTCCTAACTTATTGATCTTAGTAGTTCTAAGTAGAACTAGAGGTAGTTCTAGAAGTAGAACTTAGAAGTTCTCCTTTATGCATTTCACAATGGACTAGTGCATCTTTTTCATAAAATAACGTTGGGAACTGACTTATAGTTCAACAGACCAAATATGTTTTGGGAATACTCTAAGACAACAACATATTAAAATGTTTGCTTTTAACATTTGAGAAACTCCAAGCTTTATTGTTTCCCTCTTTCCTGACCTTTTTATTATTTTCTCTGCCTGCTTTCCTCCCCCTCACATCCTCCGTCCATCCCTCAGAGTCTACCCAGATAGTTCCCCCATCATGCCTGTAGCCTCAGATGGTACAGGGGTCACAGTTTAAACACGAGGCTCCCAATGATTGGCCACAATGTTAAACGCAGCACAAACTCACAGTTCATTAGCAATAGATGAAGGAGAGGGGTTTGTGCTTGTACATGTGTGTGTTTGAGTGTGAGAAGTGGGGGGTTCAGACAGGCAGATTAACGGTCTCACACAAACATACCCACATACCCCTTGAACAAAAACAATACTGTCTCACATGGACAATTATCCTAATCTAAAACATTACACAATCTGTTTTTTCCTCAAAGGTGGTAAGTTTTTCAATTATTACAACAAGAAATATCACAAAGTGACAAGGTTGCAAATACAGATATCAATCATGAACCTAAAAATATTAAGAGTAATTACTGTTGTAATCATAAGCATCAGTCAATAATATTTTGTGTGCTTGTGACAGAGAGAGTGCTGGACTGGGGGGGTGCTCACTAGACAGATTAGGGGGTCCAGCCAGCCTTCATATTTTGTCTAGTAGTGTTGTCTGCGGGGGCTTATCCGATTACTGAGCCACCCTTAACACTCTCTCAAAAACACACCCTCATACGCACGGTTTTAAAACAAAGGCACATACATTCATGCACTTACAAGGGAAAGGACTATGCAAATTTGAGGAGACAATTATATTCCCACCACCCACATACACACATTCATGTAAACATACATCAGCAGGATGCGCCGTCTTCCATTTCAGTTTCTGAACGCCACAGACACAAAGACGCTCTAATCCTTACATAATCCCCTTCTGCTACCAAACATCAAACTCTGGTCATATCAACTCTCACTCCCACACACAAAAGCTTGACTTTTACTAAATTACTTCAAAATTTCAGTTTTTATGGGACTAACTTATTCACATACGAATCTATGTGCAAAAGTACTAAAGGCATTTGAACTTAACACGGCATGCTCATTCACATGTCTGACATTTCTGCCTGTTGTGACTTTATAAACATTTGCTTCATCTTCTCACTGTCTTTTCTTTTCATCATCTGCACACAGGATCTACTAGGACAGAATAAAATTCCTGCAACAATTACTTCCCTAAACTTCTTCAATGAACTCGCTGCTGAGTTTATTCCTCATAGAACACCAAGAGAGACATCTAGTGGTGATCTCAGGGTCCACAACAAGTCAGCAACAGGGTGGGAGAGCTTTTATGTAGGATGAAAGGGGCTGTTCGATGAAATATAATTTCTTATTGCTAGCAGGATGTGCATTTTTAAAAAGTCTAACTTTTGTATAAAAAACAAATAAAAGCAGAAAAAATTAAACATGTGTCCCATGTCCACGTGGATGTACTATGAATGCCTTTAGTATTTCTGGGTTTTATCTTTCTTCCTTTACCAATTTTCATTGTGATCATTTGAACTTGGTCTTAATAAGATTAAGAAATTTAAGATAATCTGCAACTATTTAAATAATTCATGTTTATTCTATTTATTTATTGGTACACACTGATTGAAGGATTAGACTATTGAGTTTTAGGCTGATTTATTCCTGATTCAATCCAGTCTGAGATTGTTGTTGGTACCAATGCTTTGCCCAGATTATCCATTAATGTAAAGGGTTTAAAAATTCAATCTTAAACCTCTCAATCACATAGCAAACTTAGTGGACCAGCATGAAAATATAAAAAAATGTTGATATTTATGAGTTAAGAAATTCTTGTTTATGATCCTACAGTAGCTGAATGTAACAGCTACAGAGGAATGGTAGCTATTCTAGCTTTAAAAGGTCTCATTAAAGGGGTATTATATTTTGCCCATCCAGGCCTTGCTGTGGTGAGCAGCGTTCATTTTATCATCAGAAGGCACATGCAAGCTTCTGTGCTATGTCTGTGTCCCAAAGTTACTCATGTTTTTGTCTCTCCAGTGTCAAGACTTTATGCTCTGCTCTTTATCTCTGTTTTCTATTGCTCTGCAATCATTTGGTTGCACAAAAAATGTAATGGTCATTTCTCCTTAGTGACATGGCATAGTTCAAACAACTATTAAAGGATAAAATTAGACGGGTAATCAGCCATGTTTTTTGGAAAAAAAAGAAGAGACAGTATAATCAAAATAAGATAAGACAAAACAACTGAATACATTGTGTTGACAGAAAACATAGATATATCAGAAAACTAATAATTTTGTAGTCTTTGGTGTTTATCTGCATTCTAAAACAGTATGAACATATTAATCAGACTTACCTAGTTTGTATGTGAGCACATACAGTACTGTCCAAGGTGTGCCGGGCACTGCCAGCAGCTTTCTCCACACCCTCCATGGCCTAACAGCATCCACCCCTTGCCCTCCCCTCCTGCCGCCATCTGCCTGCTGGCCCCTTATAGTCTCATCATCCAGAACAGGGGCTCCCCACACAAAGAGAGCTACCCCTGCATACACAAACATCAGCAGCATGAACATCCAGCTCCATCCAGCAACGTCAATTACAGCCAAGAGCCCACCTCCAGCAAACACAGATCCAGCCTTATAGCCTACAACTTGAGCAGTATTGCCCAACCCCAGCTCCCCTCGTCCTTTCAATAACCCAACTGCAGCCCCGTCAACAGCAATATCCTGAACGGAGGCAAGAGAGTTCATTGCCAACAGAGTACCGGCCACTCCCCAGATCTGTGCCTCCGGTGCCAGGACAGCACTGGTCAGGCATGTCAGAGCAAGTCCAGTCACTGTTCCCACCAACCAGCGGCGCTTAGTACCAAGTCGGTCTACCAAAGGGGCCCAGAGTACCTTGAGTACCCAGGGAAAGTAGAGGATCTTGGTGAAACCGATGCGGGTGAGAGAGTGACCAGCTCCACGCAAGTAGATTGGAAGTAGAGAAGACTGAAGACCATAAGGGATGCCCTGGACAAAATAAAGGAGGCCCAGGAAAACGAGTTTGTCATTCATGACCTTTTTCCACAAGTAATCCTCTGATAAAGCAAGAATTTCAGTGGCCCATGGGTCAGGTTGCTGTCATTTTTATTATACCCGGTCTTCAGATGAACTGACTGGCCTGAAATACAAGAAAGTTGTAGAAGTTATATTAATATCATGGGTATTCACAGTGCACTTAGACCTTATTTAACAGCTCTAGTAGGTAGCCTTAAAAGGCTGGGTCCTGACTGCAGTTTTACACCACAGCTCAATTAGCAGTAACTTTAACCGAGCTAGCGAAGGCCTCTCAAAGTCAACGGTTCATAAACCCACTACAATTTTGTTGTTACATGTGTGTTTCCTTGTGTAATAAGCGTATTTCTGTATCATTGCAAAGCATGACTTTAAATAGTTGTCATTCTTTCAGTCATTTACCAAGCTATCTCCTAAGCTGTCATTAGCGGGCTAGCTCTCCTTCATACTAAGCGTCATTAACAAATAGCTATAAATACATTTATTCAGTATGTCAGTGTAACGTCGGTAATTTTCGCTACCAAATAGTAATAAAGAGTAGATTTACATGGGTAGTGACAGACAGTTTTACACATACTGAGAAGAAAGTCGTCCAGCGTTAGCTAACCGTAAAGCAGACCCGGTTTGTTTACAGTTGTGGGCTGGGTGGGTGAGCTACAAAGTTGCCAGGTACTGTAAAAATCCCCCTTTTGTGAATTAAAAAAATGCATAAAAAATTAAACCTTTAAACAACGGGTCGTTCCCCCTTCTTCGATTTACAGAAGCTGCCATCATTGAAGTTGAGATACTGTCATCATATATATATATATATATATTTTGTGTGTGTGTTTTTTTTATCTTAATTTCCACTTATTTAACTACTGTAGTTCTTTCAATATAATTTAAAAGGTATATCTTCCATATCCTGTACAATACAACTAAAGTTTTAAGTTTTTGGCTGCATTTTAGAAAACTCAACATTTCTGTGGTTTTTTTTGTGTATGCAATTCCTTTGGTCTTTTGACTCCAACAATGCTACCATTTTATTTATTTTTATTTTTTTCTATTAATTTGATTCCTAATAACTCCATTGACCTTTGAATTTAATTGAACTTTTCAACTTACTGTCATTTTGTCTACTCACCTAATCCTTAACGTCTATATACGCTGGAATCCACTAATGACATCTTTATGTGGACTCCAGCACATTGCCATCCCACATGTATGTGCTACAGTAGCAGTGTTTCAATCTTAATTCTTTACTGAATGTACCAAACTTAACACTACATAGTATTGAAAAGTACTTAGTTATGTTTTTGCTCTCTAGAAAGTTTTACTTTTCTAAATTTGAACCCATCTTAAATCCACTTGAAACGTCACAAGTGTTCATATTGGAGGCCATAACATCTTGAGACGATACGGACTGTATCTTATTACTCAGCTTGTTAGGCCCTTAAACTTACATTAAAATAAGCATGGTACCTTAAAAGGCCTATTTATTTCAGATTTGTGCTCATACTACAAATGTTTAGATATTTGACACTATAGTTTATTCACTGGCACATTTGTGACTTGTATGTGATTTATGTAGAATTACAGAAAAAATAAATAAAGTCAAGACCACACATATAGCTCTTCCTTATGAAAAAGCTTTTATTTGCAGTTGTTGAAGCTCCTTCACAGGTAAAACTACCACTAGATAATTGGCACATGGTCCTCTGCATAGATCAGCTGTGCTATAGTAACTGACTTTAGCTTCTCGAAGCATTGGAAAAAAGCACAAAGCTGAGTCTGTGGAGAGCATAGGTCCGGTGAAAGGATGTTGTCAGATTTATGCTGGAATAGCTTGGAAGAAAACATAGAATATGTATGCTGAAGCAGTGCCAACTCTATGCTATACTTTTGCTAAATGTCATGATGTCTCCTCAATTTGCCGTAAGCATAAAAAGGCACAATACAGGCCCAGAGTCAAAAGGTGATTTGCCACAGGTGGGAAGGTTATCTTTGGCTTTTTGATCTTTGCTCTCCAGTTCTAAGGCTTTTTAACTGATAGGCTTTTAGTTTTCGCCCCCGCAGAGAGCCAGCAAGATCTTCTCATAGTCTCCATGTGTGTCATCCTAAAGGGTTAAATAAAAAAAAAAACTCAGTTACTTTTTAGACATTTTTTATGGCCTTTCTTTCATCACATATTCAAAGCCTGTAAAAACACAACTGATCAGCTATGTTTATTATCACCATCAGATATCTGCTCACCAGGATTTCCTGATAGAGCGTTTTGCCATAGTTTTTCTTGTAGTCCTCTTTGATCCGTTTCATGTCAATCTCAGAGCGGCTCACCATGATGCGAGTCAGGATATTTTTGTGGGTACCTTTGCCCTGATGGGAAGAATTGAGCCAGGAAAGACACAGCATGTGTCAGTATGTCTGTAAGTGTTTGTGTGTAAAGTTGTCCTCATATAGTGTACCTTCATGGCCAAGTAGAGCTTCTCTGCAAAGAAGGCAGCCTTGCTTCCAGCACATTTCACTGTTAGTTTAAAACATGGTTCCAGTTTAAATACAGTCTGTACACCAGTTTATAGTTTAATGTTCAATAAAGTTAGAGTGCCTTTACCTACTGCTGTGAGACAACTTTCAATATCCCCCTTCAATTCCAGGTCGATAGCTTTGGCTACATCCACTTTGCTGTACTTTGAGTACCTTTCAAATACTAAAGAAGCAAAAAGCAAAGCAATAATGTTGTATATGACTGAGACAAATAGAAAGTTTAATTTACTCAACTGGGCAACAAAGGCTACCTTTGCGAAGATGAAGGGCACTCCTGGTGGTCAGGATCTCAATGAAGACAGAGCAGTCGGTGCCCTTCCTCCCCTCCCCAGCCTCATACATGGCCCTGGCATCACTGTCAATTAGCTGCTCGCTAACTCCTTCAGTCCTGCTGGCCTGTGACATGCAAGGACCCACCAGGTTTAGCTAGTGAACCTACCAATCAACTTTGTCTTCAATATTGTACACCTCACATTTCTCCGTGTCTAAAAACCTAGAATAAAACTAAACATGAAAAATATTTAAAGTTTCGTCTAGCTTTAAAGAGCAAAACTACAACATTTTACTTTATTTTAAAGTTCATGTTCATCAAGGGAGTGTTAGTACTGCACTACTCTTTTCAGACGCCTAATGTGTGTACAAGTGTACATGTGTAAAGGGAGTGAGTTACTTTTATAAACCAATGTTGGCTTACAGGAGAGAGTGTTATGTTACCTCAAATCCTAACGGTGTCCTGGTGCTGTGACTAAATAGCAAGTGTACCCTCAAAATGTGGCAATGAAAAGGCAAAGAAAAAATGACACAAGAGAAAAAGCAGCTCTGAACACTCATGTACCTTACAGAGAGCAAGGAGGGCAGCTCTGAAATCCCCACTTGTGTCAGACCTGATGTCCTCCTCCAGCTCCTTTTTGTACTCTTGAAAAAAAAGTCATGAAAGTAATATTATTGCACAAAAGAGTTAAAAAACAAACAAAAAAAACAAACCAAGAAGGCCGTTTAGCCTTTTTATTTTTTTGCCAATCCCCTGAGGCTGTAATTTTCTTCTGTCATATGTTGGTTTTTTTTTAGCAAATGCCAGTTCAGAGAACTGTTGCTTTAACTTTTTTTGGCACCGCACCTTCCTTGTAGACCTTTTTGATGTCCATGATCTGTCTGTTGGTTCTGGAAGCTAGAATCTCTATCAGGGTATCCTCATCTGTTCCAAGACCCTGAGAAACAGATGCAGAATATTTTTATTTTAAGCTTCTATTCAGAAAATTGGTGAATATGCAAAGTGGGTGGATGACATCGAATACCAAAAACAACAGACAATGGTGAAACTAACAAAAACACAAGATGTTTTCCAGCATCACTGATTTCCAAAGATTTGAGAGGTTTATGCACTTAGATAATTGATTTAGGGTAAAATGAAGGGTTTTGTGTGTTTGTACCTTCATAGCGTGTTTCAGCTGCTGGGCGTCATACTGGGCTGGAGTTTTCAGCAGAGCCAGCACCACATCCTCCAGATCTCCCTTCAGAGCATTTTTCAGAGCCGTTTCCAGCGGCTACAAGGGGAATAATGTGCTCAAAAAGTGCAATCACATGTGGGTGATAACTGCTGTGAAACAAAATCTAATAAAAATAATTCTTTTTCCTGTCATCATGTTTGTGCAGCTGTCATTACCTTGCCACTAGCCTGCTGGTAAGCCTGTTTGATTTGCTGTCTCTGGTCATTGCTCCTTTTCACCAAAATTTCAATGATGGTGTTTTCATCCACACCTGCCGTATGATTAAGCAGAAAGATTATTTCTATAATTTCAAGTCTGCAGGACAGATAAGACAGGTAGGGCTTTTTACTTAAGAACAAAGACCCACTGAGAGATGTGAGATGACTTTCTACCACTTTTACAAACATTGTACAGCGTAATAACAAATGATGGCCAGCAGAGGATGTTGACGTTAAAAAATAGCACATTGGTCTTTGGAACAGATGTTTTGTATGGCCATGACATGTTCACACATGCTCAAAGCAACCATTTGTGCCTTTTAAGTTCACCTTTTGCCTTGATGGCCTTTTCCAGGATTCCTGCATCTCCACTTGGGCTAAAATTGGCAGCTGGAGTCACCGTTCCATCGTTCTTTAGGAACTAAAAAAAGAAGGAAGATTATTGTATGTTTGGTAAATACTTCTGATCAGAGGTGTGTATAAGGTGGGTCACATATTATAAGCTTCCGCTTATAAAATACAAATGATATAAAACAGTTCCTTCATGCTTTCAAAGTGGATGACAGGACACTTTAAAATCCCTGAACACGTCCCTGACTGGAGAGCAGTTGAGGAGTTAAAGAGCCAAGGCTTAAATCATGCTAGATAATCTTGTGCAACTTTCTTTTAGTTCACTTTAAGTAATCAGGCAAAAGGAGAAGTGGTATTTTGCTCTGTTTGTCGAGTTTAAACAGGGAGGGGCACAAATTCCTGCTTCCGTGAGTCACACACTCCCAAGATTCAGAATAGTCATCATTCTCCTTTCATAAAACCTTTACAGTCTGGATTCTCTTTCCCTGTAATGACAGCTCTCATCTTATCTTTGTGTTTGCAGCTTCACTCCCTTTCCTTCCCGTCTTTCATGTTCAAACTCATTGTATCCCTTCATAATCTTCTACACTTCTCTCCACTCCTCTCTTAGCCTGATCACTTTTTCCACCCAAGCATACCACAGCAAAAGGAAAATGGGGTGGTTGGCCTTAGCAACTGAAACAGAAACACAGGATTACGTACTGAGTCATCAGGCATGCCCAGATAGACCGTTTGCTCCAAAAAGGCTTGGATGAAAGACATGATGGGACTGCGGGTGTGTGTCTGTAGGAGAAGAGGACAACATTAGAAAAAGCAAAAAAAACACTCAGTAAGTAGATGGCATTTAAAGGAGGGATGGATTCTGCAAGAATAAAGTTCTTATCCATAAAACTTCTTGCCATAAGTAAGAAAACAGTGTTTGCCTTCCTAGGACTCCTGCTGGAGAATACAAATAAAACCTTGCACATTTTACTAGAGGTATATGTCAGCTAGTTTTATTATAATTGCATCAATTTATAGACTGCTCGGCCACACCCACGCCCAGCTCTGGCACATAATGTCGTTGGCTGGATCATCTGTTGGTTTACTTAAAGGTGATTTAATTCTGAATAACAACTCCACTGCGTTGTTAAACTTCTCTTTAACTACGCCAGAACATCTCGGCTACTTTTTCCAACCACACCCTCATGGATTGCGTCAAACCCACAGAGAGAGGAGACTTACAGCCAACCGATTTACTTCCCAAATCCACTAAAATTGCAAAGTAAAAAAGCCGGAGAACAGAATAGAGTTTTTCATGGAACCTAAATGACTTACCGAGTGATATCAGAAGGAAGAAGTAAGTCTCAGTTTAGTTCCAGGGGAGTTGCAGTGATAGAAAGAGTGTATTTATACACAAGCTAAACTCCACCTAGGAACGAATCCAGCCCATAAACTCTCCTCCACAGCTGCCATTGGACTGACGCTACTGCACACAGAAGAGCGCAGCGCAGCTCCGTCCGTGTGCGACACATGAAGCAGTTTCATGCAGCAGATTCAAGGCGCCCAGCTTTATGAAACACATGTGCTGAGAAAATGCCAGATCGTAATCTTTCATAAAAGACGTGATCTCATGGAAAATCACTGGGATATCCTACATCTGGGACATCCGTGGATAGTTTGTTTGAGATAAAAACGCCTTTTAAAATACATTCCCCGTTCTCGTTTTCCAATTAATTTAGTGGCTATACTCCATTTAATTGTAGCAGTGTTTGAAATGACGCAGGATAAATACAGATTGATCAGTCACACGGACGTTCTTTCCTTCTTTTTTCCAACATAGCAGCAAATACGCTTTTTCCTCCACGTTTTCTCAACTGCAGTTTGTGCTATTTTATTTCCAGAACTGGAGTAGTGTAAGTTTTTTCCCTTTTATTTTATTTTATTTTATTTTTTTTGTAGGAGTTTTAATGTGTAAAATAAATAATGATCACTACTACCACAACTTCTACTGCTGCTACTACTACTACTACTACTACTACTACTACTACTACTAATAATAATAATAATAATAATAATAATAATAATATAGAAAGGGAAATAAATAAATAAATAAATATCCTCTTAGATAACTCTCTTAGGTCAGCTGAGAAAAGCAGTATGACAAAAATGTGAACGTGGCGATTATTATTTTATTTTTTATTTTTTTCTTCTTCTTCTTCTTCTTGGGTCACGTTGACTTTAGAGATGTTGGACACTGATGCCACTAGCATCTGACAATCTCACATAATTATGCAACATTGTGCTTAAACTACCAAACAGAAATTCTGTTTCTATCTTTTGAATAAGCACATTTTCATGTCACAAAGGCTACTGTTATCATGCATGTTTTACTTGTGGTGAAGAATTTCCTCATATGTACTCTGGAAATCCTCTTCAGTGCAATATTTTGTGCAATGTTCATGGCTATGCAGGGACAAATATCTATTTTTTCATTAAGTTTCAGGTATGCTTATCAGTGTGCCCAATCAAGTTATCACTTTTTTTATTTGTTTGAGGAAAATGAGAAGTATAGCATTTTTGACATTTCTCCAAAACGCTGTCAGATGTGATTGTAAACACAATACAGTTCATTCAATCCACTGCCACCACTGGCTATCTAGGAAATCAGCATTACAACCAATAAGAGCAGCTGAGTAATGATCTCCTAAAATTCTTTTAAAGAGATTGTCTCTTTTTGATGAGACTGTTAGATTATTTTTAAGGTGTGGTAAGTTTTCGTGACAGCGCAGCTGGGGCCAAATGCACGCTTCAACAAAGAGTAAGTGCCTTAAACATTATTAACAGGCAGTGAAGTGTAATGATGTACTTGCTTGACTACATTATTTTAACACAATTACACTCTGTCATCACACACACACAAAAAAAAAACTTGACAGGCCTTTAGTAACAAGAATGTTAGAGTTGTCATAATAGGCAAAGCAACACTTCCCACACTCATAGTGGAATATGGTCAAAACAGATTGTGGATTGTGAATAAGGGAAGAGTAGACAAAGCTGTCTTTTCATTAAAGTGGTATCATAGGTAGATTTATCTTTAAGTAGGGTATGTTAAACAGATGCTCAAGATGTGGTCCAAATGTTCCAAATGAGTTCCTTGGTCTACAGAAGAAAGGAAATCCGTGTAGAAGAGCTTGGCCAAGAACAACAGGGCAAGAGAGAGCACTGTTCGTCAGAAGCAACAGATGACATTGCTTGTATTTTATAGTAACACTGCAAATATTACTGTAGCAAATATGTCTTTATATCCTTTTCACAACATGCCTAATAACAGACCATTCTTCACAGTGCTTTGATGTGGAACCTGTTTTTTTAGCATACCTGTGTGTGATTTCCAGAAAAACAAATGAAAACAAGAGTCACTGAAGTAAGCGAGTGTTTGAACTATACATGTGTGTCTGTGAGTGTGACAAAGCATCTAGTTTCAATCTCTATCTCACAAACAGGAAACCTGAGGACAGTTTGGGGCATCTTTTTACCAGTGGGCTCTGTTAATAAAGCCAGTACCTGGTGAAACTCCATCTCTGCAAGTTTAATATTTAAAGACTGTTGAGAGTTTAGTTCCCCTTAGAGATCTGGATCAGCTCATCCTTGTCCTGGTCAGCAAAGCAACATCCAAGCTTCACTGAATTTAGCTGAGGGGATCTGATCTGCTTCAAGAACCAGGTAGTCCTTTTTAGTCAAACTTTTTAGTCTTTCTTCCACTGTTGTCATCCTCTCTACTCCCTTTAAAAAATACATTCTGTGATTGTGATTTGTGTGGCTATTTTGTTCCGAGTGATAACTAAATTTGTGGTTGTATTGAAAGATTTGTACCTATTCAGTACAGAATCATGCCAGCTGAAAGAGGAATGTTAGGAGGGTAAAATAGGCTTTACAAAAAAAGGTTTGGCATTTTAGTTTTTCCCAGTTGAGAGGCCTGCAGCTTATGGGAGCTTGAAGAGGCTGAAAAGCAGATAACTCTCACTGATTGAATCTGCTACGTAAGCTTTTTTACATCTGCAGATAGTTAAGAGGGGTTGAACTAGGCTTGGATTGTGGATTCAAATATTCTGGGATATTCAGTTGCATATTAAGTAACATTTTTTTAATTTATCTAGGATTCAAAATCATTTTAATCTACTTGCAGACAAGAAGACAGCCAGAACAGTTATTTGCACAATGTATGGGAACTCCTCTGCAAGTGCAAGTGGATCTTATTCACTGACCTTCCTGGGAAAGAAAGTAGGGAGACATCACTCAGTTGCACCTGCTGGCAAGCAAAGTAAGTCCACGACAACAGCAACACATTAACAAACACATGTTACCACTGGCTGGGTTTCATCATGGAGATGGTATCCTTGTGATTTCGCTGTATCTGAAGTGGCTATGTGTTCAGCAACCTAACAGGTTTAGTTAGATGAGGTTTGAATATTTTAACTGCTTGGTTGCTTTCACTACAAACCAGTTAGCATATCAGAAGAAACAATAATCATTATTCCTGGCATGGTTGGAGACCTGGATACGAAGGCCAACTGGGTCCACGAGAACAAGACTGAAATGCAGACGTATGCAAACACACCAAGAGACAAGAGTATGTCTGCTTGGCAGTAGAATTAACCTCTAAACAGCAGAAATAGATCCAGATGGGTTCTGTGAGGTTCTGCAAGTTTTCATATATAATATTACAAAATGAAGAGACAAAAACATGTTTGTGGAGTATTTTGCACATTTCTAAAGGATAAAAAACTGAATTGTTTTATTTACCTGGAATAAATATCCAGATCTTTTAGTGTGCTGCTAGCAACTGAGTTCTTGTTAGTTGTTCCTCTAGCATTGGTCATGTTGATGCTTTACTTGACTGTAGTCCACCTTTTCCTAGTGGAGTTAACTGGACACAATAAAGAAAACACACAACCGTCAAAGTGTGACAGTCAATGGTTTACAGTATATTCTCTGTACTATTAATGAGTTTGTTCAATATTTAAGTCATGTTTTCTGTACCATTTTTCTTTAGCTTTGTTTTATTTATTGATTGACTAAATACAGATTGACTAAAATTAAATGGATCAGCCAGTGAAGTTCTCCACAATGACTCGTTCATTTGAGTCAGGTGTGTTGGAGCAGGGATACATTGAAAACCTGCAAGATTGTAGTCCTTGAGGTCCAGAGCTGGACACTGCTGGATTTATCTCTTTGCATTAATGCATTAATTTTGACAGCCCCAATAAAAATCCCAAATTTATTTGATAAATGTAGGCTCGATATTTTTTCACAATGATCTAGCAACCCCCTGAAAATATCTGGGACCTCCTCCCTTAATGGAACAAACTATCAGGCAGAGAATGATAGTATCAGACAGTCAATGGCAGATCCTTCAGTCTTGGAAACAGTCATGGTCAGATTGTTCATTATAATCAGCACACACCACTTGCTGCAATAAGTTAACTTCACGTAAGGAAGAACGACATTAAAAACGACAATAAAAATCACTATGAATGGACTTGAATGGAAGACAACCACCCTGTTGGTAATCACTTTCTAGAAATGATTACCAAACTGTATAATTCAGGATAAACGGTCTTTGTCAGAAAAGTATCCACTTTCAAAAGTTACAATGAATAGAAGCTTTCTATAAAGGACTTCATGGA
This sequence comes from Rhadinocentrus ornatus, assembly GCA_037177495.1. Taxonomy (NCBI): domain Eukaryota; kingdom Metazoa; phylum Chordata; class Actinopteri; order Atheriniformes; family Melanotaeniidae; genus Rhadinocentrus; species Rhadinocentrus ornatus. The sequence goes on along the minus strand of JBAMHW010000012.1, from coordinate 22,623,638 downwards.
AGAATAACCATTAGTACAGTATTTCACTAATCTGGCATTTCGAGGCAGATTGGTCAGAAGCTATCACTCACTAAAATGTAGAGACGTGACGTTCATGAACGAATCGATTCTTTTGAATGGCTCTTTTAACGATGGGAACCGAGTCATAGCTGTGAGCCGTTCATTTGTGAGCCATTCTTTTTATATACAAATTTTCCAGACTGCCTTCATTACATTTGTGACATCATAGAAGTCTGATGTCCAACACCATTCATGTAAAGCATCTATGGGTGGAGAGTATTGTTCGGAAAAAAATACTGTGAGTTCTATCCAAAACATTTACTAGAATTTGCCCAGGTTTGTAATGTTTTTTTTTAATCTAAATTTTTCCTATAATTTTTTTAATCTTGTATAGTAGATTTTATATAGGTACATTTTTTTGATTGTTTGTCATTCTTATATATTGTGAAATTTTGTAACATATTGTAAGAACGAGCCATCTTTTGAATGGCTCTTTGAAAGGAACGGCTCTTCAAGATCTGACTCCCTTCAAAGAGCCATAAATCCCATCTCTACTAAAATGCACAAAACGGCCTGCCAGGAATTTCTTTAATATGGTATATGTAAAATATATACATATAAATATATTTGGGGGTTAAACTTGGTGAAAGTGCTATTGTCAGAATCTTTGGAATGAGCTGAAGTACACTTCAGTTCCCCATCAAACCTGGCGGAGCTTGAGCATTTTTGCCAGGTACAATGGAAACTTCTAAAGGGAAGCTGGGTGTAAAATCACTTCCAAAAAGAGTTGAAGTTGCCATTGCTGCCGAAAAGGGAGGGTTTAAAATAGATATCTTACCAGTTATTTTCAAAAATAGTATCAGACATCCCTTCTGAACCATAAACTGTACACTAAGTTAAAATAAAGCGTATTGTCTGAATTTTTTTCAGTTTTATTTACATGGCCTGGATGTTGTGGCCTTTTGTGTCATCTGAATGTTGTTTTCTCTCTCAGTTGCCTGGGAGACATCGCCCAGGTCTACTTGTGCTGAGGACCCAGTGATGCCCTCGCAGGCCGGTCACAACACAGCAGTGCACACACTGGACGATTTACCAGGCAGTGTGCCTGAGCTGAAGGAGGAGAGGCCATGTCCAATCATTCACAATACACAGCTTGATGCATACGAAGACAATATAGCAGGTCAGAGCAATGGAATCTCTTTAGGATCACCTTCTTTCAACTTTCAAGCTAAGTTAAATCTGCATTTTTTATTAGTTTTTTTCTACACCGTATCAACTTTTCTGTGATTCCTGACATAATTTCTGTTTCTCTACTGAAAGGTGTTTCTGAGAGGAAAGTAACAACATGACGGCACGTCCACATACCTGTGCAAAGAAACACAGAGGGAAGGGAGAGGGATGGGTGAATGGGAATGTAGGAGACGGAGAGTGATGAAATTGGCCCCGTTTTAGGAAATGAATCGGTGTTAGAGAGATCAGAGAATAAACAGCAACTAACCTTTGTTAACTTGAAATATAAAGCTGTAATTTTTTGCGTGCAATATTCTTAAATGTAAATAGAGATTAAACTGCACACCAGTCACTCACAGCCATGAAAATGTATAACTTGTTTTAAACATAATAAATTTAATTCAAATTGCTTCACTGAGATTTATGTGCTTTCTTTCACCTAAGGCTGCGTCAACTTAAGTGCACAAAAACAAACATAATGTCTTCTAAACCAACATAATATGCAGATAATACATTTTCCATTGAATGGCAATGAAATGAATGAATCTATCGTTGGAATTGTTTTATTCACGGATTGAATATTGTCCCTTAACGCAAGAAGAGAATGAATAATAACACCCATAAAGCCATTTGTAAACTATTATTATTATGTAATTAAATATTCTCTGGATTTTCTCTATGCCTAATCAGAAATTAGTGTTAACCTGATTCTGATCTAATTTAAATCTTCAGTTATAACAATCAAAGTTAAAATAAAATCCCCTTATACTTTCACATGATGACATTCAAGTGGGATCTCTAGCTTCTTTTATCCTTTTTTTTTTTTTTTGCTACTCATCTTCATAAAATGATTCCTATTGTTTAACATTTGCTTTATTGTTCAAGCTGTTGTTCATCACAAAACTCTGTGGATGAAGAGGTGGGCTGCGATCAGACGTTGGGTTGGTGCTGAGCGACGAAAACGCAATGGACAAGAGGTCAACAGAGGTGCTGTAAAAATGAGAAGTAATATTTTTACATAAAGAGGAATGGGCAATAGTGTGGATAAGGGTCAATTTGTCACCAGAGTGGTAGTTTGTTACAAATGTAATTTATGCTGCAGAACATTAAATCAAAGCTAAAGGCCTTGTAATTAATTGAGGCATTTTAGAGGACACCCCTACTGTCCATTCAGGCATTGAAACTTTCCAAATTGAACAATTTTCTCCTAAAGATCAGGTCTCGTCTAATCTAATGAGGTAGGAATGACGAATTCACCTCCATATCATGTCTCATATCATGTTTGCGCTGCCAACACAAAATATCAAGGGTCCCAATAAAACAATGTTTTTCCTTTAATAGGCAAAAGATTGAGGAACACAATCATTTTGAACCTTCAAAAAACGCATTTTATGCTCTGTAAACGTACCAATTTTGCTATTTACAACCCCAGTTAACAAAAAAAGAGAAAATCATGATAAAAACAGAATTAAATCATGTACAAATGTCAAAAATGTATATTTTATTTGCAATATAACATGAAAAAGATGGGCCAGTGACAACAAAAGGCTGGAACTGTAAGTGGTATCAACAACAGTCTAAAAACAAATGGGAGATGGGCAGACTGGGAGGAAGTTGAAGCACTCAGAGAGAATTGATGCAAACTCCACACAGAAAGTCCCAGGCAATGATTCAAACCAGATGGTATGGTTGGTATATTTTCTATTTTATATTGTAAGTAAAATTAAGTTTTTCTGAGATTTGTAGATAATTGCATTCTGTTTTAATTGACATTTTACAGTGTACCAACTTTTTTTAAACTGGTGTTTGTAAATACATTAAAGTAAAAAATACACAGCAATGATCAGAAGAAAATATCCTGTCTATATAAAAACAAGTCACTCATGAGACAGAGGGGAGGCCTAGATTGCGATACAATGTTGGTTTGTGACAAAGATATTAGGATTAGAGTAAGTAATGATTATTGCTGAAGTAAATGGTGATAAACTTTAGCATGTTATTTCTGCAGGCCCATTCGAATCTCAGTTGCCTATTAGAAGGGATGCAGATAAGGCAACAGAAGCAGAGAAGATCTACATACCTTATGAATCAGCTGAACTCTGCATCACTCAGGTGAAATAATGAGTATCAGCACAGAATTTTTTATCCTTTAGAAAAGCACAAGATCTCACACTAAATATTTATACCGTAACACATCACATCAAACTCCTCCTCAACCCTTATTACTGATGAGAAAAAAAACAAACCAAGCTTCACTTATCTTACCAGTAAACAATAAATGTTTTTCAGACATGTGACTTCTTGCTGTGTCCACTTGTTCAGTGAGAGGGCATGCAGACACACAATGGACTCACTGTCCGACACTGAGTTGTGTTCTCACTCATACACTCACATGGCTGCCTTGATGCTGCTACCTTAGAGGCATTTTATCAGCATCAATGCTGAAGCAGTTTTGTGTATCTCCAATCACATGCTTGATGTATGCACATGCAAACAGATAGCCGAAGACATGGAAGCAATGAAAAAGAGACACCTGGTCCAGGAACTGGAAGAGAGCTTTCAGATCAGAGCACGGGAGTCCCAGGTAAAATGGTGTGTGAGCGTCTGTGTTTGCAATAAAATATGTTTACTAATGCAAATTATGTGTGTGCTATCAGGAATTGATCGCCCAAAAGGTCAGATCACATTATCAGAACAAGTTAAGCAATCTGCGGAGAATCCTAAACCTGTACCAGGATGTCGTGGAAAAGAAGAGAGCCGACTGGGAGAAGAAAGTTGCAGTCAGTTGCTCATTAACAGTCATTAAACTTTATTTGATACATACCAAACTTCCTGCATTGCTTTCACTGTAAATTCTCCTGAAACTTTCTTATGGTTGACCTATGTAAAGCATTTGAATTCACTCTATCTAAAGCTATCTGTCATGTTCACAAACACATATTATGGCCCACTGAACTGAAATATCAAGTGTAATTGACTGCGTCTGCTGCAGGACTTAACGGCACAAGTTGAGCATTTGCAGGAGGAGCAGAGAGCTGAGAGGAGGAGAAGCAGTGAGGAAGCCCTGCAGTGGCACAGAGAAAAGGTTGGAGAGCAGCCAGGATGGCTTTATTGTGTCTAAACTGGAGCACCCTCTTGTGACCATATATGAGTAGAACAAGTCTTTTCTTGGCATCATCTGTGTTTTTTTGTTTCAATCAGACTAAAATGCTGGAACTGTTCTCCAACAGGCTGGATGTCATGCACTGCCATCAGACTTCCAGTGAGTCTAGTAGCATTTGCTGACATTTAAAAAGACTGCAAAATTATTGACTTTTGTGCAAAATACAAGTGCTATGTAACTCTGAACAGCATTGCAAGAGCTGCATATGGCCAGGCAAGAAATTGGGAAAGTCCAAGAAATGTTGACAGTATCACAACAGGAGCAGCAGGAAGCTGCAGAGGAAGATGAAAACTCTGAAAACAAAGAACTCACAACTGAACAAAAAAATGAGGTGGGCGTAATGTTTTTTGCCATTAAAACAAATAAACCAACTAAACTAAAAAACAAAACAAAAAAAAACTTCCATCTGCAGCTAAATATGTGGATAATATTGTAATTTTATAACACATTGATGGAAATGTTAAAAAAATCAATGGTGGGGACTGGTCCTGTAACTTGGATCTGTGCTCAGGTCTGCAATGACCTCGATCGCCCACTGGAGGAAGCTAATGCCCGTCTAGAGGAGCTGAAGGAGAGCCTGTTCCAGAGGGAGAGGGAGATCACTGGGCTGCTGGAAATGCAAAACAGCCCCATCCCTCCTGTCCCACAGCCACCTTGTAGAGTTCTCCTCACCATTGTCATACACAAGGTGCTAATCAGACATTTGTCAATTTACCAATACCAAATTGTTTGTACCTCAAATTATTTCAAACATGACATCATGTCTGTTGTACACCTTTATTTGTTGGTGTTACATTAATTTCAAGCCATAATTTCTTTACTGAAGGCTCATGAAATCTGTACTGCAGTGGCTGAAACCCAAGCTCTTTTGGACCAAATGATCAAGCATAATCGGGTGGCTCTGTCTGAAGCCAGAGATAAACTGAACTGTCTGCAAAATGCTAAACAAAGCAGCCATGATGGAAGAGAGGCTACTGACCAGGAGTGGTAAGAGATCACAGAAACTATTAAAAAAATTAAACAATTCTTGTTATTGGTTAGAATAATCACTTTATATCAAAATGGCTGGTTGAACTGAGCCACCTTTTACTGCCAAAATGTTTATTTTCCTTCACTTTACAGGTCAGATGACTATGAATCAAGTCTTTCTGTTCTGCAAGAAACCTTGAGGGAGTTTGAAGTCTGTCAAATTGCTTTAGAATGCATCAAATCTGGGGAAAGCCCTGCAATAAGTGGTAAGCATTTTACATCACTTGATTTTGTTAGTTTCAACCAATGGTGTTTGATGAATTACTACACTTACATGTAGTCTGTGCCTTAAATGTTCAGTTTCCATCTTATGATCATTATATATTACTTATAATAAGTCTTTCATACATCAGCTTTACCAAAATACCATGTTCTTTTGAATGCTCTTCATTTAGCTCATTAAGTGATGATGCATCACTCATATCTGAGGTTAACATATAATTTCTGCTCAGACTGTGAAATCTTCGAGTTGGAGGACATCCTGGGACAGGAGACTGTCCTAAACGCAGGAGGAGTAAAGCAATTCGGCCAGCAGCTTCTCTTGCTGCAGGACCAGGTTAATGTTTAACACACCTCACAGTTTCAACTGAATTCATGTGCAGCTTTTTGTATTGCAAAGGACTGTGGATAAATGTTCTTGTGCTGTGCATGTTTTGCTGTCATAGCTGTGTTTGATTATGCTTTTATCTCAAGCTAAAGCAAGAAAAAGAAGAGAAAAATAAAATAATTGAGAACTATACCTCAGAAAGGACAATGAGGAAGAAATATTATAATATGGTGGAAGACATGAAAGGTATAGGAATGCTTCTCAACCTCCATGCTGCATGTTTGTTAATTTTTTTAGTAAAGATGGGACTGTTATAAAAATTTAAATGTTTCACACGTGTGTGTTTTTTCTTATAGGTAAAATTAGAGTGTTTTGTCGAGTTCGTCCAGTGACGAGAAGCGAAGTCACACAAGGTGGGGCCATTGTTGTGGATAAATTAGATGATTATTCTGTCACAGTGGAAACTCCTCGTGGACTCAGGGAGTTTCAGTTTGACAAGGTGTTTAATGCTGAAGCGTGTCAGGAGGAATTGTTTCAAGACAGCTACAGGTGATGCTAATTACTCACAATCAAACAATAATATAGCACAGTAACAATGAAATAGTAATATGACACAAGGTGCCCATTTTAGTGCTGTCAGCTCTGTGACTAAGAAAAGATTTCTGTCATAGGCTGATCCAGTCGGTTATCGATGGATACAATGTCTGTATCTTTGCATATGGCCAGACGGGCTCAGGGAAGACCTTCACCATGGTGGGAGACAAGGATCAAAAGAACCCAGGGATCATGCCCAGATCTTTCAACGCCATATTTGATATAATACGAGAAAACAGCGCTAAGTTTGACTTCAAGGTAACAGACAGTACATCACCATCTTAATTAAACCTTGTACACTGCCTGGCCCAAAAAAAGTTGCAACCAAAAACAAACAAAAAAATGTCACACATTAATATTTTGTTGGACCACCTTTAGCTTTAAATACAGCAGACATTTGCTGTGGCATTGTTGCAATAAGCTTCTGCAACGTCACAAGCCCAGTGACATTGTACCAATTTGCATTCATTTTTCAATAAGATCGTGTACTGATGGTAGACTCCGATGACTCTGCAAAGCCTTCTCCAGCACATCCCAAAGATTCTCAATGGGGTTAATGTCTGTGTAAAAATGATGTCTCATGTTCCCTAAACCACTCTTTAACAATCTGAGCCGGATGAATCCTGACATTGTTACCATATAGCCATGCTTATCAGGGAAGGAAAAGTCCATTGATGGAACAACCTGCTCATTCAGTATTTTCAGGTAGTCAGGTGACCTCATTCTTTGGGCACATAATGTTGCTGAACCCAGACCTGACCAAGTGCAGCAAACGTGGGTCATAGTACTGCCCCACCTAGGTATGATCATCACTTCACCTGCCTCTCTTTTTACTCTGATTTACATTGTGCATTTGTAAGCGTTCTTACTTTCACTATTAAATATAGCACTGAGTTAAACTGGAGTTTTTCTTTTTTTTCTTCTTTTTTTTAACCATCTGCTTTCCCCAAGTGTTCAAGTGATCATTAATCATCATTTAAGATGTTTAACCTGACCACGTTTCTTCCTGGAAGATTGTGGTTTCTTACTATCCTTCCAGTTTTAATAATGCACTTCTTATTGTTGTCTTCCACTTCCATCTTCTTTGTCCTTTCCTCCTTCTTGTGCTTCCTTATCCTTTTTCTTCAGGTCTCAGCCTATATGCTGGAGCTGTACAACGACAGACTGCAGGACCTCTTAGTGAGCCAAGTTGGTGAGGTTCATTCACAGACTAAATCCAATGGTCAGGCAAGGCGGGTGGAGATCAAAAGGAACAGAAAGGGGGTTGTTTTTGCCCAAGGAGCAGAGACAAAGGAGGCTTCCAGTGCCCAGGAGCTTTACGCTCTGTTCCAGCAGGCCTGTACCAACAGACACATCTCTGCCACCAGTGAGTCTGTATATTGCAATGTCACCCAGTTCAAACAGGGTCGTGCTAAATGGTTTGGATTAATCCTGTTAGTTGCAGTTAGCGTGAGACAGCTATGAACATAATTACTGGATTAAGAGGTGATTGGCGGAGCATCCATTTACTGCAGGAAGAACACCAAAATTATTTTAATAAATTGGAGGATTCAATAATAATTTATTTCTTCTGATTGTGATTGTGTGTGTGTAAAATTGGAAATTAAGCTCAACAAGTCAGGTTTCAGTATCATTTCTTCTTGTGTATATTTCTCAAGAAATGAATGTGGAAAGTTCCCGCTCCCATCTTATTGTTGGCATCATGGTGGAGAGCAGGAATCTTACTAATGGGAGTATAAGCTTTGGCAAGCTGAGCCTTGTGGATCTGGCAGGGAGTGAGAGAGCAGCCAAGACTGGTGCCAAGGACCACCAGCTCAAGGTTTGCTTACATGTTATGCATTAACTGAGCATTCAAGTGAGTGAAGTAATTGATAGTGTCACATGTATATCATGGCCTCCTCTCCTCCCTTTTTCAGGAGGCAAACTCCATCAACAAATCTCTGAGTGCCTTGGGAGATGTGATTTCAGCTTTGTCTGCAGATCTGCCCCATGTGCCATACAGAAACAGCAAGCTGACACAGGCATTAACACTGATAATTCAAAATGATCCACTTTCTATACAACTCAGACTAAGAAAATTGCAGCATTAAACAAGGAGCTGCATGTCCATTTTTCATGTATGAAATGTGTGTAAACTAGGGTGATCAAATGTCCTTTTTTACCTGGGCATGTCCTCTTTTGAGAGTTAAAAATGCTTCCAGACAGAATTTTTAAATCGTCCGGGATTTTGCTCAATCTCAGCATCAAATGTCTTTACATCTCATTTGCGTTGCATTTTACGTCCCACACTCATTTATTTTTATCCACTCAGACAACAAGCAACGGGAGAGGGAGAGGGAGAGGGAGAGGGAGAGGGAGAGGGAGGGGAGAGCCCCAATGCCGAGTAGCTCTGTGCAAAACTGTGGAAAAAGTGTGCGTGACTCTTCTTCCACGTAGACCATTAAACTTATTCCCGGTGAGAGGGTTCAACTCCCTCACTGTCAAAAACCTTAATAGGACGAACTAAAGACAAGGTTCATTTTTTGGACTGATGGCTTTGACAGCTTGGAGAAGAAGCTGTTCAGAAGTTTTAGAAAATATACAGTAGAAATGAGGGCTAAATGTAGGCTAAATTTTTATCTTGGTCGTGATGTATGGAAAGCTCAATGCATGGCATGCATAAGGTGCTGGAACCTCTTATCAGTTCTGCATAAAGAAATAGG
>JBAMHW010000012.1:22601697-22614273 GCA_037177495.1 Rhadinocentrus ornatus | reverse complement strand
CCTTGCAGGTGTTTCGAGTTAATTAGACGATTCAAGTGATTAGTTGAATAGCCTACTAGTATACTTTTTCATGATATGAAAGGGCAAAACATTTAACAGAAAAACACTCGGTCCAAATTTCTTCTCCACCACTCTAAAAGTAGACTGAATGACACAGTCTTCTTTTTTTTTTCTTTCATATATTTAGGCCTACAGTCTTAGAAAAAAAGTGCTGCCTATGACCATACAAGGTTCTACTGTCTTAAATTAAATTTATGCAAATTGTTAAGTTCTTTCTCTGAACTTTGTCATGAACCTTTCAATGATAACAATTTCCTGATGCATCTTTGCAACAGATTAGGAGTCCAGATCTGCTATCAGCAGAACTGATAAGGTGATAATTGGTTATGTTATATCAGTAACTATCATCTTATTACACATGGCACTAAGGATGTGGTTGGTGGTAGATTTCTTTTCCTGTACGGTCCATTTCTCTCATGGTACCAACTTTAATATTCAAACAGTTCATAACTTTCTAACATTGTCTAATTGTTACCATAGCATCGGAATTAAAACACAGAACTCCAATTGAAAGCAGAGAAATAATGAAAGGTTCAATTTCAGCTGAATCCTCATTTCCCATGAGGCTTTGTGGTCCAAATATGTTGAGTTTTGAAAGTAGCCCTGCCCCCTCTGACAGAAATACATGTTCAGTTTTCTTTGCTAATCATTATTATTACACTGCACGATGTAGAAAATTATTAGAAACAGCGTATTTGTTTAAGTAGTGAGACTAATCTTATACGACACATAATGATAATTAGTCACTATTTAAAAGTTTATGTTAAAATAAAATCTGGGTCAAGAGTGTAAAAATCTGAAATTTCATGTCTTGTCAGTAAAATGAATTGATGAGAGCATTCCAGACACATGCATTAAAAATACTTTCTAAAAGACGAATATTTGAGGGTAATGATTACCTTAACACACATACTTTAACTAGGCCTTGAAGAACCTTTACTCACATAAATGGGTTCTCTGCATTAAAGGGGTTCCTATAGGATATATTTTGTATATATATATACATATATTTTATCCTGAAAAAAAAGAAAAGAAAAAAAAGAGTTGTTTAATGTAGACAATATAGATTCAGTAAAAAGAAATATGAGTCCATTGGACACAAAGCTCTTAAAGGTGAATTAAGCTCTTTGTGATACTCTACTAGCTTTGAATGTGGACACATTTGCATGCATGGTCATAATGCCACATATGATACACCACACCACACCCCAAAAAAACCTCCCCTCTACTAAAGTGTTGTCTTTTTCACCAACTTAAATCTGGTCACCCTAGTGTAAACTGTGTTCCTCTCCTTGTCACTTTTAGGTGATGCAGGACTCCTTGGGCGGAAACGCCAAAACCCTCATGATTGTCAACATCTCTCCTTCAGAGTGCAATATTGATGAGTCTCTGACATCTCTCATGTAAGAAATAAAGAAAGAAACATTCAGTTTTTCTTTTAATTGTGAGACTAGCAAGCTAATGAATAACACCTGAATTTGTAGTTATGCAACAAGAGTTAAGGCCATAACCAACAACGCTCAGAGAAATGTGGAAAGCAAAGAGATTGCACAGCTAAAAGAGGTGATGGCCACAGCAATCTGTTGCAGTTGTGCCAAAACATCAATTAAATAAATCATTTGATCTGCTGGAAAACAAATGAATAGGCATTCAACTGGGTTCTCTTTTCTTTTCTTTTTTTCTGATAGGTGATCATGAAGCTTAAATCTGGACAAACAGTGGACGATGGCGATGTTTAAACTGTGCTATACAACACAATGCAGTCTTGTGTGTTTTAAATACACTGTATTTATGGACTACCACATAAATCATAGAAAATACCTTAAACGTTACATTTGATCCCTTTATCGGAGGGTTGACATCATACTGCAGTCTGAGACGGTTGCATTTAGAGGATTGTGTGCTATTTCTTAGGAGTTGCTTGCATGGGTTTGCCCCACGTCCAACTGAGTGATTGGAAGTAAATTTGCCTTTCTACTTTGTGTGGTGAAAGACAACACACCTGTGGCCCAGTTATGGCTGAGAAATGAGGTGTTCTTTATATGGATGGGTTTGATTCATCTCACTGTGAGAGATTGTGGTGTGTACTGGTTTGCTTGTTTTTGGCTCAGACTACAGCCATCACAACCTTCTCTGGTGATTAGGGATCTTTTCCCTGCAATTGGGCCCACTTTTAATTATCACGTTTCTCTAATCTATACTGTGGGCCCAGTGAGTGGTCTTTGTTTGTTAAGCCACACTGCAGCAATGATTCCTAACTTTGCGTGCCATGTTTTATTGGCTGCTTTAGATCAGAGGCCACTCAGCACATGTTGACCGTAATTTGTTATTCTTCTTGACGACCATGGTTTATACTGTACTGTGAGTCAGTGAACTAGAACAAAGTGAGAGACAATGATCCTTCAATACAGCATCATTACTGTGTATGACGTCTGAAAGGCCTTTTTAACATTAATGTGCAGTTTTACTGCATTTCCACAAAAAGATTTAAATACCAGGAAGCTTCTTTGAAACAAATATCACCAAAGAGTAGGCTAGCTGAACAAATATCTTTATTCATTAAGTTTAGCTCATTGCATGTATTTAGAAACGTAGTGGAGAGTTAAACATTTCTACAATATATACATCAGCCACAAATTGGACATTTAAACAAAAAAAGTCAAATATTTTGCAAACCAATGATGTTTCAAATGTGAACATTTAGTACTCTGCTTAATGTATATACAACATCTACATCAAGCATCTGATTATGTGTTAACGGTAAGTTAACAGTAAATCTTCTATATGGATTTATACATATGAATAAACATTATCCATTCAAAGTAAATCTGCAACTTCATCAATTTACTACCAATCTCATAAAACCAGATTACAACACCTATTAACAGGGTTACAAAAGGCATGTCCATTTAATGCTCTGATACATTTCAGTTTGACTTATCTAAATGTAGCATGACAATGGTGAATGTTTAACTAGTCTAGTTCTTCCTTTGAACATGTTGTAAGTAGATCTTTGTAAACTTAAAAAAAATTGTAAAAATTGAGATATACCAGACATAATGTGAAAATTTCTTAATTTGTAGATGTTTTTAGAAAGATGTTTGGATATATTGTTTTACATGCTTTAATTCTATAATTCTCTCTACTGACAAATGTCACTGACAAAGTGCAAATTATTTAGCTTATTTCTTTACTTCCCAACATTCCCATCGAAAACTACAATAATGTGCTCTGTGATATTAAGGGTTGTTAATCTTTTTTTTTAAGGTATTTTTTTATGTTTGCAACCATGAATAGAAAAAACACTAAACTGTTATTCTCTGCAGATATTCCTCACAAATCCCTTGATTTGTCAAGAGGTTCATGAAGATACCAGCTTTTCTTTAATCATTGAGTAAAAGAACGCAGAGGGAGGATTTCACTGAAAAAGAACAGATAAAAATTCAACTTTCCTGTGTATAATTTTTGGTTTTCTTTTGAGGCTAAAATTTTCATGAGTTATTCTGCCTGATTCCTCCCTAGCTCACACATGACAAGCAGATTCGTCATTTTCATATTTTATTGCACTCTTCTTTTTCCTTTCAAATTTCTAGGACTGTTTCTGATCTATGTGTTAGGAAGAGACTGATGGGCAAGGAGGAAAATGTTCAAAAAGATGAAGGACTACTTTATCTTTCTATATAATACAGCATATTGTGTGTTTAAATAGTGTATGACTCGAACTACAGCAAGTGCAAGAGAAACCAAAGATGACTGAGATGAGAAGATTGAATGAATTTAATGGAAAAAACAGACATGAAAAGAAGAAAATACATGAAAGAGGAAGAAGAGAACAAGTCAGAGTGGATACATCTAAATTACAATAGTTGTGGGTGTTTCAGATCATCAGAATAAAAAACACCATACATCTCCATTACACACTGTTAAACTAGAAATTAAAACTTTTCTGATCTGTGAATGTACAGAAGAACTTTGAATTTAGCAGACCATCTGAACAAAAATTGCATTTTTACAGCGACTTTTGATGAGGGATGCCTCATCTCTGTGGGTGTTGGGTTTTCTAGGGTCTAAAATCTTGCAGAGATTGCGATCCTGTATGGACGTGGTTTCATAGTCAGACCAAAGTCTGTGCTCAAATCTAGCTCCTGACCGGGAACATTTTCAATCCTCAGGCCATGGAGTAGAGTGGTGAGAAAGACAAATATCTCTAGACGTGCAAATCTATCACCGAGACAGCGCCTCTTTCCCATACCGAAGATGAGAACTTTTTCTGTCAGCTCCTTGTTAAGTTGTCCAGATGGACCCAGGAAGCGGTTAGGACAAAATGTGTCTGGGTCACTCCAAAGATCACTGATTCAGAGAGAAAACACAAAGATCAAGACAGCAGTTAAAGACTTTTTTATAAAAAGAAGAAAGAGCTTTGCAGATTTTCACACAAGCCAAATTAAAATTCACAGTTCCTGATTATTGTTTGTTGTTACTCACTTATCATGATTTACTTGATATTGGTTAACAAAGACACAAGTATCTTTGGGAATGAAATATCCATTCAAGGTGGTGTTTCTTGTGGTGCTGAAGAGAGGAAAATAAGTGGAAAGGTATGATACCATTATATGCATTGTAAATATGAGTGCACTGCAAATAAAACTTCTATCTTACCAGTGAGGTATAGTAAAAGGGACATATGAAGCGTGACGGAACACTTCATTTATGAATGCTTCAGTATAAGGCATGTTGGGCTTATCTGAAAACCTGGGCAGTCTTGTCAAGCCTATGTGGTCATCTTAAAAACACAAAAAACACGAACATGCATAAATATAAACATAAATATATACATTTTTGCATACTCAACTTTAAAAAAAAAAAAAGATTCTTTGTAAATGTTGTGTCTCTGTTGAGTTTAAAACAATTTACAACTTTGTTTCCAAAAGACTTGGGATGCCAAATTAAATGTAGATGTATAAAATGGCCCTCTCATAATTTTTTCAGCCCATGCTGTTCCAGTACCAGAAACCCACACAATGCCCAGTAAGACAGCCTCTCAGCTAATTGTATTAATTACCTTTTTCTTGTAAGTGATGAATAAGTAAAGAATGTTTAATTATGCGTTGAGTGCCTTGCGTGTTACTGCCTTTGTGTCTCTCTGGAACTCATTCTTCCTGTCACCTCTCAGTATTTCCCCCTCTCCCCCTGTCACTGTGAGAATGCAATGTGCTTTAGAGCAGACAGCACCAGTTCAATCAGCCTGCTTCAAAAGCACTTCTGATGTCAGCAAATTGGACTCATCTTTTGTGAGTTTCTGTGGTGACTGTCGAACTCTGTCTGTCCAAGAAGGACAGTCAGGCTGGGCATTGTTGCGCTTTGATCAAATTGATTTTGACTGAAATATTTCAAATCAGAGACATCACAGACACCTGGCTGCTCCTCTTTATATGTATTTTCAATTCTTATAAAAAGTTGGAGCGATGTATAAAATATGAATAAAAACAGGATGCAATGATTTGCAAATCTTAAAAAAACAAACAGATTTTCTTCTCAGAAGAACATTGAAAGCATTTCAAATGTTGAGAATAAGACATTACGCTATTTCATAAAAATATTAGCTCATCTCAAACATAAGGAGTGTCACTTATCAAAAATCATGTTGAAATAATTAAGTTCACTGGCAGCCGGACAATAACAAGAGTTTAGAAATAAAGCTGGGCAGAGGTTCAAAAATCTGCAAAAAAAAACTGTGTTTACTACTTGTGGGACAATTTTAGAAACATCTTCCTAAAGGTAAAATTAGAATATTCCATAATCTACAGTGCATAGTTTCATCCAAAGATTCACACAAGCTGGAGAGATCTCTGTCAGCAAGTATTGGGTGCTCATGCTCTCTGGGCCCATGAGCGTGGGTTCATAAACACTTTCCCCTGTCTGTGAACACAGTTTATTGTGACATCTGCAAATGCAGGTTAAAGTTCTAACTTGCAAAGAAGAAGCAATATGTTAACATGAGTCAAAAAAACAATTATTCACCCTGGATTTTGTTACATCCTGTCAAGCCAGGGTTCCCCAGTCAACGCTCCCCTTGATCCTCCACACCTGCCCTTGATCCTCACTCCTGTCAACCTTATTAGTCACACCTGTCTCCCATCAACTTCCCAGTCCTTACATTCCCCAGTTCAATGTCCTTCCCTGTTGGACTTAATCTACACACCAAAAGGACTCACGCCCTCTCCCGTCCAGGCTTCAAGGATTCCTTATCTCCAGTATTATTACCGGTAAGAACCTGCCTCAATTCTCAAAGTATATAATAAAGAGATATTAACCTGCTCTTGTCTCTGAGGAGTCCATGTGTAACAGATATATTTAATTCATAGTGGACTGAGGCAAAGTGGAAAACTGTTCTGTGGTCTACAGGAAATCAGAGACCATCTAATTTATCAATATCAGCAATCTGATGGTATTGGATTGAAATTGGGCCTATGGAAATGGCAGCTTGCACATCTAAAGAGGCACCATCACTGCTGAAAGGTGTATAGTGATATTAGAACAACATTATACTCCATTTAAAAACAAAAAACTTTTTTAAAGGCATCTCCACAGTGCAAGACATTTAAAAGTCTGCATAGAGTTTGCCAAAAAATAAAAATAAAACACACATGATGGACTCCCACACTATGAGAAATAAGATGCTCTGGTCTGATGAGACCAACATTGAATATTTCGGTCTTAATTCTTAACAGTGTACGTGGAGAAAACCAGCCACCTCCCATCTGCCCAATAAAATCCCAACAGTGAAGCATGGTGGTGGCAGTATCATGCTGTGGGGGTGTTTTTCAGCTGCAGGGACAGGGCAAATGGTTGCAACTGAAGGAAAGATGAGGGCGGCCAAGTACAGAGATATCCTGGATATCCTGAGGACCTCAGACTGGGACGAAGCTTCACCTTCCAACAAGACAATGGTGCTCAGCACAGCTAAAATTACAAAGGATTGGCCTAGGAACAACTTCTTGACTGTTCTTGAACGGCCCAGCCAGAGCCCTGATTTTTTTTTTTTTTTACCCTGTCCTGTCCAGCTTCCTAACATACAGAACGGCGGTCTGTGTGCCATATTTTGCCGGACAGATTTGCTCTACCAAGAAAGACGTGTTATATAAATGGCTGTTCATGATGTTTGGAATATTTGTATTTTTTTTATTTTCTTTGGTCTTGATATGTCAGTGCCGAGCCTGACAGGGAGATAGAGGAAGAGAGAAAAAGGGAAAAGGACAGAATTCAAATGTGGAAACAAAAGTTGTTTATGCTGCCTAAATCATATTAGTATTCACAAAAACAAAATAAACTACCACAGTACTAAATGATAAATAAAGAAAATAGGATAATGAAGATATGAAAAAGTACAACAGTACAGTACCTTTAGAGAGACGTACCAACACACAAACACCAGCAACATCTATTCGGAAGCAGATGGAGAGATGAGCATGTTTGTGAGCATGCACGTGTGAACGTGCATGTGTGACCATGCAACAAGGATGAAATGTGTGCTTGCAAGGGGGCCGTGACCTTGCCGCACCAAAAAGTACCAGGGGGAGACAGGGGGAAGCCCGAGGCCCCAAAGGCCGGGCAGGTCCACAGAGCAGAGCCCAGGACAGCCAAAGCAGAAAGAGCAGCGGCCCCACTCAGCCCAGAGCAGAGGGGGCCCCCAGCGCGACGGGGCAGGGGCACCGAGCAGCCCAGGGCGACGGTGAGCAGGCGCAGGGAGCACCGGGCGCTGTGGCCACCGAGGACCGGCCCCAGGGTAAATGGCACCCAGCTGCACCCCACACACAGGGGCTCACAGCAGGTACCAAACCTCTACCCGCCGCGGCCCCGAGCACGTCCCAGGACACGAGGGCGTAGGAGGACCACCAGGGCTGATAGACCCCCAAGGAATGACAAGACCCCAGCACCTCTTCCCACTACGTGATGTGACTAATCAGCGGGGTCCAGGGAGACTGAGAGTTAACTAATTGGTGTTTATTGGATGCTGTTGCAGTCTCCAGACTCGATGTGATCCAACAAGAGATTTCTGTATTGGTTAATATTTATATTTAGATTGTTTTTAGACTTCCAATTTACTAGAATAGTTTTCTTTGCCATGCATAAGACCGTGAGGACGGAGGAATCCCTTATTTAAACCCAGATAAGCATCTCCTGAAATGGTCAAATGACCTGAAAATAGCTGTTCATCAACGTTCATCATCCAACCGGAAAGTTTGCAGATGTTTACAGACTGTTATCAAAACAAGAGGGGATGCTGTGTACGGGGAAAATGGCCCTGTCCCAATTTTTTTGAGAGATGTTGCTCTTTTTTAATTTGGTATTAAAAGAAGAGCACAGTGGATAATGTGTAATGTGGATAGGAGAGATGTGTCTTTTCATAAACATAAAACATTACCTATCTCTTGATGTATTCTGTCCTGGATGTCAGGAAACTTGATCAGGTACAACAGGCTCCACTGTAAACCAGCAATGATGGTGTCAAACCCTTTGAAGAACAGAAACCACACAAATACAGTGAATAGATGGCATCCAGTGTTCATGTCATTAGCAGCTGTTAGATAATATACAGCAAATCTAACCTGCACCAAAGATATCAATGACAGTGTGAATGATCTGCGAGTTGGAGAGCAGAGATGTTTCGTTATTTTCTTCTCTGTCTTCACAGAGTGCGATCAGAGCATCTGTAATGTCTCGGATACAGTTCTGTAATTACACACATACAACATAATAGCAAATTTAACACTGAGGGTTGTTGTTTCTCTTCCATTATCGTTATTACTGCTTGAAATTCAAGCCATGTTGTTTGATTATACAGTGATTCTGATTATGTAGAAAATTAGGTTTGAAATTTAAAAGCATTAATTAGAGAAGACACAGTAATCATTATTGTATGACGCGTGTCTTCCACTGGGTTGCTAATTCCTAATTAGACTGCGTGCGAGCATTTTAGCCAATCTGCACAAGAACAAAGGTCCGTCCCAGGGCACTTGTTTGTAATTTTTGGGTGCTCCAATCACAGCTACGACTCTGAGTGCAATGCCAGATTAAATAGCAGGAAGCAAATGAGTGGAACAGATCTAACGAAAACAACACGTACAAACACGCCATCCACAACAACATGTTATTCTGAAAGTATTATTTTTTGTCTCTTAACATGTTATAAGATAATGGTATCAATCGTGCCAGAGATTTTCAGTGAGGCAAACTAATTGTTGTAATACTCAGTCAAAAGCACAATATTGTAATTTAATTATAAATAATTTTTTATTTTCCTTTTTTTTTTTGCAGCTGCCAATCGTTACAATACAAGCCTAAATTAAAAAGCAGGTTCCAAAATCCTATAAGTACAAATAGTTATTATTTTTTTGTTAAACAATCAGTTATTCAGTCTGGCGATAATTCAGCACTTGCGTTGCTTTTCTTTCCATTTAAATTACATTCAAGTCTCAAAGTGTGTTTGCAAGTATCTTTACCTTATCAAAGGTGTTGATATGTTCTTCAATCCTTCGCTCCATAAATCCATTCATTCTACGAATGTACTGAACCATCTCTCTCAGGGATGGACTCGGAAAGTAGCGAAACACAGGAAAGAAATCAGCCAAATTCCCAGCTGCAAAGATTTTCAGGACCTCGCTGTTGATGTTGACAATAGTGAGAAACTCCTTGTCATTGTGGTCATATCGTTTCCCGAAACAAAGGGCACATACAACATTTGCCACTGAGGTAACCAGGGGCATCACTGGATCTATACCCGCATGGCCACTATTTGCCTTAGCATCTTGTTCCCGAATCACTTCCACCATCTCAGCAGCCTCAGAACAAACATGCTCCTCCAAGAGACAAGTGGCCTTGGATCCTCTAGGTTCAGCCTGGGCAAAAGACCTGAGGGCATTCTTACACAGCCTCTTATGGAGCAGCCATGCAGGTCCATACTTTTCACTGAAGGTCATACTGTTCCCATCGGCTACAGCAGAAAATGTGAAAAGCTCAGGTCGCCCAGCAAAAGCTTCTCCCTGACGAACCAGTGCCTGTCTGATGGTGGTGTACCCACTAAGGATGACAACTGTTAAAGAGCCCAGATGCAGCTGAAGAAAAGAGATAAATACATAGGTAATAAGTAAGCAAATTTTCTACCAAAGTTTTTAACTCATACAAACTTTTTATACCTTAAAAACGTCTCCATACAGGAGCCTCAAGCTGGTCAGAGAAAGATGAAACTGATCTCCCATCTGGAGCAAGTTGCCAACAAGAGGCCAAGGTTTGGGGCCTGGAGGAGAGGGGAGTTTTGCATGGTCCAGCTGAGAGTCATGCTGGAAGCAGAAGAAGTATCTATGACTCTTTTGCAGGCTGATGGCCATCAGCACAAGGATGAAAACACACAGAGTGACAGTGACACTGGACAGAGAAGCGCACAGGTTCTCCTTGATGGGAAGAGCCCCAGACAAGATCAGTCCCATGTTGCAAGAGCAGATGCTGAGACAGAGAGAGAAAAGAAGCTGTTAGGGATACAAAAATAAAACCTGTCTGAAAATGAGGTCAAAATCCCCAAACTGGAACAGGGCCTGTAACACTGTAAGGGGAACAAGAAGAAAGAAAACAATTACAGAAAAGCAATTTTAATGTTTTTTATTTTTTTATTTTTACTGTCCATGCTCCGCCTCCTAACCTAGATTCCTGAAGTGCGTCGTGGTAGTTTTGCATTATCTTTATAAACAGACAAACTAAAGGACATGTTGGAGAGTAACTTTAAATTAATTTTTTTTTTTTTTTTAAAAAAATAAAGGAAACAAGAACAAAAGATAACATAACAAAAAAGATAAACATGCATTGTTCTCACCTGCGGTGCAAATTAGCTAAGCAGCCGGATAGCGATTTTGGAGAGCTCAAAAACACAAGGAGGCAGACGAAGGAGGTATAGGGCTTGTAAACCTTTTGGGTTTGCACAGGACTGGACGCCCCTCTAAACAGCAGCTGGGGCCCCCTACAGTGGGAGCTGCTGCTACTCACCCACAGAGACGCACACGGTGAGAAAGTCGGCTAATAGTTCAAGATAAACCAGGTCTCAAAGCAGTGACCGTGGTACCGATTTAACTATAGCCACTGAAACCAACAACCTAATAATATATAATCAGAGAAGTTAAAACAGTCTGTATATTTTAAGTAACCTATAAATGTAGTTACTTTAAGGGAGACAGTACTTTTAGTGGGAACTTTAAGTGGGAACAGTATGATCTTAGGGGGAAAAAGGAGATTTAGTTTGTTTTTGTTTTTTGGGTTTTTTTTTTTAGAGTAAACTAAAACTAATGTATAAGCCATTAATATACAGTTGTAGTTGAATTGCCAGAGTTACAAAATTGTGCAAGTTTAGATCGCAATCTGTACCTGGAATGTAATTTCTGTAATGTGCCACAGGGGGGCGCTGTCCATCAGTCTATGCTGAAATAGGAATCCTGTATTTATTTATTTTGTCAGGGCTTGTGCTACTTTCAGGCCACTGCGGTTTATCAATGACATTAATCCTCAAAATCAATGCTTTTGTTTGTTGATTATTATCAACCACAAATATTAGGTTCAGTTTTTTTTTTATTTTAATGGCAGCCATTCATCAACAGTTTATGGATTGAAATGTGTACAATTTGTGGAAAAATATGTAATATACACACAGTATTTACAATTTCTTTAATACTTTATAAACTGGAAAAGTTACTTGATAGCAATTCACAATGGTTAGTTTTCTCTTTTTTTTTATTTCTAGCACTCCTCAACTTTTATATTATGTCATATCTAACATAAGTTCTAATTTTCATTCTCTGCTTCCTTTTATAATGTAACTTTTTTTCCCTCTTTCCTCTTCATCCCACATTTTCCATTCCTTTTATTCCCGTTCCGTCTCTCCATCTTTCATCCCATTCATTCTTTCTTTCTTGCTCTCCATCGAACTGTGAATTTAGTTCAAGCTCAACTGTGGGACAACCGATGCTGTCAGTCCAAGCAACAGCTCCTTTGACCTGGTGGTCCACATCCTCCCCAGACCGAGGCAGCCCAGTCTCGTCATTAGCTCTGGCAGGCACACACTGACTGTGGAGCCAGACTGGATGGTAAAATGTCTAGAGTACAATGTGTTGTGTAACATGTTTAAACATTAAGCCTGACCACAGTCAACATACACAGTGATCATGTGCACATGCTCAAAATTTGGCTCAACTGGACAGAGTGAAGGGAAATCAGAACCTACTGTTTGTAATGAACAATAATAATCATAAAGCATAAATGCCACATTCAGGGACATAACATTTGGGGGAGGGGGGGGGGATGACAAGAATACAGATTTTAAATAATTTCCTAATGATCACAGCAGTAATTATATTATATTCCATAACTACTCCCCTTAATAGAGAACAAACTGTATGACCTATCTATCTATCTATCTATCTATCTATCTATCTATCTATCTATCTATCTATCTATCTATCTATCTATCTATCT
>JBAMHW010000012.1:22583013-22600672 GCA_037177495.1 Rhadinocentrus ornatus | reverse complement strand
ATCTATCTATCTATCTATCTATCTATCTATCTATCTATCTATCTATCTATCTATCTATCTATCTATCTATCTATTTAAGTGATTCCAAAAGTTTTAAAATTTTTCTTTATTTGACTTGAACATTTATCATTGCTGTCTCCTCATGACATATTTACCATGAAGTCCATATGCCTGCCTTCCCAACAGGGCTGTGATTTGCTTTGCGTGTGCAGAGGGGACCACTTAAAAATACCAAAGACAGCCCTCTTTGAATCAATTGCAAAGCTGCCTTGTTGTCTCAGAAGTGAGATAAGGTAGTTCGCTGGCTCTCCAGTCTCCTGGCGATAGAAGGAAGCAGAGAGAAGCTGCAACATGCCTGTGACCGGAGAGGAAATCCACCAAAACTCATCAGCATCACTCGCAGGTAACAAAACTCTTTAAACTTGATCTCTTGTCTAATATTGGGGGTGTTTTTACTAGTTTGTTGCAATAGCAGAACGTACAAGAAAAATATAGAAAAAGCCTCCAATGTAATTTAATTTAAAGATTGATTGTACTTGATGTGCTTGCTATATAAGGAGTGTATCTGTTGCATGGTGCAATTCTTCAAAGTTTCTTAAAAATGAGCCCATGCACAATGAAAGTCCTCACTTCTCTCTCAAATGTAAGAAAGCACACCTCTAGTATTGTTTTGTATTGGCCTGCTTCCGCTATCTAAATGAGGTCCAATTTGTTGCGAGTTATCAATACCAGCAGTTACAACCTACTTCCACACCGTCATTCACATTTTCAAACTCAAGTGTCCACACTTGAGTGTTTTGTTTGGGTTAACATGCCTATATTTACACGTGGAATTAATCTCCCTTTGTCTTTTTTAAGAAGAAAATCATGCTAACTTGAACTCCCAGCTGGGTGACAGTCATGAAAAGAAGAAAAAGTGGATTTTTGATAGTTTTGACATGATCTTATTATTTTCACACTGATATGTACCATACATTTCAGTGTATAAAATATCCCTACCGTGTAGACTGTAGGATTTATCATCTTATCTGTATTTGATCAAACCAGCCTGTTCATAGCTGGTTCAGTTACACTTTAATGCCACAACCTATAAGAGTGATGTGGAAATTCTGTGTCCAAAACAAAATTAGAAACATGTCATGTCTGCTTCCATCCATTCTTTTTTTGTAACTAAAAGAATTGATTCAATGAGATGAAAAAAGAAGAAAATGAGAATTTACTGTTTCTTAATCAGTTAGGACAATATAGTTCCTTGGAACAGCATGCTGATGCATTGAATTAAAATTATACAAGCAGGCATTACAGGGAGCTTGTTAATAATTTTAGCCAGCTGAGAACAGCTGATACACTGCACCATGTATTTAGGACTGTCTTTGATCTGCTTTTAGACAATAAGCAGGGGAGTTAACACAGGAAGGGCAAACAAAGTCTACTTGAAAAACTTTGTTTCTTTGTGTTATGTTGCTAATTCTCCTCTGGCCTCTCAGCTGTTTATTAATAACGACTGGCATGAGTCATGCAACGGCAAAAAAATCCCTGTATATAACCTCACCACAGGGGAGATGCTGTGTGAAGTGGAGGAGGCTGACTCAGTGAGTATATTATTGGATTTTTTGTCCTTTTAAATCTGCACTTGCAAGAATAAAAAAAAATAATAATGTGATGAGCTGAGTTTATAACATCAACTTACGTAATTAAGTTGATGAATGCCTGCTAAACTCAAATTCCTCACACGAAGACAAAGCAGTGAGGTGTGCAAGAACCGCTTTCCAGATGGGGTCTGTGGCGATCTATGGATGCTTCAGAAAGAGGGCGTCTACTAAACAAACTTGCTGATTTAGTACAGAGAGACCAGCTTCTACTTGCAGTGAGAAATGCACACATCACATACAGACGTGGACAAAATTGTTGGTACCCTTCGGTTAATGAAAGAAAAACTCACAATGGTCACAGAAAGTACTTGAATCTGACAAAAGTAATAATAAATAAAAATTCTATGAAATTTAACCAATGAAAGTCAGACATTGCTTTTCAAGCATGCTTCAACAGAATATTTTGTTGCACAACCTTTAAAGCCAATCACTGCAATCAAACGATTCCTGTAACTGTCAATGAGACTTCTGCACCTCTCTGCAGGTATTTGGGCCCACTTCTCATAAGCAACCTGCTTAGGGTACCTTTTCCAGGCGGCATGTTTCAGCTACTTCCAAAGATGCTCAATAGGATTTAGGTCAGGGCTCATAGAAGGCCATTTTAGAATAGGCCAGTGTTTTCCTCTTGGCCATTCTTGGGTGTTTTAAGCTGTGTGTTTTAGGTCATTGTACTGTTGCAAGACCCAAGACCTGCGACTGAGACCAAGCTTTCTGACACTGGCCGGCACATTTCTCTCTAGAATCCCTTGATAAACTTGAGATTTCATTGTACCATGCACAGATTCAAGACACCCTGTGCCAGATGCAGCAAAGTAGCCCCAGAACATAACAGAGCCTCCTCCATGTTTCACAGTAGGGACAGTATTTTCTTGATGTGCTTCATTTTTCCGTCTGTGAACATAGAGCTGATGTGCCTTAGCAGAAATTTCCATTTTTGTCTCATCTGTCGATAGGACTTTCTCCCAGAAGCTTTGTGGCTTGTCAACATATAGTTTGGCAAATTCCAATCTGGCTTTTTTTTTAAATTTGTTTTCAACAATGGTGTCCTCCTTGGTCGTCCCCCATTAAGTCCACTTAGGCTCAAACAACGACGGATGGTGCGATCTGACACTGATGTTCCTTGAGCTTGAAGTTCACCTTTAATTTCTTTAGAAGTTTTTCTGGGCTCTTTTGTTACCATTCGTATTATCCGTCTCTTTGATTTGTGAAGCAAATCAGCAGGCCCATAGCGGTCTGTTCTTTAACCCAGGCCAGTGCTGTATGGCTAGATCCAGGGTGTTTGTAGAAGAGCCAATCTATGAGGAGTTTGTCCGCCGCTGCCTGGAGAGGGCCAGATCCAAAGTCCTGGGAAACCCACTCTTACCAGGGGTGGATCAGGGACCACAGGTATGACATAGTCTTCTTTATTTGCCAGCTGCTTCAGTTTAAGCTGAAAGACTTATTAATAACGGCAACTGTTTGCTGGTTTCTGTAGAATAATCAGAAGCTGTTTGATAAGATAATGGAGCTGATAGAGAGTAGGAAGAGAGAGGGAGCTACTCTGGAGTGTGGCAGGACCCCTTTGGGTCAAAACGGACTTTTCATCCAACCCACTGTCTTCTCAAATGTCACCGATGACATGCACATTGCCAAAGAAGAGGTACTCTCCACTATACTTTAATGGATAGATGCAAAATATGTAGGGTTTTGTACTATCTCTAAATTTACTCCCTAAATAACATTTTCATGTTGGGTTCCACATTTTCCTCCTATACTTTCTCAGATATTTGGTCCAGTGCAGCAGATCATGAGTTTCGGTAGCATTCATGAAGTCATCGAGAGAGCAAACGCCACACACTAGGCCTGCCAGCAGGAGTCTTCACTAATGACATCAACAAAGCATTGTATACTAGCTGTTTTACACCACCTCATTTTCATATGATTAATATACCAACTTGGATTTATCTTGTTGTTGTTGTTAAAGTTAGTTGAAAGAAGTTTTTTTTATGTCAGCATGTTCAGAGATACAACTTTTTAAAGAGTTGCCAAAATGGCATATTTTAATTATTCTTATACAAAAATGGAATGAATTACAAAATATTTACATAATTTCAAATTAAATCAGTAATCTGTGCATTGATCGAGTTCTTGTCTTGCTAGATATCCGTAGGCTACTATAAGTTACTGGTATGTTTTTTGTTTTTTCTTGTTTGCTAAATACACAAACAAACAGTGGTCACACTGCAGTAATTACAGACTTTTTTTGTTTTCTTTAATTGAAATCAAGCAAATTAGCATGTATAAAACTTTTTTTTTTTCAATTCTGAAATATGTAATGATGTTATGTTTTCGTTTGGTAAATTTGTTAAATTTGTATGTCTACACTTTTAAATATGTGCATGATTTTTCTTTTAACATATAATAAAATGTAGCCATTAAAAAAGCCTTTATTATTGCAGTGACTCATACATCCTCCTTATATGACTGTGACTGTGGCAGTCTTGCTAGTAGAGTCCTGTTGTTTATGGTAAGCTGGTAGATTTTATCTTCTTGGAGGTGCACCCCGGCCTCGGCCAGGTCCAGGCCGTAGACCCTCTGGGTTTCCAGGAGGCACCCCTCTTGGCGCAGGGCTACGGGTCACTGGCCTTCTTGGGTTTGGGGCAGCCAGCGACACTTCCTTCTGTAGATTAACACCTTTTCCTGCTGTACCTGGCTTTATTTTGGGAGACTTGCTGTTCCTCTTAGTTACCTCATCTGAGACGATAGAAGGAGAGTAAAAAGTGGATTGGAAAGTTGGCATGCACAAACAAAACATGATAGATCATGACATATGTACAGTATGTGTAATATAAGTGTGTGAGTGTACCAAGAGGTGGATCTTCCTCAGCTGGAGGTGGTATGAGAGATTTGTCTGGAAGAAGGTCCTCCAAGTCTTTCATTACTTGATTAGTGGTGTCTTTGTTGTTTCTGCGGTTCTTCTCCTCATCGCGAGCCTGCATCATCCAATTAATCAGACAGTGAGTTTGCTGATATAGAAGGCAAAATATACTTTTGGAAAAAGAGAGAGAAATAGAGAGAAAACTACACTCATACTGACCATTTGCATTTTCTTTTTAAGGTCAATGTTTGCTTGTTGGTAAGCTTTTGACACCGTGTTCAGGTAATAGATAGCCAACCTGTGGTACAGTAAAATGTGTTAAAGTAAAATTCATTATGAAGAATCACATCAGCTCTGACAAGAGTCATACTGTGGTCAGACAGCAATAAACAATTAACTTAAAGTCCTCCTGGCAGCTTTTTGTAGCTCCAAACTGCATTGGCTCCTCTGATGCATATAAGCCACAGTCTGCAAATGAGTAGGAAGGACTGGTAGTCAAGACCTTCTGAAGCTGCAGGTGATGCTTTGCAGATTTAAAGCAGAAATTTTTACTCATTGCATTCAAAGGCTAATTTTGCTCATGACCACATAAAAAAAATACATTATGGACAAAATAACAAGGTTGGGAGCCTTTTTTTTTTGGAGGGAGATCTTTAAGTTTTATTACTTTCATTGATTTCATGCTCATATTCTGCAGTTTTACATTCAGCAATTTTGCATTTTGCTATGCTAAACCAAAAAAGAATCCCACAGGATAACTTTGATACCCCTGTGATGTGTTATAAAAGAAGACCTGTATCATTGAAGTTTTTGTACATCAGATGGTATTTAAATCATACTCACACCATAAGGAGGACAGCAGGCATGATGAGTCCAGGATTTGTGGCGTATGTAAAAATGTTCCCTATGAAAGCTGGTAAATCCTTTTCTATAGTCTCCATAATCACATCATACATCTTGTCCTTTCCACTGGGGGAGACATAGATTAAATGCTGTACAATCTTGCATCTAATCTTTGTTTTAAACACATTAATCAAATCACAATTTAACAACAGATATGTGTGTTTGAGTGGGTCGCCAATAGAGTGCAGATGAAAATTATCTTGAAACTTTTAACAAATTCTGCTTTATCTTTATTTAATTGTTAAACTTTGAACAAAATAAACTGTTAATGTTGTTAATGAACAAAATTTGACTAATATATTCTATGACAACATTCAGTCATCCAAAAGTGTTCCAGACATTAGCTGTGTGGGCCTCCCATAGAGTATATACACTGTACAATCTATATATATATATATATATATATATATTTCAATTACAATTTTGTAACACTCAATATTCCATCTTTATCCTGTACTATCTAGCTCTACTCACCTGAATGGCCCACAGTCAAAGGATGGGGGCAGAGTCATCATGGTATAGACAACAGGGAGGAGGCTAAGGAACAGCACGAGCAGCAGAAGGCCCATGTAGAAGTTGTTGGAGCCTGAGGCCTTAAAAACTCGCTCATGAGGAACATTAGATGCCATCACCGCCCAGCACTGGAAGTACATTGAGGTCAGAAGACGCAACACGTTCACACCAATCAGGCCAGGAGCATAAAATGCTCCCATCCTAGGGAAGACAGCAGGAATGGCAACATTATTTCAAAATTACTGTAATATTAGCTAATCTTGGGCAATTGTTTTTTAATCTAAAGTTTTGTAATTAATTATTTAATGCAATTTGTGGTAAATTTGTAGCAGTTTGAGTTCAACATCAGCAGCCCTACCTATTAGATATAAAGAAGTGTGGACTCCACATTCAGTTTTTAACTTATCGTAGGTCCACAGGCAACAGATAACAGGAAACAGGTGCTGTACTTACTCATCAGTCTCATTTATATATAAATAAGACTAAATACAATCAAGCATGCATCTCTTTAGCAATTCACCATATCATTCCTTGATTGAAGACAAGCCCGAGTACATTTCCACTGATGTCAAACTCTGCATATGATGGCTAGAAAAAAACAACAACACAACATTATGATTAGCATGTTTGCCTGAACTAATAAACAGCAGGTCGATACACTTTCCATGTGCTGCTCCCTTTGTGTGGGTCTCTCTCTCTGTAATTAAGTTCTCGTTGCAGTCTCCTGTTTCCCTCAATGCTTGTCTTGTCAGATGTCTTTGTATGGTGTCAGGTTGACTTGGATTCTAAGTATGCTGTACGTCAATAATACAGGGGTCATACAGTGATATAGACACTCATCACACTGATACACCTAGCTGAAGATCTCATTCAGCAACATGCATCCAGGTACAAGCAGCTCAAATGTCTGACTTTGAAGTAAACAGCAAGAACACAGAACAAAAGTATCATGTTTTCTATTAATCTCATTTAGCTATAAAAAAAACAAAAATTAACACATACAACTAATGCAAAGACATCTAAACCCACACAAGTACTCACAAATCCGGCCTCCAGGTCCCAGCACCAGCAGTAATTGAGGAAGCGGACAATGAGGGCTCGAGCAAAGTCACCAATCAGAATAGTCAAGAAAGTTACCTCCACATCTGACACAGTTAGTTTCATAATTTCCTACGAAGGGAAAAGAAGGATAAGAAAGAAAAAATCCAAACTGAAATATCTGATTAAATATTTGGCTATCGTTTAGTTTTATTAAATAGTGTAAGGTACAATTCTGTGTACATTTGACAGTGTATAATACCACTACTGACTATTCCAACTGCAGTCTCCCAGCAAGGTCCTCTGATAACATCCGCTGGATGTATATTTGGAGGAGGTACGTCGGTTGTGTTGTAGAAGGAGCTGTAGTTGGCATAATACTGATTCAGAGTCCATTCAGTCTCATTCTTAATCAACTTCTCACTCTCCACCTAAAGAATCCAAAGAGTCATTTATACAAAACTGGGTTTGTGTGGTACAGATCATTCTATAAAACATGCTGCAGATACGATTTAAAGCACTTGCTCTAATGGGAAATACTGTTAGCACGAGAGTTGATTTAAAGGCCTAATTATGCAATTGCACAAACCGTAGAAACAGCTAAACAGTAATCTGGCTCTTCAAGCCAAGAAAACAGTTTGCATATCAGCAATACATTGTTAGAAACATAAGATTTTTACTTTTCAGGTTTTGTGTAGATTAAAACAAAGAAGATACAAATGCTAATTAGGCTTTTCTTATCTTTCTTCATGTCTTAAGATTGTTACTTGGTTTACTTTATGTGGACAAATGCATACATTTGCTTCTAAATTTAGTACAGAGTTCAACCGATCTGCTGCTGACATATAATCTCTTAGGTGATCTAACTTTAGGCATCAGTTAATGAAAATGATTTTGCAACAGGTTAAAGTAGCACTACTGAACTTAGCATATTTTTGCACTTTGGTGCCCCCTAACAAAGGCATTATAAATCCATCTTGTCTCTTCTCTGAGCTCTGAGCCCGATGCTGACTCTGTCACTTTCTCTCTTTCTTTTCAGTTGCTGGTGTGTGAAAGGTATCTTTCATGTGATGCCCCGGACGAGAAAAAACAATTGCCAACCTGATGCTGCTGGCCAAAAATGCCTCCAGAAATAAGTTAAATAAATCTCAGTGCACCATCAAAACAAGTCAGAGAACTGAGCTTTGCTTGTTGTTTTGCTTTAAATGCACTGTACACTAATCCAGCATTTTATTAACATTAAGATCTGTCATTCTTTGACTCTTAATTAACCAAATTTCAATCAGAACCAGTTGTGTAATTAATCAGGCAACTCTGCAAATGCAAAAAATCCAATGACTCCCAAGAAGAGGCTCTAACCCTGATAATATGTTTACAGGTTAAAGTTGATCAAAACACATATCGTTTCAACGTGGAACATGTTGTTAATGTTGCTTTAATGTCTAAAACACTTTAATCTGCATTAATGTCAAAGCCAATACAAACATTTTAATCACATCTTATTAAATTGACATTTTTATGCCCTGATATTTCAGGTTTCCTTTTTAGCAAGTTGGAAAACATTTCTAAAATTCTGTTTTCACATTGTTATCATGGGGTATCAGATACACATCTATGAACAAAAAATAATTTAAATTGTGTTTGACAATGACATAAAATTTATTTAGAAAAATACTGCTTAAATTCAGTTTTATCTTATCTGACATACCTTGGCTGTAACGTCATCAAAGAGCGCAAAAAGGAATGTATAAAGATTTCCCAGAAACAGGGCAAAGATTCTTGCCAGTTGCCATTTCAGGGCAATACGAGGATGATAATCTTCCAATTCTGCAATATATTCAAACAGAGGAGGGCACAGCAGTCCCAGAAGAGACATCACAAGTTCCACCTGATACAATGGACAAGAGAGGGTAGTTACTCGTCTTAACTTTGCTTCTGCTCATTATAAGATAACGGTCTGTAATTTTGATAAAGCATGCTCAAAGAAACACCCAAATGTAAACTTGCCTCGTTCTTTTCATACCATGAGAGATCTTTTGGATCCATATTAGCAAACGTCTGAGATCGTTTCACCACATAGTAGATGAGATAACCACTGCCACAAAGGCAGCACATGATCAGAAAATTTGCTAGAACCCTGAGGAAACGTCGAAGGTGAATATTTTCATCTCTCAGATTCTCCTGTTCATCCACGATAGATTCCTACAATGCAGATGAAGTGGTCAAAAGCTGGAATAAAGGCAACCACTACAAGAAGGATGCTCTAACAAAGCTGCAAATGCTCTTCATCATTATATTGAATAATCCAAGTATAATTTTTTGCAGCAAGATATAGCTTTATTTGTTGCGGTGCCAGTGAGTTCAAAATTATCTTTCTTAATGATTTTTATGACAGTATACGTGAACTTTCAGAATATTCAGGTAAATATTTCATTCAATTTAAAAGCTAATTGTTTCAAACTTGGCAAGGATATTTCTTATATTATGTTTAAAATTCTATTATCACTTTTTTTTTCAAGATGTATAGAACAGGAGATATGTACAAACGTTCTTTGCATTCGGTACCGATTTGGTCCCATTGACTTTCATTATACCCAAACATTTTTGATATACTGCTACCCTGACGTGAATATGTTTTTCTCCAAAATACCTAATACATCTACACCTTTAACTTCAAAATACAGGGAAAGGTTTTAGGTCAGATGGTTTGACCTGTTTCTGAATGAGGACATCCTGCAGCTGATCTTGCATTTTACAAACCTGCAGGGAAGGATTGAAAGGATGTGAGTCAGAAGGAGCTGCAGGGCTACTTGGGGCTGCTAATTCTGGCAGGCATGTTCAGATTAAAGCATCGGCCAATAGCCTGTGGGACAAGGAGACAGGGCGTGCATTTTTCCAGCGACCATGTCATAAAGGAGATTATTATTCAAATTGGTACCTGAACCCAAAGAACGTATGGTTTTTTTTAAAGGTGCCCCGAGGGTTAAACTGACAGATGACTCTTTTTACACAGCAACATTATATTAAAGCTCCCTCCATTTTGGATGTCATATTTCTCAGCAGAAAAGCAATCCTTGAAATTCAAAGTCCTCCTCAACACAAATACTTGCTAACCTTGAAGCTAGTAGTAATGGAGGCGTACTTGTTGTCTGCGGTCTCAGAGTTTCCTATCAGGTAATCCCAGCTGGTGAACATCTTCCAGCTGAAGTTGAACTCTCCCTCTTCTGCCCCATCTCCTCCTTCATTTGAGTTTCGAGCCATCCTGGAAAGACAAACAGCCATCAAACATTCAGGTCTGCGCAATGTACATCTGACTTGCTCCATTTGTTTGTTTTTCATACATTCTAATAACAACCATCAGGCTGTATCCAAAGATTCCAACAGTCGTAAGCAAGTATGACAGAGGCAATCTGAATTTCAGCACCCCAATTGTTCGCTCGCTGTTGTAGTATCCATAGAACAGAAAAGAATATTTGCAGTAACCCTGTTAATGATAAAAATACAAATATTAAAACTTGCAGATGCATTTTATAATTTTGTTTTACAAGTTTAAGAACAGAGTTAACATGTAATAACATTTAACAATGTTATTTAAATCTTGATTAAAAAATATGTAAGTATGTTCACTTAGTTTACCATCTTACTATCGTAACATTCCATAATTGCATGTCATACAGTGAGACATGCTCAACTTTGGAGCATATGTTTAAGTTTCATTCATGCATTACAGAAAGCAACAATTTTCTCCTTTACTGACTTGATTATTGGGATGCTGTGCCATGCCACAGGAAAATAAAAAAAAGTTTCTGCATATATTTCATGAACTAATGAAGCTAAGATCCTCACACCAAAGTCAAATAGCACAGAGTAGTCCATGGCTGTGTCTTGTTCTTCTCTGGGGACAGTTTTCCTGGGAATAGAGCCAAAGGGAAGACCCATAAGAATCTAAACATAAGGAGAGATATGGAAATGAGAAATGAGAGTGTTGAATTTGTTTACAGCGCCTGCTACATCAGACATATGCTAACATTAATTGTGAGAAAAGCTGTACCTCAGGCATTACCACAAGGCCAAACATGAATCCAAACAGCACCAGGTTCATACCATACATCCACCTCAGAAAAAGGAAGTATGATGCCACAGATGACCCAAAATGACCTGCGATTAGACAAGCATAGAATGTGGCATCTGCAGCTTATAACAAAGGAATATAAAGATTGTTGGTCGGTTATTGCTTTTACAGATAATATCATTGTGGTACCAACTTTCTACTTCCTTTATCTTCCTTTCCCAGGGTATTAGGGCTGTTTTGAAGTTCTCAAAGTCACGATTAAACTTGATAAGTTTCTGTTTGGGGGATAATTTAAAAATACTCATTTCAACATAACCACTGGATTTATATTCAATAAATGTGCATTAAATAAGATAATTAAATGAGAACATTACCTTAGTCATCATGACTTTGAATGCATACAGCTTCCTGCCTTTACCTTTCCCAAGGGCCCCTTCAAACTTTTCAACAAACTCCTGGGCCTCCCTGTTCCACCATTCACAGAAAGAAAAAACAACATGCACCACTGAAAAGAGATCCAGTCGACCAGCACAAAAACCATAGCAAACCTAATCAGTGAATGAACTGGCTACTATGAATGGGAGGGGCAAACAACAGCTTTGGGATGGTTTACGGATTAATGATGCTTTGCATATGTTAACAGCATTCAGCAGGAACTTGGCAAGAAGAAGGACCAACAACCAAACAGCATGCATTAAACAGTGTTAAGCTCATGAAAAAGTTAAAGCAGCTCACGTATCTCATTCTCTTTGCACAAGCTTGTCTACACTGATCTTTACACGGAGAAACATCCACACTAACCTCTCTACACTGATCTTTACACGGAGAAACATCCACACTAACCTCTCTACACTGATCTTTACACGGAGAAACATACACACTAACCTCTCTACACTGATCTTTACACGGAGAAACATACACACTAACCTCTCTCTCTGGCATAAAAGCATACACTCACTCACAATCACATTAACTGCTTCAGAGCTGCAAATGCTGCCAGAACTGTCTGTAGTTGTTCCATGTTGAGAGGAAGATATCTAACGAGCTGAATTTTAGCCAGCCTTGAGTGTAGTTTGCTCTTTATTTTCCTGAGATTTATGTAGAGGCATCTCTATTGGCTGTATATAGGGATGGGCAACAACACAATTACAGTTAGAGCACACTAAAATTTACGTAAATCTCTGTGATAAGCATGAGACATCTTCTGCTTCTGCATCCACAGATCCAGCTAAGTATCCCTCAGCACACTACATTTAGTGCAGCCTCGCTCCTCTAAACTGATAACTAATCAACCAGAAAACCTAAAAGGGGAAAAATAACAGAAAGGAAGGACAGATGCTTTTGTATTCAGTAAAATGGGAGAGTGGTAGCCCAGTGGTTACAAAGGTGGGTTTGGGTCTGGAGAACCTGGGTTTAAGTCCCCGTGCTGGCAACTAAGGTAAAAACCACTGTGGGCCCCTGAGAAAGACCCTCAACCCCTGATCGCTCCCCAGGCACTGTAATCTGGCAACCCACTGCCCCTAGCAACTAGGATGGCTCTAGATGGCCTCTAAATGCAGAGAAAGAATTTCCCAGCTTGGGATAAATAAAGTAAAATAAAACAAAAATAAAAAATGACAATAAACAGATTAATACAATGTGCAAACTACATCTAAAGATAATAGGTTGGTTTTACGACCTGAAAAAGTATCAGCCCAGTGCCTATATAGAAAGCATGAAATGTGGGCTTGTGCAACTCGTCTTGCAGTGCAACTATAACAAATATAAAAAAAATAATAAAAAATAAAAATGGCATCACATCACTTGTGTCTGCAACCCCAATATGACAAATATTTAAAACAAAGCAAAGTTCATATTTAGAACTAAGACATTATGACTTTTGTGGTCATTATTAGTATAGCCTACTTTTGAATTGACAGCCTTAAAAAACTACATTGCGATCAATATCAAGATTAATCAATGTGAAAAAAAAATTGTGATTTTTTTGTTTGTTTGGTTTTTTTTTTGCCATATTGCCCAGCCCTACCTGTGAATTTCATGAAAGCACATACAGTATGCTAAAATCCAGCATTCTGATCAATTTCAGGTTTTAGATTTTAAAGACTATAAAGTAATTTTATCTTTATCTTAAACAGGAAACTTGCAAGGACATTTTTGCAAAAAGTTTGCTTATCTTTTTGTTCATCCAGAGTAGTTTTACCTGCCACATCACAGTCAAAGACAAGTAAGAAACAGCAATGAAGTAGCAATGAGCAGTTTTAATTATGAATGAGTAACATCACATGTTCATGACATGAGTGATGGTGGATAATGGGGGGAATTCTCAGCCAAACAAAATAACAAATGATCAAAAGAAAAAATGCAGCAGCAACCAGAAATTACAGAAACCTCAGGCAAAGATCAGAACAAGTAACATCTGGTAATTGAGTTAGCTTTTGTCTTTACTTGAGCAGTAAGAGTCTCCTCTTCATGCGCCAGGGTTTGCTCCTTAATGTCGCGATCAGTTTTTTTTTCTCCTCTACCTGTTCCTTCAAAGTTGCAATCTCACCCTCTGACAGCGAATCTTCATCATTCTCAGAGGAAGAAGAAGAACTGCTGAAGCAAAATAGACATCACTTGCCAGGAAACCTCGACATGAGGAACTACATTTAAAAAAATTGTGCAGCAGCAAATAGAAACTATGTCAACACCAACAAATTTTTAGATTAGGCAAGACCAGCAGTTCAATGAATTTCAACCCTTAGACATCCCAACCAATGTATGAAATCTTTAATGATTTTCTTTTTCTTTTTACGGCTGGGAAACGGCCAACAAAAGGGTAGACAAGTCGCAAAAAAAGACGTCTGTGTCATGAAAAATCTAATAACTAATTAATTTAATTATGTACAAGTAAATGCTGTAAATTTTAAAAGAATTATGTAATTAAATGCATTCAGCTGCCCCTGAAACCTAATTAGTAGAAAATTTGATTAGCTGGTAACTGGTAATCTATACCAGTCACAGTGACTGGTGATTTAAAAAACACTCTCATTAATAAATAGCCAGACATGGTTGGCTAAATTTTTAGACTGCAGCACCTATTGAAATGCTAGAAAGATATTGTGTCTCAGGGAGACATGCTCTGTTGTTCCTGTAGGCAGCAGTGAATAATTAATAAGCAAATAAGGTTATGCCAACCACCATCACTACAGCTATCACTCAAACTGCTCACTGTAACGCAAAAGCATTTTCTCACATTTCAGGGATTGTCATACGCCCACAAAAACACCTGGTCGATTAAGTTAAAAGTTCATTCTGCATATCTGACTGGTTCTGTTCATAAAAGATGCCTTTTTTAGATGCTTTGCTGTTTCCACTGTGGCCTTTCAGTGAAAACTATTAAAAAAAAAATCTACCAGATACTCAATATCAATATGGCATATATGCTATTCAGGATTATATACTATATACTGTATTCAGGGAATGAAGTGTGTATTATTTGTTGCAGTCTGCTATTAAACTACTATTCCTGTAATCATAATGAAAAAACACTATGCCACATTAAGCAGTTTAACAGGACCACAGTTAGAGGTTTTCATTAGGCTGGATGGATAAAGACCATATGGGTGCATGGAGCATGCAGGTAGGTGAGACACAAGTCTCAGAGAATACTGCACCTGCTCTGCTTCTCATTTTTCTTCTTCCTCTTGTCCTTATTCTCCCCTTCTTTCCCTTTAACATTTCCCTTCTTCCCCTCATTCTGCTTCTCTTTATCCTTTTTGGCCACCGCTTTCCCTTTCTTTTTCCTTCTGTCCTTGTCTTCTTCGCTCTCCTTGTCGCTCTCATCTTTAGCAGCCTTCTTCCTGGAAGCCTTTGGTCCTTTGCTTGCTACGCTTCGTTTGTCTCCCTCATCTTCTTCATCACTGTTTTTGGACCTTGGCTTCTTTTTTCGTCCTCTTTTCCTCGGTGCCTCAACCTCATCCTCCTCATCTTCTTCATCTTCACTGATTTGCTTGGCTTTACGTTGCGGTTTAGCTCTTCTGTTTTTGCTTCTTCTTCTTGCTTCATCTAAAAAAAAATTTTTTTTAAAAATCTGAAACTTGCAGCACATGACAATGCAATATGTATTTCTTGCTTTTAATTAATTAAGTAAAAAAAAAATGACCAGAAATCATCTAGTTGAAATATTGTGAGAGAAAAAGAGTAATTTGGAGAAAGGGTATAATTAAAGAGACAACAGACAGACAGAACAAGTAGCAGTTCTTAAAACATAATGTTAACTGCAGAATAAACACATTTTGTTAAGCAAAAATTATTCTAGAAAACTCACCTTCACTGCTACTGTCAAACGCTGCATCTACATCTATCCCAACTGGAACATATTAAAAACAGTCCTCAACAGGTGATTGATGGAATAGAAAATATTTTTGTGAATTATTTCTGATGTTTGTAAGAACATAAATGTTAATTTGCAAGATAATAGAACACAGAAATCTTCTCACCATCTTCAATCTTAATTGCAATATCATTTTTCCTTTTTGGAGGCATTTTTCTGAGCAGCTTTTAGCTATTTGTATCTTCTTTTCCTCCTGTTAGCGTTTCAGTCATCCCCATCCATGAGTCTCTCAGTGCTGGTAGGTGATTCACTGTTAGTTTACATTTTCAAAAAGCCAGCCCACATAACCACACTGTCCCACACATCCACCCAAGAACAGGTGTGCCTCTGTTTGAGCTGTTCAAAGACTGGGCTCCTTGACAACGGTCAAAGACACCTACTCCATGTTAAGAAAACAGAAGACAATGGACTTGTCAGTCAAAATGTTCATTGATATTGTGCCCAAAAGGCAATAGATAAGTTTCATTTAGATATTAATCAGTTTTTAAGTTTATTCAGATGTACTTGAAACTGTTACTCTTCTCAGTACTATACACAATGTCTAAAAGTAACAAAAAGGAATTTTTGTTACATACTTGTAACCCAGAAAGGAGACACCAGAAAAGATGTAGAAATAAATGTCACCACACATTGAAATTGGATGTATGCTGAAGTAATGCTGAATGACAAGTGAAACAAGTCACAGGATATATACAAATTGCTATGGAAAAACAAGCCATCACATATCCATCTAAAAACTAAAGACAGAGGTGGATTGGACTTACCCAACTTTAATCACTATTTTTTAGCTAACAAGCTGCAATATATCTTCAAATGGCTTAAACCCAGCGGTCTAGATGAACCATGGTTAGATGTAGAGCAAGCATTGTTGAAGACTCTAGTTATCTCTGACCTGCCATACATCAGCACAGCCATCAAACCACATAAGTGTTTTAAAAGTATTAACATCAGTTCCCTTTTTAATGGCTTGGTGGTAATTTCTTAAAATAACCAAGTCTTTGCATATTTCATGTAAGCTTACACCCATCTGGAACAACCCTGACATCCTGTACAACAAAACGATGATTAACTTCACTCAGTGGGAAAAATAAAGGAATAAACAGCAATAAAAACCAGCATAATAAAAAACAAAGAAACTTCTGGTCATTTGATATACTCACTTCACAATTCGGAATCAGTAGCACTAAATTTTTAGATTACCACCAGCCCAAAGTCTATAAAAAATATACTATTAATCAATAAAACTTTCAGCTAGCATAATTCTTAAATCTAGATGCCCCAAAGCTACTATTAAATATATTTAGACTATCTAAACTAGAAGACTCAATCTATCTTCCATCGTCAAATTGGGAGGCTGACTTATACAGTAACTTTTATCAAAATGAATGGTCACAAATATGTTTAAGCACCTTTAAAATGACTAAGAATTCAAACATGCAACTAATACAATTCAAAATTCTGTATAGAACTCATTATACAGGACAAAATGATGTTCAGGATGGGTCTGTCACAATCTTATATTTGTTCACACTGACAACTACTTCTACGCCTTGTGGTCCTGCACACCTGTCCGCAGGTTGTGGCTTCAGTTATGTGTAGACATATCAACATGGTTTAAATGTAATATTCCTCCAAAACCCATACTGTGTCTACTAGGTGACTTGGGTGAAGTTAACATGTTAATTAACTCTGTACACATGATCCTCACGGTCTTATGCATCGCAAAGAAAACTATCTTTGTGAGAAGGATATAGGTGTGTATGTGGGGAGGGATCACATGCACCTGTGGGGGAGGCGTTGGTGGGCCTAGGGTTGTTGGGTCATGGATCTGGGCTCCCCCACTGTCCTCCTCCCTCTCCTCTCCTTCCCCGTTCTTTTTCACACACACGTAGGGTCTTGAGAGGCGTGCACGACTGACTGGGGCCTTCCTCTGTCAACCTCGGGGTGCGCCCAGGGTCATCTTTGTGATTGGGTGGCGTGGGTTCGTGCTCCGGGATTGCTGCTTTTTGCCTGGGTCTCTGGGCTGCCCTAGTCTGCCTCTAGTGGAGGAATGGTCACATTTGCATCATCTCTGATCACTTCTCATTCCTCACACTGCATGCTGACAACGTCACTGAGTTGTCAATTGGGTTTATGCAGAAGCTACTTTTGTTTAGGGGTATTTTGTTTAGGTTTTTGTGTGTGTGTGTGTGTGTGTGTGTGTGTGTGTGTGTGTGTGTGTGTGTGTGTGTGTGTGTGTGTGTGTGTGT
>JBAMHW010000012.1:22560520-22577796 GCA_037177495.1 Rhadinocentrus ornatus | reverse complement strand
TTCCTAAGTGGACATTTTGATTTCACAGAAGTGTGATTGACTTGGAGTTACATTGTGTTGTTTAAGTGTTCCCTTTAATTTTTTTGAGCAGTACATGTATATATATATATATATCTTGCATCAGTACCTGAAGGGTCCACAGTCAAATGAAGGAGGGATGGTGACAATGGTGTAGATGGCAGGAAGAGTGGATAGAAAGAGAATGACAAGCAGCATGGCCATGTAGAAGTTGTTGGAGCCTGAGGCTTTAAAAACCCTTTCCTGCGGCACATTACAGCACATCACAGCCCAGCACTGCAAGTACATGGACACATGAAGCCGCAGGACATTTAAGGCCGGCAGGCAGGGAGCATAGAAAGCACCCATCCTGGAGGGAAAGATTAGGAAAAGCACAGCCTCTTAAATCATTGCTTACCATGTTTTTCATTACACATTACACTTTTTGTGAGAAACCCAAAATTGGACAAAACAAACTGCTTTTAGAAGATGCTGATTGAAACTAAATCAATGTTTTAATTATACCATATCATTCCTTGATTGAAGATGAGGCCCAGGACGTTTCCACTGACATCAAACTCAGAATAGGATGGCTTTTACAAAAATTATAAGAAAATCCAACAGTAACTTTAATGCAGCAATTTTATCAACACTCAAACACAATTTTTTCTCAAATCCTGTGTTTTTATTTTATATGTGTATTGAAGAGGTAACTGAAAAGGTGACTCACAAATCCAGCTTCAAGGTCCCAGCACCAGCAGCAATTCAGAAAGCGAACAAGCACAGCTCTCAGGAAATCACCAATCAGCAGCGTGATATAAGTTGTCATGGTATCAGATATGATTAGCCGGACAAACTCCTATAAAGGATAATATAAAATTCATTGCAATTTCCCTCTGGGATTAATCTTGTATTTTTCATTTAATTTACTTTATATTGTTGAGCTATGTATAAAACAATCCGTCATTATTAAGATAAAGGTTTCAGCCTATTCTTGAACTGCTACATAAAGGACTCTATTTGTGCTTAAAGTTGTGCACTTTTATGCAAGCTCAAACAGTAATTATATCACACAGTTACATTATAGTTTAAACACACACATGCACACTGACCTGGCCCACCATGGTCTCCCAGCAGGGCCCTCTGGGCACATCAGCAGGGTGGGTGGGTGGAAATGTATAGTTTTCTGATATTGTGCCATTATAAAGACTGGCTTCCCACATAGTTATATTAAACTTGATTATTTTTTCCTCTTCTCTCTGATACAGACAGGCTTTGATTAATAATATTGTGATCAAAACAGTCTCAAAAAATCTAGAGATTTAGGTCCTCACTTTAAGATTGATCTCATCCATAAGTGCAATGATGAAAGTGTAGAGGTTTCCCAAGAAGAGGGCAAAGATGCGGCCTAGCTGCCACTGCAGGGCGACACGAGGATGGTAGTTCTCCAGGGTACTGATGACATCAAACAGCATGGGGCAGAACATTCCCAATAATGACATAACCATGTTCACCTGAGAGATACAAAACCCTTATGTTCAAGAAAAGTCATGCAAATACATTCTGGTGTATAACTTTTGTACAACCCTGAATGACATCACTGGTATCAAAAAAGTAACCAAATGGAATGGAGATGATAAAATACAAGACATATTTTGTTTTGTTTGTTTGTTTGTTGTACCTATTTAGATTTCTGCAAACATAAAACTTTAAACCAAAATATATAATTTTTTGTCTCATCAACTTACAGAATATATATTCAAAATCTTTCTGCATTCCTGCCTTAGACAACAAATCTAAAACACTAGTCTCAGTGATTTAAAGTGAAAAAATTCACAGCTTCCTTCCTCTTAATATTTGATTCCTGAACAGTTAAATTAGCCAAAAAGAGACCGTTTTAGTTATTAGGTAGCCATCCAAGGTTTCTTCAAAATTTCACAAATTATTACATACCTTTTCTTTGTACTGATATTTGTATTATATTACTCTTTCTGTTACATCCTCAGAAGTCCTCTATGTTCATGTCATGATAAATTTCCACAATATGTTGATGTGAGTATGAGACTTTGATGTATCTGTATTCTTTAAACAAAAGAGGATGCCTGCAAGTAATTATCTCATTCAATTAATCACCTGATACTAATTTCACTTAAAAATAGCTGGTAATCTAGTTACATACTTTTGCCACATACAGGTGTGTAATTATAGAATATTTCCCTCAATTAATACATTAGGGTACCAAATAGTTTGGTTTATTTATTTATTTAATTGGGCAGTCGGACTCTACCTCATTCCTTTCCCACCAGGTGTGATTTTCCAGACCATCCAGGGCAAACTTTTGAGAGCGCCGCACTACAAAGTAGATTAGGTATCCACTTCCTGCTAAACAGCACAAGACCAGAAAGTTTGCCAGGACCCGTAGGAAGCGAGTCAAATGGATGTTGTCATCCTTCTGGCTTTCTTGTTCCTCTAAGATTGCTTCCTAAAGAGGTAAGAGACAGGAAGAAGTGTAGATAACTAATACACTGTTAAAACAGTTAAGTTGGGAATTCAACTGTGAGCAGCACTAACCTTGAAGTTGGTGGTGATAGAAGCAAACTTATTGTCAGCAGTTTCAGGGTTTCCTATCAGGTAATCCCAGCTTGTGAACATCTTCCAGCTGAAGTTGAAGCTGTTATCATCTCCTACCCCTGACTCATTTGCATTACGTGCCATCCTTTATTTAGAAATAGATGCACTCTCCGTACAACATATTGAACCAAACAGATGCATAAGTTACATGTGAGCATTATAAACTTACGTTCTTATGACAACCATGTAGCTATAGGCCACTGTTCCCACACCAACTAGGAAGTATGATAAAGGCATGCGAAATTTGAGCCAACCAATGGCGCGCTGGTTGTTGTAGTAACCATAGAAGAGGACTGAATACTGAGCATAACCCTGTGGACACACATTATAGTTAAAATCCTTAAAAATTGGCACAAAGAAGTCTGTAAGAAAAGCAAACCAGAGGCCTATTTAAAGTTAAGGTGAGCATGGTGTTATGCTTATAACTAACCCCAAAGTCCCATAGGACAGCAAAGTCCATGGCACTGGCCTCCTCAGCTCTGGGGACTGTCTTTCTTGGGATGCTGCCATAAGGACGTCCCATTAATGCCTGTTAGCAATATGTAGGGAGGAGAAGAAGCTTCAGCTCACTTGTGGCATGCCCCAGGGTTCGGTCTTTGACCCTGTGTGGTCCATTCACATACTCTGTCTTAACCAACTTATTGAACATTATTATGTAAGTTGAGTTTTTATGTTGACTCTCAGTTGCACATGATAAAAAATCTATCAAATTTCACCCACGTAATATTTGATTCTAACATCAGTTTTGATGATCAAGTCATGAATATTGTTTAGTGTTGCTTTTTCCAGCTTAAGACTAAAATCTTAAATTTCTAGCCATCACTATCAACTGCTGCATTGAAGAAGCTATGCATACTTTTGTGTCTTCACAAAGTTACTATACTTTGGAATTACTAAGGCCTCCTTAAACTATTTCTAGTTTGTTTGTTTTTTAAACACTGCAGCTAAGGTCTTTACCATGACAAAAAAGGCATGAAAATATCCCCCCTGTGCTTGCCTTCTTTGTATTGGCTAACCTCCCAACCTTTGAGATTTGCAGATAGTGGCCAGCTGACCATTTCTAGATCAACTTTAATTAAGCTGTGATTCAAGAAGGTACATACCTCTGGCACCATAACCAAACCAAAGGTAAGACCAAACAAGATCATGTTGATGCCATACATCCACCTCAGGAAGATGAAATATGAGGCAACTGAGGAGCCAAAATGACCTGTGTGGCAAAGGGCATAAAAATATAAATATTAGGGCTGGAATGCAATAATAAAATGATTACAAAAAAATCATCGCATTAAAACAATTCGCAGTTTGTATTCCAAACAATGCAGAACGTTTGTCAGTGCGCGACTTCCAGAACACCAATTAAATTGAAAAACACGTCAGAGCTCGGCTAAATTAGTGTTGCTAGTTTAACTACTTTGGTGCAACATTTAGCAAGTTTTCAGACCCATCTAGCTAGTGACTCTATTTCCACATTACATCCAGCAATGTTTTCTTGTGTTTGTGGAGACTTTTGGAAACCGTCTTGATAACACATTTACTATTCAATGAGCAGTGTTTTGACAGGCCCCTACCCCATCCATTAGCGCTCACAGCTGCAGTCAGAGCAGGAGACGTTCGCCTCTGCTTCATGACCAGACTGAAAATAAAATGTGCAAAGCTGACACTGACCAACTCCTCCCTGGCATACGGTCAGATAATAATGCCTATTAAAGAAGGTGGAGGAAAAAATTTAAAAAGTTAAAAGTACTGTAACATGTTGTAGACTCTGGATTAACAACTGGAGCTGCCAGTTTAAGAACTTAAAATAAAACATTAACTTGAGGTCTGTTCAGTTTGGGACAGGGATATTTTCTATTTATTTTTTTCTCTTGATTGGAATTGAAATTAATTTAAATGCATTTTTTCAAACATTACTATAACTTAAATTTACAATATAAATGTCTATGTTTAATATTTGATTCAGTTATCCACTAAAGTCCATTTTAATAAAAAATAAAGTTGCCTTTTGAGGAAAATATTGTTATTTTATTAAAATTGTGATTAGATAATAACAAAGCCTGTAATTATTTGGATTTTTATTTTTATTGAGTCCCATTCCTAATAAAAATATATGTGAATTGCCTTTTCTCTGGGTTTTCACATAATTCATACATATATAAAAGATATAACATAAGTTGTGATAAGTGATTGGTATTTAGTTATGAAGCAAGCCTACTTTCAATTTCTTTTATTTTCATTTCCCATGGAATGCAGGCAGTTTTGAAGTTTTCAAAGTCTCGTTGAAACTTCATCCATTTCTGACAGGAAAAAAACAAAGAAAATATAAATACTATTTTTATTCATACCAGAGATTATTATATGACTGAGTGACAGTCAGAGTGTACTTGCCTTGGTCATCATGACCTTGTACGCATAGAATTTCCTGCCTTTCCCTTTCCCCAAAGCTCCTTCATATTTCTCCACAAACTCCTGAGACTCTCTACGAGAAGGTGCATAAGTAATTCAATTACAACATGTTAAAAACTTAAATTGAAATTTAAATCACATCCATGCTCTTTTATTGTTGTTGTTTGTTTCCAACAAATAATTGAAGTACCGTAATGTGACCAGTTTCTTTTTCATTGGCCATGGCTTTCCCCTCAAACTTTGAATCAGTTTTTTTCTCTCATCAACCGCCTCCTTCAGCTTCTCCAGCTCCTCTGGTGAAAGACACTCCGGCTTCACCCGCCCATCCTCATTGTTGTCCTCTCCATTCACATCTTCTGCACTTGTCTCTTGTTCTGAACTGAGACATTGAATACTGCTGTGTTGGTGAAAGACATTACATTTTTCTAAAAA
Source organism: Rhadinocentrus ornatus (assembly GCA_037177495.1). Classification (NCBI taxonomy): domain Eukaryota; kingdom Metazoa; phylum Chordata; class Actinopteri; order Atheriniformes; family Melanotaeniidae; genus Rhadinocentrus; species Rhadinocentrus ornatus. Next base: position 22,572,330 of record JBAMHW010000012.1, on the reverse strand, counting down.
AATTAAAAATAAAGCCACATGTCAGCAAATACTATACCTTGTTTCAGCAACCAGCTTCTGTTTTTTCTTCTTTATCTCCTGTGCTTCCTCTTTGACTTTATCTCTATCTTTTTTCTTCTCACCCTTTCTGTCTCTGTCATGTCTCTTTTTTGTGTTTTCAATTCTTTCTTCTATGACACTCTCTTTTTCATCCTCCGATCTTCTTGTTTTTGTTTTGTTGCTGTTTGATGGTGGGGTGCCTTCCCTCTTTTTGCTCTTTTTGCTCTTTTTTTCTTTTGTTTCTTGCTCATTTATTGATAGTCTTTTCTTGTCACTTTGTCTTTTTTTGGACCTACGTTGGAACTCTTCTTCAACTTTAACTGATCTAGATGCATTTTTTTGCTTACCATTTTCTCTGTTTTTCTTCTCTCTATTAACATTTCTTCTTTTCCCATGGCTTTCCCTCTTATATGCCTCCTGATTATCTTCCTCACCTGTTGTAAACACATAGAATTTATTTCATCCAGTATTACTATTAGCATGAACAAAAATATATTATTTATCCCATATCATATTATGTATTATTATGTATGTATGTATTATTTATATCAAACCAGAAACACAGTTAAATATATTTTAGGTGGCTATAAAATCTTTATTAAACAGGAAAAGAATTAACTACTGTGGGTGGGTGTAGGATGGTAAAGAGACACTGATCCTGAGAGAAGAGAAAGAATATCAAGCCAAAATAAACACTTCCTGCATATAAAGTACTGTAAAGCCCAAAGTTAAAATTCCTTGTCTATTCAGCTCAAGCTCTTCATGTTCACTGCCAGAAGAAATTACCTGGAGGATTAGAGCCTTTATTTTCATGATTTGTTACTCATGTATCTCAAGAAACTGCCTCCATGTAAAATCCAGTCCAATGTCAACTTTCAGATCATTTAACTTTAGAAATAATGAAGCCAATCAAATGAGATATATTATTGTGTTTTCTTTATTCATAATGATTTTTGTTTCTACAAAATTATAAGTTTATGTCTAAGAAAAAGATATAATAAAATATAACATATATTATAATATATAATATAATAAATGCACTGCACCTCTTTTACAATGTTACTGATTATCATCATTATAAGCACAGAGGTTAAGTTTACCTGGTAAATTATTAAAACCATCCTGTAGTGATAGTAGTAAATAATATTGACATTTAGTGTTAAAGTCATGAGCAGTCATATAAATTTGTTAATAACATTTTGATATTATAATATATTTTTAATATTTGGGTTTTAATTTTTCAAGGCTTATTTTCCTTCTCTTTTTTTTCTAAGAAAGGGCGTTTATGTTTTGACATCCCTGGTAAAAATCCCTTACTGTGAATGATGACACAATTGTGAACATTATCAAATTCACATTTCTTTGTTTGCCTCTTGAAACGGGGTGATTAGAAAAAGTAGTACAAAGGCAAAATTATTTAATTCTTTTTGGCCAACATCAGATCGTTAAGTCTCTCTTTTTAAGATAATATTCCTCTTGAGGACCATACTCTTTTCATCTCTAACCTCCATCACAATTGGCAAAGTTATATCCAGTGACAGAAATATATGTCATGTTTGCTACTGGAATTGGCTGGTATTTACACTGGTCTTTGATACAACAATAAAAAATAAAGCTGCAACTTCATGCCTTATTAAAATCATGCATTTACTTCACTGTTAATAGTAACAGAAACTTTATATACATCTGTGTCAAAAGAACATAACTGTTCCTCACACCTTTGATGACCTCAGCTTTATGAATCCAGTCCACATTTCAAATCTTAAACCCACATTAATCCCTGTCACTGGCTCAGTTAAATCTGCCTTATTGTGCAGCTGGCACTATTATACTCCAGTTGAGGGGGATAAAGAGGAAAACAAAGAGGCCCACTGACAGACTAAAGAGATATTTATGTAGTCAGCCTTTTGATGTGTGCCCTTAGTGTAACCGGAGTGGGCAGCATGCGGGTTATTACAGGTGGGTGCAGCAGACGTACACAAAAGAAACAAACAATGGCCTAATGAAGGGAGACAGGGAGGTTAAGCCCACAAGGACAGGAGAGAAAGCTGGGGGCTAGGAGCCAGCTACCAAAAATACAACAGAATGAGTAGGAAACAAGAAAGGTTATTGGTCGATATTTGACATTTTAATGTTTACAATAAACCACAAATCTGGAATAAATAATTGTATAATTTACTTATTCAGATTGCTAAGCATAAAGTTTACTGAATCTTTATCCAAAAGCAGGTTCAAGTGAATCGTCACAGCAACATTAAAGACTAAAGGGTTTTACTTGATTTGAATAATTAGCCTGCCTCAACAGATTTCCCCAAACATATTAAAATTAACAATGCAAAATAATTATCATTTTTACAGTATTCCATCCTTCTTCTCCCTGCATCTTAAATATGTTGCAGAAAGCAGAGCAGCAATTTTATCAGAAACATGAACACAGTCTCGGTCTTACCATAATTCTCAGAGATGATCAGACTACCTCCAGGCATCTTCCTCTCATGGTTCTATAACTCCTAAAAGAGTGGACCAGATGTGGTGTGAGAAAGAAAGGAGCGAGGCTGTAGTTCCAGTGGTCTTTAAGCTCTTGTATCTTCTGCATTCCAGGTGAGGATGCACCTTATCCAAGTACATGCACTGTAATGTGTGTCAAAGCTGTGTTGTGTATGTGCGTGTGAGCTGAGGGGGCCCGTACATGATGAGTAACTTGCATGACAAGTTTACTTTCTCCTCGCCACCCATCGACCCGAAACAGGGACAATGATAGCTTGGAAACTCTAGAGCCACACAATTTCACTAGCAATCAATTATTTAAATCAGTTATGACTGCCTTTAGGCTGCTATGTGTGTATTTGTGAAAGATGAAAGGTGTGGGCACTTCTAAGTATGTGGGTAGAAAATAAAAACATGAAAGTGTTGAGGGCAGCATGCCAAGGTGAGAATCAGGGCTCCTTGTGCAATTGTTTTTATTGTATTTTGATTGGTAAGGGTTCAATTAGAAGTGACTATGAAAAAAGCACTTTAGCATATGTCAGTGAAAGTATATAGCTTGTTTTTCCATTTTGACATGGGGACTAAATCACACTTTATAGGCATTTTCTAGCTTTCTGATTTAATAGACAGTTACACCTCAGACATACATTTGCAAAAGGCTGGGGTGGTCACAAAAAGAAAGAAAAAGAAAAGTTATAAAAGATATCAAGACAAAATCTTGGTGGAACAAATCAGAACTAAGAAAGCATATCAGCAACTGGTTCTGATCCAACACATTAAGTCATTCAGAAGACACGGCAGAACTTTGTAATTGTTCACCAGAGAATATTTTTCATCATCTTACTTTAAAAAATCTGATGATTTGAAGACATTTGTATGGACAAAACAAAACAAAAAATAAAAAAATAAAAACGACCAAAAACCATTATTAAAGGTCAGTGGGGCCAATGATACCGAGGACCTCAGCTGATTATTCCGTATTCTGTGGTTCCACTAAAAACCAAGTACTTAAAACTGGAGCCCTAGTTTAATGACAGGACTTGGGCTACTAGGAGGGAGTGTCACTGAGTGGAAAGAAGGTGGAAGAAGGATAAACTGCAGGTGTCACGTCAAATTATGCGAAGCTGCTGATGTCAATACCAGAGCACTGTAAAAAGGAAAAAAGGAAACACTTTGAAACTATTATCTCATCTAACTGACATAACGCATGTGTGTTTAACGCAATTAACTTGGTACTTAATTCTCCACAGAATGCATGTTTGGAAACATCGCAATACAAAGCATTCCTAATAGCTTTGTATTAAAGAAGTTATTTACATCTAGAGCCCTCATCTCATCCCTTGCTGTTTTATCAATTTGAGCCATGTGTCTCTCTCTCTCTGTGGCACGTCATCTTAAGCCCTCAAGCTCCCCCCTTGATTTTGTTCCTTTTAATTTCTTTAAAGATTTTTTTCAAGTATAGTGCAGTGTGTTCTTACTATTATTAATGAAATTTTTCCCTCTGGTATGGCCACTGTCAAACTTAAACGTGCAGTTGTCCAACTTTTGCTTAAAAAAAAACTCTGTGTTAACTAATTATAGGCCAAGTTCTAAGTTTCCTTTTCTCTCAAATATTTTTAGAGTATAATATATTTTATGTACTTTTTTTCTTTTTATTGTGATAGGTGAGGCAATGCCTCACCTCTCCTGACAGCACGTCACTGCTCCAATGGACACTGTTGCACTTTGCAGACTACAACCTGAAAGAAATGCTTACAAAATTAGGCTTTGGCTTTATTATTAACTTGATTATTATTTTTATGATCAATTTCGCCCTAAAAGATCCATGCCTCTTTGATTCTGGAAAGCCTCTTTCCACCGGCCAACACTCTCCTCTCCATTTAAGCAGCAAACGCCTCCTCCACCATTTGTCATCACTTTTCTCAGAGCGGACCCAGTGACACAGTAAGGTGTGCTCAGTGCTTAGAAACCTGTAGGTGGTGTTGTTGCTCCACATTTATGAGTGTACCAATACTGCAAAAAGAAAAACTGTTGCATTCGGTAGGTGATTTTTTTTACATATATCTTTTATTTTTATATGACTTATTTATCTGCAATGTCTGTTTGTGAGTTTCCATTTGGAGAAAGTCAGCGACAGTTTCAGACATTAAGCTTGTTGGCATAGGTTTTCATCTATGTGTTTATATGGTGCAGAGCAGGGGTGTCAAACTCAAATACACAGTGGGCCAAATGGAAAAACTTGGAAGAAGTTGAGGGTAGGATTAGTTCAATGTTTATCAAAAACTAATTAAAATAACCTTATTGAACGTATTGAACCTGTAACTAACAGAGACTACAAGTGACTGCGTATAAAACAACATCAATCATTAGATACATATATATATATATGTATGTATATTAGAGTAATACTACAAGCCCCATTATAAATATATATACTATTATTGTATGTATATGTTGTGCACTCTAATCACTATTATACCTAATAGTGATTTGATATAATCAAGCAGGCCAAAGATAATATATTCAGAGACCGGATGTGGCCCGGAGCCCTTGAGTTTGACACATTTGGTGTAGAAGAATAGGAATCATATCTGTTTGCCAATGCTAAAATTAGCCTAAGCTATGAGGGAGTCATTTAACTTAATAGTAAAGTGGGTCATCAGGACCACTTGAGCGAAGAGTTCATCAAAACAAACTTTGAGATTGATCCCCAACCTATTTTCCTTAAGGATCCCCTTCATGCAAATACTGAAAAGTCATGGATACCCTGCCTCACCCCATGCTGAAACCATGCTTGGTCAATATCAAAAAGGATACTCTCACCATACATACTGTATTCTGCGTTGGTCCTGTCTTTCGTGAAAGCCAAAGTTAAATTTCCAACAAGTAGCCTTACTTAATATAGGGACAATGTGGACATTAATCACAATGGCTCTGAATGTTCAAAGGCTTGGGACCCCCTGTCCTCTTTGGGGGTCCAGGACCCCAGTTTGGTAAACACTGGTGTAAAACATCTGAGGTCAAATTTTTGGGGGGAACCACTAGCTTAAATCATATGCATGGCTCCATCATCTGCAGCTTAATGAGAAACGTGAAGCAACGGAAGTTCATTTGACAGTGTGTATTATATTTGTATTGAATAGTTGAGCCACACAAATTTTTCTTGTTTTATCCAGTAATACAGATGGTATAGATGCAGCATCTTCTAGAACCAGTTCATCAAGATAATCCACATATTTTAGTGTGACCTGTTTCAAGACAACTGTTTAAAAGTGAGCAAATAGACTAACAGTATGGCACATTGTATTTGGTCTGATGTTTGAAGTGGGGGTCTGTTTAAGGTTGTTCTACAAAATAATAATGTGACATATTAATTGGGTTAAGGGGGGGCTGGCTCATTTATAGCAATCGCTAGGTATGATTACTATTATTTCACAAAAGGAAGAATAAATATATGGAAAGTCCATCTCAGGATAAACACTTATAGTGTAAAGTATAAAGTATTATTTATATGGCACTTTTCTAACAGTAGTTACCAAGTGCTAAACATAGCATTAGGTCAAATTAACCCTTCGAGCACTGTTTCTGTTTTTAGGCCTCTGCTCAAAAATTGCACACCCATGATGAAATGAGTATATCTCTACATCAAGGTCTCTTTAAATACTTTTGGAGCTATAGTAAAGTGAACACTTGTGACATTTATTAAGCTGTGTAAATATCAGTATATGTGATACTAGGGAAGAATAAATTAAGATAACACATAGCACAAATGTATAAAGTTTTAAACTCTCCTGATAAACAGGATGAATATGAACATCTTTTTGGAATGATGCAGCTGCAGCTATAAACCTCTATCAAATTGTGTAATAATATGTGAACATTATCTCTGCAAAGGGCAACTATGATAAAGAGAAGCAGAACAAAAACTAGAGAAGTTTTAGTACAGACAGTTCAGGTGAGGTCTCCAAAATGGGTATTATGGCCCAGCTTGGCTAGAAAAAGAGTTATTTATCAGAGGATGTCAGGCTTTAAAAAATTTAAATCACGAAAAACATCTTGACACAAAACAATATAAAAGATAACAAAACTGTTTGGCAACATACATAAATGAATAAAAAGCAAAGTTTGAAAAAATGTTGACCTGTCTTTGGGGTAACAGGCTAAACTGGAGAAAACCCCCTACAGAGAATCTCACACAGTGAAGTGACTAGGCTTTACCACCACACCACTGTGCTGCGTGAAATGATGAAGAACTGAAAATAAGTTGATTTGCATTTTGGTGTCAAAACAGGAAATGATAGCAGTGTGTTTGTGCACATAGCAGTTTGTCTGCTTTTGTGGTTCTTTAATAAAATGCTAAATTTATTTGAAGCTATCAAAGTACAGGTGTTAGACAGTGACCTACCAATCTATTACTGTTATAAGAGAGAAGCATGCAGCAAATTATCTGTCTGTCGCCAGGATTCCTGTCTCCTAATGCAGACCAGAGAGGCAGGAAAAGCAAGACAGACTGAGGGGAAGTCTGTCTAGCGAGGTTTAAAGGTACCAGACTATAACTTACTTAAAATAAACCAGGAGTTGATAAAGAATCATTTATCAGAAGGGTTATTTTGGAAAGAAATTTGCACCATTAAGGAAATGTCTCCAAACAAAGTAAACCATCCACTGCAGGTAGCTAGATGACATTGATATGTTTAAAAAGTCTGTTTCCATTATGTCCTATTTACTTTTAGTTCTTTAACAGTTAAAAGACAAATACACAAACATTGTCTGTATGAAAGATTCTGCTTATTTTTCCCAGCTTATAACCAAAACACATGTGAACTTTGTTAGCATTAACGTCTCCTCTGTAAGATGCCTGCTGACAAGCAGCAGGGAGTTTTGGCCTTGAGGGTAAAACTTGGCTTGTTTTGTCAGAGAGAAGAGGAAGGTGAGAGGAGAGCGCAGGTTAATCCAGGTGTGACTTAGACTGTAAACACATTTTGCCTGGGGGATTGAAACGAGTCAATTATTGCATATAGATACATGTCACCAAAGCACCTTGAATGATGTGTAGCTTAAATACCGTGCAGGTTTTGTACCTGCAGAAACCAATCAATCATCTGGGATGACTTCAGCAGACAAACAGATTTTTTTTTCTCTTGAAATACTAAAGAATAACAAACTGCTGTGGATATTGTTGCTGAACTCTCACCTGCATTGAAGAACCCGTTTTTATTTAAAAATGTAATCCCTACACAGCTGGATCTCCCCCTCCCTGGTTTTTCTCCAATTGCCAAATTTCTTCTTTCTGTCTCTGGGTGTTTCTGTGGAGAGAACAAAACCAAAACAGAAAGTAAAAAGCTTTGAGGAAATTTAAACCTGCAACAGAGCAATTAGGAAAATGACACAAAAAGATAGTATGCATTTATTTAAATAAACAAAAGAAAGCATTGCTCAAACTATACATGGCATTTGTTGTACAGCCACAGTAAGTGTAAATGTGTAAGGGTGTAGGTGGGAGTGAGAGAAAAAGAGCATGGTGAGTATGTGCGAGTAAAGACAACGTCATCAGGCAGGGTAGAGCTTTTCAGGCTATGGGTGTTTTTAAGGGCAGGACTTGGCTGCTGCAATTGACAGATTAGAGCAGAGCAGGCGTGGTTTGTCCCTGCAGTCAGAAAAGCACGCGGCTATGCCCGTCTGCACGAGGAAGCAGCAACAAAGACCAGCCAGTCTGGGGAACAGAACAGAACACAGGACATCTGCTGCACACACATGTACATGCTCTCACTTTCACACGCACTCACATGCGGGTGTTAGCATTTGATCCCTGTGCAGGCACATAGTCATTCACAGTGCTATATTTATCAGCTGGAATAGGACAAACCCACACAGAGCAGCCTGTAAATGAAAAAAAAAAAAGCAACACATTATTTTACAAGTGTTGTACACACATGCACCACTTTCCAGCTAGTCTCCCTCAAAAGCTATCCACAAGAACCATGTGTGTACACATACAAACACCATAAATCAAATAATTCTCCAGATAAACATATAAGGTGAGACTTCTGTTTGAATAAATGAGAAGCAAGGATAAAGGGAAGAGTTTAGATAGAGCATTAACTGAGGAAGCAGTGGAGGCTCCTCCCTGTTCAGAAGTAACAAGAAACACATTCATGAGAGGTGAATAGAATTGTGTTGCAGCACAAGCAGGAGAATGTGCAAAGCAGATTGCATTCATTTGGTTAGATTTTGCCATATAAATAGTTTTGTTTAATTTTTTTACCTCTTGTATGTCATCAGTATTTTGCTCAACAAAGAATGCCACAATTCACCAAATCAAACAGATAGGCGCTTCATCAGAAGTGTTTCGTTCAGCGTGAATAAGAGCACACACATATATTGCTGTTCTCTTTAAAGCAGCTGGCTGTAGATAGAGCAGGGAGGAGACCCAAGTTCTGAAGCAAAGGTTTTAGTCAACTTTGCTGCTGAGCTTATCAAGCCTCACACACAGCTTCAGTAAACGGATAAGCTGCCATCTCCACTAGCTCTTTATCAACAGTGTCTCAGTACACCAAAGCTGTGCCTCTTTTTTTTGCATTTGTGTGTGTGTGTGTGGTTGGCCAGTATCTGCCTAGTAACTACAGACAGACTGCTCCAGATTCACAGAAGTAATCCCCATACCCTTTTACACGTGCACATACACACAGACTGCAACACACGCCCCCACACAAAAAAGGAGGCTGTAAATGGTGCCATCTGTTGTCATAGCAACATTGTCACTTTCAGTCTCTCACGTGTATCCATCATGGCTGGGAGAAAAGAAATGGATGAACACCTACACCTACATCCTACAAACATACACATGTAGACCAAGCTATGACAACGAGGGGGATGGGTAATGATACTCAATACTCAACACCTCCCACTCCCTCCTCAGCTGCCCCACCACCTACCAAAACTCCATGAACCTTCACATACTAACCACACACATGCTCAGTCTTTTCTGCTCTGTACAGGCCTGTGTTCACACACAAAGGGCTCAGTGTAAAACACAGACAAGGTTTCCCTGCCTTCCGTCTGCTTTACTTGCTTATGTATAAAATCTTTTGAGCTTATGTTTGTGCATTAGAGAAATGTTGCTGCTGTCAAGTTTGTTAAATACATAGGACAGTTTCATAAAATAAAAAAAGTAAGATTCTACAAATACAATTAAAATTTTCTCCTTTCATAGTAACATGTTAGTTGTGACTGTTGATCAATATGATGATTTGATTACTGCCACTTCAATCAAAGAATGACGATTCTTTCCTTTAAATTGTATGCAAATGTAATCAAGGCTGTTTTTTGTGAAAATCTAGACAGTAATGTCAAGAGAAATTAACACTGACATCATGTGAAACAGTGTGTGCGGTTCAGGCACATGTGTTAATAATGTCTCTTGTGCAAAGAGTCGTTTAGAAGCAGTAATCTTTTTGAGTAGTCCCATTCAATCAACAGTCAATTCCTTGATATTTTTAACTTTCTCAATAAATGTGACCAGCACATTCCAAATGTTTTCTTTTTTTTTTTTTTTTTTCAGTGTTTTACCTTGAAAATACATTTTAAAATCAACCAGTGAATCTAAAACTAAGGAAATAACTAAAATTTACTTGAAAACAGCTGGTGTGTGCAGGGGTTTTGTTTTGAGCAGATAGTAAAGGAAACTGAAAGCCAGTAATTCAAGCTCCAGTTTCAGGCTGTGAAAACATCACATCAAGTTGTTCGTTGTATGTGTGTATGTCCCAATACACGAAACCAGTGTTGTCTGTGTAAACAAACCACTGTGTATATGTTACTGTGTGTGTGTGTGTGTGTGTGCGTGTGTGTGTATGTGTGTGAGTGTAAGTGTGTGATAGAGAGAGACTAGATTCCCCTTGAAAAATTAAGGGGGTATCCACAGTAGCATAGCAGCTCTCATTTTTGGTTTCCCTTGACATTTTCATAAAAAATGAAAACATTGCATGAAACAGACTGAGCTAAGTACAACCTCCAGACCGTCATACCCTTTCTTGTGGCACAAATCCACTCACGTGACGATATGTTCTTTAATATGCAAACAACACAGGTGTTTTTTTCTGCTCAACGCTGCCTGTAGCGGCTAGAGATGAGTGTGAGGCAATGCTTAAAAGGTAGCGTAATATGTTGAGACTTGTTAAACTTTAAAGCACACAAAACGTGTTGCAAGTGACTGGTGAGCACATGATTTTACATAGACCAGTTGATGACATGCTCCTGTGCCTGTAGGTGTTAAAAACAGAGGTTAATATGAAATTCCCCTAAAGATAAAAAGACACACCTGATTCGTGTTATGATCTGGGTTTCACAAGTAATGTATGTATACTTGTGCTGCAATAAAAGGATAAGATGTACTGCGGCTAGGAGTCCAAAGAGCTATTGTTAATGATATCTTCTATGATATTTTTGACTGGCCAGCAGGGGGTAAAGAAATAAAAATAAAATTGTAAATTGTATCAAGTTTTTCTTTCATGTCTTTTACTCTTTATCCACCATTTTTAACTACATGAAATCTTTCCCCAGCGTCACAGCATAATTTTGCTTTAAAGTTTATATACAGTAAGAATGTGGTAAGAATTGTGTAATTTGTTTTTAACTAAAAATTTGACCTGTCATTAAAAATTCCAAAGGAAAAAAAATAAAATTGAGGGCTCCTCCTGACAGCTGTCACTGGTGGCTACAGAATGTTTACCAACACAGAACAATTTCACAACTGTTTTCTGATCTGAACATGCTGTGATTTTTTAGTGCTACTCAGCACTTATCTTTTGTTACCTCCCACAAGATGTGTTTATACTCCCAACATCAACACAACTGTATTTGTGTGCACTGCTTTCTTTGTGTGCTCCTGCATGTCTATCTTCTGTCTGCCCGGGCAAGTTTGAGTTGAGCTAAGGAGATTTGTCCATGATAAGGATGTTGACCTTACTCATAGTGACCAAATCTTCTATTTGCGGCCTTATATCTCAGGTTAGGATTTGGGTTAAAACTGAGCTTCGGTGCAATTCAGCAGTTGAGCTTAAAGTTGGGTATGTAGTTATTACTTGACAGGATTCTTGAGTTCATAAGGCTCTCCCTTGGGTCTGGGTGTCTGAGTAAAGGTAAACTTACTTTTATTATTAATATGTGATTTTACTTGGTCTCAGTTTGGAAACAAGCTTTGGGCATCTTCCAACCCAACATGTTTACACTCAGGTTGTTGTGTGTGTTAAACACTCAGTGACCAAGGGCTCCCCCCCAACATATAT
>JBAMHW010000012.1:22548521-22560434 GCA_037177495.1 Rhadinocentrus ornatus | reverse complement strand
TATATATATATGTGCCTTTTCTTTTCTGTATTCAGCATTATTCATTCAGCCTTCCATTTATGTGGATTACTAGTAAATTGATTCGTGTCCTTGTAGGTGGATGACGCACACAGATGTAATAACGCAATCCTGAAATAATGGCGCATGCGCTCCCCCCTTCTCTACCAGCACCTAACCGTCTGGCAGAGATGTCCAGAACGCTCGGGGGCTCCGCAGGCAGCCAATGGTGACACGTTGTTTTACCCGTGACATCATCCGCCACTCCTCTTACTAAAGAAGGAAACAAACATCCATCAGAAGGGACGGGAGACGGAGAGAGGAAGGAGGAAAGGCAGGAGGCCGAAGAAGGGACTGCTAAACCCAATTAAATCCGTCTGACAGCGAGGACGAACACGACTTACAAACGCTGCTAGAAAGAGAAAAAGGACGTTACTGGGACCTAAAACCCTCGACCATTTCCTTCTCTGCTCAAATAAACGGCCACATTTTAAGTCGTCTCGCGAGAAACTCATCGATTTTAGCAGGTGATGATCTTGGATTATGTTTGTTTTGGTTTAACAAAGAGGACAATTTTTAAAGCGATCTCAAGTTGTTGAGGTAAACAGCTAAAAGATGGGCGTTTTATCTGAGATGATGGTCAGTCATGGCGACCTTTAACTGTGGATTGAAAGGTCAGGTGGTATATGCGCTATTAGTTTTGTATGATAAACGAGTTTTTTGTTTTTCCTCCTTTAAGTTGCCAACAGCACCATGTCCTCCACCTGACTAGAAATAATACAAACCTTTAAGTTGACTGTTTAATTCAGGAGGAAAACAAGGGAGGGAGTCCTGGTTGCTGTCTGTTTTTCTGGTTGCCCCGAGCTGGGGGATGGGGAACCAAAGCCTGTTAATTCCTGTCTAGAAATAGAAAATTAATAAGCCGAATAGACTAGTAGACCGAGAGTTGCTATGGAATTACTACATAACATTTGCTTAAATATTATATTAGAATATATATGTGTATATATATATATAGAAATATATGTGTCCGTTGCCTGTAGTTTCAGCATTGGGTTAGACGAGGTTTCCTCGTTGTTGAGGATTTTGTGGTATCACCGAGCCGTTTTTACCTGCTTAAGTGAGATTATATAACCATGGTTGTTCACGTTGCCTCGTTGAGATCACACAGAAAATGGGTATTAGTAAAAATGCTGCGAAAAATGCGAGATAGAGAGATGTGTAAACCGGAAGCAGGGAGATAGCAGACAAAGGAAGAAAGGAGAAACAAAGGGAGCAGAAACTACACTGTCTAGACTGTAGGTTATTTCACAAAACATAAGCGGTGTTCTTACAATGTTCTGGTTGTTCATTTTGAACATAGTGTCTTAAAAAAAATACGATTTATTGCTTGTCAAAAAATACATGTAAGTAACAGTGGGCTTTTTCTGTACTGCCCTTCAGTGTGACTCAGGAGTTTTCAGCTCAGCAGGCCCTGAAATATGAGCTAAGCTTGCGGCTGATAAACAAGTCTTCCCCCTTTGTTTGCAACAGATTACCACACATATGTTGCAATCTGTGTCTTGTTGGAAACAAATGGACACAGTTCAAAGTTGGACCAGGTTATATATTATATTACTGCCAGAATTTGTGAAAGGAAGTTGTGGTGAATGATTATGACTGGTAATCTTCCCTGAGCTGGAAACCCCCTGACTTGCCTTGTTAGTCTGGGTTTACAACACAATTTACTTCATTAATGTCTTACTTAAAGTCTCCTGATACATGCACTATAGTTTGATTAAATGCAGTGTAAATTTAAATTTGGGTTAGACTAGTTTTTTGTTGTTTTTTTTAACCTTTTCCTTATACCAGTTCTCAAGAGGTCTTTGTAAATATTTAGGTAACAAGTCTATCATTGGCCTGACAGCTGGACTAAACATGACAACTGATCCTTGCTGTCCATTGTTCCTGGTCAGAAAGTTCACACTCATTGTTAACTTGTTAGCTGGTGTGGTGATGTTGATTGTTGTTGTGTCTTTTGTGCTTCTTTTATTTCCACGTGTGATTTTTAGTTAAAACATGACTCAAATCCTGCAATCTATATGTAACATCCTACAGAAGACATGTAGAATAAACACATCAAGAAAAATTCCCTGAGAGCTACTACTTTGTAGGTACTAGTCTGAAGCTCAGCCCTCCTGTCTTTTTCGGGAGTTGGAACACGTGACAGAAAGGTCTTTGTAGGCTTTTCAAAAAAAAAACTTTGTTGACACAATGGTGATAGCGAGGGACAGAGAGAAAGAGAATCAAACAGGGTTTTGTAGTTGGCTCAACATTTCATGGCACTTGTTAGTTGGGAAACCTCAAGTGAACTGACAGGACACTGAAATACTTGCCAGCCTCTCTTGGAACATTAAGCTCACCTGCCATGCTTGTTTCCATGAGCAGAATATAGACAAGCTTCACACCAACAAGCAAGCAGCTGCCATGTTGCAGCTTAACGGGGGCAAAAGTTGTTTACAAGGAAATAATATTGTTGCAGTGTATGCTGGTAGTTGTCAGATGTGATGAGTTGTAAACAGGCCAAGGTAGGGCAGACAGGATGCTGCTTACCCAACTGATCTACGTCTTCCTGTCTGACTGCTTGTTATTAATCTAGATGTTTCTGATCTTTTGCCTCCAAGTCAGTGTTTCCCATTACACAATGTGCTGTTACGTTACGCTGCACGACGACGTCATAGTACTACATGTTCTGCCAAATTACACCCATGCAAGCTAGTTTTCTAGCGTCATTGTGGTGAGTGATGACAGAGAAAGTTTTGCAATATCTTGTGTGACAAAAAGAACAGGAGAAGGAGAATACTTTCTGGAACTTTTGACCCAATTTGTTCATCTTCATTTATTATCTCTCGTCTTTTTGGCAAGAACAGAATATTATTCTAACTGTTGGGAAATGTTTGTTTTTGATTCGGTTTCTGCCAGCCAGTTAGTGCTTAGATTTATTTATATATTTATTAATTAGATGTAGGTAGTAAATGCCCAGATATGGGTGTGCTTAGCAGTTGTGAATCATTAAATTGTTTTCCTAGATTAACCCAAAAACTGTTTTGAAATTGTGGCTAATTATGTTCACAAATAAGTTACATTTTGAGATATAAAGAAATAACTAATGAGAAAGAATGGCTAAGAAGACATTACTAAAGCAGTTTATAAGTATAAAAGTGGAAAGTAGGTTAAATTGTGGGAATGGCAATTTCAAATGTTCCAAGAGCTGCCCCGAAAGTGGAAGAGGTGAAAGACATGGAGGATGGACACAGTAAACAAAGCTGTCGGGCAGAAGGGAGTCCAGCTTCTGCCAAAGGTGCAGAACAGAGTACTGTGGAGCTCTGTGAGTGTTGTTTGTTCTCTGGACTTCCTGTGGCGAAGCACTCATTACTGTATTCAGGCTAAAGGGCAGGTCAAAACAGACCGTGTTTTTTTTTTTTTTTCTCCCCTCCATGTGACTCCTGTTATCTGTCAAATTTTCTGTGAAACCTATGTGAGGTTAACATGTTCAGGTGAACTTTTTAGCCTCCATGTCTGCTCTACACTGAAACAAATGTGTTCTCTGTGTTCCTGTCAGTCTAATAAGCATTCTCACTCTGTTTCTCTCATTCTGTTAGAAATGGCTCAAGAGACAAACCAGAGCCCAGTCCCCATGCTTTGTGCCACAGGCTGCGGTTTCTATGGCAACCCAAGAACTAATGGCATGTGCTCTGTATGCTACAAGGAACACCTGACGAGGCAGCAGAGCAGTGACCGCATGAGCCCCCTCAGTCCAATGGGTAAGACTGCACAAAAAAATTAAGATTCTTCTCTTTCTCAGAAAACAATAAACATGATTTTGATGCAAATAAAGAAGGTAGTGGTGTTTATGAACAGCTAATAGTGTTGAGTGGCCTAAGAAAGGGTATTCATTTTCGTTCACCCACTCCTAAACCAGTTTAAATCTCTTTTGTATTTTGCAAGCCCCCTTTATTCCATCACTTTGAGCAATAAAAAACAACTGTGTTTTCTTTATTACAGTGTTTAAGGTTAGGGGCTGTTCACGCCCACTGGCTACTGCTAGGATTGAACATTTATGATGCTTTCACAATACAGCACTTACAACCAGTTAGTACTTGTTTTTTAAACAAGGCAAATCCATGAGCAGAGAAGTTTAAGTGTTGTTTGATAATGTTTTACTGTAAACAACAGAATGGTTTCAAATATTTAAGGGTTAGATGTCATTTATTTTTTCAGAACCAATACAATTAACATAGTTTGTACTGATGAATTCATTACAGATGTCATTGTGGTAATTTGCCTCTGTTCTCATTAAGGGTCCACTGCTAGTCCTACCTCAGAGGCCTCTGCCATCCTGAGACTGGAGGCCAGTCTAGCTAAGGTTGATACCTCCCCTACCTCTTCGCAAGACATGTCTAAGTCAGTATTGATTGTCATTGACTGTTTAAGCTAATTGCCAAGCTTTCCTTAATTTTGAGGTTGTGTGTTGCTGACTAAGATTCCTATTTGTACTTGCAGAACTGTTCAAGGGTCTCTTCCTGTGACTCAACAAATGACAGAGATGAGCATCTCGAGAGAGGAAAAGCCTGAAACTCTAGAGCCTGGTAAAACATACATAAATACTCTTACATAATGGACATATCCTAGAAGATGTTATGACACACAAAACAAACACATACATCTAAAAGCTCACGGACATCTCAAGGCGAGATTTGCATTGTAGGACCCGCTGCTGCCTCAGTTTATTTTTGATGCTTTGCTGCGTAACTAAAACTTAACAGTTGGTTTTACTTACAGTCTCCAAGATAGAGAGGGTGCCTAAAAATAAACTTGTTTAAAAATACTTCTGCACCAGAGGAGACTCAGATTTGATCCTGCCTGCTGGAGTCTTTCTCAGAATTGTGTACTGTTTTCTACCATGAACAAGAGGGAGATAAAAAAAAAAAAATACAATTTTGGACAACACTGTTATATTAAATGTCAGTGTTTTTATTTTTGGTTTTCTTGTGAATTAAAATTACATCATGATGGCAAATTAAAAATAGCTTGGCTAATTCATCATTTTTGTTCTACTCTATTTGGTGCAGTTGTAAGCCAGCCTGCTGCTTCTAGCCCTACTCCTGTAGCCACTTCCAATGTTGAAGAAACCAAGGGTGATACCCCAAAACCCAAGAAGAATAGGTGCTTTATGTGCCGCAAGAGGGTGGGCCTTACAGGTGAGCAGAGCAGCCTAGAGTTATCTGATGGACACATTATCTTGCTATTGGTGGGCAGAATTCAATAATAGTTTTACTGGACATGGTTTTGAAAAGTTTTTTTGTTTCTTTCTGCCTCTCTATTTCATCTCACCTGTTCTGGCTTTGACTCCTGAACTTTGTTCTTCCAGGGTTTGACTGTCGCTGTGGCAACCTGTTCTGTGGCATTCATCGATACTCCGACAAGCACAACTGCCCCTATGATTATAAGGCCGAGGCTGCTGCCAAGATCCGTAAAGAGAACCCGGTGGTTGTGGCTGACAAGATCCAGAGAATATAAATTTATTGAAATTTCATTGTTGGCAACGATGAAACATCTTGACAAAGACTGGAGAAAGACTGAACCTTTGAAATGAGCACCGGCATTGGTGGCCAGTTGAGGATCGAAAGGACTTGATTTACAAAATTGCAGCCTCAAGAAAATAATAAAAAAAGAGAGAAACCATGGAAAGATCCTGTCTGAGGAAGATGCATGAATGATCACTTTTTCTTTCTTTTTTTTTGATTGATTCATTAGTTTGTTTTATCCTCTTTCTGTGGTGTGACTTTGCCGCTTTAAGTCCATTCTTTTTTTTTTCTTTTTTTAAAAGAATATGTATTGTCTTATTAAGAGCAGACCAGGCTAAATGTCCAGGATATGCTGTGCTCCTCTCACCCATACCAGGCGCCATTTTGTGCCAAACCGCCACTTTACTGAACTCTGTCAAAAACAGGGAGGTCTTTGAAGGCATTCAGACTTCAGAGAAACACTCCATACAAGTTGTTCCCCTCAGCCTCACAACTTCTTGTTCAGTGCTCTGTTGGTACTGGAGTTGGTGTCCCCCCTTAATGCACAAAAGTGTTTGTTACTTTGTCTTTCCTAGCTTTACCTACCTCACAGCTGCTGTGTTAAGCAACATTGTCTTCCCTTTTACTTTATTGTCAGCTTTGGCCCCAGCTGATCAGGGGCTCATCATGACAGTTGAACTCACTGCCCCTCTGGTCAGCTAACCTCTAAAGACATTGATTGTTTTGGTTGTCATGAGGCCGTTTCCATTAAACTCAGAGGTATCAAATGGCTAGCTTAAGACAAATTACTTTACCGTTTGCTGAATCTGAGCATTTGCAATAGATATAACTTTAAACAGGGTTTCCCCAACTGGTTACAAAGTCAACTCAGTTGACTTTGTAATCTGACGCCTGGTGCAGGATTGTGTGCACCAGTGTGTGGCTTGAGAGGAAGGACAGCATCCTTTCCTGGTGGGTCTGGTGGGTGATTTTTTTCTACAATGTTGTAGTGGCATAAATGAATGAAATAAGTGCATGAGTTACTCTTCATCTGCATTAGTGTTTCAGAAATCTCACTCGACTTAGGGTGTTGGACATTTTATTTGCTGAGACAATTATCTGTTTTAACTTTTTTTTTTTTCCATTGTACTGATGTTGGCGCATGAATTCAGTGCATTTGTGGAATATTTTTTTTTCTTTTGATGCGCTATCACAACATTCATGTGAGCACAGTGTGTGTGTTGATGTGTGACTGCTTTTCCCCCCCAAATCCTTATTTTTTTCTTTCCTTTTTTTAGCTGTGGAGCTACTCAGTTTATCAGCACATGTTTACAGAAGTACAGGAGCATGCCAGAGCTAGACTTATGAAAAATAATAGAAACCAAGATTAGATGTAACTTCTCATCTGTCTAACAGCTATTGGTCTGTGTGTCTGCCATAGAGCACCATTGAAAAGCGTGTCTGCGTGTAATTGTGGGTGTGCTTGTGCACATACCTATGCGAAAGTGTGTTTTCATGGCTGCCTGACACATGTATGTTTGTGATTTGTGTTACTTTCCCCTGTGAGAATGTTTTTCATTTAAATGATAACTGTATGTATCTGTTTGACCCCCCCCCCCCTTTTCTGAGTTAGTTATATGCAAATTTGTACAAAAAAGAGGGAAAAAAACAACAAACCATGTTGATATTTATGTATTACATATAATCTTGCTATCCAGCATTACAACAGAATAGTATCATGTAAATAAAACTGTACAGAGAGACATAACCAAGCCTTACTCTGTTGTCTTGCGCAGCTCAGTTTCTTTGTATTGTTGGAGTTTCAGTGTGTTTGCTCTCCAGGAGCAACAAACCCTTCAGAACTTTACTATGTGGAAAAAAGTATCTGGCCTTCAGGGAGTTTAGACAAAATAAAGAGTTTCGTAGTACCACAGTTTAGTAAATACAGGATGGTTTATAGTGAAAACATGGTAGTCATTTCAGTACTGTCAGGAATAGTGTAGGAGCTCCAGCTTTACCCTGTAATACCTTAACTTGACTAACCTTACCTCTGACTATAAACCTCTATAAACACTCAAAATGCTTGTTTAGGTCACACAGAAAGTATTAGTCCCTGGACCCTGGAAGATTGTGATCCTGTTCTACTTTATTTTGGCTTACATCATACATACACAGCACTCACCGTGTCTATGTTTCGGAGACATTGTGTTTTCACACACTCCTGTTGGGAGATCCAGGACAGTAATGCTTTGCTGATGGCGTCACAGCAACAGCTGCTCAGACAGCTGACATGTACTCGTGTTCCTGTGACAAAGAGCTACAAAGATCGCATTGTTTCGACATGTTTTACATATAGCAGAGGACTTCTATTAAATTGCAATTTTTAATAAATATTTTAGCCCATTTACTAATCATCTTGACTGAATCATGCAGATCTTATGTCTGTAAGTCTTGAATGAGACAGAAAAGAACAACACGCTTCATAGCTGATGCAGTGACAGATAAGAGAACAGACACACTCCATGTATGACAGCTGCAGGCATCATTTGTTTCTAATGTGTGTGCACATTTCAACACAAACATGCTAGCTTATAGTTTGTTTCCACAATGTGCGTTGCTCATTTATCTGTGTTACTCTGTCATAGGATGTACCCAAGTTAATGTGCAAAGCGGAAGAGACAGTCAATACAAAGAGGAACTTGCTATTACCACTCAAAAAATAGTCATAATCACACTATTTGCATCTTCCTACTCTGCACCTACTGTGTGTGTTCTCCTTTGTAATTTTTAGAAAATTAACCACATTTCCAAAAAGATTTGCCCCAAAACTAAAAGATGTATCTCACATCTTAGAGGCTGAGACACAGAAACATATGTAAAAAACTTTAAATAGTGAACATGCACATAAACACGAAGTAGTTACACATAGATTTTATGGGGGGGTCTTCCATTCAACTCAGAACTAGTAGTTTGATGTTGACTGTTTTTTTCCCAAAAAGCTAGTGCTGCCATCTGGATGTGGATGCTGGGGAACTGCAACAAATCTGACACATTTATAAACCACTTGTCCCTATGCAATATGAGCCATGCAGGGTTATGTGCATCAGGCAGTGATACCTAGATTTATAGTACATATTCAGAAAATGTATTGGGAAGAGTGGAGAGTTAGTTCTGGGGCCTCTGGGTGGGTCAATGTGCTGGTCAAGTTCCTAAGAAAATGACCCAAAGTGAAATGCCACTAAGGAACAGTGGAAGTGTATCACTGCCTCTTCAGGTAAAGAAAAGTGGGACTTTATGACAGCATAATGCAAAAAGTTTATTGTTCTCTCAATATTTTCTTCAAGTAATATTATACATTATATATTAATATTTTTTTCCAGTCATAATAATGTTTTTTATGCTATTAAAACATATTATGCATTGAATTGAATTTTGTATTGAACAATAAAAGATTGATCTGCTTTAAAGTACATAAAAGAAAAAGGTTTTACACTTTTGGGATATCAGTGCCATTTGGCTGCAACATCAGCTAAGGTATTGACAGAGAATGTGAGAATCAGCTGCTGTTGCTTTTGGGCATCAACACCTCTGATTTTATTGAATCCTTACATTTTGTCAGCTTTTTTTTTATTTGGAAGATGATTGGTTGTTTTTTTGCTTCTCTTCTGACACACCAGTATGGTACCACACTTACCAGTGCTCAGAATGAGACAGATAAGAAACAGATCAGAGACAAGATGGAGTCTGATCAGAAACGCTCAAAGATTCTCTCCCAGCTACAAGAAACAGAGAAGGAGAGCATTATCAGAGTAAGATATCTTGTTTTTGAAGTTCTGTCTTCTGTTTTTTTGCCTATGTAGGTACAACTTCACTGTTTTGTACGGACTGGGACCACCAGGGGGCATTGGCTAGAAAGTATTCAGTAAAAGGTGTTTCATTGGTTCCATCCATCCATTTTCTATACTTGGGGAACTGGAGACTATCCCAGCTGCTACCAGGCGAGAGGCAGAGTACACCCTGGACAGGTCGTCAGTCTATCGCAGGGCTTGTGCCATTTGGTTCTTTATTGTAAATAAGGGGATTAAATGAGTGAGGTTTGTCTAGCAGTGCCGTAAAAATGCTCTTCTATGCACATGTCATGTAGGTTCTCAAATCCTTCAAAAGTAATGAGTACAACAAAAAATATTCAAATTACCTCTGACAATTTAGACCACTAGGTGGTGCACTTACAGTGTAAAACAGTAGTTCCTAACCTATTTTGCTTGAGGACCACCTTCATGCAAATACTAAAAAGGTATGGACCCCCTGGCCCACCCTCTGCTGAAACCACGCTTGGTTTTATGCTTTCAAAAGTGAAATTTTTACCATCAATAATGTATTCAGGCTGAGTCATGTCCTTCAATAAAGTTAAAATAACAAGATACAGCCTAACTTTTTTTCTAAAAATAGGGACAATTTGTGGACACTAATCAAATGGCTCTGAATGTTCAAAGCCTTGGGGACATCCTGTGCTCTTTGGGGGACCACCTTGTTGGGTCCAGGACCCCAGGTTGAGAACAACTGGTGTAAAACATCTGTGGTCATATTTTAGAATTGAATTTTGAACAAGACAGGATTTGTATCACAGATTAATACAAATTTCAATATATTAATATTAAGGCAGTATAAATAAAGCATCACACTAAATCCACGTGACACGTTTATAGTGTTTTAATCTTTAGTTATAAAGTGTAAAAGTTTGATGAATTTCAAAACACTGAAAAATATGCATGTATCAAAAGAAGCAGAGTTTTAGTGTATAATGAACAACACTAATAAAAACCAAAAAGAGGAACTTGTGGTTTGAAGACCAACACCTTTATCAAAATAGTTCAAATGCTTTGAAGGCTGCTAAGCCGTTCCATTTTAATTACAGCAGACAAGCAGCAATGTATTGGATGGGTTCATGGAACAAACAAGCACAATATAAACAACATTAAAAATACATTACAAACATTATAAATACAGTTGGATAACTTTCTTATTGTTCATTTGCACTTAGAGGGAGAAAGCAGAAACGGACACAGTTGACACTGTTTTCATCCAAAACTAATGATAAATGTTAGGTTTACCATAGCTGCAATTTCTTCTACAGTAATCATAGGGATGCAGAGCAGTTCTGACTGGATAATAATTAGTCATTTTAGTCCATCTGTCTTCATTAAATTAATGCTTCCCTTTGTAATCCCTTTGTAGGTCATCACAGGCTTTATTTTTGATGTTCTTTAGGAAAAATGATTTGTCAGGGAAAGGAAGTTTCATGTCCATAACTTGGAAGCAGTTGACATTGACAATGGAGAAGTAAATTGACTTTTTATTATTTTCTTATCTGCAGGTCAAACTGGACTTTGTTGCACCAGCAACCAGCGTTTACATCTACACCTTGTATGCTACTTCAGGAGCAATGCAGACATGGGTTGTGACCTGGAGTTCAAGTTCAGATGGATGTGAAGGAAGCTGACAGTGAAGGAGAAAATGACTCATTATAAACTTAATTACTGCGTTCTCATCTTTTTTTGTTTAATAGAAGATGGTGAGATGATTTTTTCACTGTAGTTATTCAATCTTATTTGTTTCTTGACTTTGATTGCAAGCATGTCACTCATCTCTCATCTTATAAAAGTGCCCATGTCTGGGGCAGATCTGATGTTTAAAGTTAGAAATGGTACACTTTGGGTTCAGATTGAATGTGAGGTAAAAAACAGAAAAGTATTCCCTCTCTTTTTTTATTAAAATACTCACATTGAGGTTTCTAGTTTGTATATTTATAATTAAAACTTCCAAATGATAATTATTCTGTGGCACCACAGGAAGCCAGAATCCTAAACTTTTCAGGTTAGAATTTTATATAAGGCTAGCCTTTTCTCTTCTTAGAGTGACAGCAAAATGCTTTGTGCTGTCACAGCATTTTTTGTTCCTTACAGTATTACCCACATGCTGGGAAACCTTCATGCTTCTCTTCCATTGCTCAAGGCAGCTGACAAAGTGTTAAAGTAGCAGTAAGTTACCTCGTGACTTTAGACATGTGTTTCTGATTCTTTTAAATGTCACAGTTACATTCATTATTTACATTCCTAAAGCCGTTGCTGCCCAGCAGCGTCCGGTTGGATGCTGGGCAAAATGTTTCCGTCCCTTTCCTATTCCGGGACACTGCATGACGTAACAATCTTACATAGACATAGACATATATACCAAATATACATCAAAGATTCATCAAAGAAACATAATAGGACATTATCGGTGGAGGAGAGAAGATAGAATAGAATAGAATAGAATGCCTTTATTGTCATTATACAACAGTACAACGAGATTAAGCCATCACCAAACAGTG
>JBAMHW010000012.1:22499503-22531335 GCA_037177495.1 Rhadinocentrus ornatus | reverse complement strand
GGACATGCACCTACGATGAAAATTTCAGACCCCTCGAAGATTTCTAAGTGGGAGAACTTGCAAAATAGCAGGGTGTTAAAATACTTAATTTCCTTACTGTATATACCTCAACCAATACGCTAGTAGGGTGTGTCTGTTGGTTGAGGTAAAAAGGGGCGGGGTCAATTAGCATATATTCGAAACGTTTAGGTAACACATTTTGATTCGGATATAAGATTTAGCATTTAGATATTTAACTTTTTTAGATTTAAGATTCAAGATTTAGATATATTAAGATTTAAATATAAGATTTACCATTTAAATATAACATAACGTTTAGTTTTAGATATAACATTTAGATTAAACATATAGCATTTAGATTTTGATTAAAAATGTAGATTTAGATGTTCTGTTTGACCCTTATATATGTGGTTAACAGTTGTGTTAAATGTAGGAAAAATGTGCTAAATGTGAGAAAAGTGATATAAATATTGAAAATGTGTCAGCTACAATTTTTATTCTAAAAATTTACACTTTGCACCCCATAGTACCCGTAGTCGACAAAACGCTTTAATAATTGCGTTTACTGCTTACCTTCGTGTCCCCATATCCGGATGGCCTTGTCACCCCCACACGAGGCAAGCAGCGCCCCGTTCGGGCTCCAACTAACAAACCAGCACCGAGAATCCGGGTGTGCGCTCAGTCTCTGAACCAGGGACAGACCCTCCTTCATAGCTGGTGCACTTCAATATTTGTGTCTTCAAGGGTCTGTCAACTCTGTCGCTTCGGTTGAGTTGTAAAAAGCCGCTCTATTTAACGACTGTCATTTGCTACCATATAGAAGTAGGGAAGAATGTGTTTACTCGACAGAACCAAGTACAAAAGTTCACAGAAACATTCATAAAGGAAACACCGCCATCTTTGCTTATCAACGTTAGGGGGGGCTGTACGCGCTGCATTGTGGGTACACACACATTGGAGAGACTTATTATGCTTCCTACTGTTTAGATATTTACTATTAAATTGAAAGAATAGAAATAGTGTCTGTATAATTATATTAAATATTAAAACAAACATGCAAAAAATCTGAAGTACAAAAGAGACAGTATTTAGGAGTGTTTAACTGTTTTTGAGTCAGTTACCGGTAGGCGGGGATACTCGTTACTACGCTAATCTTTTCCACGAAGAAGAACGTTACGAACAGGAAGTCAGTATTTCCAGGAAATTAGCGCAAGCTGTCTTTTGTTTTCTTTTGTGTTTCTTTTTCTGTACCATAGTAATGGTCTTTTTTTATTATTTAGGTGGCCAGTGACATAATTTAAAAGAGGAATTTTAGAATTGTTTTGTAGTAGATTAATGCCTTTTCCTAAGAATTAGCGATATTTTACGTTTATTGTAAATTAGCCCAACAGAGCTAACAGGCCTAAAGCCAATCTGCCTATTGTGAGGTCGTCCACAAAATTGTCGTATTATTTTAAACAAAAGCTTGTTTTACTTTAGAAACATTGGATATCTTGGTAAAAACACGCTCGGACCGCTGTTATCAATTTGACTTCAAGATAATCTTAGCTGGATCTGCTAACAGCTTTATTGTGTTCCGTGAATTGGCTGATCCCATATTTACGAACCGAGTGCTATCAACTCACTGTAAGAGAGTGACAAAAGGAGGCTAACACAGAAAATAAGGAGATCTGAAAACTATGTACGCCCCGCCGGGTTCTAACAATCCTGGAGGTCGGAGGAGGAGAGCTGGCACCTCACTGCCCAAGCAGCCGGAGAGAAGCTTGGTATCGGCTTTGCCCGGAGCCTTGTCCATTACAGCGCTGTGCACGGCGCTGGCTGAGCCAGCTTGGCTTCGTGTTCACGGGGGCACCTGTCCGAGGCAAGAGCTGGGGGTGGCAGATGTCTTGGGTTACATTGATCCCAAGCTTTTGGATGGTAAGGACTAGTACAAGGCAAGCCTCTTGACTTTAACTTTAAAAAATACTTTATTATTCCCTCAAGGAAATTGCAATAAAACCTTGTGATGTTTCCACAGATTACTGTGTGAACCCACAAACTATCCTTCTGCTGAGGGTAATAGCAGCCTTCTGTTTCCTGGGTATCCTGTGCAGTCTAACTGCTTTCCTGTTGGATGTGTTTGGACCCAAACACCCCGCTCTAAAGATCACCCGTAGATATGCTTTTGCACATATACTTACAGGTACTTGTGTGCCAGATTTTTATTTATTTAATTTTTCCTGAAAGGTAATTAATTCTTAACTACTTCTGTTGCTTACCTATTTTTCCTGTCTCCTCTTAGTGTTGCAGTGTGCCACGGTTATAGGCTTTTGCTACTGGGCCTCAGAGTTGATCTTGTCACTACAGCAGCAACACAAAAAGTATCACGGCTCACTCATATACGTCACATTTGCCATCAGCTTCTACCTGGTGGCAGGTGCTGGAGGAGCATCCATCCTTGCCACAGCTGCAAACCTCCTGCGCCACTACCCCACAGAAGAGGAAGAGCAGGCTTTAGAGCTGCTCTCAGAGATGGAGGACAGCAGCGAGACTTTTCCTGTTGATTATGACATTACCAATCAGTTTCAGCCGCCACCCGCCTACACACCCTAATGCCACCAGACTGTCCTTGCTGACGCTTTTTTCCCCCACTCAGCACAGCTATTTGCTTGATATCTTTGCAAATATTCTCGGCAGTGAAAACGGTGTGTGCACAGCTAGTGCACAGATTCTTTGAATGACAGTGCTTGGATGCATGAAAGCTTACTTTAGTGGTGTTGGAAATTTAGGAGATATTTCTTACTTTCACCACTGAAGTGGTTAGTGATTTGCATGTAAATGGCTTATAGGATCTGGTCCTTACATGTAAAGATAAGTAAACTGCAAAGAACCCTTAAGAGGGCTTAACGCAAGACATTGATGAAGCAGCCACAGCCTGATCTGTTCAACTGTAAAATCAGGGATGTTGGCAGATTGTCCGTGGTTGCCGCAGTTGAACTTGAACGGGGCTTCGTTAAACAGCATTGTCATTTAATTTGATGTGCTTGCCATGTGTTTGATTTTTTCCTTTTCTCGATACATCATAGATGCAGAAATACATGTACACTGACAAGATTGTTTTAGACATGTATTTTATATAAATTAATAACAAATTTACCTTATTTATTGTATGTACTGTCTTTTGTTTCTCTTTTTCTTTTTCTCTGTGTTGCTGTTAGTGACTTCTCTGTTCAGTTACAGTTTTCTTTGTTCACCTATGTACTTGAAATAAGGAAAATTGTCAAAAATTTGAGACAGGTGTTTTAAAGGGTGTTTTAAAATGGATCACAGCATGTGTTGTACAGTGAGAAACAGGGCCATATTCAGCAACAAACCTCAGTTGTGTCATGTTTATTGTATTTGATTATTAAAAACCCTTTATTTGTACCTTGTAATTACCATATGTGGCAATTTTAAGTATGTGTTTACCATGTATGAGTTATTTTGGTTTTGTGTTGAGATTTTTAAGATTGAGTCAGAACCTTACGTGAACATCACACATAATGGTCCAAGCTGAGGCTTGCATTTGAGACTGATGTGCTGACAAGATTGTTGTACACTATTCTTTTGATGGCATTCTCTACATTTTGCTCCTCACTTTCACTGTATTTTCATCACCGGTATGTAAATATTGATTGTTTATACATAAAGTGGTCATAATAAAGTAAATGCCATATTTTGCCTCCTGCTCTTCACCTGTAAATTAGCATTGCCTCTACTCATGCATCTTGAACATTTGTCAACAGTATTCCACTAAAGCTAGTAGTTTTGATCTAGCGGTGACTTTCCATCTGCCTAGGATATTTCTGGGTTCACCGTCTAGACGCAACATGGTATTACAGAGAGTAAGAGCCTTACAACTTAATGGACTTTAAAGGACATATGGTATGCCACTTTGTCTCCATAAAAGTGTGTGCACTCATTACAATTTAATACACATTATCAAGAGCCAAATTCTAAATGGGTGAATATTGGCTGACAAAGTGTGCTTTTCGGCCAAATTACTTAATCAAAGGAATTAACAAGGTATTATTAGGGAAGGGTTTTCATGTCAAGGTGCGAAAGACAATGGAGCTTACGTGGTAACGTCATTTGGCCACACTCTGATGGTATATATATGGACATCCTCTGTGAGATCAATATCAGGACCATTAGAAGTCTTTACGGGCTGTGTGGCAAACTGTTAGGTCACATTTTCCTCCTGAAACACTGAGATTAAAGCCAAATCATGCTGGCGACCAAGACTTTACTGTCAAAACAAACTCTGGCTGTTCTTTCTCGCCAGCCTGCCTGCTTTGTTCACCAAGGTGACTACGGCAACTGGGGAAACACCAATGTTGCTCTGGTAAGTTAAACAGATTAATTTGTGATCAGTGAAAAATGTTAGATCAGCCTGGGCAATGTTGTTATCTGTCAATTTCATTTATTCCAGGTTTTCTCAGGATGTGGATGGTGGGATGGAACTGATGTCCACGAGGGTGTGTAGTGAGTATCAGGACATCAAGAATGCTATACTATTATGTAATGTGTCATCATACAAAGATGGCAACTGAAAACTCGTGTCTTTCAGCACCATGTACCACTTGAGCCGAAATGGTGCTCGCTTTCAGATGTTTGCTCCAAATCAACAGCAGATGCATGTGATGGACCACATTAAAAGGCAACCTGCCTCTGGTGAGAACCGGTAGGAACCACTGATATGCTTTTACACTAATTAGAGTGATAAGATGGGACCTGGGTCTGATTTAACTTTACAGGTTTAGATACCTAACTTGACTCACTCCACAAGGTAGTATTTCTGATTATATTTGGCCGTTGAACAGGAACATGATGATGGAGTCAGCTCGCTTCAGTCATGGTCAGGGAAAGATGCAAATGCAGGACCTGTCCATACTGGATGTTAACAACTTTGATGCTGTCATCTTTCCTGGAGGTCATGGAATCACCAAGAATCTGTGAGGAATATTTAAATATGAGTTAAACACATTGCAGATACAGTCTGGTATGATTAAAGATATGACTAATTCAAGTTTATAAATCTTGACTGTATAGATCCTCTTTTGTGAAGGATGGTAAAGACTGCAAGCTGCATAATGATGTGGAAAGGGTGCTTAAAGATTTCCATCGTTCACGCAAACCGATTGGGTATGTATCATGCAGTCACTGCTCAGACTATGAACACTACAGACAATCGAAAGTGCTGGAAAGTCACTTTTAAAATTACATTTAACACCCAATCATGAGGCCAAGTTACACACTGTTAGAATGTAACGCTTATTTTAAGTAGATAAAGTCAAACTAGATAAACATAAAAGATTTAAACAATCCCTGTAATGAAATTAGGACACGGAAGAAGCTATAAGAGGTCAGTAGAATGAAGACAGAGATGTTTATTAATAAGTAAGGCATCAACATCCCAGAACATGTTTTTAAAATCTTGTAGATGTTGCTTTTAATAAGCAACAGTTCATATTTTTGCTATTTTTCATACTGTGTTTCTGGGGGGAAAAAGGCTTTTACCTCATATTCTACCGCTTAAGTTTGTTAAGCTAATTAACAAAGCTAATTCCTGCTTAACAAAGCCTCAGAAAGCAAGCAAAGCTTCTCAGAAATCTTTTCTTTATGCATGGGAGTCAAATTTGTACTTTACTACAGAGAAATCAAAAGGTTTGTTAAAAATGTGAAAATCTTTGTTTTTCCCAAGAGATGTAAAAAGAAGCTGTGGTGAAAGTCTTCATTTTAAATTGTTACTGACTACAACTGACAGCAGGAAGTCCAGGTGCAATAAAAATAGTCCTTACGCTCTTAAGCTCACGTTGGACGGCAAGAAAGCAGCCTTTCCAGGCAAATCCTATAAAGGAGACTGAACTAAACAAATGCTCCAACACATATGGCCCAAAACAATGAAGTCTGGTATGAGTGATTCAGATAGGATGAGGTGTTAATCAGGCCATTGTGCAGACTTACGACAAGGTCATAGAAGGACATTAGGTATAAGGTGAGAAATGGAAGATTTCAGGTTGATCCGTGCCCTACATCCAAAGGAGTGTAATCCTTATCTATTGTTGTGTTCATGCAGAAAACCTCTTTGATTTTCTTAAAATCTGTTTTAAAATCCTTTCCTAAAACCCACTCATGTTCCTTGGCTTTCAATATGAATAGAGTTGATGTTTTTATGTATTTAATGTTTTATATTGTTTTTGTTGTTTTACATTTTAACTAAATATGTGTGCATGGTATTTATTTTTTCTTTTGTTTTCTGACATTTTTAGTGTATTTTTAGGTTGTTGCTTTGGTGTGCAACACTTTGGATTTATTGTGTTTAAAGTGCTTCATAAAAGAATTTAATTGGATCGGAAAAGTTTGCCAATTCTTCTAGTGAAGTTGTTAGTAGCTATGCAAAAAAATGATCTGCTCTTGACCATCACTGGATAGTTTTAGGACCCCTCTTGCATCACGTTTCATGTGCTTAAATTAAAAATATTTCACACCAGTTCCTCAGTCATGTCTCACTTTTTAATCTTTCCTGTAGGACAAAGGTAAGACAGTTTCACACCCTAATCAGCCTTGTCTGTCCAGTAGAAACTGATTCCTTGCTCTGGTTTCAGACTGTCCAGCATGGCCCCCGTGCTGGCCTGCCGTGTGCTGCCCAGCATCGAGGTGACCATGGGCTATGAGCGAGATGAGAGCACTCGCTGGGGAAACTGGCCACACACAAGCATGGTGCAGGCTGTAAAAGGCATGGGCGCACGCCACAATGTCCGCGAGCCATATATATCCTTTCAGAAGTCTCTTTCCACTAACGGTGTAAGTTAAGATAATTTACAATGGGCTCATCACACTGTTAATCTCAATTATCTACTGTTTTGACCTTGACCCTTCCTTTCACGAAGCCTATGTGGATGAGAAGAACAAAGTGGTTAGCACTCCGTCCTTCATGTGGGAGACAGACTATCACTATCACTATATATTTGATGGGATTGGAAATATGGTCAAACATGTCATGCGTATGTCGACCAAGTGAGGTCACATTTAAAGCTTGGAAAGGAAATCCATTATGTTGATAGTGACATGCAAAGTTGAACTCTGTATTGCAATGGATACTTTCCTGATATAATATATAGAACAGAGATGCTTTAATTAAAAGGCAAACTATTATGTGTGATTCATGGTTACTGTAGGAAAGCATGTGACACATGTAGAGAATATCTCCTCATCTTGGAAGCCAGTGGTTCATTTTCTGTCTAGTTTGATTCATGATTTCTGTCTTTAGACAGTTTGTTCTTAATTACAGGGAAAGACTCAGTAATTCTTCATGTTAATTATAACATACTGCATGAAAACAGCTGCTTGTTTGAACTGTAAAAGAGAACCAAAACATTTCAGTACACCAAGATGGAAAAAAAACAGTGACTACGTTTTTGGGCATAAGAAGGAT
Organism: Rhadinocentrus ornatus; assembly: GCA_037177495.1. Taxonomy (NCBI): domain Eukaryota; kingdom Metazoa; phylum Chordata; class Actinopteri; order Atheriniformes; family Melanotaeniidae; genus Rhadinocentrus; species Rhadinocentrus ornatus. The sequence goes on along the minus strand of JBAMHW010000012.1, from coordinate 22,523,879 downwards.
AGTGGATCTAAACTTTTTATGTAAAGGTTGTGATTCTAGTGAAATAAAACTTAAATTTAAACTTAAAAGCTAATGACTGTTATTGCACGTGTTGCTCAAAGTATATCTCACTACAAAAGTCTGAGGTGAGACAGATTCATCTTTCTTCAGGAGAAGAGGCTCTTAAAGTGGCTGTGGTATGTTGAAATAAGGGTGGGGGAATTCATGTGCATTCATGTTCTGGTATACAGTGGTACATCATACCAGTGGTACATAAGGAGAATCCAGTAAAACAAGTGAAGCTGTGGTATTAGAATTGATCATTTACTTATTATGTACATAGCACACTTGCACACTTCATGTCCTTCCACAATATTTCCATTTGATTCTGGTGAGGCCTTTGACATGGTAATAAAACATTAACTTTACTTTTCTTTAACCTTTCTTTGGTAGAACAATTTGTGTCGCTTGCATCGTTGTCTTGCTGCAGGGCAGTACAGGAAAAGTACTTTCCCCTTGAACTTATTGTTATAATTCAGAATAAGTGTTTCATCAATGATAGCAAGTTTTCCTGGCTCAGATGCATCAAAATATGGCCCAAACTGTTAAACTACCACCACCATGTATCACAGATGGAGATGTTATGTATAGTGATAGATTTTTACAGACTGCCAGATCTCAGCAGATTTAACAGGACCCGTACTAAAACAATAAAAACACCTGATTTAAAATTTACCTTCAGATTAACTGCTAATGCAAGATGTTCACATAGGTTTGTGTATGCTGCAATGTAATATTTATAATTTTCTTCTGTAACTAGTATGCGTATTAATCTTTCATTTAAAGCTAGGTTTGCTTTATCTGCTTTTAAAAAGTGTGAAAAATTCAGAGCAACTACATTCATATATTAATTTAATCATAGGCAAAAAACAAAAACAAAGAAAGAAACAACAATAAATCAAAACTCTCCAGTCTGGTACATTCAGTATATAACAATTTATTAATTACAAGCATATAAAAATGACAAAAACAACCAGGTGGCGAGATATAAAATTTTCCACTTTGTACAAAGCATCCAAAGCTGTCATTAGAAATACTACTCACTCCACATTGGGTTTTTCAACTGGGAAAATCAGTAAAAATACAAATGTCTCAAAGTATAGCTACAAAGATATTCTTAAAATCTGTTTCTCAGATGACTTACAAAACCAGCTTTTATTATATATCAGTAGGAAAAAAAAAAGAAGAAAAACATGTACAGTAGGCTAAAGGGCACAAAATTCATTACAGACTTGTAATTCAAATACAGAAATAGAAGTCATTGTTCACAGTGTTGCCGTCACATCAGTGATGTGAAATGTAAACGTTGCATATCGTCATTCATCTTAATAAATATATATATACTTACAATGGGTAAAAAAAAAGAGAAAGAGCTCAGTCATATGTAATCCTCTGACAACTTGTTAAATTATAGCTTGCCAGATTAATTATTACACTGTCCTGTTACTCCTGTAGTGAACTCATAAAATAATAAAAAATTAAGGCAATAGTAATTTTTCCCGTGTTTCTTATCAAGTTTCTCAGTGTCGGTTTTTAAGTTTTGACCGATTCAGGTGGAGTAAAGTAGTTTGCTTTCATTGAATGAAATGAAATGAATGAATTTACTATACAACAACAGAAGTCATTCACATAAAACTACATATAAACATTTGTACACTTTCAACAAATACTGAGAAGCTAATGGGACAGAGCAGATTATAAAACAGGAAAGTATTCCAGGCAACCTGGAGCAGGTAAACAACAGCATTAAATGAACATATTCTTCCTGCTAAACTGCTGAAAAAGCAGGAAAATCTTGTATCAGAGAATAATTACTTAATAACTTGACCTTAAAGTACTTAAATTAAAATAAAGGGGGAAATGGAGAACACCTTGAGCACCATTTGATTGGTATTACAAGCACCGCTACAGATGCAGACAGATCAATACACAGATATTACCTTGTATGTAGACCTACATAATTATCAGTAGAATCCTTTATTATTACTGTAGGGTAGTTTTAAATGCGAAAGGCATTGACTTGTCATTATAATGTGGTACGTTGCTGCTTTTATAAAGCAGGCCTTTCTCAGTTCTTAACTGTGAATCTCTCTTGGTCTCCATGAGTATTTCATGTCTGCGTGCCTGATTGTCGAGGTTTAAAACCAAAACTCCCAATATACAACGGCACCATGGAGATAAATAATTCCTGCTTTGCTTCTTTATGTAAAGCACAAAGACAAGAATATGTCTGAAAACAAACAAGAAGCTGTGGCGTCACATTTGATGGCATATAACAACTGCTCTATCTGAAAATATAAATTTAAAGGTTTCCTGGACCACAGTACTGTTGTCCAATCAGCTTAAATGTTATTTGGTATCTCTCTTTGATGGACCTGTGAAAGAGAATGAGAGAGAGCAATACAGCATTAGAAAACATCTGGTAAATGACAAGGTAAAGCATTTTAATTACAAACTGAACAGCAAAGTTTACGCATGCATCAATTCATAGCATGCACAGCAGCAGACAGGAAAAAGGATTTAAGCCGGTGAGCAGTTAAGAGGTGGAAAAAAAGGAGGAAAGAGGTGCAAGGGCAAGCGGAGTAACGGACCGGGTTCAGCTGCTACAGCAGTGCTGAGCTGGAGTCAGAGTCTGAATCGTGGCCGGGGGTGAGGCAGGGCTCACGGGAACAGACGGACTCCTGAGCCCGTCTGTACTCTTGGTACTCCAGGCGAAGAGCGTTGAAGCGCGCTTCACTTAGGGAGCGGTTGTACGTGCAGCAAGGACGGTTGAAAACTGGTGGGCTGACTGGGGGAGACGGGCCTGGGGGCGGCATCAGGGGAAGGAAAGGCATGCATGGGAATTTTATGGAATGAGCTTACAAAAATCACAGCGCTTGGGCACAAGACAAACACATGCAGCACCATCGCATCAAGCTTTACAGTCACAATGAAACATGCAACATTTTAAAATAATTTTAAAAAATGCAATTACACAAACACATGGAAGATTTATAAGAAATCATCACCTTTCTGTTGCTGATCCTGGAGGCCACAAGTCTGATCATATGCGATATCCCCCCTGCCTCTCCGAAAACCTATTTGTGATTGACCAAACTTTGTAGCCTCCAGGACCTCAGAGTCCACACAGACATCAGCAGAGTCCCACTCGTAACTCTCATCTACTGATGTGTTCCTTCTAATGAAATACACAGAACAAGTGGTCATGTAACATGTATCAGACAAGAAATAAAAGCGTCAGGATAAAAGTTATTTTGGCAACATAAATACATCCATCTGTAGAGAGGATACTCCAGTGTGTTTTTCATTTCAGGTGTAGGGGGTGTTTCACCTTTTCACTCTTCTGTCAGGCAGCTCCATCTCAGCTCTGTACCGCTCATTTTCCTCTGTGGTTTCTGGGGAGCTGAGCAGTGTGGGTGTGATGGACAGGGACTGTCGGAACAGACCAGCACTCCCTCTACCACTGCTCTGGCTGGCATAACTGGCCCTACCCCCCTCCCTGATCTCAGTGTCCCCGGCCCTCGCCATCATCCTGTCTGGCTGCCTGTAGCTCTCTCCCTCTCTTGGTGGAAAGGGAGCATAGTAAGGGGAGGGCCAGCTGATGCCTCTGGGTAGGTAGGACCTTGGAGGACCTCTCCTGGAGTCTACAGGTCTCAAGCTTTCTACTCTGGACCCTGGCCAGTGCTGGTACTGGGGGACAGGGATGGAAGTGGGCATAGGGACATACTGACGCTGGGCAGACCTTAGAGTTTCTTGATAGGAGGAAGACCACCTGGAGGACTCCGGGAAAATAGTAGCTTGCCGACGTGGATCTGAGGGCTCCAGCACTGGAGAAACTGAGGTTTGTCTGGGTGGGTACATAGAGGGAGTGAGGTAGGAAGGACCTGCCATAGATCTATGTGCATGAAAAGGCCTCTCTAAGCTCCCCATGCTGGGACGCCTGAATGGAATATACTCCCTCCAGGAGGGACCTGGCCCAGGGAGGGAAGACGGCATTCGGCCTAAACTGTAGGACTTCACTTTGACATCAGGGTTTGGGAATTCATCCCAGTAACATTTCTCAGAAATATATGTTCTTGGACTCTCAAAGTGCTCCCACCTCTGTGAGCCTAAGCTGATGGACTTCTTAAGAAAAGGACGAGGCTGTCCCATGCCTGAGAGAGTCCTGCAGGGACCTATGCTTAAGGATTTCTTAAGAAATGGCACAGGGGCTTGGCTTATCCGTGACACAATATTATTAGTCCTGCTTCCCTGAGAGGATTGTCTTTGGGATTGCTCGGATAAAAACTCCCTGCTGTCTGCAAAACTCTGAGAATGTTTTGACATTATATTTGCCATGCCTTTAGCTGCACTGAACAAAGTGTGAGCTGATCTTGATCCAAGTCTGGATTCAGGCCTATCTGCGCCATCATTTCCTGCTCGAATTCTTGTTTTCTCATCATAGAGCTGCTTGCTTGTTTTTTCCAGGCCAGGTGAAGATGACCTTGTGTCATCAGGGAATCTTACTCTGGTGTCTGCGTGTGGGGGGCGTCGACTGCCTTGTATGTTACTAGCATTAAAGTTGCTCTCTGCACCACCTACAGAATTAGTTTGTCGGTTTGAGCTAGTTTCTGGGGTTACTTGAACATGAACCTCCCAATTTTTGGGAACTACATCAGGCTTTGCAACAACAGGTATTGCTGCCTTTAGTACTGAGCTTTGTCCAGTAGTGTCTGAGACTTGAGGTTCTTCTACAGGTTCATCCACGCTCATTTCAATAAAGCCTGGAAGACTCAGGTATTCAAGAATTGCACTTGTCTGTAAGGGGGACATTTTGGGAGATGGGGCAGGTTTAGTCTTAAAAGAATCCGACATTCTGGGCACAGAAAACTGAGACTGGTCACTGTCGACCTCTTCTACTAAAGTTAAAGTTGAGACAGAGCTAGGACTGTTAGAGAAAAGACATCTGTCGCTTCTTCTGGAGCGTGCTCGGACACCTTCTCTCTCCAACTCTGAGTAAAAAGCTGAACTGTGTTGGTCATTGCAGCCCTGAGTGTCTCTGTCTTTGGCCTTTTCTCTTGCTTCATGATGTTCATAGGGTAAGGTAGAATAACTAGATGGACTGGAAACCCTTGTGGTTGTGCAGCCTACTTCAGTTCTACCTGTCTGATTATGTGATGGAGAAGCTGACCTTGCAGGCTTCTCATTAGTAACCGAGGAGCTTTTGGCAGCTGATTCCCAAAGCTGAAGGCCTGCAAAAGCGTATGAATCTTTAGACTTTGAAACAACATCTCCATCCCGTGTTTTGTCCCTCAAGCTCTGCTCAGTGTTGGACTTCGTGCAAATATCTGGATTTTTCGGTGGAGTAGACGGCCTGGCTCTGTCTGGTGTTTTTAGGCCGAGAGCAGAGGTTTCAGAGGTGACATCAGGGGAGAGCATGGGGAGAGATGTGTTCTGTGTCACTGGAGAGCCAGAAGAATCCACAATAAAAGAATCCTCTGTTTCTCTACAAGTGTGAGGATGTGACACGGGTGATGAGGTTTCACAAGGGCTCTGAACAGGTATGAGGTTGGTAACAGATGTAACAGGGCTAATGTCCCACTGTATGCGAGATGCAGAGATGCGATCCAGGGGACTGCTGGTGTTGTCAAAGTAGCATGCCCTCCTATAGTCAGAAACCCGACTTGTTACACCTGAGGGCCTGGTTTTCTGTCTGATAGTAACATCTTGCAGCTTCCACACAGGCTCTTCCTCTGACTTGGCCACATCCCTTTGAGGGCTTACTGTTTTACTACACTGAGGTTCTTCTCTGCCTCGACTGAAAAGTCTTTGATCATCTACATAATTTTTTAATTCCTTCTCAATTTCTTCCCTCTCTTTTGCCAGTTGGGCACACTTGTTAACACTTTCCCTTTCCAGCTCACTCTCAAGCTGTGAGACCAGGGTGCTGTCATCAGTCAGCTGACTCTCCATGGGCTGGTAGCCTGTATTAAGTGATCTTTCTCTATCTCTATCAATAAGCTTTGTTCTCCTCCCCAAGTTTGGAAATAGATCTTCAGAGTGTAACGGCATGCGATACCTCTTCAGAGAATCACTGGGTTTTTTCTCAGTGTTGTCTGAATAAAAGCTGGCTCTTTCCAAAAGAGTCTCAGAGCCTTGTTCGTCATCAGAATAAAAGCAGCCATGACGGGAGAAGTTTCTGGCCATGGCCCGTACTCTCCCAGGAGAAAGAGGAGGCCTGCTCAACTCTGGTATATCTACAGCGAGAGGAGATTCCCTCTTCTCATCCTTCTCTGAGCTTAAAATGCTTGACTTAGGAGAATCCCTCAATGATGTCCTGTTGCTCCCCGAGCCGCTCACACCACCATTGCTTTGCAGTGGATCCGTCTTCAATGTTATCTTATTGGAAGGACTTGAACCCTCTGGCAGCGGCTGGACAATGAAGCGTCCATCTGGACCTCTGGAAATGGACTCAAGAGCAGTTGGTGAAGGCAACTGAGAGCCCAGGTGGCTTTCAAAGAGCGTGTAATGAGGTGGCGGAGAAGAGTTAGACAAGAGTTGTTTTCGCTGGTCATGGTATTCCCCACGGCTGCCTTTATCAAAGGAGGACCGATCAGACTGTGAGGAGTTGTTGGGAAAGAAGGGAAGAGGTGGGCATAGCTTAAACTTGAGGACACTGTCAGGGCTGCGAGAAAGTGAGCGAGCTCTGAGAATGACATAAGAAAAAAAATGGGGGGAAAAAAATAGTTTTTAACCAGGTGCAATAATTCAACATCAAAGATAGATGCTGTAAATGACATGTCTGGGAGAATGGTTTAATTCATACAAAATGTATAGTAAAAACAAGATTTAAAACAGAACCATTAAAAAGCTGTGCACAATGTGCATGAGTAAAACATCTTGACACTTACTCTTGAGACGGGCTTTTCTGGAAAGCAGTTGGCACGTCTACAAATATGTGAGAGAAACAATGAAAGATCAAACAGATGAAAGTTTATCGTGTAAATAACTTGCACTCCTGTCAACAGAGGTTTAACAATAATCTCATATACTTTGAAAAAAATCATGCATGTTTTACCCTGTCTTTTTTTTCTGCGTCTACGCTGTCTCCTGTTACTCATGTAACATGCTGTCACCAACGAAAGAATGATGGCCAAAAACAGAAAGCAGACTCCTCCTAACACACCAGCCAGCAGTGGTTCAGAGATGACCTCTAAGAAGCTTGGTTGCAGGGGGTAAATATCCAGTCCTGTAGTCACATTGAGGCCAATTCCATTTTCAAGAAACAGTAATGACTTTGTAAATATCCATTAATACCAATGTGTAGATAATTTATTTTAAAACAAAACCTTACCTGCTGTGGATACACTCACAGGCTCACTTGGTTCACTGAGTACTTTGTTGCTACGAGACATCAGCCTTAGATCATAAGTGGAATCCTGAGAGAAAGACATTGCATGTGTTTGATTATATAACTAGTCCCCCTGTGAAGAGGTGCCTTTATTGCTGGGAGTAAGTAATAACCATTTATTACCCTTAACAGTCCTTGCACAAAAATTTCACTTTGATTGGCAGTGATGTTGCTACTGATGATAACCCACTGGCCCTGATCCCGGCGGGCCTGCAGCACATATCCTGTCAGTGGAGAGAGCGGAGCCTCAGGAGGCAGCCACTGGAGGAGAACCCCTCTTCGAGTCCGGTTGGCTGACAGAAATGTGGGAGGATCCAGTGTTGGAAGAGTGGTGACAGACGAAGGTACCTCTGTTGGCACAGCTTACAGACAACCAGGCAGAAAGTAATATTTACAAAATTGTATTAAGAATGTGATAGTGCCAAATGATTCATGAGTTCAGCTTAACAAACCTTTTGTTCGCACTGATACAATTTCACTAAATGGTCCTGAGCCAAGTTTATTCTGTGGTAGGACACTGAACTGATAGCTGGTACCACCAAGTAATCCAGTCACAAGCAGGTAGTTTTTGGATGTTGGCACAGGTAAAGAGGCCCATTCATGTTTCCCCCTGGATGTCTCCTTGACCCTACAAAACACAAAGACAAGTCATGACTGCTGTTGGTGGCAGGGAAATTTGTCATACAGAATGTTTTATATGTTACTGACCATACAGTGAACTTCTGGGTGAATCCACCATCAAAGCCTGGGACCCAGGACACATTGGACTGGTTCATCTCTGTGGTGACAGTCACTGAGGACACAACATGAGGACTGGTGCCTGAAGATCAGAGAAACACCTCTGTAAATCTCAAACTATATGCTACATTTAAGTGTCACGTTTTGTTTTAAGTGTTAACAGATACATTTTGCTCCTGAAATTGACCCACTTACCCAACACCACGATCACAGTGCCTGCACTGACAGTTGCTACACGATTAGTGGCCAGGCACTCCCAGCCCCCATGATGATCTTTGCTCAGCGGCTGCAGCAGGAGGGAGCCGTTAGACAACAAGGTGTAAGGTGAACGGGGAGTAGGGCCTATCTGTGAAAAAGTTCAACAGGAAGTTGAAGTATAGGATCAAATATGTCTGATTCTCTATCTAAATGGAAAATGTCTTGTACCTTGCTCCAGGTGATATTCGGAGCAGGGTCTCCACTTGCTTCACAAGGGATGATTAACTCTCGGCCGACCTCTTGGAGATACTCAGGCAGAGGAGGCACTCGAAATGACGGTGGATCCTAGAACAGAGATGGAGACTCTTTACTTCTGTAGAGCTGCATACACTCAAAGGAAAGCATTTTCTCTGTAAGAAGAGTGGCCATACTTGCAAAATGACTTTGGTGGGCTCAGACTGGCCCATGGTGCCATAACTGTTATATGGAGTACAGGTGTACATGCCTACAGCATTATCATTGGATGTTGCTATAAAAACGGAGCCCTCTGAGTTCACCATCCAACCTGGGAACTACAAAGCAAAGAAAAACACACACATACGCAAATGGAAGACATTGATTCCAAGTTCTTTGTAAAAATCTGCAACACATACATTTTAACTCCAAAGCACACATCTTACATTGTCAGGATTCAAATTATTCCCATCTTTGGTCCAGTTGACATATAGCACAGGAGGATCAGCCTGAACGGGGCAGATAATAACCCCTTCCATACCCGCTGGCAAAAATGTTTCCCGAGGCATTCGTCCCACACGTGCAGGATCTAAAATGGCAGAGGAAAGATTTATCTTTTTCTCAACAACAATGACCTGCAGGGTTACAAAAAATCAGCAGATAACAGACTAACGTTTCACTTTTAGATGTGCAGAAGCTGAGGGTGGGCTCAGTATCCCATTAGTTGGGATACAGGTGTAGTTGCCAGCATCTTCTGGGATGAGATTAGGGATCAGAAGTGTTCCATCCACCAAAATCTTCACTCTGGATTTAAGGGACCTAAAGCCAAAAGACAGAAACCATAATGCATTTAAAACTCAAGCTATTAGTTTCAGGAAGAAATATATCATGCGTTTATAAAGTTTCTATTTCTATAACTTGGGAAGACTGCACTTTAATCTGAATAACAATCTCCTTTGTCTCTGCTCATGATCAAATTATATAATTGTATTATGAATAATCTAATTACAGCTGATTGCATTAGCAGCATGCTTTGGAAAAACACCTGATTGATTCCTTTAAATGTTGCTGTCAGTATTCTGTTTGAGTAAATGGGATATGTGATATGTCAACTATACTACGTAGCTTCACAGATTTTTTTTATTTTTTTTTAAAGACGTGGACTCACTCAATGTGGTAAACATTCTGTCCTTGTTTCAACCACTCGTAGGTGAGGTTTGAAGGATAGGCATCAGCCTGACATTGCAGAACTGCATCTTGGGACATGTTGAGAGTAGTGTCCTCTGGTGAAATGATGATGATTGGTGGACCTTTTTGGAATTATGGCACAGAAAAGAAAGAGTGGAGTCATTGTAAAGCAGGGAACAGTCTGTAGGTGGCAGTAAATACGTTATTTGTAACCGATTCTCAAACTCAACCAACTCTACGTCTCAAGACTATAAATCTTTCTTGATCTTAAAAAATTTTTTTTGTGTTATTACTAGATGTCGGTGCATTTGCTTAACACAAGATATGCAGAGATTCCATCTCTACCTGATGGTTGAAAGCTCAACACTGACCTTGGACCTGCAGCTGTGTGGAGTGGGTCAGGTTCCCCTCAGAGTTAGACACGTGACATTTATACACTCCTGAAATATTACTTGTGACGGAGGCCAAAGACAAGGTTCCATTGAGCACCTAAAATGGGCAAGGGCAAAGGGTAGTGATCAAAGACAAAGAGAAAAGATGGATTAAGATTAGGTGGCAGTCATGAGGGGACAACAAAGCAGTTTGCTTCAAAGAAACATCAAAGCTACGGTTTCATCAGAAAATGCTAATCATAAAGTATTAAAGTATATATAATTAGAACACTGCCAATGCCATATGTTAATCAGCCTCACTTTTATTTTTTCATGTTTCTCAATTGGACTCTCATCTTTATGCCAGACAACAGTTGGTCGGGGGTTGCCATGGGCGCCACAGCTGAGAGTCAGTGAGTCTCCGAGCAAAACCTCCACAAAAGTTGGTGGTGTTTTTATAAACGCAGGTGGAGCTGGGAAAAAAAGACAGAAATTAGTAGTATTGTTTGAAATTTATTTAGTCAAATGGAAAAAAAACAACAACAAAAAATAAACAAGTTAAAGGAAAACTACAACACATAAAGTTAGAAATGTTTGGTGGAGTTTTCTGTAATGTATTAACTATTGTTCACCCTAATACAATAGACCTAGGTGGAAACTAGTTTGATATTTTGGGAGATGTGTAAAGATATACAGAAAGCTATTAAGTTGGTAATAAAACTGTTCACAATGAGAGAAGTAACCTTCAATACATTTGGAAGAAGGCCTTACAAATGAACCACAATTATTGAGGTACTGCAAACTGGCATCCTCTCCTTTTTAATTATATGGACTAGAAAGTAGTGTTTTGCATTTAAATCATATCCAAAAGTACCAGGGGGCTTAACTTTGAGATTATCTGTGTTAAGAAGATATGCACTCACTGAACTGGAAAGTACTGGAAGAAATATGTCACCATTGTCTGTAAACAATGCTCTGTGTCGAGTCTCAACGGGCTTACTAAATATTCCGAGGTAATTTTCAAATGATATTCAATATGTGCATGATGTAAAACTAAACTGTTTAAAAAAATGGTGTCATCTGTAACTTGATGCTGCATATGTAGGGCTCTCATTCACTGCAATACAATCTTATCAAATCCCTAATTTGCACTCTCAGGGAAACTTCTGACTCTTCAGCATATACAGTGTGCAATGTGTGCATGTGTGTGGGTGTGAGACTTAGAGTTAAGAAGTATCTGAGTTAAGTGCTTTGGACATTTAACCTTAATCTTTGGCCACAACCCACACATGCACTGCCCTGTTCTTCTCAGCATGCCAGGCCCAGACAAAGACAAGAAGTGATCAGCTTGCGGACAGCGTGTCACACAGAACCTGCTCTTACACAGCATTAACACTAAGGAAATTCAGGGTGCCAGGGCCTTCAGAGTCCTAGCCAGGCCCCATGCTGTAGCTGTTCTAAATAAAGAAAGGCAGCGGTGAGGAACGAAAGGAGCAGCTTCCAAGTTCCCAAAACCCTGCAGTGCTGCACCTGTGATGGAGAGGAAGGTCCATGTGCCATTTTGGAAGTCATCGGTTTTGCTGTCCAGGAGAAGGATGCGACATTCAAACCAGCCCTCATCCTCCAGGGTCAGACGTTCTACCAGCAGAGAGGCTCCACGGGTCAGAGACACACGCCCTGTGGGAGGACGGGTGAGGGTGTGAGGGCAAAAAGAAAAAGAGGGTCAGCGCGCACACACACGCATACACACACAGGCAGACAGACAGTGTCAGCATATGCAGGAAGAGGGCTTATCCTGCAGAGGACACAGGCATCCAGTGTCACAAAGGCCACAGTCAAAGTCACAGACAGTGTAAAAAAATCTGCTGTAGTTTTAATGCGTGTAAAAAAACAAAAAAAAAACGTAAATAATCGAGATTTATGAAAATATTGTGGCAGCAAGAAAAAAAAAAAGAACAACTTTTGGAGACGGTGTCCTAAATCATTAAACTAAGTGCACAAAATATTTTGATTCCATTAACCTAAGGGCATGACAGTATACTGCTTTTCCATTTTCCAATTAATGCCACTTAGTTCTCAAAGATAAAACTACTTTTAAATAAAGTGTCTTAAAATCATGCACATATAACAAAAAGATTAAATTCAAACAGTAAATTGTGCATAGCAGTGAAAGTAATCAAGAGTAAATGTTTTGGTTACATGAAGTGGCCCTAGCTTACATGATGGGAAGAAATTAATCCTGAGGTGGAGTGAAAACACATGAATCATATTAGAATGATATGGAAGATGACATATGGGTATGGTGTCCTGTCATTTAGGGTTTGGGAGGTGAAGTGGAGGGCTATAATGAGAATGCCAGACATTCCTAATGCTGTTTCATCAAACCAGCTACAAGAAAAATCTACAACAGTGTGTGTAAAAATGAGTCACTTGTTTTGTTTATTGGGGGCAAAGTAAAAGATAAATAACAGTTCATCATAGCAGATGTACACTGAACATCCTTAAACACAAATGGATGTAAGCACAAGCACGAATATCACTCTACCACACACCCAATACCCTGCTCCCCCTCCTCCTCTCTGTACTTCTTACAACTCCTTGTCAGGCTTTGAAACTTGATCTGCTAGTTGCCTGGTGACTGCAGCCTGGTTTTTAGGGTACACCCCCTCCTTTTATTCTGCCTCTCAATGAACTCTTTTTTTTGGCCTTAAATCTGAGGGCTTTAACTGACAGGAGGATGCAGGCGGCAAGGGGACACACACGTTGCTCAAACCAGAGCCTGCCAAAGCAGTTTGAAAGTAAACACGGAAATATGGAGAAGTTCCCAGCATCCCATCGCTCTTGTTAGCTATTAACAAGTTATTTAGATTAATTGTCACATTCAATCATCCCTGCAAAGTACTGGAATCACACATTATTGCAAATAAATCAATTCTAATTTATTTTTTAAGGTAAGAGCAGACAATGTATCCTGCATAGGTATGGTGCAACAACAAGCGAGATCTCAAATGTCCTGCAACCTTGAGGCAACATCATCACTATTCTCAATGTTCTCTCTATTCACTGCCGTTCACTCCAGACAGACGTCTGACGTGAAGCCTGAAAGCTATGAAACTCTTTTAACTCTGTGTATCGCTTGAAGATAGGGTGAAACACACCCTGGTAGTCAAGACAGATAACAATAGCTAACAATTAACCCTGCATTCCTGACTGGGACTATTGCTGTGCTTAAAAGGTAGGTTTAATGATTAACTGACCTCCTAAAAAATGGACAAGCATTTGATGGGAGGCGCTCATTTACAGGTCTCATAAAACGAATGCCTCTGCTTTCAGGTCAGCATCTTTCAAACAACTGGGCAGGGCTCGGAGAGGGGAAATGTGCAGACAGATGATAACAGCTATGAGGTTAACTTTAGGCATTTTTCACCTGTCCTGGCATAAGGGATCCTCCCAGATCTGCACATTTCCTGTGCAACCTGTTCTAATCAGACATGGAATTGATCCCCCAGTGCAAATTAAAAGATAAAATACTACCATTTGCAACTCTCTTCTTTTGTAATAACAATCCTTGAATGGGTACACATCATGGGATGTTTGGAGATCAATGTGGCTAACTGATCTTCTAAAATGCAGCCTATGGAAATCCCACCAATCCCACTGGGTCCAGAAGCACGTGGGTACATATACATGTTGATTTTTAAAATTCAGTGAGAGCCCTGCCCCCTGAGTCTACACAGGGGAATTCTGGTTTCACTGTCGAACACTTAACCCTTTCCCGTAGCCTCCCTCTTGTCCATCACTACAAAGAGATGGCAGCCCCCCATTCCTTGTGCTCTCAGGTTACCATAGTGACGAGACCGAGAAAATCTCGGGTTGTAGGTTTAGATTTGAATCCAGTTGCTGTAGAAACATGGCATGGCTAAGCATGGGTAGAGGCGGGCCAATTATGCAAGGGGGGTTGGGTCTCTACTGTCAAAAATTTGAAAAATTACAAGCAGTGGAAAACATGTTTGGATAAAAAAAAAAAAATGCATCCAAAAGCACAAGAGATAGAAAGGGGAGAGTGACAAATGAAAGGCAGAGGAGGAGAAATAGACTTTTCTTTTCAGCTTGTGAACAGACAAAACAGCCAGGCTGTGTGACAAATGTTGCTTTATCTGAATTTGAATGTTGCATCTTGGGAGTGAAATCTCAGCTGGCACTTGGCAGGTGTTCGGCCCTAAAGATGATGGAGGAAGGCTGCTTGCGTTTCTGAAGACCTTGTGTACACATACAATGCAAATATGCAGCAATAATTAATTACAAAAAAGGTGTAAAAATGAGAAACAAAATTTAAAAAGCTACCCTCGTAAAGTCCAAAGAAGAACCGAACAAGAGGTTACAGAGCGGTTACTCAAATTATATGCGTCGATAATCCACCGACAGCCAAAGAGAGGTTGGCCTTTTTGACCTCTGTGCTCCAGGAGACACATTCATCACCCCCACCCCCATGTCCTACATTAGTACAAGGTCCACAAGTCTTCCTTGAAGATGAACACTATTAGACTTTATCTGAACAGAGAAAATTGCTGAAACAAAAGCTGCTGCTCCACCTTGTGTCAACCCTTCCCCTCCTCACTACTGTTTTTTCCCTGGAGTAGTTTTCACATGACAGCTCCAGTCTATCTTAAAATGAGTTCTTGTTTCCAGCAGGTTAAGCTGCAGTGCAGCCAAGGGTAAAATATGTAAACGCTAATCCACCAGTGCTGTTTGAACTTCAAGACGCAGCCTCTTCAAATTAGTGAGTCAGGTTCTCACCCAGTGGGTGGCGGGCTAGTAACGATTCAACTTTTAGAAAGAAGCTGCTTGGTGGTAGCTGCCCTTGTTTCACTCGTGTAATCTCCTATTTCCCAATTTTTTTCTACAGATGTAGCTTTTTCCAACAGTGAAACTACTCTAATTTAAACTACATACTTATTGCCTATACAGTCCTTGTTAATTTCTAGTAACATTTTTCCCAACAAAACTTTCTTTGCACATACTGTGCATGTTAATTTATCGGTTTTATGGCCTCAGCTGTTGTAAGAGGTGTTATTGTTCCAAAGGACAGTGATTTTTATTTAAGGTTTCACATTGTTTTTTTACTATAACATGGTGCATCGAAAATTTCATTTAATACAATAGGAGGGGAAACTATGCAGGAAGAAAGATAATTCTGTTTGGAGAAGAATCAGCTTTGCTTTCCTTTGTCCATCCGTATGTGCATAAGAGAGCCAGGCAGAGGTGCATTATGGGATGTGTTTTGATTTGAATACAATCATAAGTCTGGGACCAGCCCCCTGCCTCTGACGGCTCACCCTCCCATTCCCCCAAATTTCTCTCTTCAATCCTCCTGTCCCACTAATCAGTTTAACCCTCTTATGAATAGCTCTTTGTCATGAGATAGATTACAGTTAACTCTGTCCCTCGTGCTCTCTCCAGCTCCGTTAACCTCCTGCACTAGCAAGCACACAAAGCTCACGTGCTGAGTTTTACTACTACTACATTCGAGTTGCAGCTAACCCATTCTTCATTGTGTCATTTTTGGCTGCACATCAACCCTGGTCCAAAAAACAGGAAAAGAATTAGTTTCACATTTCACTACTTTTTGTCTTTTGAAGATACAAAATAGGCTCATACTGGTCTTATCCTAGCTGCCCAATGTTTATTCTCTCTAAGTTTGCAAGAGGAATGGTTACAGAATTCAGCACTTGTGTGTGCATTTTTCATTTTTAAATGTTGCAAGCTTTAACTTCTGTAGTGTTCAAAGGTCACACAGGGAGTGCAATGGAGACCTGGGGGTTTCCCCAGTGTCGTTCTAACCTCAGGTCAGTCCCCAGCTCACAGCCAACTAATTTACTTCAGCAGAGAAGATGCATTTTATCTAGCCCTGCAACAGTAAAATATCCTGACACAGCAAGGCGCGAACATATTGTCTTGATGAATACAACTCAAGCTGGCTCTAAAAGAGCATCAGTCACAGTTTATATGGCTGTTTCCCCTTTGTTGTGAACTGACTAATGTTCCGCCCTCCAGGGCATGCTGGGTGTGAAACAGAAAGGAAGAGGGATGAGAGGTGTTCATGTCTTACTGATTCACGTGGGGCATGCATGAGACTGTCTCTACGATCAAGGCAGGCTGGTGTTTAATGGCTTCAACTGAGGACCGCTGATGTGTGGGCTCTAACTCTCTCAAAGAACACCTGATATCATATAAAAAAAATTGCTGGTTTAATGGAGTCAAATAAAGACTGAAGATATTTGCTGGGATTCTTTTATCGCTGTTACTAAAAATTGCCTTATAGCATCAGTGGGATTGAGACAAAGCAGCAGAGTGACGACAGCCTCTGGCAATGCTTTTATGCTTTATTTTAACTGTATGTTACTTGCTGCGCAATGAGTCCACCATAAAAGAAGTATTTCTTCATATCTTTTTGATTTAGTTAATTTATTTTCCATATTTATGTATTTATTTGATTTATTCATTGTTAATCTGTTTAATATTTAATAATAGTTAATTTGTTATTCTAATATTTGTTTTTGTTTTTTCTTAGATTTTTTTACTGTGTTTACTTTGCTTTTATATAATTGTAAATAAATTTGGGCACTAAGGGGTTAATCCACCTAAGAGTTGAACAAAAGAACATATCTATGCAATGTCAATAAACATTTTTTTTCTAATTTTCATATTGTCTCTTGATCTTAAGCTCTATAATGTACATCATCTCTGCTTTCATGTTCTGCTCCTAGACAAGCCAGAACAAAAATCAGGAAATGCTTCCCGACCTGACTGTCCTATGCTTAAATCTGAAACCCCACAACATTTTAATTTGAGGGTAGATTACATTAGACCCACATCACTGACACGCTTCACATGCTGCCATCTGCCTCCAGTGGGAGGGTTGATGTGAGGATCTGCAGCAGACAGAGGCAAAGCCCACAGGAGACAGATACACACAAAGGATGAATATGGCAAAACATGGAGACACCCCAATCTTCTATTCTAACCTTTATCTCTTCTGTGTTTTTACTTTATTATTGGTTCATGTCTATCAGATGACCCTAAACAAAGACAAGATTAAAAGCTTCCAAAAAGGTTTACATGCAAAAACAAATGTCTGTTTGCGAGAACCTGTTTGTTGTCAGCTCCTACAAACCTTCAGTGAAGTTCCAGAGCCATCACAATGCTGAAAACATGTTTGTGAAACTGAAGCTTTTAGGGAGAGCTCCCTGCACATGTCAGTGACCCAGTTGGGACAGTATGAGATTTTCTAGATGTCCTGGTAGTCCTGTCGGCTTTGGAAAGTAAAAGGATGTTGCGATACCCCTCTTTGTCTTTTGTGTTTTGGTAGACAATGACAGGATTATAGGTCTCCAGCAAGAAAACTCCCATTATTCCCAATGCTTCATCCAACCTCCTTCCAACACAACAATCTCCTCTTACTGGGTCACCCCTCAGCATACTAATAAAACACTGTCAACAGACAACCAAGCCCCCACCTACACACTTAATCCCCCTGCGAGCAGCGTTACTGGTATCCCCCTTCTTCTAGCTCAGCTACCCCAACCCCCTCTAACTGCTGCCACTAAAACACGTCCATTCTCGCCCTTCCCCTTTTCCCTGTACTGGTATACACTGAAAACACAGACTGAAGACTGAACACCACCTGTAATTACAGGGACAGTGCTTTGGATGGATTACCTATTTGGGGTATTGTTTCATCCAAACCTCCCCTTCCCAAGTCTTTATAAATACTGCTTTATGACTACCTTCTTCAAACAGAAAACTTGGTAAATAAAAAAAAAAAAAAAAAAAAAAAAAAGTTTAGTCCCTGAATGAACATGCCCCTCCCTTCATAAAAAATATACTTAAGCACAACCAGAGAAGCCTGTCAATTGTAAGTTTTATATCACTTTCTTACCAAGAAATGCATTAAATGCTTGCTTTGTGGTCTGTGAAATAAATAAATAACCATATTTGAAATATGCTCTGACCGATCTACTTGAAAGAATTAATGCCAAGTGCTCTGCAACAAGTCTTTCATCTGTTTTCTGCAAGCAGCCCAGGAGTAATGCTTACCCTTATAGTTGGGATGAACACGAGGAGCGTATACTCCAAATTTGATCAGGATAGGGACGTTGTAACCAAGACGCACCCATTCCACAACATGTAAAGGAAAGAGGTTTGGGGTTGTGGCTTCTTTGGATGAAGAAGTGAGACTACAACCCAGCTCCACAGAACCCCCCTCTTTAGCACGAACCAATGATGCCAGACTTTGAGACACACCTGTAAAGACAATGGCACAGCACTGAGGTAAAACATTGGCTGCATCCGAGGACATCTGCTAACAGCACAGAATCAGTAAAATAAACACATTAGCCTTGTTCTATAAGAGTTATGGCTACCAATAAGGCTAGATCAACTACTCTGGAATTGGCAGGTCATTCATTTCTGGGAAAATTGTTTGCTATCCTAGAAACAGTTTATAAATGTTTAATGGGAAAACTTAACCACACAGACAACTAGAAGTCAAGACACAGAAAAGTTGTTTGAAAACAGTTACAACATGCAGTGTCATCACTAATTCACAAATGTTTTCTTGACACTGATCTCTGATCAGCCACTGAATATAACTACCCCAGACTGATAACAGACAGGCCGTCAGGGCATGTACAACAATCATGTGGCATTTGGTAACAAGATAGTATGGCTGCAAAGCCTGCAAACATCGGCAATCCCATTAGTGACACCTGCAGCAGTATGCACTCACTCTACCTCCTCAATCTCCCTAACTGCCATGTGCTAACATGGGTGTGTGCTCAAGTGGGTGCCAGTGTTTGCTCTACAACTCATCTGGCATGGTGATTACTTTAATCTGAAGAGGTGGGGGCTGGTGATCACACGCTGATACAGGGCAGCGGGACTCTCTGTAGCTGCTCAAGCTGACCTCTCACTACCCCCTGGGGTACATACATGGTCTGCAGCCCAGCGTGATCAATCCCACCACCAGCCCCCCCGACAAACACAACCATGCACGCACAGTGCCTGGGGTTGGGGGTAGCATAAATCCAGGATTGATCTAAATCCACACTCAGATATTTTTTAAGTTGGATTTAGGCCCCATTCCCTCTCATCCAGTCTTGTCTGAGCTGAATCCCCTCCTTTTCACTCTCTCTGACATAGAAGCAATGGGAGCTGTGCCAGGTACATTTTGGGGTACGTATGGATTGTTTGTGTGAAGCTAAACAGCAACATAAGCCAGTTGATTGCAAAGCTTCACCATAACAAGAGAGGCAGCAACTCTTTTACATGTATGATGTAAAATCACTGCACAAAGCAATTATAATTTCACCTTGTATCATCACATCTCATTTTCTCTTCTTTGAGGAAAAACAGAATAGAGTACATCTGATAATAATCAAAAGTGGAAGTCTAAATTTACATACAAACTTAAGTAATGTGGTTAGTGAAACAAAACTGTTACACTGATGCAACAGAATCCTGATCACATAAATGTGATTTAATACGTCAGATTTTATTGACAGTCTCTACTATACAAACATTATCTATAGATGTTATTTTTCCACTTTGAGTCAGTGATGCATTACTGAGTGTTTATTTAATTGTTTTATTCTATTCGTCTTTGCAGATTAAGACTTACAGCTGTTGGTATTGTTCTCATTTTGGTAAATCTTACAAAAGTGCTCAACTCAAATAATAGTTTTAGGTGCAAAACATTATTTATTCACTTCTGAGATTTGTCTTTTACATTTTGATATCATTGATGGATTTTAATCAGTAGTACAAAAAAAAGAAAAAGAAAAAAGAAAGAGCCAAAGCTCTACGTTTGCATTAGCGTACTTACTTAGCAGACAGATGGCTACAGCAGTGGTGACAGCCTGAAGCCACCGTCTCTCAAGTCCCATGGCCGTCCGTCACGCTCTTTCACACATCTCCCAATCTGAAAAATAAGACCACACATTCCGTTTACTCTCCATCAGAGACACTGATGTAACATTTACAGAATAACTGGACATCTCTCACATCCCCCCTGCAGACTAATGTAATCCCTGGAATTTAACATCAAGTCATTATCCACCAAAACACAACATTCCAGATGCAACTTGGTTAATCAACAAGTGTATTCTTTTAAAACACATAATCTCCCTAAAAACTGGAACTCAAGCTAGATGAAATAAGCTAATCCATGAAGTGCTACGAAAAGACATTCTTAGAGTGTGCATCCTGTACATGTTTGTATGGAAAGAGTAGGCCAAAGTGTGCACATGTGTGTTTGTGTGCGGCCAAAGAGAAGACGCGGTCATGGCTCTAAGTGTATGTAGAGATTAACCTGATGCTTGTGATTGGTCCAGCTCATCCAGAAGGTCTCATCTCGCTGTAAATAGGTCAACCGCAATTGACAGGTGACACGAGCAACATTAAAAGGTACATCTCCCAACTCCAGATGTTATCGCACTTTCAATGCTTAAAACAGGACTTTGTACAGTATGAAAAGAGAGAACCAGTGGATGATGAGCTTAAATCAGGACTCTACTGACTACAGCACAAACTGTGCAAACAGCAGCATCAAGTGCTGTTTGCCTGACTAGTAAATGCACAAACAGTTCACACAAGTGCGCCAGCATAATCCACTGATTTTTATCTCCTAATGAGCCTCGCAAACATGACTTCACTTGAGCAAATTGTTGTTCTGCTTCACAATCTGAACAGCTGCATCAACTTGTTAGGCCGCCCACTTCAAATTGGATTGGAGACAAGTTTAAGTTGTTGCCCTTGAAACATAATGGAAGGCCTCACACCTTTCCCTTAAGTCACTCCATTCAGTACCCCTAATACCAGCTTATTACTTAAAGTTGATTTAGGTAGCATAAGAAGTGGGCTATTCTTAGATAGCAGGCAGGAGTTAGATACCATATGCTGACACAACTGGAGATGCACTACGCAAAAACTTTCCAGCTGAATCATTTGATGGAGACGTTTAATCTCTTGGCGGCACTTGAGCAAATAAACAACCCAGAATAGCACAGCAGAAAGATGCATTAATCTCCTTGCACTTGACCAACAAGACAGTGTCTGTTGTGGCAGGCTGAGGGGCACTGCAAAAACTTTTGTTACGTGTTTTTTTTTTTCCAAAAGGAAGAAAAAGAAAACCAAGATCTTGCAGAAGTACTGAAGAGGAGTGCGACAAAAACACATTTCTCTGTCCAATCCATTTCTTGTCAGTAGCTCTCAAATAAAGGCCACTAGTGTCCAAAAAAACTTGAGGTAAAAAAAAGAAAACCTTCTACACACACACAGACATTTGAGTCAGGTTGGCTTCACTATACAAGGTAAGGATGACAGAATATTTCAGTGCAATGCCCATGATAATAAAAATATTATTTCCACCAATTAAGTAATGTTTTCTCACTAGGCATGTTGGAGTAAGCAATACTCTTGTAATGGACTCATAAAATAAATAATAAATCTGTGCATGCAATTATTTATGCCCTACCTTCAGTAGTCAGAACTTTGATGGAGGTGACTGCAGATCACTACATCACTTAGTCACCTTCTAAGTCATTTTAACAGCATGACAGCAAAAGCAATT
Source organism: Rhadinocentrus ornatus (assembly GCA_037177495.1). Classification (NCBI taxonomy): domain Eukaryota; kingdom Metazoa; phylum Chordata; class Actinopteri; order Atheriniformes; family Melanotaeniidae; genus Rhadinocentrus; species Rhadinocentrus ornatus. Next base: position 22,502,092 of record JBAMHW010000012.1, on the reverse strand, counting down.
AGCAAATCCCATCATACAGTTAGGCCTTCGATTCTAGTTCTTTTCTATGCACCATCCTGCTGTTCTGTGCTTCTAGACCAGAATATACAGTATAATAGGCAGGCGGGGGAAGACTGGAAAAGGAGATTTTGTCTGCAGCTACAGTAGGAGACAGGCAGGTTATTCCCTCAGGCAGCAGAGAGGGCTGAGGCCATTTAATTGGCATGTGCTTTGTCAGGGCTTTCAAAGGACTCAAGATGTTTAAGTCTGTAAAAGGCAACATTTAACAGCAGTACCTTTTGCCATTTCTCTGCAGACTGACAACAGTGCACAATGATTTCTACGCTTTTATATGCTTACAAACAAAAAAATAACTGAATTACAGTTCAAACTCAGCAGTAAGGTTATTAACCATACATGTATGTTGACATCGAATGGTTTTTTTTTCTAGACTCTAATCTTACAAAGGTATCGAAGGGAAATTGGAAATGCCAAAATCCTCCAACCTGAGGTGATGGCTACATAACAGGTTAAATTGATTCAAAGGAGGTTTAACTGTTCAGCATAAAAACCCAAATGAAGCAGTAACACCCCTCTTCAGTACTCTAAAAACGTGCGTGACTATACCGTGTAATGATCCAGTGTCACACTGGATTGCATTGACACAAATTGCTTTGGATCTAGTCATGACTTAGCCTTCTGGGCGGTACATTTCTAACACCTAATCTAATCCTGCCCTCGTGCTTTGAGTGTTAAAAGTGTAATTGAATTACAGATCAAACTGGTGAGACAAATCAAGGACAATCTGTCATCAGGCAGTGCAGTTATCGGTCACTGCTATCTCAAGTGTCTTCCCACTGGGGTTCCACAGTTTCTTTGGGTGGAGACAGTGTGGATCATTTACTAACTGGAAGGCTAGGTTTTGATTTTCACGTTTAGACTCACGTGACACTAACAAACTTGTCTTCTTGTCGCATCATATACCTCTGTCGTTAAGACCAGTTTTCTTATGTTCACTTTTAGAAAACATTAACAACAACAAAGAAAGTCACAATTAATCATGATGTTGATTTAAAAAAAGTCAGTAAAAAAAGGGGGTTGCCACAGACATGCGTGCGCACCACCAAAAACCTATTTTTGTTCATTTTCTTATTATTACATGAAATGCAACAAGGTGGGTACATGTACACGATGACAGACATAGACACAGACATCTGCTGGGGTAATTGTTCTTACTAAACTAACTCTGTGTAGTCTTCCTAGAAAAGGTATTCCATATATGCACAATAAATGGAATCTGGGTAAGTTCACATGGTTACAACAAATTGGTAGCTATGGAGAAGTCTGTTCAGAGCCTTGCGCATCACGCAGATCCTAGCAGACATGAGTACAACACTCATGTAAGAAGCTGACCGCAACCTGCCAGTAGTAGCAGCAGGTACACCAAACCGTTCTGCATCTCCTCTGTCACACCCCTATATTATTCAGACCTAAAAGGAATATGCAAAAAGTATGTAATATGCACACTTTATACGTGATAATTAAATCAGCCTTATGTCTTCTCTGATGCTTTTAAAGAATTTTTGACTTAATGTGTGTGAGTGTATGTGTCATCCCTTAGTTTCTAAGCAGGTCCATCAGTGATGCTTGTGACGGATACAGGCCTGATAAGCAGTAGTATTACTCTCTAGTAATCCTTGCTAATCCTGACAGGCCGTGACCTTAGCATAAACCTGTGCACTGCAGGAACTACAAGTGTTACTAGAACAGAAACTTTAACAAGTTCACTGAAAACTCAATCACCCAACCAGCAAGAGAAAAGACTAAATACATGCACAATTACTTCAGTTATACATGCAAATCACAGTCATTAACACGAGACTGGGTTTGATTGACTGGTTGGACCAACCCGCCCAGCACACGGATCAATCTATGGATTTTGTCCCTGACATTGCAACCTAGTTTAGAAACTATATTAATATTTATTTTAACTAAAGGAAATATGCTAAGGACGGACCTAGTCTCCCGGGGAAAGCCTACGGTATATGGATTAACATAGTGATCATTGATAAGCTAACACATGGTGTTACAGGGTGCAGTAATAATTACTATTGAGCATTTGCTGAATATTTACACATTCATGACTCACACAAGCATGGATAGAGCAACCTTTATGCTCACTTCTGCAGCAGAACAATGCTGCAGTCCCACCAATAAAACATCCACATGCTTAATGCATAAGTAGACTGATTTTTTTCCCCCTCCAAGATGATCCCTATTCATAGGGCTTAATGAAAACAAAGTAGCTAACATTGATCTTGTAGGTCTTGAATCCACTCCACCCCCATCACTACGAATGGGTTAATCCTGTAAGATTGCTTTCAAGCAATTACAGTAAGAAGAATAATGGGGCCTAAAGCCAAAGTCACAAACTTTGGGGTCTGGTTCCGATGCGTGGCATATGTTTTAGTGGCACATTGTTGTCATGCCAAAAGAGATGTAAAACAGACAATAGTGTCCAGTTCCGGTAGGCTGCATGAGACTAAACACTAACTATATATTTTCTCTAGTCAATTTTTATCTTGGTTTACTGCATTTTTCATTTGAATG
>JBAMHW010000012.1:22480711-22494817 GCA_037177495.1 Rhadinocentrus ornatus | reverse complement strand
AATTTTCTGAGACAGTCCTGTATATTGCACACCATGTATATTTTAAATGTTGTATATATTTACATGTCAGTCTGTATACAGCAAGCACATCACCGCAAAATCATTGCACTGTGGTTTATTATACCGTCTTTATATTTATTATTTCTTTTTACTTAATTACTGTGTTGTTTTTTGTACTAGTGGTAAATGGTTGTGCACAGCATGTACGACTGCATTTCAATGCCATCTTGTATGTGCATGTGACAAATAACCAACTTGAAACTTGAAATCTTTATCAGCAACCAAAAAAACTAAGAGGGAATCTGAAAGGTTAAATTAAAAATGTAATAATAAAAAAAACAAGAAACAAACGTCAAGTCAAGTTGGGATGGTAATATTGAGGGGGTGTCAAAACCTAACTCAATACGCAATGAAATCGCTTTAATTTGGAAGGTATATTAAGCTACTTCCTTTAACTTACCTCCGTTTTCCGCGTGACTTGACAAAGCTGCTGCTTTAGCGCCTCACACAAAAGCGCCAAGTGTCGGTGGGAAAGACTGTAACAAAAGACAAGCACGTTGCTATTTGACACGTTTGATACACAATTCATCTTACATGCAAAAAATAAAAATAAAAGCATGGAAGGTCGTCGTCGTGTCTACTACATTTCGCCCCACCATTTAACAGAGGTATGTGATAAATATTACTGTATAATTTTTTGCATCGGTCATTTCAAGCAGTGGGGTTTTATCACACATCCACAGATATAATTTTAACCTCTGGACCTTTCTGAACTGTTTTACTGGGGAGATTTTGGGGCCTTTGAAAATACCGCCATTCAGAACTAAAAGTTAGCATTTCATTAGCTACGAAGTCTGCTGCACGATATTTATTGATTCGACGACCATTTTCTTAATACTTTATATCACCTAGCCTCAAAGGAGATATATACAAAAAAGTTTATTATCGTAACAACCATAAACCAACTATTATATTAGCGTTAGATAATCTTCTTTTAAAAGCCAAATTTGACTAATTGAGTCTGGCTAATTGTGTTTTTAATAAAATATATTTTGTTTTTTTAATATTTCAGGGTAAAAATACATTTTAAAAGACAGCCCAACTAGTGTCTGAGTAGTTGCAAAAGTTTTTGTTGGTTTGTTTTTACCTTATTTGGGTTTAAAAAGGCTTCTTGCGATGTCCTGCTATTTTATCTGGATGCTACTATTAGCTTATGTTATCGGATTGATGGCAAGTTGGTCCGTTGGAATATTGTTAACGTTACTGTTTAAAGTAACCAATCCAGTGCCAGACGAGCCACCAATAAAAAGCGGTATTATTCCCAGGGTAAAGAGTGTCCATACCGACATGCAAGGTGTTAATTTTCAAATTAAATCATCTGAAAAGTAAGATAGCGGACGACCACATACAAGGTTATTCACCACGACCTGGTGTCCACCACACGAGCATCACAATTGATTGTCTGCACCATAGTTCTAAACTCTGGAGCCTATTGTACACAAACGTGGACACTTAAGACGTCTGCTGGTGCCTGACGTAAAAAAATGCATTTGTAAAATTATATTTCAATCTACGTCATATAATTACATGTTTAATGTAAGAAATAGAAACATAAATATAAAAATTCTATTTATGGGTTCCTCCAAACTAGAAGAAATCTAAAATGCAGGTGGATCTTAGGAAGGGGGAAAAAGGTGCGAAGACAAAATGCAGAAATTCTGTTCTCCGTGAGAGTAGGTCCTATAATTTGTCATCATTTACAGAGGGTTTTTGAAAGAAAAGTTTCTGAGCTGATTTAAAGTATATAATCTGATCTAATACTAGGTAGTTTATGGCTGGTGGCTGATTGAGCAGGCACATTTAATATAAGGACAAAGGAACATAAGCAAGAAACCTTGAATCCCTTTGGTAAGCAGCAGGTTGCTCGGCATCTGAAGGGATTACAGGAGTCCAGCTTTAATCCAGGTTTCACATATGACTTTATCCTGCAATGCAAATTGAGGAGGTACCCCTTCACCGTCAAACTATGTTGAAATTGATGAGTTGATAGCCAACAATAGAAATGCAGGTCAATCTTAATGGCTTGTGCAGCTCCATGTTTGACAGTGTTTACCTCATGGGTCAGGTGTGCCATATGGAGATCAAAGGATTGGAAATAATCACATGAAATCCTCCAAGAAAGAACCAATCTGAACAGTAAGGAGGGCATGAACTGGAGGGTAAAGAAAACTGTGCTGAACAGTAAGGATCATAATGCATGAAATAAAAACCAGTCTTTTATTGAATATATACTACTCACAAAAAGTTAGGGATATGCCGCTTTCTTTATGTCAGAATGAACCTAAAGCCACCAAAACTTCTATAGATTAATTTAATTTGAGCTTCTCTAAACTTCTGAATAGACATGTACAACTTAATGTTTAAAGTATTTATTGCAAAATGTACTGTTCTCTAACAAGATGATTAAACACAAAAAACCTAAAAAGTGTCTGAAGCATGTATCAATCACCAAATGTTCTGTTTCAATGCAAAACTTTATGTAAACAGTCATCATCATACCAAGACGACACATAAAACATGACAAGTTATCGAGACATTAACATTTTTATGTTGTGGTATACCTACCACTGTTGGTAGATTTTGTTTCAATAAATAGTGTGAGATAAACGAATTTCCATCACATTATTCTATTTAGATGTCTTTAAAGTATTTATTGCAAAATGTACTGTTCTCTAACAAGATGATTAAACACAAAAAACCTAAAAGTGTCTGAAGCATGTATCAATCACCAAATGTTCTGTTTGACATCAGTATGATATGACATCAGTGTAGCATGAACCTTTTACATTTTTTGTAAATTCTACCTTAAATTTGAATATCCCTAACTTTTTGTGAGTAGTGTATATTGAACTCAGTGACAGTGCACTGAGACTGACATGACGTCTGTGTTAAGAGGTAACCATTTTACCATTCAAGTGTTTACAACAATTTATTTTGATGGTTAAATATTAGCTACATGATAAAATGGTATTACACAAATGGAAATAACCAAATCATTGTTTTATTAATTTATCAAGCTAATCAAACAAATATACATATCAAACCATATGGATTAGCAATATAATGTTAATTGATAACTAGGTGTAAAAAAAATCTACCAGAGGAACACTGATTTACAAAAACGTTAAATGCAGTACAAGCAAAACAGAAATGCATGTAAGCACATAAAGTCTCAGGCTACAGCTTTAGTGTGGTTCAGTCATCAAAGTCTGGGATGTCATCATAGGAGTACCCTCGGTAGCCCTTTGAAGCATAGTAAGCTATCCGTAGGTGGTAAATCCCAGGCAGGAAGACAAGGATCCCAATGATAAGGACAGGCACTGTTCGGTCTGAGTGCTGACAGAAAGAAAACATTTATTTAGTTGCCCATGTAACACTGTTTAAGAAAATAAATGTGCTATGTAAAAGTACTCACAGTGACTCCGAAGTATCCAGCCAGGAGAAGAGAGCCAATGATGATTAAAAGAGAGCCGATTAAGAAAAGCACTGTGGCCAGGGCTATAGCTTTGTATGGGACTTTGGGTGGGCTCTTTTTGAACTGTAGAAGAAGAGATATGCTTAATCAATAACTTTTCCATTAGAATGATTTTTTGTCTCACATATATAGTGAGCTGAAAAAGATCCAGCTCGTTCTGTGCTTAAATTTCTTGGAAAAGAAAAAGTATGAGATTTGGTAAAGGTCTGACTGCAGATTTTGGTTTTTATTTCAAGAAAACAACTATTTTCACCCATAAAGTCAAGTTAAAGAACTTGTGAAGCTCTGTAATAATATTGTAGCCCACAAAAGTATGAGAAAGTAAGTGACATTTATTGTTATCTTGTGTTGCTTTCTCTCTGAAGAAGATTGTTAAGTCTGAACTTTAAAACTTTTGATGTCCAACACATTTGATTGAGAAAGTAGGAGGGAAAAAAAGATCATAGCTGCCTCCAAGTTTGCCTTTTCTTTTTTTCTGCAAACACCAAAGCTCATCAAGACAGGATTCACAAATGAAAAAAACAAGTTTAAAAGGCAACAAAAAAGTACATTTAGGCTTCTGAATCCTGATGTAATTTTCTTTGATCATTTTAATGTGTATTATTTACAATTAAAATGTGTAATATTATTTTGGGATTCTTAAAATTACACACGTTTAATAGTGAAAATACTATTTTAAAAAATAGTTAAAAATTAGATTTCAATATTGTGAATAATACTTTTGAGATTAAACTGATTTCACACAGATTACATATGCCGTTTAGTCTAAAATTACAGTAATTACGTTAAGTCATTAACCCTATATACCGAGAAACACTAATTGGGGCTCACATCTCACTACATAATCTAGTGTAGCAGACTTAGTATGGTTCTTCCTGTCTTACCTGTAAATCAATGTAGCCATCATCGTCAGTTGCTAACCTGGAGTACCTAACTTTGCTGTTAGGAATATCATGGGACACAAAATTACGAGAAGGCATTTTCCTCAGTTGCTATTCTTGTTGATGTTATAGAAACAGTAAAGCTACAAAAGATTTACCGACACGGCAGACATATTTATAGACCACTCTTAATATGTCACTGCTCATATGAAGTAAAACAACATACTCGAAACGCAGTAAGATAGTGAAAATTTCATAAAACGCGTTTAGAGATGAGATAACAGCGAGTAACGTCTGGTCTGGCCCTTCCGCGTTGTCAACACGAAGCTATGCGTCCTGCGCATGTGCACGATCAACGTCATTCTTGATCAAGATTATTAAAAAAAACTTTGTCATGTCGTGTTTGTCGTTAAATATTAAAACATTTAACCGCAATCGCAAATTATTAAACATTATGAATACATTTTATTTTAAAAACAATAAAGGTTCCCAGGTGGTTGTTATTGGTTTGTACCGCCCAGGTCCTGCCACAAGAGGGCGCAGTCAAGTCTCATTAAAATGGTAAGATCATGACAGCGGGCCGTTGGGTAGCCCTGCAGTGTCAATATTCATTTCGGCTGGACATTAATCTCCCGAGGTCTTCTCTCGCGACAGCTTTGCAATCACAGTGTTCTCAGAAGATAAAGTTCTGTCTAGCCTGCAGATTTTGGATGCAATTTCATGAAACAGAAGCTGAGACAGTCCACCTCAAGGCCACTGAAGTGCAACCTTTTACATCTCACACAATATTTGTTTTATATAGTGGCAAGGCTATTTTCACCAATAGGAAATAAGAGCATTCACAGAGTTCACGTGATATAAATTACAGTATATTGTATCCCAAATAATAGGCTTAAAAGGGGCTTATTATCATACATCAAACTAATTAAAAGCCATAATTACATTTTACATCTAATTTTTTAAGGCTATTGTTAGAATGGAAACCCTATTTAAAGGTGATTGAAGGTATAAGTCATGTGGCTTTGTTTTTTCTTTGTCACATATTGTTTTCTCACCAGTCATTCAGAGCAATAAATGGGTTCTGGGAAAGACTGACCATGAAATAGGCAAAACAAATAAAAAGTACCAGCTACAGACAATCGTCCCTGATCTGAATAATTAAAGCCGGACAGTTGTATAGATAAATATAGATCCGCCTTTTAGCTGCATGAGTCACAAGTGATCATTTGTGCATGAACTGACCTTGGCTGTGAGTTTCATTGTTGTGCTTTACAGCCAAGCTGTTGATCTCAAGCCCTAAAATCATTTTCTTGTGTTTTATACTAAAGCTGTTTCACACTAAATGCAACATGCTTTATTTGATTTTCATGCACATTTACAGATGTCTCTAAGTCTGTGCATGAAAGAATATCTGCACACAATTTAATCTTTGCTTTAGGGGGAATTAACATACGTTTTTTTCCCTTTCATTAACCACCTTGAAATACATGAGTATCAAAATGTGTTGTGCACACATAGAGTGATATTTGCCTCCATAAATAACTGATTGTGCAGAGATTTTGCATGACTATGTTGCTGTGTTCACTGTTGATAACAATATCACAGGTAAGCATTGCCAATTGTTTTTTTAATCATGCCCTTTTCATGCTCCATGACAGCACATTGGCTCCACTCCCTAGTGCACATCAAGGCTGCGTCACTTGTGCATCTTTCTTTGTACGCTAAATAACTTCCCTCTTATCGGTTCTGCCTCCTCACTTGGATATTCAATATCTACAGACAAGGTCACTGAACATAGTCAGTGAACAAGCTTTTTACCTCCACTCAGTCTGCATTTAGAAACATGGCATTTAACTAGTCAGCTCCACAGTCTTGAAGCAATCTGTCAGACTGGATATATTTATAATTATTTCAAATTCATCAATTCAAAACCAGTGGGCTAAAAATGTGACCAGTGATGGAATAATTTATCTGAAAGCAACAGTGCTACCACTGCTGTTTGTTTTCAGACATCACTTCATCTATTATCAAGATGTTTAAGTCTCTCTTTGGCTGAAATATACTGTGATTTTTTATTTTCATTGTACCTCACAAGATAAACAACAGTGCAGCTCTAGCAATATCTGGATTTGTCATTAGTTAATCAGACCATAAGCACCAGTTAGATGGAGGCAGATTGTGTTTTTATGCTTGACTATATCTGCCATGATACTTGTAAGCAAAGCAATGGAACTGCAGAACACATTGAGCCTTCAGGGTGTATGTGGACATGCATGTCTGTGCATCTGTGTGTTAGAAAGACAGCAGCATTTGCCCTCTTACAACCCCTCAGCATGACAGTAAAGAGTAAGACAGCAGCATTTAGGCCATAATTAGAGTCCTGTTCATAGAGGAGTTAATTGGGTCTGTCGTTATTACACTCACTGCAGACAGAACCATGCCTGAAGCCTGATAAAAGCCTCAAGCATTATGCTACTTGAGCATCATGCAATCTCCCTGTGGCTCAGCCTTTCTACTTTTAGAGCCAGCAGGTTACAAAAATGATCAAACGCATCATGTCGGTGGTGCACAGGTGCAGCTGAGCAATAAGATGTTCAAAGTTTTAAATAAGCTTGAACAGACTCATATAATTGCTTTACTTCTATTCTCGTCCAGTCAATTGTGTGTGTGTTTGTGCATAGATGAAGTTGATATTTGAGCTGATGCATATTATTGTGCTGTTTGTGTGCGCTCAAATATTGAGTGTATGATAAACAATAATATGAATGATATACAGTCTGTAGGTTAGTCCATCACTTCTGTCCTAATAGAAATATCTTCTCAAATTGGCTTTCATGAAATTGAGTTCTGTTTTTAATCCCACATTTTCTGTTGTTATTCCACATAATCTTAGCACTAACATTAAAGGTCATCCATCATACCCATTCAACCACCTTTCTTTGCCAGCATAGCTGTAGTCTTTTATTCATGTTCATGTTCTCATCTGTTTTTTGTTTTTTTTAAATGAGTTTAACATCACAAAAAAGACCAAGCTAAACTCCATCATCTCTTTAACAAGTGCATCACATAAACCATGAACGTAGAAAATCACTTTTTAATGGATGCCTTTTTTGCTTCAATGAATAGAAATGTTGACTGAAACTGCCTTTAGTGAATTCAAACCTTATCAGATACATATTAGTGATTGAAGGCAATTCATTACATAAAGGGGTCGGTCAATTTTATTGAATTACTGAGAGCTGGGACTTGGCCCAGAACACTGGGCGATTTATACCAGTTAAGGAGGATGCTATGCTCACACCATAATATGTCACCACTATGTGTCATTCAGGATGGCTGCTGCAGGATACAGTGATAAGTCTGGAAATCCACTCCCTTGCTTCTGATGAGCTGCTCTTTAATCCATCTTTTAGATGTGAGCCTCCAGTTAGTCTGAGTGTGGGTGGACAGCTGAATGCTGCATCTCCACCTGGGGAGCTTCATCAGCCTGATCACGGAATCTATCACCTTTCTTCCACAATGTCAACTCAGATTTTTCATTCAGCTTACGGGAAGAAAACAGCCCCACAGATGTGCTAACAATCTAATGCAGAAATGAATTTACCTGAGAAATAGAAGTTGTAGGAGGTTGGCTGTCCTCATTTACCTACTGTCATGACTGAAACACGTACCTGCCATTGTTATGAAGAATTTTGTCAAAGTCAGAACTGCTGAAAGGGGGGGGATCTCTTGATAAGCAATTAAGCTGAATTTCATTGTAAATGCCAACATTTGTGTGATTGCTCAGTCCATGCTTGTTGACTCTTTTGGGGAAATGCATATTCCAGTACAAAGATATTGATTTTAGTATGTTTTAAACCCAGTGGCTCGCCTCACTGCATGGCTGACTCAGGCAGGTATAATTACTTTTCCAACAGACAGCACCGCCGCCTTTAACAAGGTTCTCGTACAGACAAATCCGCACGCACAGGAAGAACATGTAAGAATCATTTCATTGCTTCATTATTTCAAGCGTAGATTTTTAGTGGCTTGTTTTTATTGCGTAACATTATTGATGTCTTAAATAATTAACTGGAAAGTGGTTTGTTTATTTGCCATGCAAAATAATAGACTTAGTCTCCTAAATGTTGTAAATGACAATTTACAAAGTTAAATTGCTATGAAAATGGTTTCATTTTTCTTTATTTTTTTTACACAATCACTTTATTACACACACAAACAAAAATCTCCAATTATGTTTTCCTTTGCTCGCGATTTTGTTTTTGACATTATGAAGCCAATTTCTTTTTCTCCGGGATATAACAGCATGTAAAAAGACAAAGACTGTAAGATGAAAGTCTTGTCATTGATTGAGTGAAGAAGCTGTCCTCTGAACAGTGATCTGCTTTCTTCACAGATGGCTTAACATCTTGCCTTCTATGCAGCTTGCAGCCCCAGGTATAGTCTTCACATATGCTTGATAAAATAATGAACACTCCAGTTGACTTAACTGAGAATTTGACCACAATGGAAAGAAAAGCAAATTTCCAGTTATAATCTATGTGCTCATTTTTGTTTTTTTGTTTTTGTTTTTTAGCTTCTTTGAAAAGGTGGGAGTGTAAAGCCCAATTACAGAATAATATATTCACCATTGACATTATGCTGCTAATTAACAATTACTGTTGCGCTGCAAAAATGAAAAGATCATGAGTTATAAATAATTTTATTAGTAATTGAAAAATTTGTTAAAAGCTTTTAAACATATTAACCCTGTAATTATTATTATCACATTGTTTTTGCTGCAAGGGAACTTTCACAAGTTAAACAAATGAAAAACTGACTAATAAACAGTTTTAATGAACATGTCTGGCCTGTTTGTCTGTCGTCTCATGAGAAATGAGTTGACTCTCAGTCATCTGAGGGAACTTTTAATTTTTTCTTCAGACAGGTGTAAATACAAATGATGACATCATTCAAGTAGAAAGTTCACAAGTGGCTATTTAAGTGCATGCATTGTGCTTAATGCCAAAGAGCCTGGATGACCACTTAAAAGACCAATCCAGCGGATGATTGCAGAATTCTGTCTTCTCTAGAGAAGAATTTTATGGCAACATTTTGCCAAGTCAAGAAGATTATTAAGGAGGAAGGTGCATAAAGTGATGCTGTCAATATTGCAAGTCCGAACTCCGAAGGGTTCATCTCAAGGTCCAAATTTCTGGTAACACTCAAGGGCCTGACCCTTATTCGAAAAGTCCTACAATATCTGACGCTATTTGAATAGATGAAACCAAGATAACTTGTTACAGAATGATTGGAAGAGAGTAGACAGCATGATTTAAAGCATACCACACATTCTGTAAAAAATAGTGGAGGCAGTGGTATGTACAAAGACACATGAAGCATTCATTCTCAAGTTTTTTTTAAAATAATATCAGCTGTTTCAACTGAAATGCTGCAACACTGATGGGCAGCACTTGATACTACACATGGGTGATGACTTAAAGCACACCATTAAAATAATACACAAAGTTCTGAAGGCAATAAAATAAAATCTTCTTAAATGGCCACATCAGTGACTTGAAGTAAGTTCATAAAAGGAAGACCCATAAGTATATAGCTACTCAAAGCAGCTGTAATAAAGGATCTGCATAACCTCTAAATAGAGAAATCTCAGTAGCTGGTAAAGTTCATGTGCTTCAGATTTCAGGCACTGCAAATGATATGTATCCACTGCAGTCATATACTTATTACCTCTTTGTGGTTTTCCACAGAGGCTAAATTTTTATGGACCCCTACTATTTCCACAGCCCTGTATCTGCATGTATGGAGAGCAGAAGACACTTTTTACCTGCAGTTAAAAAATAATCACGTATTACATGAAAACAAAGTGATTGTGCAACCTAATCAAGGCAAGGTATCCAAAACGAGCAAGAGGGCTTATGTATCTTTGTCTAAGACCCAACTGAGACATCCCCTGGTAAGTGCAGCTTTGTCTCCTGATGAAATATTATAGCCATTCCATGAGATATTTAGTTTCTGCTCAAGGACATTAAAGCCCCCATCACAACTACTGACACAAAAATGAATACGATGAGACAATATCATTAGTTTAATCATTATCTTTTGGAAAAAAGAGTGAAAAGAAACACATTAAATCGGAAGAGTCTACCAGTAATTTGATCAAACCAAACCGCATCTTCACAATTAAATTTAAGACCGTTTCTATCGGGTCTAACTCAAAGTTTGGCCGGACTGTAGCAAAGAACAATGCTATTACGGTAAGTGATGTCATTCAGTTGGTCTCCGTGTACTCTTACGGTTTGACGGTTGGCAAGGTAAGTGACGACCGTTTGAAAAGTCATAGGGGGGTCGACAGTTACTGGTTGTGATGACGCACGGCGAGTGATGCTGAATGGGTGTGAAGTGATATGAGGATGGCTGGTTGGCTGCGGCCGGTGGTGGTGGGGTAATTCGGGGATGAAAGTAGTTCGAGAGAGCAGTGAGTGATTTGGAGCTCGTCATCATCTGAAGACACACGGAGCACCTGGGGCTCGCGCCAGCGATTATACTGCAGATGTGTGCGCTCCCCGTGATGAGCGGCTCTCCTCTTTGCCGCCTCCCAGCTCGGCTCTGCTGTCACCGTCGTGTCCAAATGGGGCTCAGCCAAGTCGTTGGAGTATGAAACCCAAATTTAAAGTTAGGTGAGTCCCGTATATGTTCATTTCAGGAATTTCAGTATGTACGTTGTTGTTGTTTGTTTTTTGTTTTTTTAACTAGCTCGTTTTAACATCAGTTTGGTTTTTTTTTGTTTTTTGTTTTAACTCAAATTAAGTCTGAATGCGTTCCTTTATTTGTTGGATGAAGTATGAATATGGTATTTGAGGTTAACAACTAGCCTACTCATTTAATCAGCCTAATAACTGTAGACAAGCAGCTATAAAACATAGGTTATTTTTTATATTTCAGTTCATTTTAGGGCTAAAAATGCTGAAGTTGTTTCAGTCAGACGGGATCCGTCTGAAAACAACTTGCCTGAAAATGTTGAGTCTCTCTGCTCTATTTTTAGCCTGGCTGGTTTAGCTGCCACACATTTTTATTGTAATCATTTTTTCCATTTATTTAAGCTTTATTCTTAAAAACAATTAGAAAACCTTATTTTCCATAAAGATTATTATCATGATAACACTGAAGTTTTCAGTGGGCATATAACAAAAAGGTCAGTCTCTCTTGGGGGCCTACTGACAAATCTTGACTGTCATTTTATTAAGGTGGGTGCCACTTTGTGTCAGGTAGTCCAGCACAAAAGCCAGATTAAGTAATGCTGAGGCTAACTCTGCATGCATGTTAAAATGATTAGATTTGAGCCAGAATGGCTGTTTACCCCTGAACAATTAGAGAAGTATAGGCATGTAGAAGCTTCAAGCTGTCCTCTATCATCATTTTTTATTATATGTTGATGTTGATTATATGTTATATGCTTAGGTTATTAAGCAACATATCAGTATTGAAAGAAAATGCTCTTGAGCAACGCATGTAATCTCTGGCTATAATATAGCTTCTCACTGATTTAGGGCCACCCTGCAGTGCACCTGCCCTTTCACTCGGTATCCCCCACTGTAGTTGTGCGTTGCTCTAAATAATAAACAGATTAGTGCTGGAAACAAATGTGACCTCTGAATCAACAGGAGAAGCAATCCAACTAAAACCAAATCTCCTCAGACTGACTTAGTAATCACTTTGATGTCTGGTTCCCGACTTTAATTTTCAATTTGATAAAGATTAAACAGCAACAAATACAGTATAAGATATTCATGTCTTTACATTGGATCTTTGTATGCTCTGGTATGAGCATCCCTCCCTGTAATACAGTTTTTCTCAGTCACTTTGGTGCATTTCTAACATCAGAATTTACATTCTCATAACTATTAGTTCAAACTCCACAAGTCCTTTGTGCACATCAGAGTAGCATTTCTTACTACATTCATCAAATTGAAAATGCTTTAGGACATGTACCATTTGCTATCGTAAAATTCTCTGCTATTTCATGACATTATCATTAGCTTTGGCCATGTCAGTCAAAATTAACTATACTTATAACTGCAGATAAGTCAATCCCCATAAAATGAATAGTCCTCATTTCATTGCTTGAGTCATTACACACAAAAGAGTTGAACAAGATATCAAAATCTGTTAAGCAGATTTGAAACATTTCTTTGTAGTATTTTCTTTGAATGTCTACTAAATTGAACAACTGCTCTAAGCTTTCACTAAATCCAATAGAGGAGTTTTTCTCTGCCTGGAGGTGGAAGGTGTACAACCAGCATCCACACGGCTTAGCTAGAAGCCATGGATGCAGGATACAATGTGTTCATAGCAGAGTCCTGTAGAGAGTGGATTCACCACTTGAGGATATACTTTCCTTGCTGCATTGCAAAGGATGATATCTGATGTGATGTTGATGAAATTATGTGGCCAGAAAGACAGGAACGTCTTGATGCACAGGAGTGATTTACTGTAGTATGTTCACTTGCATACAGTACAGTGATATTTATGTACTGTTACTGTAGTTTTTTGTTTAGAGTTGTGCATAACTCTCCCCAAGGGTTGATACTTACTTTAAGTTTGTAGTATATGAAGTGTATGTTTTTCTGCATAATGATAAGATTGCAAAGTGTATAAGGTGAAAATGTGAAACAAATTCTGTGTCATGTATCCAGTTACCCTACTAACAACAGTAACATGTAACTTTACTGTAGTTTTCAAATGGCTGTACATGCAGTGTGTAGTGCTGTCTTGGGCATTTTCTGTCTCAGAGATCTGACTTTTTTATTCAAAAACACTTACAGATAAGACTGTCATAATGAAAACATGACTAAGCCATTTGAGTACCTTGTTCGTACTCAATGGCGAAAGGACATTTCATTTTGATGGCTCTGACAGTTTCATTGACATATATACTTGCTTTTAAGGAATGAACTATCGTTTTTCTAGCAAGTGACATTTTTTTATCCACTGGGTTCTGCAGTTTGAACTATTTATTTTGAGAAACACAATAGCTGCTGTGAAAATGTTGATTCTGATGTGAGAAATGCACCAATGCGACTGAGAAAACTGTAATAAACTAGACTAAAAGGATTTACTTTCTAATCTAGTCTGGATAGACTAAATTTGCTTTATAGTTAATCCAACAAGCTTATTTACCTCATCATAAGCCTTAAAAGGACAAGATCCAAAAAAATTATATGCAGTGTTTTTAAATACCTGAGTTATCTTAAAATTTTTGACAAGTCCGAAAGATGATGGTATTTACAGAATTACTCACTGCAGTAAACATAACTCATAATTATCTCATGGGCATTATTAACAGCCTCTTTCCTGTACTTGGAGTGGGTGGAAGAAGCTCTGAGGGGCTGTGTTAGGATTGCTACTACATGCGGGCTTTGCTGCGCTGTGCCAGCACAGCAGCTATTCTGAAACTTAAAAGTCAGTCAAACATGGTAAACATCTGAACATGCAGAGTGAAGCTGCGGTTTGTGGGGCACAGAGGAAAATGTCACTCAGTGGTTAATGGTGTGGTGAAGAGGAGTGGAGGGATAGACTATAGACTTGAGGTGACTCCATAAATTCTTTAATACTGATCAGATAGATAGATAGATAGATAGATAGATAGATAGATAGATAGATAGATAGATAGATAGATAGATAGATAGA
>JBAMHW010000012.1:22450067-22465079 GCA_037177495.1 Rhadinocentrus ornatus | reverse complement strand
GGAAGTGGAGTCGACATTGACTGGCGTGTGAACCTGGAAATCAGACCATCTCTGCAGAGGTACCATTAGGAGAGAAGGAACCGACTCCAAGAAGAAAGTAACCCCCCCCCCCCCCCCCCTCTCTCTCTTTATTTTCTCTCTTTATGGAAAGTGGTGTGATTCTGAATAAAACATCCGCTGACAAATACCTGTGTGTAATACTTTATAAAGATATATCTTGGTGAATATTCCTATGTATTTATGATGCACAATGACAGAGTCATTTTCACCGTGCAATTAGACTGAATAACAAAGACCATAATTCTAACTCTAAGAGGTAAGGTATTTAATGCTCTCAGTCTATCAACATGGAAGTTTTTGTGTACCATGACAGATCACTCATGACAGAGTGTGGTCTTATGCAAGCAATCTCTGTTTCTCCAGATTAAGAGCAAGTGGTGTTGGTGACTCATGCACACTCCCAAGAGACTTTAGTCATGTAAAACCTTGCAGATATTTATTTATATGTCTATTTTTTCTATAGCTTTCATCAGTGGGTTCAAGATGTTGATATGATAAGATTCCTCTCTCCAGCTTAATCAGTGCCTACACTGTGTTGAGTCCTAATTGGACAAATGTCAAACAGCCAAGAGGCATCATTCCAACTAATCACAGAACTTTGCTGATGTGTGCGCTCAGTGTGATGTTGCCATGACTTGTTCTGTTCACTTTACTGGCAGCTAGCTTCCCTTTGGCTGAAGGGTACAAGACGCTAGAGTTTTAAAATGCTGCTCTTATTCAAAGATTCAGTACCACAACTCTGTGCCTCCACCTAGTGTCTCATTGCACTCACCCATCCACTGCTGGGTGCAGAGTCACTCGTCATATTTATATCTTTCAATTTGGAATTTACAAGGTTATTTGTGAGGACACTAATGGGTTTAGTCCATACATTTTTAATTAAAAAATTACAATTTATCCCTTATGAATCCAAGAGATTATTTTAATATTTAAATAGAAGATGTTTTTTCTTTACATGCTTAAGTAAAAATAACAATATTGCAATATTCTATCACTTGGGAATAAAACACCCATTTTACAGTCATGGTCCAAGAAAACAATAAAAAATCAAGTTTACAGCTGCTCTATCTCCATCAATGAAAAAACTGAAAGCTATTCTAACTTAATATGCTCACTGCATATCTGTGTATAATAGTTTTTACATTATTCTTATGTGGCGGACACGTCAAATTTATTCATCTGGATTTCGCTGATTTTCTGTCAGTTACTGAACTGTACTGTTAATACCAAGAAAACCGGAAAAAAGAAAAAAAGATGGGCGTGAGGGAGAGGCTGCGAAGAACGTATGGTGTGTGTGAGAGAGACTGAGAGAAAAGGCGCTGAAGAGCGCGTCTGTATAGACACTGAATCACAGCACTGAATCACGATGTCCTTTATAAACCTATAACAACTATGTATTATTCATTAAATGCATCCTATTTATCTGAATTACTAGCACATGGGAGGTCTGTGCGTGATTCCAATCTTACACACACAACTGACCCTGGCCTGCTCGTTGGCGTGACCGCTCTGACGTTCATTACCCCAACGTCAAATTGGGGTAACCTAAATATCACAATAAAAAAATTGTAATGGAAACGCCTAAATGCCTAAAAACCTCTCAAATATCGCTAAAAATAATTACGTTCTCATGAGGTGGTTTTTCAGACGTGTATAGAAGTATATGCAAAGTGTAATGGAAACACTGTTCTTCCAGGCATTAATGGCATTTACACGTTCCCGGACATGACGACAGAGCTCAGAGGTAAATGTGAGGCCTGACAGAACCCCTTTAAAAAAACAAGCGTTGTTCGCAAACGAAAAGCCATATAAAAATCATGCAGGCCAGAAAAGTTGTAGGAACACATGGGTTAAGTTAATTTTATCCGAATATGAACAGAATTTATACAAGTTAAGGTGAAAAGTTAAAAACGCACAAGTATTGCGTTTAGGTCTGAGAATCCAAGTTTCTTTTGATTGGGGGTTAATGGAAGGACAAAGACTTTCTAGACTTTCTGACACCTAGAACAACGTAGCCCAAAAAGTTCCTGCTCTTTCGCAGCCGAGATTAATTTAAAGCCAACTTAAATTCCTCTGTTTTGATATATAATTTGTGTATGTACAAGGGAAACCCTGGGCATGAGACACGTTTGTTTAAGAAGAATTTTAGGGCCAGATTTAGAGCGACTCCTAGAGGGGCGGGTATAACTTCCATATTCACTGTTTTCATCCTGAAAATAACAACCTCCATCAGGACAGAAAAGTTTCAATATTGGACAAAAGCAGTTATATAATTATCTGCATTGATCCCCCACTTCAGTAGATCCCCTTCCTGCCCTTCTGTGTTAGTATGTGCCACCTAATTACTGTTAATTCATCTTAAATCATGAAACTAGAGGCTACAGTCTTCAAACTACAAACTTCCACCGTTGATTAAAGTAAAATCAGCACAACAAGGTTCATTTTTATCATTTTAATCCACTGAAGTCAACACAGAAGGTCAAATGCTGACAGGACTGATGATTTCCCCCAAAAAATTCTGGTATTCTACAAAACATACATGAGCAAGATTATCACACAAGGTGGAAGAGGGCAAACAACAGTGCGCAACACTACAATTTTATAACCATTTCCAAGGATGTTTCCCAAAAGTTAATCACATTTTAACCTTTGCATACAAAACCTACACATGACGAGGCAATGAGGAAGAAATGATCTGGTGTTTAGCGTGGTTGCGCTGACAACTTGCAATGGCTTAGTGAATACAAGAACTACCTTAAGTGAATCTGGTGTTTATAAGATTGGGCAAATAGAGAGATATGGGTACGATATACAGTATCTGGTACTTCATTCACAAAACTAACACCAAGAACAGTGGACACATCATCAGCACACTGTGAGGGACTTCATATACAAACAGATTTTTTTTCATCAGGTCTCCAAAATCATCATTTCGCTTCTTTAAAGAGCCTTCATAGATACAGTGTGCTATCAATATCTTACACAACAGGCAGGCAAGTAGGTCAACATAGATCCTAAAACATATCCAATACAAATTCAAAGTTGCAAGCTCACATACACATTTACCATTTGGATTGTTACAGGTGCAAAACACTTTCTGTGAAAACTGGGTAAATGCAGACTCTACCCTGGCTGCTACTTACTACAAAGCTTACATGTCTGCTGTTTGCATGCAGACATCGTCTGCTCATATGCAGCAAAGGTCAGATAGCACCAGGTGCAGAGAGGTTGTCGGCAAAATGCTCCTATCAAACATCTTTGTAGCATCCATCTGTTATCTGAATGACAAACGGTAGTTTGATTATTGGAGGCTTGTTGCCCTGACAACCTTTCAAAAAACAAGAAGAAAAAATACTATGATGAAACAAGGGAAAAGGTTCATGTTTCTCCAACAAAATGTCATAAGCCAGACCCCCCCTCCCCCCACGTGTCAGGGACATGTTAAATGAGCGGTTTATCCCTGAAATACCCTTTATTTTCCTTCAGTGCAGTTAGCGCTTTTCAGAAATTACTTCGTTAAACAAAACAAACAAAAAGAAAGAAAGTGCAACTATAACATGAAAAAAAGTCATGGGTGAACTGCTCAGCTGAGTACAAAAAAACCAAAACAAATACTGCAAACTTCAAATAAAATTCAAAGCTCATAAGAAATTCGAGAAAAAATTATTCTGAGGTCTAATCTTTCATGAAGACTGAAATTTTTGTATTAACTATATAGCATCTGCAGTAAAACATCCCTGTTAAAAGTTTTCAGCAATAGATTTACTTTCAGCTAACAGTGGTTGTGTGATACATGACCACCAAAACATTCGACTATCTGGGAAAAATATAGCACAAAGAGAAAAAGTGTAAACAACTGTCTCTCCTGATGAGTTCTCATCCAGTTTCTGATTCAACAGGGACAGCTAAGAGTTAAAACATGTACAATAAACATAAAAAAAATGTAAACAAATTAATTAATCAATAATAAAACTGGAAGTAAAAACAGCAGAAAAAAAGGCTGCTTCAATTTACTTGATCCTTCCTTGACACTGGAATATGGCAGGAAAGACAAAACAATGTCGAATAGTGCTTTTCTTATTTCTTTCATGAGGTGAGATGGTGGTAGTGTTTGAATACAAATGGACACAAGGGGTGCAAGGGGAGTCAGAGATGCTGAGAGATGTGATGTGATGTTGGTGGTTGTGGCCTCTGGTCTCATCCCACCCTACACCCCAGGCTTAGTCGAGGAATTAGCTTAGCCAAGGCTGGTAATGTTGGCTTTTCCGCCAGGGGGCGCAACGATGCGTTGAGTTGTGCGACGAGGAACATTGTCATCAATTTGGTCACCTTTGAAATAAAAAATAAGGGAAACAAAACTTAGCTGTCTGGCTATGAAATACACCAGCTACAAAAAATTACAATTTTGCTTTTACTCACCAGACAGACTGAAGCCAGACTGGTGGAGGTTGCGCACTGGCTGCTGAGTAAACTGCTGCTGATGTTGTTGTTGCTGCTGCTTGGCAGGAGAAGTCTTCACTGAGGAAACTGTTGATATCACCTTGGGAGTTGCAATCACTTCACACACAGGCCCGTCGTACTGGCCCCTGGGAACACCTCGCAGCTCTGTGAGCTATGAAGACAGACCAATTTATTAGACTACAAGAAGAAGAACTCTCTACAAGTGGAAGACAGCCTGCTCAGACATGCATGAAGACTCACCATGCTGCGAGCTTTTATCCTCTTATACACGTGGTCTGGGAAAGGTTTACGGCTGATATAGCGCCCACACCCCTCTGTAGTGTGAAGGCTGCCATCTTCCAACACAATCTTGCCCTGGCTGATCACCACCAGAGGACCTCCACGCACTTCTGCCCCCTCAAAGATGTTATACTCAACAGCCTGGAGGAACAACAGGCTTTACATACCATGGAAATATCAACCCATCACAAACAATCCAAACAGTGCGGTCTCAGTATGCAATAAAATATTGGGATGTAAGAGTCAAGAAAGGCTAAGTAACTACTGACCAGGTTGTGGCTCTTTGCTGAGATGATCTTTGTCATGTCGGGATCCCACAACACAAGATCAGCATCAGACCCCACAGCAATACGGCCTTTGCGGGGATACAGGTTGAAGATCTTGGCTGCGTTTGTGCTGGTCACTGCCACAAACTGATTTTCATCCATCTTACCAGCCACCTTTTAGGAAAGGAAAAAAAAAAAAAAATCCTATGGAGCCTAGTTGAAAATACACAAAGATTTACAAAATTATTCCCTACTACACTACCAGTCAAAAGTATGGATACACTTATCTAATGGATTTAATGGGCAAGTGTTTCCAACTTGTTGGACTCTGCCAAAGCTACCCTTTGTCACCAATTCTGTTCATAAGCTTTATGGACAGAATTTCTCAGCAGCCAAGGTGTTGATAGGAGCCAGTTTGGTGGCCTCGGGATTGGGTCTCTGCTTTTTGCAGATGATGTGATTCTATTGGCTTCATCAGGCCGTGATCTCCAGCTCTCACTGGAGCAATTCGTAGCAGAGTATGAAGCAGTCGGGATTAAAATCAGCACCTCCAAATCCAAGACCACGATCCTCAGCCAAGTTTCAAGTATCTTGGGTTCTTGCTCATTAATGAGGGAAAGACAGAGTGGAAGATAGACAGGCGGATTGGTGCGGGGTCTGCAGTGATGCAGACTCTGCATCGGTCTGTCGTGGTAAAGAAGGAGCTGAGCCAAAAGGCAAAGCTCTAAACGGTCAATCTACGTTCCTACTCTCACCTATGGTCACAAGCTGTGAGTAGTGACTGAAAGAACGAGACTGCAAATACAAGCGGATGAAATGCGTTTCCTCTGCAAGGTGGCTTTGGGCTCTCCCTTAGAGGTACGGTGAGAAGCTCGATCAATAGAACTGCTGCTCCTCTGTAGGCCTGTCGCAATAAGCAATAACTCAATTAATTGCATGGTAAGAAAAACTGAGGGCAATAAATTTGCCAGTCGCGATAATTTTCATTTTGGTTCACTTTACCATAGACTGTATATGACAATAGGTTTCACTATGGAGTATGTCGACTGAACGCTCTTGTGTCTTGCGAAGTGATCTCTGTAGTCTAGTGTCATACTTGACAGCAGTATGTTGCAGCACGAGGCCGTGGTGAAGCACCTGTGTGAGCCGATATGCCGCATTTGTTTTACAGGGCTGCCAACACGCATCGGCCGTGAGACTCACGCATTTTAGTGGCTTCCTACTCTCTCGCGCTAAACCTCCGATTCTCACACTGAATCATGTAAATAAGTAGAATGAAGAAAAATAGCTGTGAGCACTTTTTTATTTATTGTATAGCTGCTCCCCACATGTAGGCAGAACACACACATGTACCTTACAACGTCAGTACAAAGCCCCCACTTCCTGGTCTACCGTAATACCACCGTAATGCACAGGCACATTACACAAATACAGTCAGCCTGTATACTACCGTATATGACAAAATACACATCAAGAGCAATGCCGGCTAATCGAGAGGTTTGTGAGGATTCCTAGTGGGCCGCATTGCTTTTGGGCCAGTGTCCCGGCATATGTAAAAAAGCGTGGTGACGCAGCAGCGCGGTTCACTCACTGCTCGTAGATCAGTCTGACACGCAATGATAAGGGGAGATATTCCAGCTTCACAAACAGCAACGATGCGCAGTATATTTTTTTTCTAGTTTTTTTTAATACAATGGTTTTGCCGTTTTTTCCTGTCTGAGCCCCATGTTTAATATTTTTTTATGTATTTTTTGAAGGGCAATTTTATTTACAGAAAAAAGACTTTATTATCCATCATACTTATTGTTTTTGGTTGTGTTTGGTTTTCATTCATTGTTTATGAGATTGAGAGTATATTTATTGTTTTTGTTTTATTTTAAATTTCTTCTAGTTTCAGTATAAAATGTTCTTTAGAAATGAAAGTTTATTGATCTTTGAAAGGGTGTACTTGCATTACTATATTATCATTATATTAGTTAAAAATGGTCTCAAAATGACAACATTATCGCTTTGCGCAATATTATCGCTTATCGCAATAATTTCTGAGAAAATTTATCGCACAGCGAAATTTGTTATCGCGACAGGCCTACTCCTCCGCATCAAAAGGAACCAGATGAAGTGGCTTCGGCATCTGGCCAGGATACCTCCCTAAAGAGGTGTTCCAGGTATGTCCCACTACGAGGAAGCCTCATGGAAGACCCAGAAACACGCTGGAGGGACCATGATCTGGAAAACGGGACCAGCGATGGGAAGTCTGGGATTCCCTGCTTGGGCTACTGCCCCTGTGATCTCGGATCAGAGGTGGAAAACGAAGGAACGGGCGGAGTGAGTGAGTGTCCAAACCTTTCATTGGTCCTCTACATCATTTTCTCTTTGGCATGTGTTAAAATTGGGTTGCATAAAGCTTACCACACATTTGTCCCAGATTAGGGACATCCGCTCTTCAGTGCCATTGGTGCCCTCTGGAATCATGGTGAAGTTATCTTTGCCCACAGCACGCTGAGAAGTATGGAAAGTGCAGTGAGCACTACCAGTCACCTGCAAGTCCCCACTAAATAAGAAAGAAAACAATAAAACTACATTTTTCTTAATGTATTGGCAATATGTGCCATTTTTTTATATGTGAAAACTGACATTTATTACATTTAATAACTATGGATTAAGTGCTTACAAAGGGTGTTTTTAGAATGCATGTCAAAATGATAAGAATTCATTTCAGCTGGACAAAAATAAAAGGCAGCCCACAGAAGAAACACTTGTCATGTCACCAAGTTCCAGCTATCTTTAGGTCCCAGCTCCAGAGCACCTACCATGACAGTAGAGAATTGAGGTAATCAGGGGTGGTGGGATCAGGACTGAGCGGTGGAGAGGTGACAAAAGATGCTGCCTTGGCCCAGTTCTTACTCCAGTAATGGGTACCGTCTGTGCCCAAGCTGGCAGATATGGGCTCCCCATAAACCACAGCACCTGTAGGAGCAGACAGGTTGATGTGAGCACAAAATAGAAGCATCCAGATTATTGGCAGAGCTAAATTTTCTCTTCTTACCCCTTTTCCTAGCAAGAGCAATGACATCAGCAGCACTTCTGCTCATCACCTTGGTGATGTAGAGGGGGCAGTTGGTCTGATTGGCTATAGTGACAGAGCGATTGACGGCCTCGGCTTCCACCTGCAGACAATGGCAGGAAAACAGTAAGGTGAGAAAAATACAGGCCTCTATTTTTTTTGCATAGTGTATTCTGAATGTACAGTGTTACCTCTCATACAGTAGGACTCTTACCTCTTCTGGATGGCTAAGCACATGACCCTCAGGGCCAGTGATCCCAAGCTCTAATATACGTCTCTGCTCCTAAATATCCAGACAAGGACATTATGATCCACAACGTGTTAAAAAAAAATTTGCTTATAGCTACAACTCGACTCAGCGGTTCTCTTACCTCTGCAACAATGTCTCCATTTTCAGCGTGCACCTGTGCAATGGCTCCCAGATCTCTGATGACACTGAAAACCTCATAGATCTAAAATAAATATGAAAACCATCAGCCAGACAGCAGGGCATTCATCTGCACCAAAGATGCCAAACAGCCTAGAAAAAATCTGCTGTGACAGATGACTGCAGAAATTCCCCTAATACTGAGCACACGCCAAGCATACCTGAGAATCAGAAAGTTGGAAAACATCCTTGTAAGCCAAATATACCAGGAAAGAGTTGACACCTGAAGATAGAAATCATGAGAGAAAAAAGGCAATGGTGGAAAGAAAAGAGCAGAAGAAGGAAAATGCAGAGCGAAGGAGAAAAGTAAAGATCAAAAGAATAAAGCAGAAACACTCAGTTATGCCCCCCCCACCCCCAAATCGCTTAAAGAGAGTAGATTTATCATTAAGCAGAGTCAAAGAAACACCAGAAAGTTGAGGTATAAGATTAAAACATTCCTTACATACCATGATCCTTCACTAGTGTCTCCATCTCTTCTTGGGTACCTCTGTTCCACTCAGTAATGTCCACATGCAGGGAATAGTCACAACAGGACTTGCTATCAGCCCACTCTCTCCACTGTTTGAAAGCAGCCACAAGGCTAACACCAGGCTCCGGCAACACATGGTCAACTACAAAATACAAACAAGCAGGTTGAATTTTTTCTTTTCTTTTTTTTTTGTACTTAAGCAGACTTAAATTAACTTACACACTTAACAACATGCACATCTGCACTGCAAGAAAATCTGTGTGTGTTAAACTGACTGAAACACAAGCGTGCATACTGATCATGGTTGTGCCCCCAGCCAGGGCCGCCCAGGTGCCCTGGTAGAAGTCATCTGCTGCCACCATGCCTCGGTCAGGCATCTGGAATCGGGTGTGCACATCAATACCCCCAGGCATCACCATTCTTCCATGAGCCTCTATGATCTTAACTCCGCCTGGAACAATGAGGTTGTCTCCTATTTGCCTGAAGGAAACAAAACAAAATATGTAGAAATGGCTGAAGTAAACCTGAAACTGATGCTTAATGCTTCTAGAATCACACACCTGCATATTTATTAAAAATAATAGGAGCACAATTAATCTTCAAGCATAACTTACTTGATGACTCCATCCTCCATGTAGATATCAGCCAAGAAGGATTGATCATCATTGACTATTTTTGCTCCTTTAATGAGGAGTCGGTCGCTCTGTAAGGAGGAGACATGACTTTAAAAATCGCCTAGTTATTTACTCTTTTCAGCATGATATAAGTAGAGCAGGATACCATTTCTTTTAATTCTAAGTAGCCAGTAACCCATCGTCAGTTTGGTAACTTAACATTACATTTGATTAAGAAAAACAAAAAGCTTAGTTGAACAGAAAAGAACCATTGCTCAACTGTAGTGGCTCATGTAGCATATCTTCTACTTAGATTACTCTCCACAAGTTAAAAAAAAAAATATTTAAAAGGGGAAGCAATCTGAGGTCAAAACCCTTAAGTAAGAGTGCAGCTTTCTTGAGTGGCACAATTAGCTCCACCTGAATGAGATGAGAGGAAATCGTACCAGGCTGGCCTACTTCTCCTACAGGCTTTCTGGGACCTCTAAGGACAGAATTGAGAGCTAATAATAGCATAAATGGAATACTGTGAGGAAATACATGTTTTGTAATTCCCAGAGTGAGCTGACAAGGATGACAGGAATGCATTAGAGTACACAAGTCATGGATGTATTGACATGATTGCAAAGGCCACTGCTGTCAAAAGTGGGTCACAAAACCTGAGCCTTTTATGTTACTGAGGTCAGCAATGATAGCACTCATTGATTAGCAACAAGCACTCATTGCTGACCAAATGAGCATGTGTAAGGTGATATGCACCTTAGTACAATACTGTGCAATAGTGGTGACTAGCTCTTTAAAGTGATGTTATCAGGATGTAAAAGACATACAGTTCATATGTAGCTCCCTAATGTAAAAACAGGCCCCTGTGATTAATCCTGTGATGCTCAATAAACAGAGCAGATTACAACACACTAATTTATTTGGTGAAGTGCCAACTGCCAAGCAGCAAAGTGTTTTGTTTTTTTTAATCAGGGACATGTAGCAGAAGTAATTCAGTCTAATACAAAAGTCCTGTAACAAAACCACCCTCTATGAAGATTAGAATAGTGTTAAAAAGAGGATTTAACTTCCTGCTCATTTTGGAGAGTGTAGTTAGTGATGCTTTTGACTTGTTTTGTATTACACAGAAAGCTTGGTATTTAATTAAACAGGATATAGAAAATAACAGAAACACCAGTCAGTAGAAACATCAACATAAACAAAACCTTGACAAGGGAACATTTCTATCATTACAAGTGCATCTGTATCATGTCAATTATATAATTGCTTTTAGCAGGAGAACAAATCTGACACCAAAAAGAAATTTTAAAAAGTGCACACAAGTTGTTGGATCACATATGAGTAAAAAGATGAAGGACTGCCCTCCTAATAAAGCTATTAAACAAAGAATACAATCTTCACCATTCCTACTTTGGAGACAATGTGATGTGATGTTGTTTCAGCTTAATATCAATATTTGCATCAATACTTTGGAGAATAAAACTATTTGCTTCATTTGGGACAAATAGCAGACTCTGACTGGGAGTCTTAAGGCCTGGGGTGCTGCTGTCTGCATTTTGTGTCTAGGATTTGAGAGCTGCATGTTCACAACTTTGCTTTAACCTGCAGATGACCTGACAACCACCCAAATTGTGTACAAAACTGAATGAAGTTTCAGTTTGTATGCCTCAGCTTTCTGGCTTTGACAGCTGCATGATCATAGGGTTTGGGTGGATGCTCTCCGTTGACCTACTTTACGATAAAGCTTTTATTTCTGTTAATCAGGAGTACAATCCTACTATATTCACTTGCACTGTGAACAGTGAGTGAAAATTGACATTATCGAATTAAATTAGCACCATTTTACAGGTTTAATCTGATTTCAATTTCATGACGTAGGGGAAAAAGCAATAAAAACAACAACAAAAAACAACACAAATAGGGACCACTGAGTGGGACAGCTAAAGCTGCCAGAACACAGAAAGTCGATGATGACACATAAGATGATGAAAATGAAGGGACCCGTGTTCAAACCTGTTAAATACACCTTACGCTGAGGATGCTGATGAGGGAACTGAGGAGATATAACAACGGTAGCTTAGAGGAGTTAAGAGCTGGTCTGGGTGGTTTTCTGAGATAATACTATCAAATGTTCACATCAATAATTATAAAATAATAATAGTTGAAAACAGACCAAGTAATTGTTAATTTTTATTCTGAATGTGTGGAGATGAAGCTGAGCTGCGGCTGTTGACAGCGTCAGTGTGAGTGAATGGAAACCGTAGCTAAGCGCTAGCTTTTGATCTAATTCTGGGGTGTATCGCTCATTCACCACTACTGAACAAGAAATAATTATACAATGCCAATACTCACTGTAATTCGTGGGATGTTCTTCTTTCCTTGGTAACCGGACATTTTGTAGCTCCCTCTGACACAGCTGCCTCCTGCCTTTCGGCTAACGCTAGCTAGCTAGACTGAAAACCTCAGCTGCCAATGAAAGGATGAATGGATGCTCTCTGCTTGATGGTCAGTCGACGCCCTGGCTGTACAGCGCCTGTGTCAGAAAATGTCTATCAGCGGCAAGCTATGTACAGTGGAGCTTAAAAAAATATGTAAAATGACAAATTGTGTATTTGCCTAACAGTGCTATCCTTGGATTTACTGCTGGAACAGGTCCCTGAAGACCAGACAACCACCAAAGAAGACAAGGGCCACAAAGAGGTATGGCGCATGCGCACTGCCCCGCCCTGATCAGCTACAGATCCAAGTTTATTTTTTGTGTTAACACCCCATTTGGCTTAAATACGTACAGTACAACTTTTTAAACTTGCTGTGCCAGGTCAGCGTAAGAAAAACACCTTAATATAACTTGCATTAATAGTAGCTTTTGCTTATAAAAGTAATGATTACCAGATGTGCAAGTGAAGAACAAGAGATATTACAGATATTCTGGGGTGTAAAACACAAGAACAAAACATTTGAAACACATTTTAGATAATGTAAAACAACAAAACAGGGGGAAATACAAATAAAATAAATCTAATATTTCAGAAAAGTAGTTTCATTTTTTTGTTTTTTTTTCTTTACTGAAATACTGTAGTGTTTTAAGAAGTCCCGCCTCCCTCCTCTGCTATCAAGCTTATATTCTGATGTCATGTTTCCAATGCAGTGTCACATTATACCAATCTGACTCCCACATCTTTCCACTGGAGGAACAAACCTTGGCATAATATTATCCATCAGATTGAGAAAAACAATTGTTGACCTCAACATTGTCTTTGTAATCAGTTTATATGTGAACAGTGTAGTTATATTATAAGTTGTCATAAATTAGCCCATGAAATTGTGCCTTAATACCAAACTGCAGAATTCATCAGTGGTCCAGTATTTCATTAGCAGCATCCAAATATGTACACATTTAAGAGTTAATATAAGAAAAAAAGAGAAACATTGCTCTCAGTGACTCTCCTATAGATTTTAGGGTTACAGATAACATACATATCTAAAGGTTTCATTCCACAAACAAGCAAGCAACAGAACATTTGTTTGGAATTTATTTTTTAATGTTATCATAGCTAGTTACCACAGAGGGCTTGTACCTTACTGTGATATGCTGAATCTGAAAACCTGCAAACATACAGTCACTCTCATACTTTTGTGCTTGCATTACTTTAAGATATTCATATTTCAGGCTTTGTATAGAAGCTTTCTGCTGCTAGTAGTACAGAAGCCCACAAAATATGCATTCAATTGTAATTAGAATGAAAATGGAGTACCGTTTCATTCTTCTGTATTTATAGATTAGCTCCTGTACAAACTTAGTTCAAATTCCAAAACTCACTGTATTGCAAACTGATTAACTGTACATAAGCCTGTTGAGACCACATGTACAGTTTGAGTTAGTATGTTACATCATGCATTAAAGCCTAAATTAGTGCTGATACTGTACATTGTAATTGATGCTTTTCAAATTATCGTAATAGTATCCATTTACCAACACTTGTTAGAAATGTCATGCAAGCAGCATTAATATACAGAAAATGCATGCATTTTACTCAGAAAATTATTTTTATCCTCTTACTGCATGTTCCAATGACACTATACATTGTATCATATTGTGTGTAATTATTGTAAAGTGAAATCAATATTTAAGTCAGTTAACACTCTTAAAGAATCCATGGAAAATCCTCCTCTGTGGTGCTGGTTTCCATCACTGAAGCAAGTTATTGAGACACAGTAAAAACACATTACACACACTGCCACAATGCATCAGATATAATATGCATTATTATCAACATATAAACAAATTGTACAATGTTGAAGGTGTACATTATGTGGGGCAGATCACAGCTTAAATAATTTTTCACATCTGCATTTTTAAATACCTAAACATAGAAAAAAACAAAAACAGCTCTAGATATATCACCAATGTGCAAAGGTGAAAGATAAAAATTTGGCACTTTGCTACTGCTGTTAAATGTTAAAGAAGTAGATATGTAGGCAACAAAAACAATTAAAAAACATAAAAATAGCATATGGCCTGGTAAATTGCCTTTTGCTCTCGGTTCCACTATCCATCATTGTCATAGTGAAATTCTGAAGCTACACACCAGATTAATGTTTAAGCTTCCCAACCTTAAAATAGCAAAGCTTTTAGCAGAAACCTTCTTGACGTAACGCAACTTCTATCCTCAAAAATCTGCAGAATTATAAAACTGATCCCAGTGCACAGCATCATTCAAAACCAAACCTGTCATTTAAGTACAATAAGTTGAAGTAATAAAAAGTCCCTTCTGCTCTCAGTCTATTTCCACTTGAATAATTTTCACTGCAGATCTAGCAAAAAAATATTGGTTCATACTTTCTGCCATTTAAGACACAAAAGGAAAGATGCAGCTTGAGGAAAAAGGCCCAATTTCTTATATTTTAACATCAAGACAAAAAAACAAACTTCTACCTGAAGCCAACTGACATCAAATCCCTGTCACACATTTATGAGTTGGATTCAAGTCACTGCATGTACAAAATCTGGCAGAGTGCATCTACATAGTGGGTATGACTACATCTACAATATGACACCAACTTATGCGAATTGGAGTGGAAATCTGGGTGTTGGACAGATGCAGAGAGAGAGCTTGACTACAGGAGAATGGTTGAGAGTGTTGAACACAGGAGAACATCCAGGCACTGCTTCATGTTCTGTTTAGTAAGAGCTGGCGGAGGCTGTAACAATTCTCTTCCCAATGTACACCCTGAAAGACAACAAAAATAAATAAATAAATAAAATGTTAAAAGTGTGTGTGTGTGTGTGTGGGGGGGGGGGGGGGGTGTTAATGAAGTCCCCCCTTTTAACAACTCTTGATTGACACAGTTCCAAACTTCTTTCT
>JBAMHW010000012.1:22434385-22449967 GCA_037177495.1 Rhadinocentrus ornatus | reverse complement strand
CCCCCCCCCCCCCCCATCCCAAACCACACCACAAAAACCCCAAAAACCCGCTCCCCCCCGTCCCTTGGCTGGTTTTTTTTTTTTTCTTTTGTTTTCCTCCTTCTTCTGCTAATGAAGTACCAGCTGTGAACAATTATTGATTGACACAGTTCAAAATGTATTTATCCATGCTGCAGGTGACTGCAGCTACTTTTTCAACTGCTTGTTCCTCCCTAACACCTCAGTGTGCAGAGTCCATCACATTCCCCTTTTTCGAAATTCTAAAACTAAGAACAGTCTAGAAAAAGCCCACGGTCAATGTACTCAAATTAAGTAACACACTGGTGCAAACAAACAAAAAGAAGTGATGCATTTTGAAAACCAATGATGCAAGGCTATCCAAGACATGACTGCATGGGTAGGGACTTACCCAAGGCCAAGAGCCAGCATGTGTGAAATGAGCAAGGAAGGGATGAAAACTTTTAGAAATTCAGAAGAGAAGATACCACCTTTCTTCATCACCCCACTCTTTCTCATACTCAAAGATACTGAGCGTCGGGGGTGCCTGAAGTGGAACTCCCTGAAAAGAACAATCATTCAACTGATTAATGGAAAACTATTTTTAGGACAGTTGAAGCCAATATTGCGATGTGCTAGACTAAAGATGACAGTGCTTACTTTGGAGGAATGTTTTCAGGTCTGCTGGACCAGTCAGCAACCCAATCTATTTCTTTGTTCATCAAGATATCATCCTCTCTGTCTTTCTCTGTGCCTTCTTCCTCGGACTATAAATGTGAAACCCAAAAACTTAGATAAACAAAAAGACTTCAGTTTAAGGTTTTATTTTTTAAGATAGATATATGTGGCTTTACCTGGCTACCTGTTGGGCTGGACATCTCCACATCAAATGTTATCTGTCCCTCATCCTGCTCTGGACTTGGTGGCCTGTGAGGACTGAGTTAGCATTTTGAGATATTTTTTTTTTTTTAACAATACATTTAGAGCAATAAACACAGGGCTACAATTGCCTTCATCCCTACCTATCACAGGAGGAGTTACTTGGACTGGACTCGTGCTGTGCATCCAGGAGGATCCGCTCCATGTCTCCATTATGGATAGAAGAGGATGATGGCACATGCTCTAGTCCTCCAATCAGGTTTTCATCACTTTCAGCTACTTCCAAAGTCTGGAGAGTTTGACTCATGCTTGCATTTGCATTTATTTGGTCTGCAGCAGGTGTCGGTAGCAGGCTGGCCTGGCTACCCTGGGCTCCTGTATTTCCATTCAGCTCAAGCTCTACCCAGGAGCCTTGATTACAAAAGTAATGGAAATTAGGTTTAATCTGTTTAAATTCAACATATAACAACTGATAAAACACATCTTTGCCATTTGTTCCATCCAAATGTTTACAACTGTGCAACTTGTCTGCACCACTGACACTGTGTATTCAAATTGCCTGTGCAGTGAATGCACGATAACATGCATTTCTCTGTGCCACTGGCCCACAAAGAGTTATGTAATATCTTAAAGCCCGCGGGGCTTGTGAGAGCAGAATGTAAACCTTGTGATAGCATGAGACGTCCCTTTCCTCTTTTGGGCAAGCTAACAAGAAAACATCAATGTAGTTCTGGGACGTACAGAAGGTTGATCGACAGCGCCTTTTCCAACCAGTTTGACATCACTGGTCTTGCATAACCGTGACGCGCAGCAAGGACAATTTGCCCAGACATGTCGCTGTTCCAGCTGTGATTATGTCGCCTACAAACCGAAGCGTCCTACTTTTCACCCCGACCCGTTGCTAATTAAACTTTCTATCGACTCAAGTATAAACACATCGTTTAGTGTTTCATATGCGTTTATGAGCAGTTTGTCAGCAGGTACTTTTGGCAACATCCGAAGATCAACTTCCTTTAAAATTTACTCTTTAGGACGACGATTGCCTTTTAAAATCCATAGACAACTCTTCCATATAATAATTTAAAGTGATAGGCTCCATTGGTGCATAGCCCGAGACGAAGAACAGAGCGGATAACATAAAATGGCTAAATTCACTCGCCTTTTGTCCCAAACTTGTTTTCATTTTTTAGCTAAAGCCCACCCAACCCAAATTATAAAGCGCGATTGGCTGCTGAAGCGTCAATCAAGCTTTTAACACAACACGATTGGACAACTTGCGATGACGTTAAACAACATCATCCTCCACCCCTCCTGGAAGATGAGGAAATTCCACCCCCGATGTAACTTTTACACTAAAACCTTCAGTACTACATAACCGTAACAATGTAATCAGTACAGAAGACATAAAGTAGTATTTGTAATAAGGAGTGTGGCGTCGCTGCCGACAAGACGTACCTTGAAGCCCAGGCTCTGCGTTATTGTTTTGAGGAGCTGCGGCAGTGGACATGTTGTCTACAGCTCTAACGTTCAACATGACACGCACAGACTGGGATGTGCGCATGCGTAGAGTCCAGACACCACAGACAGGTTGTAGATGAGCTATGTGCTTATTCTTTTAAACACAAATGACTTAGTTAAAAGACTTTTCCGTCCCAAACCTAACCAGAAAAAAGGAAAAATTAGGCAGTGTTATGTATGGGTTTGCAAAGCATCATCTAGTGAAATTATATTTTAAATAGTCATTGTGTGGTGGAGTGATTGTGTCATTCAAGTCACAAACCATATGAGTGCATACATGGAAGTTGAGTCCTGATAGTAACAGGGCTGGCCCCTGTCAACCCCATCACTCATTCTTCAGGGTTACATGGCTGGAATTAACTATTAAGTGTTGTCAGCAAATCCATTAGGGTGACTAACTATATTTGGGTTATTAATAGCTTGTTTTGGCAAACAATTATACAGCCCCCCCAAGCATGTAATATAATGGTTACTGAAAACAATTACTGAGACAAACATGTCTTCATTAAGCTTTCATACATTAGGAAAAAAAACGCAGTAACATTCAGAGTTCAATTTCCAAATCCTTTATTACCTTTTATCTAAACTGTATTTCATTCCATTTGACAAACATTGCTGTACAATGAACCATTAGTAGTTTCACCCCATACAGATCACCAAAACTTTAGTCCAGTGCCCCTTGGAACAAACAAAAAGAAATTCACAATAGTAAAAGTGCATTTTGTTTTAGACTCCTGTGATACATTGGGCATGTATAATGTTGCTGCAACGGAGGGTGGAGGGGTGGGGGTACATATAGCTTTAATTTAGCAATGTTCTTTGACGTTTTGTGATGCATTATCCTCTAAGTAGGGAAGCTTTAATTGACAGAGCTGTGTACTAATGCCATTAAAGGATTGTGATAAAAATCTGACAGTTTTAAGTTTGCGCCCTGAAAAACAACTTTCTTAAAAATATAAGGTTTAGCTCACAGAGCAGCGGGAAAATCTCCTGAGCAGTTTATCTGGTGCACCAGACAGTTTAAGAAACATATTTGATAATCTTATTTTTTTCTTAATGCTATAAGAAAGGCAACAGGGCTCTTCTGAATATCTTTGTGGTTTACGCAACAGTCTAGCAACAGCCTGTGTATGAAGACAATATAAAGGGACAATAAAAAAAAAAGAAAATTCTTTAATTTTTAAATGAACATAACTTTTTTTTTTTTTAACAATCTGTAAAAAAAGAAAGAAGTAAATTCTAATGTGTCATTGTTATATATCTTTTTGATAGAGGGATAACTTGTTAGAGCTCAGACCAATGAATGGGTCAAAGCACTATAAAGCTTCATACATCTGAGGCAAATAACACTCAACCACACAGTCTTGCTAATAAAAAAAAAGAAAAAAAGGGAGGCTGAAATAGAAGTAAGACAGAAACTACTAAAGCATGTCATGACTAAAAGACAACCCTGAGCCCTGAGAGACTGACACTTGACACTAGTTTACCACCACCATATTAAAACTGGTGGCTTTACTTCAAGTGCACAATCTGGTTTACTTGCACAACCTAGTAGACAAAAAAAAAAAAATTTCATTGCCTAATTTTAAAGGCTTGAATGTAATATTAATCAAGTGGACCACTTCGCTGTAATTACGCCATTTCCTCCAAAAGAGTTCAACTCCATTCAACAATCATCTGCAGACCACATATTTTGCAGGCTCTCCATTATATAGGAGAGCTAAACATGTCACAGGAAAGATTTCATGGTTCAAAATTCACAACTCTACCTAGTCAACCCACCTGACTAGCTTTGGAGGACTTCACAATTTTCCATTGCAGACCCTTAGGGTCCGTCTTTCACAGCAAGAACCTTTGTTCATTAAGCTAAATCATGACATAGAAACAGAACGTTAAAATTCAAATTAACTCTTAATTGAACCCTGAAGCCTTAAAGTACATTGGTTAAAACAAAAAGATGTTACAGTGCTTATCATTACGGGAGGTACAGACAACTGAAAATTTTCTTTGGACATCCCACATCAAAAAATATACATGTCCTTGATGCCAAACGAATACCTGCCAGGATCAACAAAATGTTATAAAACAAAAAGTATACCTGACTTTCCAACAACGTTCCAACTACAGTCAGTTAAAGACAGACAGCTAAAGAAAATACAGTGATTAGACTGTAATCTTATTGCCTTAATTTATACAAAAATAAATCACCTATAGGGATTATTCATCCTGTTTCAGGTACAGTACAAAACATCATACATATATGTATAAAATAAGTCTAGGAACAGAAACAAGATTCAGCGTAATCAGTCTGCCATAGCAGGGGTAAAATTTTGGTTCCATACACAAGGAAATATAGCTTGGCCACTTCACACCATTTTGCCCTGTCACATATGTAAGCATTTGTCCTGCAAGGATGACCAGCTAGACCAGGGTTATGTTAAAAGGAAAACACTGGCATCCTTTTAGCTTATGCCCATAAAGTAGAAAATTTCTACACATAGCTGCTGACCATTTCCCTCAATGTATACATTTCAGTACATGTTCTTGTGATAAGGAGTCTCAGCAATCATTTAATCAGATTCTGGTGCAGCTGAGATATGAATAATAATTCCTTGAATGTTCAGGATGATCCAGAGTTTTCAGATTTGATCTTATGTGAGTCAAAAAGGTGTTGCATTTGTAAGCTATTGCATCTAAAAGCTAATCAAAGAGATAAAGGTACAGAAAAGTAGATGTTAAAAAGGACACAATGAATTTCTTTTGGCGCTGCATTACGAAGATGATTTTGACAAGTCACTTCCAGTATCAGATGCTATTATGGCCCCTTTCAGACATGCATGGTTTTTCATTGATCTGTCACCTAAATGTGTCAGCTTCTCACCTCCGTGACCTCCCTTGTTGTTTCATAATACATTGGGTCTTTGCCAACCCTAACAGATAGGCACACAAATGCTTAAATTTGGCACATTACACTTCAGTCAGACTGCATCATTTAACAAATAACCCTCCTGCAAAATTTGGTTCCATTTATGTGTTTTTGACAGCAACAAATGAACAGGAAAATAAAATGCTTAATATTGTACTGTCCAGCGAACTGCAGCTTTTTCTGTCTGTATAACTGGAAAAGGTTGATAGTCGTAATAATGCAATAGAAGCCCTGCCAGTAAGAATCCAGTGAGAGTCCCTGTTCAAAGTGAAACGTACAGAAAGGTAATATTTACCTGCTCCTGTTAACCACCAGCACGGTTTTACACTACAGCAAGATTACCAGTACAAATTATTATAGCAGTGTTGGAATACTGACACTCGAAGGAGTGGAGTTTTTTACGCAGTATCAATTAATGCACTGCTCAATCCTGAGTAAATGAATATCACCTGTACTATGGCTTTCTGCATTACCGAGTAAGGCTGCGAGGAACACCTAACGTAGAAACAACCTGTGTGTGAATGGAAAATAGCCGTTTCTTAAACAGACTGATGAAGCCATTACTGTTGAATGTTCCAAGTCTAAAAGGGGCCAATATGCCTGAAACGCTGAGTTTTTCTGCTGTGCACCTTTCACCAATTCTTTTTCAAAAACTTTCATACTCCAAACAGATTACTGTATAACAGTGGCTGCTTAAGTTAAAATTTTGATTAAAGAAGCCTTTGTTCGTTGTGGAAAATTACTAGCAGTGGTGTCAGTTATGCATCATTTCTAAAGAATGAGCATAGGAAAAGTCTATTTTATAGCAAAATCACACTACATTAGGAAAGCAGAGGTAAGAAAACTTGGCAACTTGATAGTTGCTAGGCATGAATGGAGTGTTGACAGCTTGTGTTAGCTGTGTTTCAGGCCAGTACTGAAAGGAATTTGGTGACAGTAAGACATAAAAATATGAAAAGAAATATCCTACTTAAACTTGTAAAATACAATATCTACAAAAACTTGATGGGTAGCTATGACAGATAAATAAATCATGTCACTATGGCACAAAAAGGTACTAAAAAATGTTTTCCCTTTGGTTTGGGATGTAGTGGAGATGCAAATGGGAGCTCTGTGAAAGGGGTGCTACTAATAAAGGAAACCTATGGACACAAAATTCCAAACTTAGATCTACAAAATCCCTACATGTTAATATTTGCAGTGCTCATATACTGTATGACGTGCTTGTAATGGCCTGACTTGATGTATTGCGTTAATGCCACTGTATTTAGTCTACACAGATATCCTTGTCACGAACTCCAAGGACACATCTTATCAAGATATTCGAATTTTGCCACAAAAAAAACGATTTTGTATTATTAAATCTGAGAAATGGGGCTCAAGCAGAAACTGGTATCTGAGTGGTTTAACAAACGCTAGTTCAGCTTATCCTGGAATATGTACAGATTGTTGGTGGTGGCCACTGCAATGATGTTGTCCAGAGGATGCCAGGCAGTGTGGAGAATCTTCTTATTAAAGTCCAGACTGTCTACACTGATCTCATCCTTTTTGCGCTTCCCACCTGTGCTTATTTTGCGAGGCTTCAAGACTGATCGCGGCTTACAGTTTTCCCGTGACGCCTCAAGGGTCACATCCTGCCGGTAACCTCTGTCAAACATCCTGAAGAAGTTGTTGTATGAACCCGTCATCACCACGCTGTGGAAAAGACAAGTACATAAGCAGCAGTTTGAGCATTTGTTTTGGTATTGATCTCAAACATTATCTAAAACACACCCGCAAGTATGTAGAGACAATCCCTCGACATCAACAAGAAATCATGTGCTGCGTTGTGGTGTGCACTGAGTAGATAACCACAGCAGGCGATAAGGACTGTGTTTTCTGTGTTCAGTGGTAGGTCTGCTTAAAATGCGTCTGTGTGTTAGGGCTGGGCTATTAATCGAATTTTAATCTCAATTACGATCTGGGTTTACGATCACAAAAATGAAATGATCAGATTTTTTGATTCTTCACAGTTTACTTTTGTGCTGTTTTCAGTTGCAAATCGAGCTCCACTGGCATTGCAGCGCTCTGCTGCAGCCCCCTCCCACAGCCCCAGCTGCTTTGGTTTTATTCAACGCAAGTTGCCAACACCTTAAGTTAGACTGAAGAGTCGCAACTAAATAATCCACCAGCTCCCAGAGACACAAAGAGATAAACATTATAAACAAACATAGCTTTTTTTCTCGCCATAGACCAGCGCTCCATTAACACAGTGAACAACCCGGGATTTAAAAAAACAACACTTTGGACAAACAGTATCACTGCCATCTCGTCACTATTTTAACCGCGTCTCTCCCTGCCCTGTATGATGAGTGTTGTGAGGGTGTTGTGAAGGACGTGGCTACAGTCCAATGTTTCGCCACCACTACGGACCTGTGGTTAAGCCGCACCATAGACCCGTATATAAACCTCACGCTACATTTTATTGACGCGGATTTTAACAAGAAAACAAAATTTCACCAGACTCATTTTTTTCCAGATCGCACCGGGCAGAACATAGCTGCTGGTCGGAAACAAACAACAGCTATGTGGGACCTGGGTGAAAAGAGATTACCACCGACAAATGTCACACTGGCTACCTCTCTCTCTCTCTCTCTCGATAGAAAGCTAGATAGAAAGATAAAAATTCACATTACAGTGAGTAATGAATAATTGTGTTAAATAACGAGACCTAAATTTCAAATCAAAATAATCGTGATTATTATATTTACCCTAGTCAAGCACCCTTACTGTGTTACGCATGCATACAATTAGCATGTGGCTAAAGATGTTTTTCATTAATGTTAGAGAATAAATGTTTTATGACAGTGCTTAGAGGGGAAAGTTTTATATGAAAACACAAATTAATGAAAAGCAAATAAATTTCTCACCTGTCATTTCCATTCCAGCAGCATTCAAACTTGTCGAAGATGCAGTCGTTCTCATAAAGTGAACACAACTTACTCCTGAGATATTCATGCACCTGTTGAAAAAGAGCAATGGGAGTGTAACCAAGTTCCAATACATGGCAGTGCAAATGCTAGTTCAGCTTATCCTGGAATATGTACAGATTGTTGGTGGTGGCCACTGCAATGACTAAAAGATTGAAAGATCTGCTTTTGACATCTGTAAAACATGACAAGTCACAGACCTGATACGTCTCTACAGGGCGGCTCTCCATGTTGAGATCCCAAATTTTAACAGATAGATAGTCACGTGTCATCATGTAGCGTCCACTGTGGCTGAACTTCACATCAGAGATGGATGAAATGATTTCAGAAAAGAATGAGCGGTTGTTTGGATCTTCTGGTTCTTCAAACACTTAAAAATAAATAAATAAATAAAAAAAGATAAATTTCATTAGTTATTCCTTTATGGTAAATTAAATTGGAAAGCTATAATTGCTGCACAAAAAAAATAAAGAACTTAGGGAGGGTAAGATCTGTAGTTTTTCATTGGTGTGGCAGCATAAGAGCTCAAGATAGAAGTGCATCAATTGCAAAAAATAATGTGCATGGAGAATAATTTGGGATGAACTGATGATGCATTGTTCCTCTTTCTTTTTCAAAAAAACAAACAAACAAAAAAAAACTAGTGGCATGACTAAAACAAAACCAAACATAACGTTTATCCACAGTATTTTCCATCAGTTATAAAAGAGTTAGCAAATTTAGCCATTTCAGATAAAGTATGCGATGTTGTCTGTGGCAAACCTAGAAATCTTTTTGTTTCGTGTTTAATTTAGTCCCGACCATCTTACCCTCCCATTTCCTAATGACAGAAGGTAGTTTTGTGATTGGCAGAATCATTACTATATACACTATATAAAAGATAAGAGTTAGACTCTTTACAGGTATGGCAGCAATGTTTCTCCACACAATGAAATCTTGTGTGAAGACTAGAAGAGTAACCAATTCTGGTTTCCACATCTATCTAAAAGTACGTCAGACACTGAGAATCCAGCAGCTGCAGACATGTAGAACTAATGAAGTTGAGTTACGTTTGGCATGCTTGTCGCACAGTGCTGATGCCCTCATGTCACACATGCGGATGGTTCCCTTGCTGCTGCTGTAGACGAGAGTATTGCACTGGTTTGGGTGGAACTCCGCAGCTGTGATTACTTCTGTCAACTCCTCCATATTAGCTGGTTTTATGTCAACGATGTCTAAAGAACTTAAGTTAAGGCGAAAGACCAACACGGGGATTTCCACAACCTCATGAAAAATCATTTTTAACAACCTTATAGAGAGAAAAAAACAACTAAGAACTGCATTTTTCATATCAGCTAAAAGATATCTGCATACCCTTAAAAATAGTAGGCATCATAAATATTATAAATATGATATACTGGAGTAAGTATATGACCAGAATAGTTTCTCTCTAATGGAAACAAGCTGTGTCTACATGAACATTTATTTTGTGTCTTGTAACAAAAAACAATGCTATCCTAGAAGAAAGCCACAGTGAATGTACAAAGTAAATAAAGCAATTGGGTAAATTGCATTTGGCTAAATGTGCCACATCTTAACATTGATGCCTTGGAAAGTTCTGCAAAGCAGACACTTGCTCATTTATAGTGCCTCCAGGATGGTAATCTTTCCTCCAAATGCAATAAAGGAATTCAGACATCCTGCAAGATTTTCAGCTGATATCAATTTTTAGGTTACAAGCAGGAAGACAGAGGAAATTATGAGGCACACAAGATTAACCTTAAAGATGCACTATGTAACTTTTGAGGTGTACAACTTCCCACTCTTGACTTGTTTGATGGCATAGTGACATTCATTATGCACATTTCTGGTACCATCGCTGCCCAGCAGCTTCCCGAGGCTGAGAAACCGTACTTCACAATTTGTTCTTCCAGAATGCCGAATAACGTTGCAGCAGAGTTTCGTTTACGATCCGCGTGACATGCTGGCAAGCGGATATAAACACCCCAGCCATTTTGAATGTGTACCGTAGCTCAAGGTCCCCAACCCTGGTCTTTAAGACCCACTATTAATGGATTAAACTAATTAA
This sequence comes from Rhadinocentrus ornatus, assembly GCA_037177495.1. Taxonomy (NCBI): domain Eukaryota; kingdom Metazoa; phylum Chordata; class Actinopteri; order Atheriniformes; family Melanotaeniidae; genus Rhadinocentrus; species Rhadinocentrus ornatus. The sequence continues at coordinate 22,439,610 of JBAMHW010000012.1, read as the reverse complement.
ATGGATCTCTGACAAGCTCTGCACAAGTCTGCTAATGAGTCAATAATTTGAATCAGGTGTGTTGCAGCAGGGAGACATCTAAGACCTGCAGGATAGTGGGCCTTAAGGACCAGGGTTGGAGACCTCTGCAGCTGATTCAGAAAAGAAACATAAACAAAAACTAAAAGCCAATATAGTACTGTCTTTTACTGGCTAAAGAAAGAGGTTACAGTACAGGTAGGATGCAAGATGGATGCCAAATTAGCCACTGATAAAGGGCGTATTACTGAGAAAATCTCCAAAAGGTTCCATAGTGCTTCTTTAAAGATGATTAAAGCTGGTCTATAGAGAATAAAAACTTAAGTTTGATGACATCTGGTGGTGGTATAATTCATGACACTATTCTTCAAGTCAGATAGTAGAGCAGATCATTTTCACTCTTCAGTTTTCCTATAAATCACTAAAATTTACACTTTTAAATGCACAAGTCATGCAATCATTTATATGTACAATATAAAAAAATAAGACAATTATATTAATTACTATTATTATTACTGTAGCTGTCTAAGTCGTCTTTGTGTTAGTCGTCACATTTTAAAACTTGTATACATTTTAACATATCCAGAGTTTTTTCATCACCCCGCTTGGTTTGGTCACTTCAGCTGTAAGTGCAAAAACAAATTTAACAGGATTGTGGCAAAAACAGGCAAAGTTTTGGAAAAAAACTCAACTGACTCGTATGAACATTTAAACTGAAAAGGAGAAAGAGGAAAGTCAAGTGAATACTGGCAGATAGCGATCACCCTTTGTTCTGTCCGTTTGAGCTCCTGAAGTCCAGGTTATTTAGAGCAGAGGTCCCCAACCCTGGTCTTCAAGGCCCACTATTCTGCAGGTCTTAGCTGTCTCCTTACTGCAACACACCTGATTCAAATTAAATAGCTCCCTGACAAACTCTGCACAAGTCTGCTAAGGTGTGTTGCAGCAGGGAGACGTCTAAGACCTGCAGGATAGTGGGCCTTGAGGACCAGGGTTGGGGACCTCTGATTTAGAGCTCCTCTGGTTAAAGGTCCCTTCAAAACTGCTGCAATTTGGTTGCCTACACCACTAGGTTACCACTTCCCCCCCAAATTTCAGGGCTTAATTTGGAAAAGATTGATACAGCTTAGTGTAAGGATTTCAAAGATTATCCAGTTAGACTAGTGTGAGATAGAGAGAGTTACTAACAGTGCACTCAGAGTGTATTGTTGCTATGCCATACATTTAACAGCAGACATAATAAAACTGTTGGAAGAAATATAAGAAATTATATTAAAAAGTCTGATGCGTGTTTTATTTAGCAATAAAAAGGATACTAAAGCTGTGGTCAGTGATCTCCAGATGCCAGAGGTTAATGCGCAAATCATCCGCAGACAGATAGGTCTCACAATCACTATTGACTGAGATGGAATTGATATGGTAGGTGTGAGCATTTGCAAACACTCGCCTGGGACTGGCTTCCACCATCAAATCCATTGGCTTGAACACTGGTACCTAAAGAGAACAGGGAGACTGTCAGAAAACAGTTGTTGACCCCATAGGGTCCTCAACTTGTCATGTTATTATTAGTAGGGGAAAAACTGATGTAAGTGAATTGAGTGATTTAGAGTGAAAATTACAGAGAATTGCATACACACCCGTAGTGCTGTGACAGTATTTGGATCTATGTATCGCCCATTTTCTTCCTTCAAATTATAACCTTCTGGTCTCTTGTCACGCTCACTAATTTTCCACAACTTAATGGTTTTGTCTACCAGAGAGAGCAAAGCAGAAATAACTGGACAACAATTATAATTGTTTAATCATTAAAGAGTCTCCAAAGGGCAGATGAAAAGATGTAGATTAGAGAAAAAGAAAACATCAAAAATTCAGTCTTAAAACAGTTTGAAAAAAAAGCAAACAAAAAAAACAAACAAGTGTGGTGGTTTACTAACCATTTGTAGACAACAGGAACTGTGCTGCATTCTTCTGAGGTAACCATCGAATCTTGTTGATCTTCTCCTCAATCTCAAGACTTTTCAGGTAGTCAAACTCAGGCTCGTGGCTCTGGAAGGTGCTGTAAACATTGTACTCTCCTCGGCACTGTGGCTGATTCTTACTCTAAACAATAACAAACCTTAAATCAGACTTAAGATAAAAGGAGCATTATTGCCATAAAGTATTGCTTTCCACATTAAATCCCTTTTTTGGCTTCACAATATTAAATTTTGCACACTTTTTAACTGGAAAGGCGTTAAACCAGCTTCACACAGTTTAAAAGAGTCCTCACCCGGAAATTGCACTTTTTCAAGTTAAAACGTGTGTGTTAACTTCCCTGAAAGCCTTTCTTTTGAAGACGATTGAGTTTTTCCGTCTGCGCCCTTTGTTCACGGCAGAACCGCCAACAAGGGTGAACTCTCGCAAACGCGTGATTTTAATTTCCTCCTGTGATTTCATCATCACAGGAATAAGCCATCCCCTCTTCCACACCTAAAATCACCTGCTCAGCCAACCGCACTCACTATAACAAGTTGTGTGAAGATGTTGAAACGGCAAAGCTGACACAGCTAATGCTAAGGAACGAGCCTAAAAGTTTAACCCCCTGCAATGTACAAATGCGCCCTGTGTTTTCATTTTGTTGCAAACGTGATTTGGATACATCTTCACCCTCAGGCTCGGAGTCTGGTTCAAACATAAATGGCTGAATTCCGTAAGCTGCTGCTGCTCGGTCAGGTTTGCTCGCTATCTCCAAGCTGCTGATGTTTTGGAGTTGGACACACTGTGCTTGCACTTGGCCAGCCCCCCTTCTGCCTCTGGCCTCCCTGCAGCCAATCAGCATGCACCTCATCAACGATAGGCAAAAGCGCGCATGAACTCTCACAAGACAAAGTTTTGGTATGAGCAAAGGGTCAGAACAAGCTCTATGTTTGAATTTTTTTGTTAAATAAGTTAAAAAAATAATTTCAAGACACTTAAAGGGACAGTGGATACATGAAAGGACCAGGTGATGACACCTTTAACATTTATAAAAAGAAAAATATATCTATTATTAAATTGAGAATGTTTTTTCCAGTGCATTACTTAAACATACCTCTGGCTCCTGCTGAAAGATGACGACACGGCCCCCTTTGTCCCCAGTAGCAAGGAGCTCCCCAGTATGATTGAATTCAACAGTAGATATGATATCAGCTGTCAATAAGGGAGAATATTTTGGGGGAAACATGTTATTTGCAACGTCCAAAATGCTCAAAATGACAGAATAAGTTTGCCTCTGTGAGGGGTGAAAACTACACTAACCATGGTGCAAACACAATGGAGCAATGACACACATACACTACTGTCAAAATTGCAGTGAAATTAAATGTGCACTAAACTTCCATAGGAGAAACAATTACTTTCCATCTGTAACTATTTAGCACTTTTCAAAGACACTCACTCCCAACAACTCCTTCAACAATAATCAATTCCCATTTAATAGTGGTATTATTCTGAGCTGGTGCAATCTTTAATGTGGACAGCGGGGCTGTGCCAATCCCTTACACAGTACACAAAGCGCCTGATACGACCTGGCTCCATACAAACTATTGTATGAAGGAAACAGAGGTCAGCTGAAGGAGAACGTCTTTATAAGATGCATATAAAACTACTATTTTAATGTTAATTGTCTACATACAAGTGTAAACACAGCCAGTGTATTCATATAAGGAAAATAGTTTAATCTTTACTTGTTCTCAGAGCCAAGCTTACTATAGACAACTCTGCAGCATACCACTTAAACATGCCTGTAGTGTGTAAACACATTAAAGTGGTTTATTCTTATCATTACTAAATATGATGAAGTGAAAGATGATTTGAAACACTAAAACTACCATGCCAAGAAGTCTTAGACTTTAAAATAGTGCACCACCACTGTCACTCTAACTTCAGTGTAGACAGATTAACACTCTTAAAGAGACATTTCTTCAAGATATATATAAGCACCTCAAGAAAGAAGATCTCAGGTGTATTGAAACAAACATACACATAAGATTGCACAGGATGCTAGTAACAAAGTGCAGTCGAGTAGAGTGATCGCCACATGCTCTTACCTTCAGCGACATCATCATCCATCGCTCCTTTGACTTGGGAAAAGCACCACTGCACATCGCTGCTCCCACCACCGGGCCCTGCAAAAAACCACAAGCCCAAGTTTTGACAGAACCCCAACACAACTTCTCACGCGTTAGCCGTGTGCTAACTTAGCATAAAGCATGCAAACGAGGACAATGCCATCAATGACTGCATACAAATTGCTCGTTACAACTAGCCCGAAAAAACTGTCAGGCACAAAGAGTTCAAACATGTTTGTTTTGTAAAACGCTCCCTTTAACTCTGCCAGGGATACGCACGGATATCATTATCAGTACCTTAGCTTGTTAGCTAGCTCGATCGGGTTAACCATAACAGAAGGAGACAATCCCACCATTTGTGCAAAACAGGATAAAAGGGGAAATGTTTGCATTAAATACATTCTGAAAGTCGTTATTCTTTCCTTTTACCTGCCATGATGAGCGACTCAGATGGGTGTCTCTGTAGCAGATTCAGGCCCTTGACTGAAAGCAATGCTGACCCGGGTCGGCTGGGAGGTTCTGACCAAGGAGCGCTGAGGAATTAAGAAACTGTGTATGCGTTTAGTAACGCCCGAAGTCCTCAACTCAATTGTTAAAGAAAGCATGGATTTAGTTTCCAGCCAAAGAAAACAACCTACAACCTTCACTTGTTTAAAGACTTTGCACTCTACTTTGAGATTTCCCTCGCTTCAGCCTCTTCCAACATTACACTTTCAAAATGGCGCAGCGCGGGCGGAGTGCAGTAAGAATCAAAGAGCGAAGACGGTGTTCCAACTTAAGCCCGAACCGTCAGCCCCCCCCAAAACTCTTTCATCTTACTGCAGACAACGTACGTTTAAGTAGTTAATTACGCTTTAAACTTACAAGGAAAAGAAATGGAAACTTTTTATATAAAACCCTCTAAGAGCTTAAATTCCGCCCATGTGAATTGTTTCAGTAATTAAATCGAACTAACCCAGGCGGTAAGGGTGAATTTAGAAAATAAAGCCAGAAAACGCTGGACATTTAGATTTCTGTTAGATTGAAGGTAATCAACACTGATAGCCAATTATTATTATTATTATTATTATTATTATTATTATTATTATTATTATTATTATTATTATTATTATTATTATTATT
>JBAMHW010000012.1:22416662-22427078 GCA_037177495.1 Rhadinocentrus ornatus | reverse complement strand
CTTATCATACAGGATCCACTGCGGTAATAATTCCCCTGATGTTGGTCTTCTCTTAACGAGAGTTTGTGGGCTGAAGTTGACTTCTGCATCTCGTAGAGAGCAGCATTTCTCACTGCACTTATACCTGAAGCTAAATCCCAGGCGTAAGTGACGGCTCACTTCACTGTAAATCTGTCAGACAAACACCATTCTGGTGTGGAAGGAGAACTAAGTCAGCTGCTAACTAACTAAGAAAAAAAATCCAGATTTTCATAAAAATAAATCTCCAGAAATGGAAAATTCAATTTATTGATTTTATCGATTGATCACCCAGCCCTAGTACAAAGTAATTCACCACTACTTCACCCTACCTGAAGTATTTCCCTCTTGTAGTAGTCCAAAACCTTCTGTTTGAGGCCATTGTTGCAGACTGACTGCATACACACCAAACGCAGAATCTTGATCAGTGGATCCTTCTGGGCAATACAGTCTTCTATGTATGTGTTCACCTGCATAGTAAAGTTATTTAGGATTTCAGTGATTGTTAGTCAAATTTGGAGCTGTACACGTAAAAACAGTGTTTATCAGCTCAGGGTTGGAGAAGCCATAGGTAAACAAATCCATAAATACCTTGTCAGTGTCCACCCCTGTCATAAACTCCTGCTCCACGGTTAGATTATCAAAGAAGGCCTCAGATGCTGAAAGAGGAGGAACAGAGTTTATTATATTCTAATGTACAACACTGAAGGAAAAAAAACTGCTGTCTTTTAAGGGGAAATACTGGATATAATTAGTTTCAAACTGATCGATACCTACTGCAACATACAAGTATTAATAGGTTAACAAGTTAAATTTATACACAGTTCATTTACTCAACCAATTTACCTTTTTTGGTGGTGGGGGGCTGATTAATATTACAACTACAGATATAATTTTGAATTGTTGGATAACTATATATTTTTAACTTTTAAAACATAATATGCATGTACACTAAATGTAATGAGACATATATATACAGTAAAAAAGAAATACAACAACAACAAAACAGCTGAGGGGAAGTCATGGAGTTATTTACATACTGGTTATGTCCTTAATGAGCTCAGCAATAGAAGTGTGGTTAGCCAGTGAGCTTCGTGCTGCCTGCATGTGAGGCAACTGAGACACAAACTGCTTTATTTCTCCTACTGTTTTAGCATTATGGCGTTCCTGAAAGACAAAGATGGGTCACTTTAATTGTCATGCAGTTTAATACAGTGACTTAGGAAAACAATTTAATGCAATCCCTTACAAGGCAGATCAAAACATGCAAGAACATAATTTACAAACATGTACAATGTTCCAATAGCCAGAGAGCGGAATACTGCTTTACCTTATTAACACAGGACCCAAAAGTAAGATCAAGCTTTTGTGTTTCCATCCATATGGGAAAAGATGGGAAAAGACTTGACCTCAATAGCAGCTGATATAATATTGGCCTTGTTGCTGAGTGCTGCACCTACAGCATCTTCAGCTTTATCCAATTTGAATCCATTTTAAAATAAATCTAGAGTGAAAAATTACTAAACACACGATAAATTGTGCTCTTAGAAAAATGTTTCCCCAACTTCTGAAAAATAACTTCCACTATTACGGTACTTTTGTAAAACTCTAGTTCATACTTTAAATATACCAGGGTTTTCATCTCATGGGAGAAAGGAAAAAAACATTGTTAAGTGTTCTGCTTTAATAATTAGCACTTTGTCTTATCACTTTCACTTTGTTAACCTCATGGACTCCTGTTATAACCTTTGCCGTTAAATGCCACAGAGATTACAGATCAGATCATATCAGGGATGTCTGGAAGAAATCTAATGATGCTCACTTAAAAGCACTGTAACCGCATTTTGAAACATTTGCGAAAAAGAGTTAATACAATACTGAAATCTCATCCCAGCAAGAAAATACAATAAAATGGGAAAAAGACTGACCTCAAAGGCAGCTGATATAATTTTGGCCTTTTTACTGAGTGCTGCACCAACAGCATTGAAATTTTTGTCCCGAATTTCTGCATAAAGTTCTTCTGCTGAGTTGAGCTGCAACTTCTTGGGTTCTGTGGGTAAATCTTTATTTGCTTCACCTTGCTTCTTCTGCGCAAACTTCTCAGGAGGTAGTTTGACATATCCTACAAAGAAATCAAAAACAGGGGTGAGATTTGAACAAAAAATAATAAAACTACAAATACTAAAAAAACAAAACAAAAAGAATACAAGTTTTTTTCCCCCCCACTTTAGGGTTAAAATCCCCAATGGACTCAGCGTGAGTATGAATATCTATTTAAAATACTGTTAGGGAAAAAAATTCAGCAGACAGAAATTCCAAGAAAGGACAACTATACTGGAATTGTCACAAATAAAAAACATGAAGAAATCAGTCCACACCTCAAAACCACAAAATAATTAATGCATTGTACAAAATAAAACAAGTAAAACATAGTGTATGGATTATATCTCAAGACTGCATTTGATAGTAAATAAAATTGGAAAAACAGAAACAAGGAAAATATACAATTATCAGATGCAGAAATACAGAAAAATGTTTTTTCTGACCGTTGTTTATTCCATAGATCTCATCGATAAGACCTTCGTAGGTGAGCTGTGTGGCCAGAGGGGTGAGTAGGTCAACATTACGGTCCAGCAGGAGAAGTGTATCAAACACAGGCAGAATCTGATTCTGGGTGCCAGCAAACTCCCTCTTCATTCGCAACATCATGTTGGCAACATGCTGAGGAGCCGCAGATTATTATTAGAACTCTTTGTCAGAACAGCTGTTTTACCAGGCCTCTGCGGACTGTAAAATCATATGCAACCAATTTTTAATGACACAGTTAAAATTCAAAATGCTCACCCGTGCACTGTCTCCTTTCCCGTATATTTGTGGAATGGTACCATAAAGTGCCTGTAAGGTCATGAGGCCTTTGGCTGTGTGGTATAGATTTGTTTGGTCATTTTCCAAGTAGCATTCCTGTATATTAACAAAAATGAGTTCAAATAAGTTTACATTACATTACCTACAGAACTGTTCTGGTGGCACAATGTGGACAGCTAGTTTATACATTGTAGATACTGCTTCAACTCACTCTGAAAGAACTTTCATACTCCATGGAGAGCAGGTCACCATCGTAAGGAATCAGGTCTAGGATATACTCATCAATGTTGATAAAAGAGCCCAGCACACCCTGCTCCTTCAGCCGCTGTTCACACAGCATACTCCGCCGAGGCACAAACAAAATGTGGAAGTCTCGAGATGAATGCATCTTATCTTCACTGAAAGGTTCACAATCCAGGACATAAATTTTAGATGCAATAACATATGTAAAGAGAGTGAAAGAAATATCTTTATCACCACTTATGATGTGGATATAAAAATCTGACTAAAACACCTGAATACATTCTCAGCAATGATGTCCATGAGCTCCAGCCTGGGACGGACGAAGAAGATGATGTTTTTGACATCGGCAGATGGAAGCCTGCCACTCTTGAGGGTAAACATTTTTTCCACTTCATGTTCCTAAAAACGCAAAGTAACAAATACAACAGTTTATTGGAAAAAAAAAAACTAAGTTATGTTACATTTACCTATTCATGAGAAGAAATAAGACTTAACTGCCGACATCTGTTAGATTATTTTATTTTCAAAATGTACATAAATAAAAGAAAACGCTTACCTTCAGCAAAGAGTACTGAGCTATTAGTCCAAAGGGTCCTGTCAGATATTCATCCCAAACTATGGCCTATAGTGAAACATGGGCAAATGTTATTACACAGTAACATAGTGGTATATTAAGTGAGAAACTATTTTAATTCAATTTTCAATCAGATAGGCGTGTAGCTATGTTGTCACCGGATATACTACATAAATGTGCAGGCATATATGCTTTTTTTTCATATAAATCTTGGTAAAATAGCTGACATCTTCATGAAAATGTTGACGGTAAGACTGGATGAACTATACCATGCAGTATTCCAGCTGTCGTTATCTCGGTCATGAACTAAATGTGGGCTTATTACCTTGCTTCCCGCACATTTGTCCAAAAATTCTCGAAGCTCTTTTCGTGCCGCTTCTCTTAATATGTTTAAGTTTACTCTGCCGTACGATAGATGAGCAGCCATTTTTTCCTTAATAGCTTCACATCAAATCAGGTGACTAGAGCGGAAGTCTCAATCACATGATCCAGGATACACCAGTAGCAAGATTGCTACAATAGCTACATCCTAAAGATAGAAACAAATTTAGATATATACATAGTCTATTACCGCTATATTGCACAAGATTCGTGTGCATTTTTCGAACTATCTCATAAGTTATATAAAAAATTTAATTAAATTAAAAAAGGTAATAATCTTCACTTAATTTATGTCACGCATGCGCATGTGGTTTCTAAGCGTGTACAACTGAAACCATTTTACCCGGTTGTCATTCCAAAACCACATTGGCAGCATTGAAATGTGGTTTATTATATTTAAGCGAATATAAACAACTATTTTCTGTCTTTCTTTTCCCTAAAATGTTTAACCTCCTGGCGATACAAACAAGGAAGTACGGCACATGAATTGTCTTGTTTAGCTTGCGGCAGCACGGCGCATGAATAGTCTCCCCCTCCTACTGCTTGAAGGTGTGGCAAACGTGAACCATAACCAGTGAAAACTAGCCCTCTGATGTTGTAAAGACAAATGATTGTTACAAGAACTAGGCCAATTTTTGCATAGTCACTAGCGTTTTCAAGTTATGATGTAATGAAACAGATTATGTAAGCAAAAGTAAAACGGTATATTTCGTAATTTTCCTGCAATGAGTAGTTTATCCGTTAGATAGCGCAATGTCCTAACTCTTTGAGCCAGCCTATTGTACGGCGCTGCAGCAGTGCATGACTCTGTAACCCAAACATTCATATTAGAATGTGTATGGTTATAGCTTTTATTTATTCACTTCTTCATTGACGTAACATAAGAAAAATTCCTGACAAGAACAAGCTCAGTTCTAGGAAATATAATCAAACAGGAAACGTAAAGACTGTTTTAAAGTGAGCTTACTAAACGTTATGTCTCCATAGCTATCTGTGATTAAAATGAACATCAAAGCGACACTTTAAATGAAATGGACAAGCAATTAATTTAACTTAAAACGTCCAATTAAACTTTGAAAAAACGTGTGGAAATAGCCTACGCCAATAAAAGAGAAAAATAAAGAAAAGAAACTGTTACAAATCACCGATTATCCGCGTATTTGTGTAAAAACGATTGTGATTTCTCAATAGGGCTGCCTGAATGGTGAGATAAATTTAGCACTTATAGAGAAGACTGGATCAGATGATGACTGCCCACTTGAGCATCAGTATTATCACTTCACATCCAGGGGTTTCCTTCCCACGGTGCCAAGGGCTTTCCATCCTCCACGCAGGAAAGAAGACCAATTCCCACACATTGTGGTAATCTGCTGTGCCTCTAGCAACAGACAAGTAGTACATGCAAAAAAAAGTGAGGGGGGTGGGAAAGAAAACGGGTTTCAGTGACAGGCACCATGCGCAATGACTAACTCTGTGGTTGGATGCAGGCGGTGCACAGAAATCTAGTCTGCATCATTCCCTGACAGCGTCCTGAGAGGAGAGGCAGGGCTGGATTCTCAGGTAGGGTCTACGATCTCCTTCAAAAGGATTTTTTTTTTTCTTAATTAAACGACATCTAAGCATTTAAATTGCTTGGAGATTAGTGCGTTTGGCAGGTGACTCAGTGCCTAATAATTGTCTCTTATAAGTTGAATGAATGCAGCACTTCATTCAGAAGAGAAATGGACTATGAATAATCTCTTTGGAGGAAACATTAAATAGCCTGTTTTAATTTGATGGAATACATTTCATTGTGCTCATGAGCCAGTTTCTCATTCATTGACTAAAATGAGAAGAAAAGAAGAAAAACATTGGTGGAAGTGTGCAACACACTCAGTATGCATGAAGCTGCTGCTGATAAACCTGAGAAACCAATAATGTAAATGAACATTTGATTGATCCTACTGTGTAAAGGAAAACATCGTCATTAATGCAGAGCTGATGATTAGGATCTATGTCTCCCTCTTTGGAATTGTTGCATTAATTTATTACAGAATGCTGTGGTGTTATGATTAATGAGTGGATTTAATCATATGTGGCTGAGGATTACACGTCCTTTCCTTTTATAATGTTGACCAGAGATTAGCTGCACTTTTTCCAAAGCATTGCTTCCTTGTTGCACATCTGACATAAAAAGAAGACCTGGTCATATATTTGGGGGATTGTGTGGTTGCAGTCTTTGGGCGTTGCTGCAGGACATATTTTTTTTCTTTTTCAGCTTATGTTGGGGCTTAACGTGCCTACAAATGCTAATATGGACAGGGGAGCTCTTAACTCCAACTGTGCCCCTAGACAGGTGATTCACCTACCTACTTGTTGTGATATCAAGTGCCCACACTTATGGAGTTGCACTTGGAGGGTCAGGCAAAACCAAATCAGTTTGTTGTTCCTCATGTTATCCTGAAAAGAAAAAGAAAAAAATGAAAAAAAAAGGAGGAGGGACAGAAAAAAATCCTTCCAGTTCAACCACCTCCTCCTCATATAGACCTGAAGCGTAAGGATTAAATGGGGGAGGGGAGAAAAGACTGAATGAACAGTCTGAGAGATATCTGCAGCTGCCTCCTTTCACATGAGCAACCATAGTGATTGGACGACACCCTTATGCTGTTATCCCTCTCTGTATTTTTTTTGTATATCTGCTAGTCCATCATTGTTTCCTGTGTAAAGGAAGAGAGGGAAAATCGGGGAGACAGGCTTAGTCACATAGCACAAGAGAAAATGAGTGTTGGAGAGCACTAGAAAGTATGCACTTTTAGGGTAAATGAAAAAAATATAGGAATGAAGTAAGTGTTGCATTATTTAGTGCTGGTGGATGCTAGGCGACTGTACCCAACCTCTTCCTCTTTTACCATGCAGTCTTTTCTACTATCGCTGCTGAAACAGTGACCTGTTCTGCATGACATTAGAAATTCAGTACAGGTATCAATGATGGACACTTTCACACACACATATGCACAAAGTGCTTAATCACTCTGATTCCCATCCTCTGATTTTGCTGTTACCATGGCCACAGTTGGTGAAGGTGCATGACTCCATGATCTTCTGTGCTTTCTGCAATCCATGAATGAAGCCTTGAGCCTTTATTATATATTATACTCTAAATGTCTCAGGTTTTTGTTTATTGGTTGATAAACTGGAGATACATTATTCTGCCGTTCATCCCTGAGCTTCAGAAGGGAGTGGCTTCATCTTCAAATTCTCATCAGAGTGGTAAATGAGAATCGATTCACCAGCCTCTATAACTGGTGATTAGATCTTCGTAAGCAGTGTGGCATATTGGAAAAGACAGAGGTAATTAATGGGGGCTTTAAACAACCCCCCCCCCCCCAAGAGAGGCAAAGGTAAAATATCCAAAATAGAACTGGACTGAATCTAAGAATACCAACATTTCTACAAGAAATGTTTTCCAATTTTTTACCAAATTTTATAATCCCTTGCTTCTTTAGTTGATTATTTAGCAGATTATTGCCTTTATTCAAATGTTTTAGCAGAGGTAATGTCCTGAGTAACAGCTAAACAACCATACTTTGCATTTTAAGCCATGTTGCTGAACTACCCAGTGGGACTTTTTCACTTAAAGTTGTGCCAAAGCTTGTTTCAAGTGTTCTACTGTTTCTGGATGAGAGCAGTTTGCCAACTGAGATGTGCTAAAAACACTCAGGGGTATTGTACCTGCTAGTTTATTAGTGGGACACGAAGGAGAGTCAGATACCCTGCAGCCAAAATGTGCCAGAAAGACAACAAAGAGACAGAATTCATGTCATAAACCATGAAGTATTTCTTCACAGATCACTAGCTTATACAGAGTATCTACACAACCAACCTTTACTGCATTGAATTAATGCCTTTGTCTGTTGGTACTTGTTTCCTTAAGATTAGATGGGAAGAAATCGAAGGAGCATGACTGGCCAGTGCATCAGCAGCCAGTTCTTGAGGTCCCTCCTCTTACCTCTATGGCATAAAGTGATGAATCACCACCAGCAAAGCAAATTTGAGACTGACTGTAGGCTCCTACTGGAGCACAGTTAATTGAGTTTTTGGTGTCCTATAGCTTTTTACAAACACATAATAGTTCTGAAGGAAAGCAGGAAAGCAGCACAAAAGACTGAATTACATGAAATGTCAAAGAAAATGTGAACCAGGGACACTTTGCTACCTATTTAATATGGATAGGTAAATCAGTGTACATTGTGCAGATTTAAGAATGAAAATCACAGCACCCACCCTACGTGGGCCTACTGAACAGAGCCAACATTTATGGCAGGGTAACAGCATGGTAGCTTTTTGGTCACTGGATGGTCTTTCCTGTTTGTTCTCCAGCAATGCGGGACCTGGAGCCATGCCTGCCTAGAGGGTGTAGCTGTGTGTTTTCAAACCATTACAACACTCTCACATTTGAGAGGTGAAGAGTCCTCACAGATGGTTCCACAGATGGTTGTCTTCAGTGCCATTGTCTGAGAGAAAACATCGATAATTTGTCAGCCACAGACCTGAAAGACTAACACTGATACTTTTACTTAAAACAGAGTTCTCCGGTTTGTTTTTCCCACTGTGTTTTTTTTCTCACTTCCCTAAGTCCGCTGTTCAGTGCAAAAAGTGTGCACTAAAGCCTTAAAGAGAGATCTTAGAGTTAAAGGTAATGTAACTGTGAGTTGTAAATAATTAAAAAATACTGAGTGATGTATTCTTCCTGCTGTAGAGGGCTTGTGTGGTGCAGTGTTTTACAATTTTGCTCAGGTCCAGGCCTCAGTGTGTCATCATGTTGGCATCTCACTCTTCTTGGAGGTTGGATGGAGCTGTGCCATGCGTAAGAGTGGGTGGCTTCCTCGTGTTTTTTGGGTGCGTCCTACTCTGTCTCCTCACTAACTTTGAGTTACTGTGTTTGGCATTAGAAGTTAAATCTGAGAAGTTAGTTAAAAGCCCCAATCATCCTAAAATTTTAGATATGTGATGCAGGATCATTACTTATTTAATATTAAATAACTGATCAAGATTTTTTATTTTGATTTATTCTCATAAATTAACATCACATTTTAACTAAACTCCTCTATATCTGGTATGCACTTTTACAGTATATTGACATGAATGCTACCTTCATATTTATAGTATGATGATCACAGTGGACGTTGCAAACCTCTTCATGTTTAACAGGTATAAAGTTAGCCCCTTTTTTAAACCAAGTTAAGCATTCAAGGTCACAAGATCACCCGTATCAGGATCAAGGCTGAATGTATAAAAAGTGACATCCAGGCTTTTCACTAAAATATAGATATGAACATCACATTACAGAGGAAAGTCAGGTTGTAGCTTGAGTCATTAAAAAATAAGTTGTTGAAATACACTGAATAGATTTTGAGAAGTTTTTCTGGATTTGTGAAAACTTTTATCTTCTTGAAATTAGCAGTGTCTTTTGATGGCCATCTATCTTGCTTTTGAGATATTTTAGTCTAGACCAAAGTGGTAGACGTCCACCTGAGTATCAGACAGACATTGCCATTAAGGTAGTCATGCCTCTAAATTGGTTTAAAATATGTACCACAGCTCTCAAATGATAATTTACAGCTTTGTGATTCCATGAATGAATCAAGTACACAAGGCTTCACTTCTTTACTTGCTGCTGCGGGTCTATTTGTACATCAGTTTTCTTGTTAGTAATTTATTACGACTAAAAATGGAAACTTGATTACCACTCATAACCCTCTCAAAGGGATTTACTCTAGTCATCCAGTTAAATCACTTGTGTTTATAGTCTGGTCAGCTTTGTGATAGTACCACTTAGAAGTCAGAACATTTTACTGTCTATAAAACAATGTCTGTACAGGCCTTGAATCTCTTATAAGAACTCAGCAATGGAATGGGTAGTTTGTGCTTTGTGTAAGATTTAACTAAAGGTCAGTATATAATTAATAAATTGCTTTGTTACAGCAGCCATTATTTCCAAGAATTAGATGTTGTTATTTTAAATTTGTGGCCATCCTGTTTAGCATCAGATTAAAAGGATGTGTAGTAAAATACTGCAAATTCACTGGTATACTAATTTACTGCACACATCTGTGCTACAGTACACAAGGAACCTGAGGTATTAGGATTAGAGTAATTGTGAGGTACGTTACAACTAAACTGTTTTTTAACTAAGGGTTTATAGATTACTCAAATGGATTTCTACTTTTGTAATTTTCCATTAGATATAAGACTTTTTCTGTTAATGATCATAACATTTTCTCCTATCTATCTATCTATCTATCTATCTATCTATCTATCTATCTATCTATCTATCTATCTATCTATCTATCTAT
>JBAMHW010000012.1:22353181-22383069 GCA_037177495.1 Rhadinocentrus ornatus | reverse complement strand
TGGAGTGCAGGTGGACTTTTTAAAGGCGGACTAACAGGTCTTTGAGGGTCAGAATTCTAGCTGATAGACAGGTGTTCTAATACTTACTTGCTGCTGTATCATACAAATAAATTGTTAAAAAAATCATACGTTGTTATTTCAGGATTTTTTTTAGATTATGTCTCTCACAGTGGACATGCATCTGCGATGAAAATTTCAGACCCCTCCATGTTTCTAAGTGGGATAACTTGCAAAATAGCATGGTGTTCAAATACTTATTTTCCTCACTGAATTATAAGAAGCTATCAATCTTGGGTGAAACTAAAGAGAGGACCTATGACTGGCTTAAGCGATAACGCATAGCAGGCAAGAGTGATGTCTCACTCTTCAGCAATCGATCAGTTCACCTTGTAGCGTGATGGAAGGTGATGAGGGCATATATTCATGCATATTTACATTTTAAGATCACTTGACACTTCCTTTGTTTTGGGTACTTTTGATCAGATCTGAAAAGATATTGTAATTCTTACATTTCCAAGGTGAACAAAGGATTAAGATGGTCAGGCTTCTTTAGCATCCTGATTTTTTTTTTGTCCTGTAATCATTTTGATTTCTAATTGTACTTTTGAATGACTTGACTTGTCTTTCATAAATCCCTTATCAATTTTCTTGTTTTTTTTCTTTGCATGTGCTTCTTCCAGACACCGACCTAGGTCGCTGTCTAGCCACTGATGGGCTATATCTATATACCACCAATTCCTCTGGGAGAGGGCTCAGCAAGCTTGGCTCTGGTTTACATGGGACACTGAGGTAACGTGACACTTATTCCAACATGTATTTCTTCTTTTGCAGCATTGAGTGAACACCAGAAGACAAAGACTAAAAGAGCAGAGAAACACTAAAATACTTCTTATTCACTGATCCATCCCAAGTCAGCAATGTAGTCACCTAGTTTTTGTTTAATCCAATATATGTAGTAGAGAATCGCAGCTAGTGTTTGACTTTCAGTGGGACAGACTTGGATTGCGTGTATTTCAATATCATGCTGTGGCAACAAATTACTTAAATTGCAGGGAGAAGGCACGTTTCTTCTAAAATGTTTTTAGAAGTCATAATGCTCAGAGCTATGTTTATTTTGAGTTATATTTCTCACTTGTGCAAAAGCTTGCAAAAAAGATGTAAAGTGTTAAATCTTGGCAAGTGACCTGGCTAAATGTATGTTGATAAAAACTTTTTGTTGATTACACGTATATTCAAAATATTTCCTTTAAAAACAAACAATCTATTGAGAAATTGGATCCAAATAAGGATTATTCCTCTCCTCACAGTCAGGGAAAACCGCAAAAAACTGCACTGCTGTGGTCTTGAAGCAGGACTAACTATACCAAGTCATGCTAATCATTTCATTTGTGTTTTTCCGATTAACTTTTTTTAGCATGACTTTGCATGACAAGTAGCTTGTTTACATTTCTATTCAAGGATATACTGTCAACTATGAAAAAGCACAATGCTTAACTCTTATGAATCATTCTCACTATCTGTAAAGGACAAAAAAAGAAGTCATAATGCCTTTGCAGAGTTAATGTTTTTATACCATGACCTCTAAAGACTGCATTTTGATTGTTTGTACTGTGTTAAGTGTTAGTAGCTGGACAGACTTTTTGTTGAGCTGTTTTAAAGAAAGCAACTGCTGAGCGTCAGGTGAAGATATTGGAGTCAGGATTTTTATGTCTAGTCACCAACAAAGAAATTAAATAAAGGATCAATGGAGCGCCAGGTGAGTGTCATACTTATAGGAATCTCAAAGGTCAAATCAGCTATTATTGATAACAGAAAAGAGGACTAAAATAGAAGACCTAAATAACATAAGAAACGCTTATGAAGAAGAAGCATATTGGTTTATGAAAAACAATGATACTATTACATTTAGTCATATGTATCATGTCAAATAATTTTGATCCAGATTACAGAGCTGTAAAACAAATACTCCGTACTTGTGTAGGGGTTTTGTGTATTGTCGAAATGAAGAGTTGGAGCCTGGCTGGGTTGTATTCAGCAGTAGTCGCCTCCTCCACCGTCCATCATCCTTTGATGCCAAGCCTCATCAGCTGTGCCAGGTTGTTGACCCCTTCACCCTCCAGGTATCATCTATTTTCAGTCCACTATTATGAGTTGGCTCTTAAATTCTATAAATTCTTTAATTCTGAACACGTAATTTTCAAAACAAAATATCATACAATATCTGACTGATTGCCATTTTAACGGACAATTGAAATGATTTTGAACTGATGATTTCATATAAATTTATCAAACAAATGATGTAGCTGACAATGTAGGATAGCAAGCAGTAATATTAACATAGTATACATTTTTCTTTGCAGTACAATGTACTGTATATTAAGTTTAAGGGTAAAATCCAATCATTTAAAAAGTTCTGTGGAAATATCAAGTATAGTCTAATCTTATGTTCACTTTTTTATGTTCAGGTGTGCCAGATTGTGCCCATGCCAGCCCATCACTTCCCTGTTGGCAGCAGCATGACCACGCTGCACCTCTGTTCAGATGGAACCTACCTGTACTGGATCTGGTCTCCAGCCAGTCTCAACGAGAAGACACAGAAAGGCCACTCTGTCTTCATGGATGTCTTTCACTTGTCGGTGTGTGCTACATACCCTGCAGTATAGTTTTAGCTGTTCTAGTTTTATATTTGTTTGTATTTAATTATTGTTGTTTTCTCTCTCCTCCACGGCACAGACTCAGACAGGGTTGTGTGTTGCAGACGTTTTACAGGAGAGGGTTATCCTTACTCGCAAAGAGGGCGAATCTTCCAAGTGCTTGAATGAACTTCTCCTGAGTCGAATGTCACGCTTCCGGGCCTCCCATTCTGCCACATTGGCTGCTCTCACAGGCTCTGCAATCACCAACACTGTTAAAGAAGAGCAGTCTGGTAATAGTAGAAAACTTGTTGAATGTTCAGAACAAAAATATGCATTTTAAAATATGCAAAGACTTGATTGTATTGCATTTGTAACATTTTTAATTCTTTTGAAGCTGTCAACACCAGCTGCGGACTCCCTCTAAAGACTCTGAGAAAGACCCCGATGTATGTGTGTGGAACTTATCTTGTTATGCTGGTCTCACCTCCTGGTGTATCTGGTAGCTCTGCCACACGATCCCTATTTGGTGGTACCAGCAGCCTATCTTCTCTGAAAAGTAAGCACACAGATTGCTTCATCTTGTCTATTTTTAGGGGTTTTCTGAAATAAGATGCCCTAAGTTAGTTGTTCCGGGGTCCAGAGCCATGATGTGGAGGGCACAGCAAAGCTAAATAAAACTTACAGTTTTAAACTGCCAGCAAAACATGGACAAATTTATGAAAGTAACAATGGGCAAACAATGATGAATCAAGAACAGAGATTTCAACTACTAAAACTGGTTAAAACAATGTCACACTAAAGCAGATGAGTTGATCATTCCTTCAGCCACTGACATGGTTTTCACTGTAGTTAACAAAGAAGCAGCCAATAAACTAAAGACTATAACGTGGCACATTTCTTCGTACGTTTCTTTTAATCTTTGGGGTGCATGTGGTACTGGGATCAGGGGGGCTTGATATTATTGTTGTCAATGAAAAGGGGGCCCTGCAAAAAAAGTTAGGGAACCACTGCCTTAAGTAAAGATTAACGATAATTATAGCTGTGTTAAAGATTAGAAAATAAAGCTAGACTTGGTAATTTAATAGTCAATAAAAAATTTAGAAAAAATATTTAGGATCTGCCAAACTTAGTACTATTATGTTTACTAAGTATGATGGTTAATTTTTGTCCAGTTTTAGCCTCCAGCCTTGTCTTTAACCTAGCTGATGGTCAGTTCAGCAGCCGCGCAGACCTCATTGATGCCCCTGGCAGTTCTCTCGGCAGGGGAGCACAGGTGGCAGGACTTGGTGAGCTTAAATTTATCTTAATTAGCTAGAACATTTTGAATTCACAGAAAGTTGTCTCAAGTGGACAGTGCACATTACTGACATTATTTTCTGTAATCTTTGACTTCATAGGAGCATGTTATGATGCACTGAACAACTTGATCTGGACCTGCTCCAGTGATTACATAGATCAGTGGTGCAATCCTGGGAACCAAGCATTTCATCACGTGTGCCATAGGCTTGGTGTTGGCCATGTCATCAAAGAACCCAAAGGTAAACACAAATTGCACCGAAAGGGCATGTTTCTCTTTATTTAGTAAAGTCAGTCGTTTCATTAATGCAATTCCTTTCACAGAGGAAACGGTGGCAACTGGCGAAGTGATCAACCAGCTGCTTCATCATGTAGGTGCTATGTGTATCCACCAGCTCAACCTGCTAGCAGCCAGCAGTAACAGCTTGCCCCTTGGAACCCTGCTGGGTAAACAACATACCATTGAGGCCCGTCATTTTAGCAGCATCTGTGACATTATGGAGAAAGCCATGGTAAATGGAGATACCTGCATCATCCGCTGCATCTTGGTGGTGTTCCAGGTCAGTCTGAGATGCATCTCGGCTACATTGCGTGGAAAGTTACTCAGTCATTTTGTCTAATTTTGAGGTAATTCATTTATTTATTTCTGTCTTATCCAGGTGGTTTTCAGGTTTTTCAATCCTCAGTCGGAGCAGAATAGGGAGAGTGTTCGCCGTTCAGGCCTACTCCTGTGGCAGTTACTCATGGCTCCAGTGGATCAAATAGGAACAGAGATTCAGAAAGAAGTATGCCTGGCAATTAGGTATGTCATAAATACCATAGAAAATCCACATACACTACAGTATATCATGTACTGTATATGTATTGGTTAAGTGTGTTAATCTATAATCATTGGTCATAGTTGTATTTTCATGAACCTATACCATTTCTCTATCTCTGTAGCTCAGGCCTGAATACTTTGTATCAGGGGGAGGCTGAACTCAACAAACTGCTAAAACTGGTTCTAACTGAAGGTGACTTCTGGAGAAACTAGATATTTTATGCGATTGGCACTTGCTGTGTTTCCATTATGTCTCACTCTGCATTTTGGGCCGAATAGGTGAAAGAAACAGTGGTTTGTCTCAACTTCGGGACGTCATTCTTAACAACCTGGCAGACCATCTGCAGAAGAATAGATTTGGGAGCGAAGAAGATGACCACTACATGTAAGCGGTAGCCCTGCCCCAACAATATCAAATCTTAGTTAAAAAAGAAAATAAAAACTATTCTCTTTGAGATATGTGCTTATTGAAAGTGATATGAATATCCCTCATCTACAGACTAAATGATGAACTGCTGCACTGTATCCTTAAGACTGTAGTCCGGGAATCCTGCCTCCTCATCACCAAATGTCAGACTGTTGCCAGAGATGACTTCCAGAAGCTGCTCTCCACTGTCCCAGTATGATTTCTGTTCAGTAGCATGTAAATGTTATCTGTGCTGCTGTGTCTTTCCGACTTTAAATGTTTTTCCTCTTTTTTAAGGTGGTCTCACCTAGCCTGCGCTACCTCATGGCTGTTCAAAATCACCTCCTTAGTAATACCATTCTTATCCGTCCGGATGATAATGAGGACAGTGACAGCTCCCTACAAGGGGAAACAATGAAGGTACAGGTAAACATCCCCTTTAACTACCCCTACCTCTCTGCATGTGCAATCTGTGTTTCCGTCAATGAGAAACCAATGCAAAAAAAAAAAAAGCAATGGGTTATGAAAGTTGTGCAAATGTACTGCTTAAAAATCTATGCACATTATATGTTACGTTGAGTGCTGGCAGTTAGCACTGGTCTATGTATATGTTGCTTCTTAATATAGCTAATTCTGGTTAATGGAAGAAAACTGCTTCACATTTGTAATGCAACTGCTTAAACTTTGCTCATCCGTTGACCTATGATTTTTCCATATTGCATGACTATAATAACTGAAAACCTTTGAGGCAGTGTTACGTAAGTGTGGGCCTATTCTGTTGCTTTTTTTTCAGGAATTGCAAAGCAGCATCCTATCCCTAGCAACTAAAATTCTGGTGGGATGTGATGAAGTATTGGAGACCCTGCAGCAGGTGACCACAGCTCTGATTAACAGTGACATACTTGATAGAGAGAACAGGTAAACCTTTCATTTAATATTTTCTTCCAAGTAGTTGCACTCATATAACCATGTTGCATGAGCAGTTTAGAAGCCAGTTTGCTGTGTCAATTTCATTGCCAGTCACTGTCTTTTCTAATTAACTTTAAATTTTAGCTAAACTTGGGTAAAGCATAATTTAACTTTTTTTGTTTTAATGAACAAAACAGTCCATGAAGAATTATGGATGGTGCATAATCTTTTAAACATCACTATTTTTTCCCTTGGCGTATTTGTTGTTTTTTTAATGACCCATAATGTAAATTACTCCTTTTTTCCCTTTTTATACTCTTGTTGTCTAGGTTAAAAGGTCTGGAACAGGTTACCAAGGCCACTTTGCTTGGACACCTGCTGCCTGTCTTGCTCACTTCTCTGATGCACCCCAACCTGCAGACCCTCACCCTTGCTGATGCTCTTATGCCTCAGTTGGTTCAGCTGGTACTCTATACCAGCCAGGTCTGGTATTTGTCATTAAAAACAAACGTTCTTACACCATATGATACAGACATTCTTAAGCATAAAAATAATTTAAGTTTTTGTTTCAACTCTTTGTATTCCAGACCGCCCTGTTACTAAAAACTCTGTCGCCAATTTTTACTGACGAGCCTCCACCAGTAGGTGGATCTTTAGGGTCAGGAGCAAAGGCATATACTGTGGATGACAAGTGAGTTTGTGCAGGATTCAGCTACAGGAATGTTAACTTTTTTTCACAATATATATTTGGCCTTTATGCTGTGTATTTTGAACATTCTTAATGTTTATTGTGAAAATCCTTAAATTTACATAGCAGAGCAGTATAAGGTAACTTGACATAAAAGATATATATTAAAAAAAAAACACTTCTCTAAAACATATTATTTATGTTCATTTGTATCCTTAAAATAAGAATCCTTGATGAACGTGAGGAGCCAGGTTTCCTAACTGGACTAAAGATTCCTGCTCCGTGGGCTGCTGGAAAAACAGTGGAGACAGTTCATCCTGTGAGGGATAACTACAAGTTCAAAGAGACAGTACACATCCCAGGAGCCCGCTGCCTATACCTACGCTTTGATTCTCGCTGCTCCTCACAGTATGACTATGATAAGGTAATGACTCTCTTCCTGCACAACCCTACACACAATGAGCCTAATTTTATGTAATTCTTAGATAAATTTTGTGCAGTTCTCTGGCATAGCAATCCTCTGGTGTGTATTTTTAAGTCACTAAGCATGTTGCTTGATATTTTAGTTGGTTATCTATGCTGGTCCAAACACCAACAGTCGAAAAGTTGCGGAGTATGGAGGTAACACTCTGGGGTATGGAAGTCGCAGTGTCTTGGGGACAGGGTGGCCCAAAGACCTTGTTAAGGTAACAGAAGCTAATTTGAAAAATGTAAACACGTTTCAAACACGTTTCAGTTGCTGACAGCCATTTTTTCACCTGTTGTTCTGTGTTTTTAAGGTTGAGGGAGACACTGTTACTTTTTCTTTTGAGATGCGAAGTGGACGTGAACACAACACTCCTGATAAGGCCATGTGGGGGTTCTCCTGCACCGTCAGAGCACAGGTTAAACGTGGACATCCTTGCATGTCTATAATATCTGCATTCACAATTTAGAGCTTAAAGGAAGTATAAATGCTCATTTTCAACACGCTATTTGTTTTTGTTGACAGGAGTCCTCTGAGGATGTCTCTGGAGGCCTCCCCTTTCTTGCAGACCTTGCACTTGGTCTGTCAGTGCTGGCTTGCTCAATGCTCCGCATTCTGTATAATGGGCCAGAGGTAACAAGAGAGGAGGAAGCATGCCATGATTTGCTCTGCTCAAAGTTGCTGCAAAGGTGACATAACTCAACAAAAACTCCACAAATGCTCTTTAACAATCCAAGTGATTATATATACTGTAACAATCATACATGCTTAAAATCAGTTTGCCAAGATGACCGATTAATGACCACAGTTGATGATTTTTTTCTCTCTCTCTCTAGGTGTCAGTGGCAGGTGGAAGCAAATGGAGCTATTTCTCCAGCGCTCACACCTAGCCCTTCACCCCTGCCACTTACCATTGAGGAAGACCGGGAGTTCACCTATCCTGCTGATGTGCTCATCCCACCTCCAGGCCTTATGCCTGGGACATACTTTGACTTGCCTCGTATCCGCCTTCCACCAGGGATCATGAGCAGGTTGCGAGAAGTGTCTGGAAGGGCTCGACCACAGTTCCGTCCTAGCATCAAGTAAGAGGCTCATTCTGTTACATTAACAGATGGTATACATATATCATCACATTATGACCATATGCTTAAGGACTGCTAAAGGAGTCAAAGTACAACTAAGGGATATTTTCTTAGAGGAAATGTAGTATTAAACAACATACACTAACAATATCCTTGGAAGTCCTGATCATTTTGATAAAGCAGACATTTTATACTTAAAAAAATAAAAAGGATGAAAAATGTCTTAAAGTTGCTCATATTATACATTTTTGGGTTCATGAGGTCTTTTTATTTTTCCTTTTTTGTTCTTTGCTTGTTTTCATTTTTGTATTTGTGCTCTCTTGTAAAGAAAAACCCCACATCAGAAAAATATTTTTTTCCTATGGCCTAACAATATATGAGTTTGAATGAGTTACAGAATTTCTTAGATATTGTTGCTAGAGGTGTCTGCCTTCTCACAGGTTTAATGGAGTTGGGTGGGTTGCACTGTACTTGTGTTGCTCAAAGTGAAATATATTTTTTTTGAAAAACTCAACTCTTTCTGATTTTTCTGTTCTCATGGAAGGAATGGACTATAGATTGTTTTTTTCTATATAAAAGGTCCCATATTATGCAAAATTTGCTTTCTAAAGGTTTTCTAACAGTCGTAGTGTCCTCATAGCCTGTGTATGAGACCCAAAATTGAGAAAATTTAGTCTCCTCACTCATTTGCTTGCTCTACTTTTTTAGCGAATGTGTGCTCAAACAGGTGAGTCTGAGATCTTTCCCTTTGTGACAACACGGAGGGAAATAACTACTGCCCCTGCCAGAGGATACTGTCATTGACCCGCCCCCCCGGCTGGCCGAGCCTGTCCTCTAAAATCACTAAGCATGCGCCAGTGAAAGCCAGATCCTCTCCTCCCCTTCCCAGAGAGGGGCGTGGACCCATGAACAATTAAAGGTTCAGACACAGAAACAGCCCGTTCTCCGTAGTGCTCACTAGAGCCACTTTTGGAATGGCTGAAATGAAGGACCAAGGCTGAATTTGGGCTAATACACTTTGAAAACAATGTTGTTGGACCTCTGACACCCATATGAAATTGTTGAAAAAACTACAGTATGGGACCTTTAATGAAACTGAACAGTATTATATTATTGAGAAGAGTCACTTATTTGGTAAGCTTTGGTTTGGGGCTGCTTTCCTGTAAGTTTTTTAGTGCTTAAAAGAAGACATCCATATAACCAATAAAGAAATTGAAGCCTCTGTAATTGCATTTCGTTGCTTCCGTCTGTTACAGTTCTACAGCAGAGTCATTGTCAACTGTTTGAACTTATTGGGATAGGCTTACAGCATTACATTACATTACAACACATTGAAGGAGAATAGTATCTTTTACATCTGTTCGTACTGTCACAAGCATGTGCCTTGTGGGATAACATTATATACTGCATACAAGTACTAATATAGTGTCTTTTCCTTTTTCTGTTTGTTGTTGGGTTTTTTGGTTGTTTTTTTTTTAGCACCATCGTGGATTAGTCTTTGTTGTTATCCATCCAGCTTTTTACGTTTTCCTTTCAGAATCATTTTTATATAACTTTTATACTCCACATTTTTTTCTCAGGGAGGTGATACGGCCAGATGTCATGGAAGAGGTTATTGTATCCTGCGTTATAAAACATCTGAGTCTGGTGGATTCCCTTCAATCACTTGTCAACTACCAGTACCGGGAAGATCATGCAGAGGAGTATGACTTGGTCTGTAAAATCATGGCTGAGACATTCAAGAAAATCAATGCAATGGAACGTCAGCTGCAAGTAAGCAGATGATGTGCAACAAGGCTTTTTTTTTAAAAAAAAACCCCAGTATGTCATGAACTGGAATTGCTTGTGAGTTGTTGAAGGCACAATAAGTCTTAAATATTTATAGGTTTAACTTTAAGGTATTTGATAGAAAACATTTTAAAATTAAAATAAGGTTATGGTTAACCAGATGACCTGATTTTTGCTAGGAAGAGAAAATAATGAGGGCACCCACTTGAACAGAACCAGTGGAAGATTGACTCACCTGCTTTTCTTTCAGAGTGTGGCAGAATTGGAGCAGAAGTGGCAGAATGAGGTAGAGGAGGCTCAGCAAGGAAAACTGGAGAACAACACCCCTTTCTTCCATGACTACCACTTCTTTGAGGTTCATTGCTTCATATGTTTCATTAACATTTTTATTTATTGTTAAGAGATTATGCCATTTCAAATACCATTTATTGTTTATTGCTGATTAAACTATTTTTCTTTCTTGTGTCAGAACAAAATGAAAGAGTTGGAATTACTCTGCTCCTTGAAGGAAATCCCGTTTGATTTTAGTGACTTGGAAAATGTTGTCCTTGCACTGAGGCAAGTCATAAAAAGTTATCTTATTAACATTATTTCAGGTTCATCTGTACTTTAACATAATACATCTGCACTAACAGGGAGAAGTTCTTTCATGAGGTGAACACCTCACACATCAGAAGCATCACCCCACTTGCCAAAACTAAAACGCTGGTAAAAAGTCTGATGAACCGCTCTGAGCTGCTTCTCCATGTTACTATTGCTCCACATTGCAGAAGCCTAACAGACACACCTTCCGGAACATCAGGTCCAGGTACACACTCTTTTTTTTTTTCTCTTTTGTTATCTGAGAAACCTTATTGGTCATCTGGACAGGGATAAAAGACCTGAGGTCATCACTTTGCAACTCACACAAGTGTCTGGAAGAAAAATTTGGACATATATAAGAAATTGTCATTTGTCTGTTGTTAATTATTGAATCATTTATCAAGTTCTAATTACCTAGTAATTTATTTTTAACCCATTGTCCTCATTTTTATGCCAGCTTCTAAGTCAGTGTCAGATGCCAAAACTGTGATCCCCTTGGTCAAGCAGCCAGTCTTCTTGCGTAGCATGTCTGCACCTTCTGACTTGGAAATGATTGCTAACCAAGACTTGGAGTTTACACATGCTTCACAAAGGTATTTGTTTACTTTTGTTTGATAAATCTGCAAGAAGGAATAAAAAAAAAGATGGAAAGTTTTTATTATTATTAATTTATTTACTTGTTCTCCTCTTTGTTTTCAGACGGCGGCACCATCCAACCAGTCACCGCAGCAGTTCCTTTACCCTGCTGCAGTCTCTGGCTATGGAGGACAGCCGAGACAAACCAACATACAGCGTGCTGTTGGGACAGCTCTTTGCTTTTATTGGGACTACACCTGATCAGGCTGTAAGCTGTCTACACATCACTCGCTCTTTTGATTATTTTGGCTCTCCCAGATCCTTTGGTTTGATTATTTGATTCCACAGCTGCATTAGAATAAGTTGATTAATTCTGGTTGGTGTATCTTATACATGTCACGTCTATAGGTGTCGAGCAGCAGCTTTCTATCTGCTGCACAGACGCGTTGGAGACGAGGTAGCACACGGAAGCAGGCACTTGTTCACATGAGGGAGTTGCTTACTGCTGCTGTTAGAGTGGGTGGGGTCACACATCTGGTGGGGCCTGTCACTATGGTGCTGCAAGGTGGGCCAAGGTAAGAGAAAAGGTTCAACACCAAGAAATAGTTCAAATTTGCTGTGAATGTGTACACATTCAATGAAGATTCTCAGGGATTTTGTGAATTTGAGTCATCATATTTGAGTACAGTAAACATCTTGTATAGTGGCTCCTCTATATCAATGCTTGTGTGCAGGATTGAGGAGCTGACCTGTGGAGGAATGGTAGAGCAGGTTCAGGAAGCCTTTGGAGAGACCATGACGTCTGTAGTGTCACTATGTGCTCGCTACCCCATTGCTTGTGCCAACAGTATTGGCTTGCTTTGCACAATCCCCTATACCAGGCAAGTGAATCCATCTTTAATAGTCTGTTCTGTGATAATCCTGTACTGCTAAAACTGTTTGTTTAACCAAATTTTTTTAATCCGTGTTGCCATAGGAGTGAGGAGCAGTGCCTTGTTCGGAGTGGTCTTGTTCAGCTTTTGGATAGCCTGTGTAGTTTAAGTGGTCAGAGGGAATGTAGCTCAAATGAGAAGCAGACCAAGAAGCAGAAGGTGGCCACAATGGCTTGGGCTGCCTTTCAGGTGCTGGCCAATCGATGCATTGAGTGGGAAAAGGTGGAAGGTATGAAGTGTTTGTATTCTTTCTGAACATACTGTATGTGAATGGCATTCAAATAGGAATGCATTACTGTTGATCTAGAAAAGGCTTATGATAAATGATAAATAAGTATTCATTGATTTTTCTTTTCAAAGGGGGTTCTACAGATGCCGTTCATTCTGGTCTGGCAAGGCAGGTGTCCAGTCTGCTGACCAATCACCTGGCTAGAGCAACAGAGTGCTGTGGGAATCAGGCAGCTGGTAATGATGCTTTACAGGATGTGCTCAGTCTGCTTAATGATCTTTCCAGGTAAAGCCTTTGTTAATATATTTATTATTTTAAGTAATATTTATGCCCATTCCAGGTATATGGATTTACATGTGTATTCTAGCTGTATACTTATTTGTCCTTTTGTTCTGCTTCCTAGGAGCCACATAGGGAAAGCTATTCTGAGCCAACCTGCTTGTGTTTCTAAGCTCTTGTCTCTGCTGCTTGATCAGAGACCATCTCCAAAGCTAGTACTTATCATCCTGCAGCTGTGCCGAGCTGCCCTACCTCTCATGAGTGTGCAGGACTGTGGTAATGTGGCTCTGCCCTCATGGAGCTACTCTATTAACACCCTAGAAGCTGAGCAGCAAGATGCCAGTGACCCAGCCTCACGCATTGCTGCCTTGCTGCTCGCTAAGCTGGCAGACTACGTAGTACCAGGTTTGTTTCTACTGCCAAAGCATGCTAACATGAATAAACATGAGGTCAGTTTCTCTTGTTGATCCTTGAAGTTAACAAGATTACTTCTTTGCCAGGCTGTCAGACCCTTCTCTCCCCCAGCGCCTCTGAGCCAGATACAAGTCTGTCTTGTGCCAGTTCAAAAGGAGCTCTCAAGTCAGATGATGTTGGAGAGGAGGCTGAAGCAGTTGATGGCAAGCTGTCAATCTTTATCCACAAGAGGGAGGATCAGTCATCTCATGAGGTTCTGCAGCCACTTCTCAGGTACAGTTTCCCGTGATATGTTAGTTTTGATTTTGCGTCTTCAGTTTTCTTACACTTTCTTTAAAATGTAGCAGCTCTGAGGGCCGTCCCTTTCGACTTGGCACAGGAGCAAACATGGAAAAAGTGGTGAAGATGGACAGAGATATGACAAAGGTAAGTGTTTTTATACAAGTGGAAAGAAAAAGATACTTAATCCAACTCTTTAAAGAGCATATACTAAATATAAAAAGTGTCTTTGTCTTATTTTAAACCCTCACCAGAATGGAAGCTGTGAGGTGATTACAGAAGAGGCATCTGCTGCCCTGAGGAAGGCCAACAAGTGGGCTCAATCTGGACTCATAGTGAGTGTTGGTCCACCTGTTGAGACATTGGCCCAAGAGACTGCAGGGGGCGTTACTGCCGGTGACAAGAAGAAAACTGCACAAACTGCTGTTTGTAGAGACCGGAATGCTGATTTGGCCAGGTGCTTATGGTTTGATGTATTGATTTGAGACACAAATTAACATTTTATTATTTGAAGCAGTTCTGACTCCTCAGTCCTCAATGCAATAAACAAAAATGGTAATTTTTGGATAAATGTGTTAAATTGCAGTTAGGGTTCAGTGATCTTGATTGTGGTTGTAACATCTCTTCTTAAAATCTGCTTTTAACAGATCAGACCCTGTCCGACCATTTATCAGTGGCCATGTTGCCAACAGCATGGCTGCAGAGGTTATTGCCTTGCTGCATAGTCTTCTCACTGCTCCAGAATCCAACACGGCACAAATATGGACGAGCACTGTGGAAAAAGTAAAGTCACATTACAGTTTTACTTTCACAGCAGTTATCTTTTTATTGATAGCTGACATTATAAATTCTTACTGAAAATCATTTTTCATATGTCTAGCATTTTATTTAACCATTCATGTTTGCCATGACCCTATTGCTTCATTTGTCTTTGTTAGGTGCTTTCCCGTGCACTAATGTTCATCCCTCAGCTAGGGAAGTATGCTGAGAGTATTTTGGAGAATGGCAGCAGCAGTGGCAGAAAACTGGCTAAACTGCAGGCCATTGGTAGACAGGCTGTTGCTGCACTCTGTGCACTTGGAGGCTTTAAAGAAACCATTAAGATTGGTTCTGAAGTCCAGGTTAGTGAAAGGATACAAAGAAACATAATATAATTGTATAGTAACATGCATTACTACTGTTTTTATCCTCTATCAAAAAACATCAACATGGAGTCCTCTGTCCCAAAATATAATCAATGTGTTAACTGGCGCATTTACAGATTCTTCATCTCTGTATTGTAGGTGGTAGGTAAAGGAGTGCTGGGGAGTGTGGGCATAGTTATGTCCATAAATGAGCAGGAGGGCATTGCTACTGTTAAGTTTCCTTCCTGTGAGTACAGGAGAGCTTGCAAAGCCTCAGACGTCCTCACAGTTCCAATATCACGCCTCTGCACTCCAAGATCTGAGGTAACAGCTGCATTACAATTATTTTTTTTTCTGGAAAATGGCAACCCAAAACTCACTTATACTCTTGTTTCCATCCCTCAACAGGCTCTTCCCCTTTATAAGCTTTCAATCACAGAAAAGGTGGTTCAAGCAGTGCAGTCTATGCTTCTGCCACAAGAGGGCAGTCTTTCCATTCACACTTCTCTACCAGCTACAGGAGATGGGTCCAGCCCAGTCATGGCTGCAGTGCGGCTGCTTGCTGAAATCAGAACAAGGTTAGTAAACACCAATGCAGATAAACTTCTATCAGTTTGGGAAAGACCTTTTAAACTTACAAATGTGAGCAGATAATCCTCTTAGTGCCTGTAAACATTTTTATGTTTTGCTACAAATCCACAAGGTTTGTCATGTCCTTTTATTTTCTCAGGGCTTGTTTGGTGATGGCACAATTACTAGAGGATAGCTCCTTCTGTGAAGAGTTCATACAGCAATGCCCAGCTGCTGTTGAGGTTCTCAACCTAGTTGCCCAGGAGTGCAGCCCTGGTAAACATGTCAAATCATACGAACAGGCAAAAGTTTTCAGCACTATACCATGTTTGTATGACCAAGTTTTCCACTCTGCAGGAGAGCGCCTCAGCATGGTTGAGGCTCAATGTGAAAGAGTAAGGATGCTGTACAGGGACTGTGCTAGGCCACCACCTCCACCACTGCAGACAGACAGGCGGCAGGTAAAAATGACTATCTTTGTACTTCAGTTTTGTTGTTGTTTCTTAAATCTTTTAAGTAAGCAGCGGCAAACACACAATCTCCAAACTTGTTCAATGTGTGTAAAAATGCTTTATTAGAAAAATTGCAGCATCATTGAAGATGATGGGGGAAAATCTTTTTCAGTGTGGTTGCAGAGCCTGAGAAGCTTTAGCTAACTATGTCCATTTTAAAGTAGACCTAACCTCAGTCTTAAAAAATAATTGAAATGTGTTGACAATATTTTCACTGGTGACTGATAATCACAGTATGAACTTGATTTACTTTTTTAAGTCTTGGTTTTTGATGCATACAAAGGTCATCTCATACATCTCCTTATTCCTCCCATGTGCTTGCCATGCCAGCCCAAAGAAATCACTTGGTGTCCATCCAGAGTGTTTCCTCCAGTCCGTGCCTGCATGTTTTCATCCCGCCTTACCTCTGTCACCTTCTTGGCTGATCCAAGTGCTGGGGGAGGGCTGCCCAGAGGAACTTTCATTTATGCCACCTCTCCGGTACCTATTCAGGTGGGCACATTACACTAGAGACAACGCCTGCATTTATACTGGTAGTCTGCACTTGTTGTAACAAGTATTCAGTGAAGCATTTCTTGCTCAGTTTGGTCTTCTTTGACCCCACAGGCACCATCCTTTTACTGGGAGATAGAAATTGTCTCCTATGGAGACTCTGAGGAGGACAGTGGTCCAATTGTGTCTTTTGGTTTTGCAACAGAGGCAGAGAAGAGAGATGGAGCATGGACCAACCCCGTTGGCACATGCCTGTTTCATAAGTATGTTCACTTGTATATGAAATCTGAGACATGCCAAATTCCTTTTTATTCTCTTACGCTTGGTTTCTGACTTTATTGTTGACTGTTTGTCAGTAATGGTAGGGCAGTGCATTATAATGGCTCCAGTTTGCTGCAGTGGAAGAGTGTCAGGCTGGATGTGGCTCTACTCCCTGGTGAGATACTGGAATAAATTTGAATCTTATGTGTAAGCTTGATATCTTGCTATCTACCTATCTGCTTTTTTCATGAAAATGACTTCTCCTGGCACATCCTACTTTCATAAGCCAACATTTACATTGTGTGATTTAAGTCATTATTTATAAATTATTATTTTTCATTTTCTGGAAATGCAGGTGACGTTGCTGGAATTGGATGGGAGCGTTTTGAGGGTACTCCTCCACCACCTGGTCAGGCCCCTAAAGGCAGAGTCTACTTTACTTACTGTGGCCAGCGACTTGGCCCTGTTCTTGATGATGTAGCAGGTGGAATG
The DNA here is from genome assembly GCA_037177495.1 of Rhadinocentrus ornatus. Lineage (NCBI taxonomy): Eukaryota > Metazoa > Chordata > Actinopteri > Atheriniformes > Melanotaeniidae > Rhadinocentrus > Rhadinocentrus ornatus. Next base: position 22,366,236 of record JBAMHW010000012.1, on the reverse strand, counting down.
TGGCCCCTGGTACACATTCAAAAGAAGGTCAGATTCTGCTCATTAAAATGCACCTCCTTTTTTTTTCTTTACAGTTGGGAAGTTGAAAGTTAATTTGGAAAATCTGTTATTTGCATTATTCATCATATCTGTTTTATTTATCACCGTTTCTTTGTAGAACTCAAAGATTCGTGCCAACTTTGGAAACCGGCCTTTTGCGTATGCAGAAGGCCAAGCACACAGGAATGCAGCTGACTTGTGTGTAGACCTTGCAGAGGAAATAAGTGCAAATTTTGAAGCACTTCCCTTTGCCATGGCCTCAGACAGCGATAATGATGCCGGTGCAAGTGTTACTTCTGACTCTGGCTCTCATGGACCACCTTGTAGGATTGCAGCTGTTGCAGTTGTTCAGCAACGTATGTTTTTCACATTCATCTCAATTTCAATCTTTATTCTACAAGCTTTTCCCTTTTTTGCTTGTTCTGCAAGTTTAGTACATTCTGAATTTTTTCTTGCTGGTTGGATTAGAGTACAACAGCGACCTATCATGCTACTACAAAGTGGAGCTGAGCTACGAAAACCTTGTCACTACTGGTCCTGAGCCTCATCCCCCACCTGTCGCAGATGAAGAGAGTGATGACGAGGATGATGATGATGCCCCAAGAGTGAGTAAAATCACCACTTCCCCAGCTTAACCAGAAAGTGTTTTCCTTTGTATTTCATTCATTTTGATTTGGGTTTCACAGGAGGATCACTATGCTCTTCTGGTGAAGGCCTGGGAGACGAAGGTGTTCCCTACGATTCGTAGGCGTTTCCGCAATGAGGCAGAGAGAAAATCTGGCCTGGATCAAATCAAGGGAGCTCTGCAGCTGGGTAAAAAATGAAAAATGATCCCTGCAGTATAATTAGGAGGTTTGGTATACAGCAGTACCATAACAAAACATTTATTTAGACCTGGGCGATATGGCCTAAAAATAAAATCTCCCATTTTTTCTAACAAAATCCGATTTCCGATTTTAATCGATTTTTTCTTGGAATTAAACTGATAACATTATTTACTTTCTTTTAGCTGGCATTCATTCATTCATATAAATTATATGAACATATGAATGCCAGCTAAAAGAAAATAAACGATGTCATAACTTTTCCACCGTATAAATGATGTAATCTTGCATAGAAATATGCAACACAACTGCATCCATGATCTCTTTCCATCTGGATGCTTATCATACAGGATCCACTGCGGAAATAATTCCCCTGATGTTGGTCGTCTCTTAACGAGAGTTTGTGGGCTGAAGTTGACATTTCTCACTGCAGTTATACGTACAGCTAAATCCCAGGCGTAGGTGACGGCTCACTTCACTGTAAATCTGTCAGACAAACACCGTCCGCTGCTAACTAACTAAGGAAAAACATTCAGATTTTCATACAAATAAATCTCCAGAAATGGAAAATTTGATTTATCGGTTTTATAGATTAATTGCCCAGCCATACATTTAATCTATATTGTCAACATCGTTAAATTAAACCAGAAAATAAACAATATCATAAGGTTCAGTGATGTTGGCACTTCTTATGACATGAGTCATAAGATATGTGGAATATAAACTGCGCTAAAGTGGTAATAATATAGTTGCATTCAGGATCATGCAACAATGAATTGTTAGTTCTTTTAACAAATCGTAGCAAAACCCAGAAATTTGTGCTACATTCAAATTTTAGATAAAATTAATTGAATGCACTAATGTTGATTACCTTTTGAGATATAAGAGTTAATTAAATAAATATACTCAAGCTTCGCCATTCCAGTGATATGTCTTTTTTTTTCTCATTTATCTTCAACACTATCTGTGTGGTGTGCTTCCCTGGAAACAGGCATGGTTGACATTGCAAGGCAGACAGTGGAGTTCCTGTATGAAGAGAATGGTGGCATTCCTCGTGATCTCTACCTCCCTACTATTGAAGATATTAAAGATGAGGCCAACAAGTTTACTATTGACAAAGTTCGCAAAGGTACCAAAGTAAATTTCACAACTAGATAAAACAAAACCCTTTATACATTTGCTCTGTTGTCCCAAACATGCTGTACTTTTATATATTTGTCACTTGTTCCTAAATGGATTGTAGGTCACATCTGCTAAATGAATGTGACATGTAATTTAACTGGCTTTCATTTAAAAATACTTTTTCAACATAGGGTTGACTGTGGTCATTCGCTGTCCTGACAGCAACAATACTAACAGCACTACAGGGGGAACAGCATTGCCAAAATTTGCTATTCGAGGGATGTTAAAGACTTTTGGTTTGCATGGGGTGGTGCTGGATGTGGACTCTGTAAGTACAATCATTTGTGAATCACTTTTTTTGTTTTTTTTGTTACCATCACAATTTATTTATCTGTAAACTGACTTGTTTGTGTGTTTGTTCAGGTGAATGAGCTGGTGCAGGTGGAGACATACCTACGCAGTGAAGGTGTGCTAGTCAGATACTGGTACCCTATTGAAATGCTTGAACGCCCACCTGCTGGATCTCGGCGCACTGCCGCTAATGGCTTAGTCTCATTAGACAGTAGCAACATTCAGATCCACAGGTAACATGAATCCCTTGTGTATGAGCAGTAAATATCTGAATCCTGCACATGAGCTCAAAATCTGTTTGACTGCTTTGCTTTAGGGAACTTCTTCGCTGTGAAAGTGCCCTGGCCCGCTTGTACTGTCGTATGGCCTTGCTCAACATCTTTGCCCCCAAGAACCCCCACACATTCACTCGCCTCTTCCACATACCTGCTATCCGTGACATCACCTTGGAACATCTGCAGCTTCTCTCTAATCAGCTGCTGACTCCACCTTTGCCTGGTGAGTATAAATAAAAAAATTTAATGGCTCTGTCATTGTCTTAAAAATGTTCTGTGCAATACTAAATTTAGTAATTTTGTTCTTCATGCAGATGGCACTATTAGTTCAAGTTCTATTCTGTTGGCTCAGTCGGTGCTTCACAACCTTGAGGGCCAAAGCTGCTCTCCCACAGACCTGTTTTATCAGGGCAATGCTCAGCCCATCCGGGAGTGGTTGACAGTGGCCATCACTCGTGCCTTGCATCAAGGAGAGGAGAGTTTGCTGGAGCTGACAAAGCAGATATGTTGCTTCCTACAGGTCAGCTCTGCCTGTCCAAGCATGATATAATACATTTGTTTTCTGGCAGTATACCTGCAAGCTGGTAAAATTCTCTTAATGTTTTGATCACTTTATCAGAATGCACCTGAACAGTTTACATCTGAGGAGTTTCCTGTGACGGAGTCAAAGGTTAGCATGGATGTGAGTTTTCCAGGTGCTGCATTTGTGATCGTGTCCTGCAAAGAAAGCCAGTTAGGATGCCGCAAAGAGTAAGTTGCATCTCGTGCATTAGATCAGAAATTATGTATTCTAAATCCTTATTATCAGTTCAGTTTGTATTTTCTTTTAACTTTAATGTTCTCTCATGTACCCTAATCTCCATTAGCTCAAGCTTGTACAAGGCTCCTTGGGCTCGAGTCATGGTGTATGGCCTGGGTCACAAAGTGCGCAGAAACGGTCAGCTTAATCTGATGGAGGCTGTGTGTTATCCTCTGGATGCCTCACCTACCAACACAGGCCTTACTCCCCCTCCCACCACCAATCAATACCCCTCTGTTATCATTCCCACTGATAAAGTACACATCAAACTGGGCGAGTATCTACATACCAAAAGAAACTGGTTGAAGTAGCTATGTCAGATTATTCCTACAGGGGGAAAAAAGTCTGTCACCCAATGAAGTATATTAAAGTCTCCCTTTGTCTTTAATTGCAGGGGTGTCCCCTCCACCTGGTGCTGTGTTGGTGCTGCACTCCTTGCCACTAGAGTTTCCTCTGGCCATGGCATTTGCTGAACAACTGTTGACATGGAAGCTGGGAGAGAGCAGTGAGCGATCAGAGGATGAACTGGATACAGTTCCCTCATCAGTGCTGCTGCAGGTGGTAGAGCTACTAGGTAGGATGTGCTCTTTTTATTTACAGCATTTTTAAAAAATTTTATTTAGTTTGCCTTAATGTTTTATTAACCATAGTAAAATATGACACAGTAACCTTACTAGCACATTTTATATATTTTTCCATAATTTTGGTTTACAGTCTTTGGATATTAGTAATATTAAGTTTCAATTTCCTTAAAAATACATTTTCTGAGCTTGTTTAACCCACACATTAATTCTGAGCAAAAACATTTCAAAAGCTTGCAAGATGAATGATGCATAAATAAAAATTTCTCATAATCCCATATTTTACTTAGTTTATTCAAATTTTCTTTCATGTTCTTAGGTGGTTTGCTCTGGACCACTGATCTGGCCCCCTCCATCAAAGAACTCATCTTTCATTTGTTAGCCGAACTTTTGCGGAAGATCCATCACTTGGAGCAGCGCAAGAGCCCCGCTGGACTTTCCAGCTCAATTGCTCTACTACTAAATCCCTGCCTGGCGGTACTCATGGCTCTTCAGACAGAACTCCGAAAGCTGTATGACCGGGAAACTCAGGGATGGACAACTGGAGGGGCTGGAGCAGGGGGGTCTTTATCTGGGGGTGTTGCATTGGCACTTGGGGCGGAGCAGAGTCGGTTCTCCACCTACTTCCACGCTCTTATGGAGGTGTGTCTGGCTGTGGCAGAGGTGACGCTTCCCCTCAATGTTGGTAGTTCTTCAGTGGGAGCCCTATCCTCCACCAGTGCCCCTAACCTTAGTGACTCTTCGTCGTCATCGTCATCCTCCCCAGGCCAAACCCCACAGAGCCCTAGTCTGCTATCCAAACGTAAGAAAGTAAAGATGAAGCGGGAGAGAGCAGCAGCTGCAGTAGCAGCAGTTGTCTCTGGGAAACGAGGCAGTGGAGGAGCAAGACTGTCAGAGAGTGACAGTGCCCTGCTGAACATGGCAGGTAGTAAACCTGAGGACATGCTGTGGTTCCACCGCTGCCTCACTCTTCTCATGATCTTACGACATCTCGCTAATAAAGACCCACAGGGCTTAAGTGTAACTAGTGACGCAGTGACAGATGCCTGTCAGGCGCTGGTGGGTCCCACTGCCCACAGTCGCTTGCTGGTGCTCTCAGGCATTCCCACACACTTAGAGGAAGCTGTAGTTCGAAATGCTATCCGCAGGGCTTGCAATGCACACGGCGGGCTCTTCAAAGATGAAGTTTTCATCCCCCTGCAGGAAGAAGACCCCAAGAAGAAAACAGAAGCTGCAGTGCCATGCTCTCAGGATGGCAAAACGGGGCCCGAACCTGAGCGGATCTTCCCCAACAACGGGGGTCTCGAGAGTCCTGACAGCTCCAGCAGTGTCACTCCAGCTATGAGTGTGAGTGCTTCAGCTTCCACTAGCCAGACTTCCATCTGCAGTTCCTCTCAGGGAGTCTCCCGTACTGCCAGTGAACTTTCTGTTGATCAAGAACTTTTAGCTGTTCCACCTCTCACCCCTGCTGCGGCTTCTGCTGTAACATACCCTCAACAGGGCCCCCAAGACTCTCAGACGGTTTCTAGTCAGGAGAGTCTAGATACTTCTCTGTGTAGCACTGGAAGCATGGGGAGTCTTGGCAGCTTAGGAGAGCCTCTAGACAGTGCAGAAACACCATCTGCATCGGATGGGGGCTCCATGCACACAGTCACTTCATTGGAGAGCAATGCAGTTGTGGCCAGGCCCATCAAAGGCTATGCTGTCATTGAGGTGGGTTGATTGAGAGAATTGAATATTTCAACTGTTGGATTTTGTTTTGGGGAAGTTAATCAAACCGCTGAAATTTGTTTTCTGTTTAACAGGTTCGGTCTCGGGTGAAGGTAGAAAAGATCCGTGCTAGTCTTTTTAACAGCAGTGACCTGATTGGCTTGTCCAGTCTGGGAGGTGAAGAAGAGCTAATGGAGCTGACCAATGATGAGATCCTCACTGCTTCTAGTGTGAACCAAAGCCTGTTTGACACACAGGGAAGCTCTGCACTTGAAGATTACTTCCTGGACAAATCAATCAAAGGTTCTGATCAGATATTTACATCTTTTTCACTGTGCCATTATTCCAGTTAAAGGAAAGTCTAAAATAATGTCTCTATGCTTCAAGGTGACAAGCTTGTACCAGGAGCACGAGATGTCCTCACGGATATTTTTAAGAGCTGTGTGCACTCGGAGCAGATGCTCAGCCTTACACCAGCCAAGCCTGTTAAAGTGTCAGAAATTTACCTCAGCAAGGAACAGATCAATTCTCAGACCCCTGGAAACCTATTGCATACTTTCTTCACTAATGTTCGACCTCCCAAGAAAGTGCTTGAAGACCAACTTACTCAGGTATGTGAGATGTGGTGTAAAATACAAGTTAAGCATTCTTATTCTTATCTTAAATTCACTGCCATCTGATTTGCTTCTACCTAAAGAAATGCTTAGTAGACATTAGTGGAAATATTGGAATTTTAAGACTATAGATAAATATAGTTTTGGAGGCTAATCTCCTATTTCCTGTTTTGCAGGCAATTCATAAATCATTTTCCAAATGTCTTACCTAAGGTCCTCCATTCGCTTCACATGTATATCAACATGTCAAAATACTAATTTTCCTTCAGATTCTTAGAAAGTATGGAACTCCCAAGCCGAACAAGAACAAATACAGCAAGGCAGGAAAAGAACAACATCAAGGGAAGGTAGTGAGTACCAAGAGACCCATCACCAAGCCCCCCTCCAAGGAGAAGTCTGTGCTCAACAGTGTCAGGTGAGTCATTTCTGGGACTTTACTTCAGGAACAGGCAGGGTTGCAGGTGCATGAATACACTGACAAGATTACTGAATCAATGTTACTTGCCTCTTACTCCTGCCAGGACTGCACTGAGTGAAAAGAAGACAGTCCTGAAGCCAAAATCTCCTGAGAAAACTCGACCTGATGAGAAAGATGTAGAGAAATCTCCTGCTAAAAAAACTGAAGGTTGGCAAAAAAATTAAAAAAATCAGACACATTATTGAATATATTTGCTAGCCGCTACTTGGACAGGCTCCAGCCTCCCATGACCCTGCATTTGAATAAGCAGGTATAGAAAATTGATTGATGCAGTAATAATAAAAGTTACTAATCAAGGTTCAAACTGCACAGGAACACCAAATCTTAGAAGACAGTTCTACATTTTGAACAGATTTAATGGCTAAAACCAACCACAAATATTGATGACACATACTCTTATAATAAAGCTCAGAGTTTGATATTCGTTATAAATCTGAAACGTAAATGTGCTTTGGTAAATGGCTGAAATTACAGATAATTGCGTCAGTGTCCAAATATTTCAGGAACTGAATATTTCTCTACTGATTGACTATTTCATTTCATTTTGTACTTTTGGTTGTTGTGTATGTTTGGTAATTAAAATGAAGTATATCTTGGTGTGTTTTTGGAGTTTGTCAGATACAGCTTGATACTATGTTGGTCTTATACCACATGAGAATAAAAATATCTCATATTCTCATTTTCTATAGTCCCAGAGGAGAAGTACTTGACATTGGAAGGCTTCCATAGGTTTGCTGTTGATCGTGCTAAGCAGGATGTCCGCAGCATATGGAGGGCCTTTTTGGCTTGTGGCTATGACCTTCACTTTGAAAGGTGAGACTTGGAGAGTCATGCCCTAAAAACAGCAGTTGCACAGTGCACATTTTACACCCCAAAAGTAAACTTCAATAAAAAAAATGTTTGATGGCTTAATAGTAAATCACAACACTTATGTACATTCACTTTATAAACCTGTAAGAAAAAGTCAAATGTCATGTTAATCTAACAGCATCTGTCCATCTGTACTAGATGCACCTGTATAGATACTCGTCATGCTCAGAAGGCCTGTAGAAAGTGGAGCTTGGAAATGGATGTGGCTCTGGTACAGTACATCAACAGACTGTGCCGTCACCTAGCAATAACACCAACTAGACTGCACCCCCATGAAGTGTACCTGGACCTCAGTGATGCTCCTGATCCACGTGTGGCCTGCCTGCTTAGTGAGTAAAGTGATCGCAGTAACATAAAGCATGTCTGTACGATTCTCCTGCAGTAATGTTTACTTGAATCCATTCTACAGTGTTATCTTTAATATAACATGTAGCATATTTGCCATGTTGATACTGTATGTCTGTTATCTAGAAGTTTTGCATGTTTATGTTTACAGGTGTGCCTGTGGAGAGCTTGCGCTTGCGCTTTGCTTTGCTGCAGTCCCTCAACAGCACCCTGGAGAGTTTCTTCCTGCCACTGGTGGAGCTGAGACAGACACATACATATCGGAACAGTATTGCAGCACTGTTGTGTGAGGCCAAAGGTGAGCAGGATCTTAGCACATACCTAGCAGGGCCAAAACCATCTCTGCGCATTAACTTGTTGGAAGTGAAAGTAAGTGTATTGAGCTATACAAGAATCTTTTTTTATAAAAAGACTCACCAGTTCTGCTGTCTCCATATGAAACAGGTCTAATCTTCTATGACACAAAGGTCACTGTAATGAACAGAGTATTGAATGCCACAGTGCAGCGAACAGCTGACCATGCTGCTCCAGAGATTACACTGGATCCTCTAGAGATTGTTGGAGGTACTTTTATTTTTTACCTGTTCATATTCATTGTATGGTTTTTTCCCCACTTTTGCAACAATTACAACACATCTTGACAAACTTTCATAATGTGTATGTGGTATTCGTTCCTTAGGGGAGATCCGATCATCAGAGAACACGTATTTCTGCCAGGCAGCACGTCAGCTGTCGTGTGTACCATCGTCCCAGCTCTGTGTGAAACTGGCAAGTGGAGGAGACCCAACCTATGCCTTTAATATTCGCTTCACCGGAGAAGAAGTCCATGGCACAAGTTAGAATTTCTCCTTCACGTTTTTTTTTTTTTTTTTTAGTTTGCTGTCTGTACTGCCTTGATATCTTTTGCTTGATTACAAGATTTTTCTCTCTCAAGCTTAACTATAGCTGGTATATGTTGTCTATCCAATCCAGGTGGCTCTTTCAGACACTTCCTGTGGCAGGTGTGTAAGGAGCTGCAGAGCTCTGCGCTTTCCCTGCTGCTGCCCTGTCCCAGTGCGGCAGCCAACCGTAACAAGGTAACATTTTTGCAGTGTTCTGTTTTTGCTAGATTTGTTCTGCCCAACAAGGCATGCCGTATTTATTAAAATCTGGGTCTGCCTGTTATTGCATGAGATATCAGCATTCTCTCTCAGGTTTTGAAAAATAACTTTCCATTGTTTTATATGTTAAAAATTTCCAGATGATATATTAAAATAACCAGTAGTGCAGTCCCTCCAAGAATTGTATGTTTATGTGATTTCTTTTGTTTGCAGGGGAAGTACATCCTGACTCCATGCCCTATCAGCTATGCAGAAGAACAGTTGCTGCACTTCTTTGGTCAACTGCTAGGCATAGCCATCCGTGCAGATGTGCCACTTCCTTTGGACTTGCTTGGGTCTTTCTGGAAGGGCTTGGTGGATGAGCCTCTCGATCCAGAGCAGGACTTGCAAGAAGCTGACATGCTGACCTATAACTTTGTCAAGAAATTTGAAAATGTAAGAAACTAATGGTATATGTTCTTTCACTGTGTGTGTCAACTTAGATACTTACAATATAACACTCATATTATGTGCTTGTGTACTGGAAAAAACATTTGCATGTGATTCTAGCACTAGCTTCTACACAATTTTGTTATGACAGTAATTCATAATCCACAAACAGACTGAAACCATTAATACTTGATAAACACCTTCTGGTTTTAACTTGCTGGTTAGGATTAGTTCTGATTTCAGCATGTGGGTAGTTGCAGCACATAACATTACCATATGAATCAGTGGGAATACACATATGCACTCATAATAGCAAGTGTAAGTATGCCATTTGAGGTCCACCATCTTGTCTTTCCCTGTTATTACTGTTGTTCCACTCCTTAAAATGACCTCTCCATGTTGCTGCAGGTGACAGATGAAAGTGATCTGGAGGCCCTGTGTGCTGAAATCTCATCCCAGCACCATTCAGGTGAAAGCCCAGACTCCCCAAGCAGGCCCAGCTGTACTTTTACCTACATCACTATGACTGGAGAAGAGGTTGAGCTTTGCGAAGGAGGGCGAAGTCTAACTGTCAGGTACACTGGAACTCAGCTGATTTGTTTGTTTTGTTTTGTGTAGATGCTACCAAAACTGTCACATAAAAGCCACACCACATTATAGTTTGCTCCTAATGTGTAAAACTTCTTGTATGTATGTGTTAAGTTGGGAGAACAAGGATGTGTATGCGCGGGCGGTACAGAGCCTTCGTCTGAGGGAGCTGCAGAACTTGGAGTGTATGACAGCAGTGCGAGCAGGGCTCAGTTCTATCATTCCCCTGCAGCTGCTAACCATGCTCAGCCCTCTTGAGATTGAACTGCGGACCTGCGGTCTGCCTTACATCAACTTGGAGTTTCTTAAGGTACCTCAAGACACTTTTCAGGCATCATCAAGCCAATTCACTGCTATTCAATTAAAACAAATCCACGTTAGTCCAAATTCTAACTAAATTGTTATGTTCAGTCATCATAACTGTGATATTTAATGGTGTGACCTCACACACATTCGTATAATTAAAACCTGATGTCAAGATTCCTATCATTCTCTTCCTTGGCAGGCTCACACCATGTATCAGGTTGGTCTGATGGAGACCGACCCGCACATAGAGTTCTTTTGGACTGCCCTGGAGATGTTCACTCAGGAAGAGCTCTGCAAGTTCATCAAGTTTGCATGCAACCAGGAACGCATCCCGTTCACTTGCCCCTGCAAGGATGGGGGACCAGACACCGCCCATGTTCCCCCATACCCCATGAAAATCGCCCCTCCTGATGGAGCTGCAGGTACTGGCTAACAAGCACCCAGGCTTGGATTATGTTTGAGCACTGCTATCTCTATGTAACTTAGAGCAGAAACTTCTGATACAATTATGAAACAGCTCATCTTGTCTTGTACCTTGAGACAAACTACAAGCATACTTACCATTGTTTTGTAAATTAATTGTTTTTTATAATGGAGGGACACTGAGCTGTTTAATCTAAGGCAGGGGTCTGCAACTTCACAATCCAAATAACCGTTTTTCTCTCAGCCCAGTTAAATAAAACTTGTTTAGAGCCACAAATGTTAGAAGACCTTTTTAAATCGAGTCAAATTTTTTCTATAGCACATTTATAACAACAGTTGACCAAAGTGCAGTACAGGACAGGCAGTAATAACGACATCAGAAAGCAATAAAATAAAAATTTAATAAATATAAAGAAAAAAAGCCCATAGCGTCCAACCGAATGACAAGGAAAATAGATTTTTAAAATGACTCCTCCTTTTAGTGTCATTATTTTGTGGAAATTCACTGCAATTATTCCATGAAAAATTGTGTTATTTTTTTTTTAATCAAACCTGCATTTGTTATTATATTCATATTTAAAAACATTAGTTAGCATTTTTAGCCATGTATTAATAGCCATTGTGAAAGGTCCAGAGAGCCACTTGCGGCTCTCTCACAAATTCTATTATCTTGACAAAGAAACATAAAATATTTTCATTACACTTTCTTGACTGTTTTCCAGGTCAGCCAGACTTGCGCTACATTCGTGTGGAAACTTGTATGTTTATGGTGAAACTTCCCCAGTACACTTCTTTGGATGTGATGCTGGAGAAACTGCGTTACGCCATTCACTACCGTGAGGACCCTCTGAGCGGCTAAGAAGACTTGACAACCCAACATTCCCAATCTTTACCCAACACCTTGCCCTTCCTTTAAACCCGTTCTACCCTTCACCACCCCATTCTTCTGGACTTTCCTCAGAGACAGCCCTCTATGTGCTCTCCTGCACCGATAAGCCACAGTTATTAAAGAAGAATTTTATTTCTGATGGCAATTAATGTTTTGTTCATCGCTCCATATTTCTTCCAGTTTACACAAACCCTGCATTTCGTGCTTATGCTTGGCAGATATACTTTTAGGGAATTCAGGTACGATCTGAATCAGGCCTGGCATTGCGGACAAGTCTGATCCTGTTGCACTGAGTTGTGAGGATGGCATTTAAGTGAAACAACTGTGAGATGTTTGTTTTTGTTTTGTTTTTTCACCTTTATCCTCCCCTTTCTTTTAACAGAGGGTTTGATAAGGTTTAGTCAGATATATGAATTTAACAGCTTAATGGGATCACTTCAGCATTTTGCAGTTGCATGTTCAATTCCCGAACATTTTACCAGACTGTTTTTGGCAAAACTAGCTATCTAAGTTGCTGGAATTGGCATTACCCATGAAGGCAACAATAATTTCCACTCCTAGTGCTTATCCCAGCTGCCTCCTTCTGTTTCCCCTTATATAGGGGCGATGTTCTGAACTATACCTTTGCTGTACGGTCCTTTATTGAGAGGATTTTGCTGGTTGTGTGTGATAAGAAAAGCCACATGATTTTCATATAAAAGCTTATGTTTGAGTAGGAAGTACGGTTACTCAAATGAAAAAGGAAATGTGTGGTGATGCCTATTTTTGACCGCATTAGCTGGAAGCAGGCAGATGTTAAGGAGTGCTGTACAGAATATGATGTAGTTTTATTGCCTGTTTAAAAAGAAAAAACAAAGACCTGCTAATGGCCAAATTAACATATTGCCTATATAAACTGAGTACATTTTAATAAAGTCTCTGAAGAGAGGGTATTTAAGTCATGTAATAAATCATATTAATCGATCAGTTTACAAAATTACTTTGTAATTTTTTTTTATATATATCTGAGTAGCTGTGGCAGCATGGTAGGTGAGGTGGACTGAATGATAACTGAGGCCTGCTGGTTCAGATATTCTTGCTTTTCAGGATTGTGAAACCTGTGTGGCTTTGTGAAAATGGGATGGAGGTCTCATGAGCTGCTCTCCTGCATTGTGTGCTACTGAATGTGCATCAATCCCACCTGCTCCCCATCGCATACAATCTACATACACTGGGGGAGTGGTGGTGGAAAATCTTGAGTTCTGCCTTGTCATAATTTTCCTTATTAAAAGATGAACAGGTCTTTATATATATATGTATGTATATATATATG
>JBAMHW010000012.1:22327527-22344987 GCA_037177495.1 Rhadinocentrus ornatus | reverse complement strand
CAGTGAGGAAACTAAGTATTTGAACACCCTGCTTTATTTGCAAGTTTTCCCACTTACAAATCTTCGAGGGGTCTGAAATTTTCATCATACGTGCATGTCCAAAAATCCAAAAAATAATTCCTAAAATCACAATGTATGATTTTTTGACAATTTATGTGTATGATACAGCTGCAAATAAGTATTCGAACACCTGTCTACAGCTAGAATTCTGACCCTCACAGACCTCTTAGTCCGCCTTTAAAAAGTCCACCTCCACTCCACTTATTACCCTAAATTAGTAGCACCTGTTTGAGGTCGATAGCTGCATAAAAACTCACTGTATATCAAAACTTCAAAAAATGATTCATGTGAGGTTAATTTTAAAGGAGTCAGTTCTCCTTTAAGATTCAAAACAGAAAAGTTTTAAAAGATTTTTAAACAATAACAGTTGGGAGACTTGCTTCATTGCTTCAAGACTATAAGGAACTTGTTAGATGTGAGGATAATTACAGATATTTTGACTTAATTTGTGACAGACAGAAAGCTGTAGATCAGGGGTGTTCAGCTCTGGTCCTCGAGGACCACAATCCTGCAAGTTTTTGATGTTTCCCTGCTCCAACACACCAGACTCAAATTTATGAGTTATTGTGCAGAACTTAATAGGCTGTTGGATCCATTTAATTTGAGTAAGGTGTGTTGGAGCAGGGAAACACTGAAAACCTGCCATTAACACAGAACCTGTTATTATAGCATCTGTTGCATAAGTTGTTTGATAGTTAAGCAACACTTATTGGTCAAAGATCTAGACTGGGCAAAAACATTGGTTATTAGTCACTTGTTAGAGTGCTATCTTATAAAATCATAAAAATATTTTTCTAGTATTTCAGTCAAGTTAACAGTGTGGGTCTTAATTTTCTGAAGTACTCATTTAGCGTTTAACAGAGTAAATACTGTTATTTTTTTCTTTGCCAGAGGGTCTTCTAAGCTTTACTTTTGCAAGAGATGTGGATATACCCCCCTCTAGTGTCAAAGTGCGATTGTACCACATACAGAATGTCCTGCTGAATCAGCGCTTTAATGTGTACTTGCATCAATGGGACTTTGGGATGCTCATCTGTAAATGTAGTAAAATTTTGTATATTTAACATATCCAATAATGATGATCTTATTAAGATGAAGTGTCATGACAGAGTATGGATGGTCTAATTTTGGTGTATCTTGTGTATATTAGAGCAGATTGTGCATGTATTCATCTGACATGACCATTTTATAAACAAATTGGATTTTGTTGCCTGGTTTGTTTATGTTAAAATCCATTGTAGCGGTCATGGATACAGGATGTCTTGAAAGTACCTGTCATTGTTTGGCCAGAAAGCAGTATGGCTGTCAAATGGTGTATTTTATATTCATACTTTATACTGTTAAAGATAGCTGGGGTTGGAGCATTCCCATTGTCAAAGTGCAAGAAGTTGGGGAGGTCTACACCTTGGACAGAATGAAGGCTGTCATGGGGCTAACATAAACAAATACACAAAAAGCCTTCCATCAACTGTGGAAAGAGCCTACCAAGAGCACAATCTATGGAGAAGGTGGGTGCTCTTTGAAAACACTCTTGACAAGGTCCCACCTGAGAAATGCCATCTAAAAACTTAAATATGAATTTTGATATAATAATCAATTTAAATTTTGTGACCCAAAGTAAATACTAATCCGGCCACAGCTATTGATTGAGATAAACAAATAATAATAATTGACCATTCTAATCATTCCACAGCATTTTCATATCAAAATTGCATGTTGTATTGCATGGCTTTTTGCTTAATTGTTTAACTTATTGTTTTATTGCTTCATTTTACCCAAGTACAGTTTTTATAAGTGGTTTTATCTTATTATACTTTATTTATATTTTTCCTGAACTGCTTTATTTGTTTTGTCTTTATTGTCACTTTTATCAGTTCTTATTGGGTTTTTTTTAAAGTATTTTTATTCTTATTTTTTACTGTTTAACTCCGGTGTTTCCTACTGGGGATCCTTCACACCGGTGCCTCTGCCTTGTTGTTGCCATGATGGCTACCCTTGTCTGGGTGGCTGGAGATCCGCCACTGCAGCCATGTGGCTGTGGTGTGGACCCCGGCCTGTCCTCACCTGGGTGGTTCTGGTGGTGGCGCCCTCTGTAGTCATGGGTGGGCTGGCTTCCAGTGTGACTGGATCCCCAAGATATCGTTTCCTCACAGCAGCGTCAAGCCAGATGTTATAATTTCATTACCTCTTTAGAGACAGTTATTATAGACGAGAGTTCACGTTGTACAGATTGGGGTATGGGCGGGTGGGGGAAGTATGTGTGAGTTTGAATATGAATGAGCTTTTTTTTTTTATTTTTATTTTTTTAAACTTTTTATTCTTGAATGGGTGAAGGCTTTCAAAATTTGTTTTTAATATTTATGTTTTTTTAAAATTATGTACAGCACTTTGTTACCTTGTGTATAAAAAGTGCTATATAAATAAAATTTGATTGATGTTGTATAGGTGGCCGTTTCATTTTTCACCCACTTACTTAACTTACACGTTATTTAAGCAGGTTTATATGTTTTAAAACGCGTTCGGTATTTACATTTATGTAGTTTATTTATAACAATGCTTTTCATATCCTGACTGAAACTCTCACAGACCTCCCTTCTGTGTGCACTAAAAAAAATCCGCTATGGCAACAGAGGGAAAAAAAAGACGAAAAAAAAGGGAAAAGATTTGACAACATGGCGCACTTTCCTTGAAGAAACTTTCTCTTGAACGGCACACAGCTCAGTTTTGTGGACTTCCTCGCGTTTTTACGACTCACACGCCGGGAAGGTAACTTTTTTTGCGCAAATTTGGACGACTTCTTGATGCACAAAAAGTCGACACAAAGTCTACAAAGAGTGTGATGGGATGAGAGCGATAACCGTCGCACAAACCAACGCAGTGAGACAGGATGGAGAAACAAGCGACTCTGAAAGAAAAGGTAAACAGGTTTCCAGAACACATTTTGTGATGTGACCTGCACCTCTGCCTACTTGCTGGCATTTAATCGGCGTTTCTCTCTTCGTTTTTTACTTTTATATCCCCGCGTGCTGGGCAGGAAATACCAAATGACCATTCCTGCTAAAACCTCGTAAAAAACCTCTATCGATTTTCCAGTCATGCATTTTGAGCTGCACAGGGAATGTGTGGGCTCTCCTGGCGCACCCAACAACCAACATAAAGTGAGTGTTTTTGTTTGCCAGTGGAAGATCATAGAAAACAGGCCACATTGATTTAGTCTTGCATGAAGAAGCCTGCACTGCTAATAATGTAGCAGAAAGTTAGTCTGCACTGCCATGAGCAAATCCACATAATCCCTCCCCAACAAAACTGCTAATATGTGCAATCCAGGCTATATTTGTCTTTGGAGAACAGAGTGAATCTCTGTCTCTGTCTCCTTATGATCACGGTGGTAGTGTGTGTATTGGTGCAGGCTCTCATTATTTCTCCACCCTTCCTGGTTGTGCTACCCACATAAAAAAGGCAACCCCTAGACTGTGGAAGCAGATTCCTGCAAAAAAGAAAGAAGCTGCATGCTCATGAACCGTGGAAGCTCTAATCTATAATAGATGCTTCTCCTGACACTTCTTAGGGTGCAAACCTTTGCATGTTGGCATGGGTGACAGCTGTGCTGTGGATGTCATCTTTTGCTACCATGTTTTACTATTACTAAGAGATGGGGTGCCTTTCTATGGCACCGTTTTTAAATCCTCTCTATACACACAGGTAATTACAGCATGATTTAGATTTTGCCGATCTTCTGGGCATGTAAACTTAACCTCTTTCCAACAGACAATATGTTTCAACTTTTGTTAATGATAGAGGAGCAAGTTAAAGTGGGAAAGATTAGGGTTAAGAGTGCATGAAAACTGATGGTTGATACTGTATTTTAGCTTGATGTTGAATCTACTTGATATCCAAAGCCCTCATTTTGGCTGCTTCTCCTTTCTGGGCCTCTGGAAGCAATTACCAAGCCTGCCCTATCCCTGAATTCAGCTGGAGGAGGTGTGGTGAGAAAGAGGTATGGTGGAAGCGCACTGCCCGAGATGAATTTCATATTTCAGCAATACAACTGTTTACTAATCAACTAACTACCATCATGCCAGTCATTACTGGTTATATGCAGTAACTAGAAGACTAGAGTCTGTGTTACTGTTCTTCCTACTGCTTATTTAAGGAGTGGGAAAACATAAGACTTGGTCTAAGCCAGGAATAAGCTTAATCAGTGTGTCAGTGATGTTTAAACTGCTATATAAATATAAATGAGTATGTGGTAATATTTAATCTGCGTTTTAGAATGGGATTTTCTATGGGCTTCAATCATTTGTCTGTGACTTCAAATCATGATTGGTGCCATGTTAAAATACCCATAATACAGCATAATGAAAACAAAACATATGGACCATGGCCTTTTTTAAAATTTCTTTTTCTTTTTGCAGCAGACAATAACACTGCCAGAACAGGAAGACCAGAGGTGGAACAGATAACAATAACACTGGCTTTGCTAGTTTACTTTCTCAGTCAGCTTCAGGACCAACATATCTATATTTTTTGGTTGCTCTGCGTGAGATGAGTGAATTTGGCATACATTCTTTGTCATACGCTTTTTTTTTTTGCTCCAGCCTTCGATAACATTCCCTCACACTTCCGCTGCGTGTTCCAACTGCTGTTGTCCTGCCAATGGACAGCAGACATTTTGGCATGTCAAATCAGCCCAAGCACAAAAAAAATAAATAAATAAACAATTTCAATCAAGCACAGGTTTTACAGGCTCCCTAGTGCACATGTTGGCTCATTGTCATGGAAGCTTGATGGAACAGAGCCCTCGTTAATGAAATTAGTTTCACCTGTGCTGCTGTGAAAAAGCTCCACTCAATGCCTTTAACTGTAATATTTTTTTCATTCAGAGTGATTAATTCCTCTCTTCCTCTGTTTCTCCAGTTTTCGATATTTGGCTCCCGGGCAGCGGGCAGACCTGTTCGGTGCATTGCTGGAGACGATGGTGCCAGGTGTGGTCTCAACAAAGCAGAGTTCATGGAGAAGGTGCAGCAGAGCAATGAGGCGTGCCAGCGAGGAGACTTTCAGGCGGCTGTCCGTTTGTACGGCGATGCGTTGCAAGCCGACCCGCAGAACTGCATCCTGTTTAGTAACCGTTCAGCAGCTTTTCTCAAACTGGGCCAACACCAAGCAGCTCTGGATGATGCTGAAAAAGCATGTGAGCTTAATCCCAAATGGCCAAAGGTAAGTGTGCCTCAAAGGCTTAAACTCTGGATTGGCTAATATTGTAAATCTTGTGCTGCAAAAGATAAACAAAGTATTGACTGGAACACTAATAAGGGATCACTGATAGAAACGATAATTTTTAGGCCTAAATTCAGTTTGGGAGCTTTGATGTCCATATAATTGCTAATTTACTGTCTAAGTTACAGTTTTCTTAATTTAAGCACAAATAGTACTCATGGTAATAAGATAGCATCAGTTATATTAGTGTTGTTGCACGAGATGTAGATTTGTGTTTGTTTTTTCCAAGAATGAGTTAATTTATCTTCAGTTCTAAGCATTTCAAATTTCAATCACATTTTCACATCTCAGCTGTCTTCTCTTGGCCGGTGATCAATACAAACTTTTCTGGGGTCTTGTCTTTGATCTTGTCCAGGCCATGAGCACTAACCTGTAATAGATTTCCCATTACTCAGCCACAGAGACCACTAGGAGACCCATTCATCTCAGTGATAGAAACGCATTGATTTCATGATTTAGCATGGAGGGATACTTTTGTCTTTAAAGAGAGAGATTGATGATAATGTGGTAGAGTGGTATTGACGATAATTTGTCGCTACCAATGATGCATCAGAGGCCACCTCTTCATTGATCTGGGGTCATGTACCTACAGATGCTCAGGTAGGTTTCCTCTTCTGAGAAAATGTGTCATTACAACAGGAACTGAGATACTGTCAGTTTGTGTTTCCTGTAATTAAAATGTTGTTTTGCCTCATGTCTGATAAGTAGAATTTTTATCCAATTCAAATCTAATATTTCTCTTTCCTTTTTCTTGTGATTTTTTTTCAAATTTGTGTTGCTACAATGTACAAATGTCATCAAGATATTATTTCATTGCAACATATTATACAGTATGGTCACATTTATGAGGAACTTAAGGCAGTGTGACCAAACTATAATTGAAAATCATTGACAAATTCATTCTTCTCTTCTTTATATGCTATCCAAGCACAATGAACTCTTTGTGGTCTGACTGGGGGATGGTTGACTGAATCTGGGCTGTGAAGCTCTGCCTATTCGTGGATGTACTGCCTGACATCTTTTACTCTCATGCTCAAGTTTGGTGTTCTCATTCCTGGTGTCAATGTATAGCTTGACCTTCATGTTTTACTTTGCAACATGAGTCAAAGGGATTGATACGTCTGCGGTATTGACATTTTTACAAATTCTTGTATTTCAGGTTAAGTTTCCAGAGTCTCCACTAGGGGTCACTCTTGTCAAACAGGAGTGTTTGGTTTGTGCACGAGAAAAACGCATTCAATCAATGTCATTTCCAAGATGCTTTTTCTCTATATTTAGTGGAGCCAAAGGAAATAAAATGAACATTGTGACTGGCTTTGATCTTTATGGTGGAAAAGTACTTAAACATGTATCATTACCTCAGAACAAGAGTCAAAGTTCACAAAAAAATCTTCCTTTTCATTTTACTTCAATATGCAGATTTGTGTATTCATATCCACTATATATGATTTATAGGAACAATATGTATTACAACTTTTATTCAATCAGGGCTTCCTTACAGAATCAGTTATTAATGGTGGTCTCGCTTTGGCCTCGGGGAAAGAGATGGTTGGTGTTTCGCAGTCCATCTGCCATGCCTGGATGTTTGATGAAGGAACAGGGATTAAATCACAGGAGTGTGCTGGCATTCAGATCCTGTGGGAGTACATAATATCATCAATCATACCTCCCTATGACTGCACTTCTGCATTGGCCCATCAACCAGTGACAGGCATGGTGTTGCTGCCCCAAGCACCAGCGAGCAGCCCACCCTCCTGAAGCCCACAGCCAGCCTGCGAAGGAACTCCCTGTCTAATCTGTCAGTTTTCCCTGCTTTAACTGCCAGGGAACACACTCTGAAACAAGCAAGAGAATGTGTGGTTAAATGACCCAAGACAGCTTTAGGCCCTTTGTGCCTCTCCCTCTTACTGAATATAAAAAGCCTAAATGAGAACAAAATAGAGTTCCATTTTGTAGACAAGGACACATTTCTGTGTCTGCTCACATTTAGTTTTCTGTGAGCCAGTGTGGGATGGAAACTGGGATAAAATGGGGGGATAAGCAAGCTTCTCTTCCTGTGCTTCATTAATTTTGAAGCACAAAAAGAATGGAACAATTGCAACATCGTATACCAGCTTTTTGATAGATGTATGTGTCATTTATCTTTGATGGAAAATATTTCAGCATCAATTTATACTTAGTACTTTGTAATTCTTTGGTGTACCTCGAGAGATATGAGTGACTGAGACGACAGCACTGAATCCCAGTCTATTCTGCTCCTCCATCTGGTCCCTCCCTCTCATGGCTGCTGTTCCAGTGACATGTTAAACAAACAGCCCTTTCTGCTATCACTCTCATTCTCCAGCTTGAGCGCTGACAAGAGAGTTTCCAGGGAACCAAAAGAAAACCAGCACTGCAGTGTCAGGGGAAACAGCACTATCATTTGCATAGCTTCTGATTATGGGTTATGATGGTGCTTATCAGGGGTATTCTGTCTTTTCAAATGTTTCTTGCAGAAGTTTCACATGACACGACTTATCATGACAGTTAAGCATCATCAGCCCCCCCAGTGGTTAGATGACCATGCAACACATTTTTTCAGTGCTAAGCCAGTATCTAGGTACATTTTACTGTTTCACCACCATAAAATATCCATTTACATCCCAGTGGATTGGCCTTGGGTTTAACTGACACAATGAGTGTTTGCACTGGAATAGGTCACAAAATCTGGAGTGCTAAAAGGGGGCTTTAATTACAGCAGCACCATATCCAGTAATTGTGTAGGGGGTAAATGCTGACACCGTAATGTGGCTAAAGCTTCTGTTTCCCTTAGTGATGATTGGATATCTGCTATTACTGTACGAGAAGTAGCAGAGGAGTTTTGTGTTTGATTTGAAGAGCTTTTCTATTTTAAGATGCTCTTTGTGTTAAACTAGTTATCTTTAGTTAACTTATCCGATCTCAGGTTGTGTAAAGAAGAGAGAATTTTTTATGTGAATGATTACAGTTCTTATAACTTCTTTCCTTTTTAACACCATGTGAAATATTTTCTGCATAATTTATATGAACATTTATACGACTTTGATAAGCTAGAAAACTGTCCTTGGACTGGTTAGCTAATTTTCTTTGATTTATTCTATAACACTGATAAATAAATCAGTAATTGTAAGCTTTGCTGTGAAGCTGCAGTAGGTCAGCTAAAATGTTATGAGAATGTGGCCTTGAATTAGCCACCATTTAAAAAACTGAATGCAATTTGAATGGCTGGCCATGAGGTTTGCCTCCTATATTTACACCACCCTTATAGATGTATGCTGAAATTCAAATAATGGTTAATTAATTGCACGAGCACCACCTTCTTTTGGACTATTATACACAGTCACCCACTGGTTAGCATGTTGGGGGCAGTAAATGATTCAGCTATGTGCCCAAGAACATTTCAACACACAGAGGGTCTGGAAAGTGAAATGAAGTGATTGTATTATTAATTTGTCTAATAAAAAGTAAGGACATCCAATCAGATCAGCTGCAATTGTAGATCAATGTTTTTATTGCTGATTAGCCCATATTAGCCATAGGGATTGTTCTGGAAGGTATTTGGATCCTCATCATGAGGTTTGTTTTTAACCCCTAACTGTGTAGTTTTGAATACAAATGAAATCAGAATATAAAAAAAAATCTAAGATTTGTGTTACATGGTTGAAAGCACTGTGCATAATTGGACCATCCACCCCTCCGATCCATCTTTTTAAGAAGACTTTGCAGCTTGTTAAAGGAAACACTGAATAATTAGTTGTATTTTACTAGATTAATATTACATAAATAAACTCCCATGTTGCAATCACAAATGACTTAAAGGAAAACAAAAACATCTTTGTATCTATCTATCAAAATGAAACATAAATGTTGAACTCGGAAGTGAACGGTGAGCTCACAGTATGTATCAGTGAATATTTATGATATCCTGTTTTACATATTTATGATTACACTGCGTTGGTTTGATGTGGAGGACGTGAATTCAGATGACATCAACCTGCAAACATGCCCGTAGTTATGAATGAGCAGCTATAAAATATAAATGCCTGCAGCTAGTTATGAGAATACTGAAAAGGTAGCAGAGACTCATCGGGATGCAAGCAAAGAAAATTTCTCAGCATGTTGTCTTTTTATATGTCATGTGTTGACTTTTGCTAGTTTGTGAAGATGATTAAGTTTTGGCAAAAAAAAAGAAGCAGAGTAGCTCATCAACATCTGTTACAAGTTCCTGCTACGCTGACAGGGTAACATTTAATGGTTGTAATTGTCAGAAGTAATTAGTGATGATGGTAAGGTGCTCAGAGCAGCTGACATCCAAAACTGAGAAGTGCTGCTGCTCTAGAGAAGTTCCATTGTTTTAATAGCCCCCCAAAAATAAAAGTGTAGAAAATATTAAAGGAATGACAAATAAAGTTCCCAAATTTATAAGAATGTTCAAACCCAGAGAAATCCACTTTGGCATCACATATTTTTAACTACTTTTAAAATCTTTCTCTGCCACACAGGATCGTTTCTCTTTGTGACAGAGTAATAAGGTAAAAACCAAATAATTGAAACATCAATTTAACAGCAACAATTTCCAACATGTGACTCCAGGCAGTACACCAATATTACAGGAATTTACAACATGCCTATTTAGTCATTTTTAGTGTAACTATTGTCAGCATTGAGCAGCACATGTGCCTTAAAATGTGCAGATAAAAGTTGAGGAAAAATGACATATTCATTGGAACACTAAGGACTTGAAGAAATATGTTAATCTTTCATAACATTCGATATCTAGTATGCACTCCTTGCTTTAAATGATGCAGTAGTACAGTATACTCTCTTACTCTATTACACTGATATGTTTAAACTGTACAAAAAGAAGAATGAATACAATATATAAATTCAAGTCGATATATCTATCTAGATAGTTAGATAATTTGTACAATATGTATATAATACATGTATATAATATGAATACTTTTCCTGACAGTTTCACCCCTCCCACTCTTTTCAGCTTTTTTCCAGCACAGCTCCAGTGCTCACCGTGGAGAGAGTAGAGTCGTGAACCACTAATGAGAGGGTTCCGTTTGCTTCTACCCAGCCGAGGCTTGACCTAATGAACAAATCAAATAGATGGCATTTAATTATAGGCCAGTGAAACCAGCATGGACAGAGGGTTGGCGCTATTGGGCACAAACCTGAAATTATTTGTCTGGAAAATCTGTGAAATGAGCGGGAGCAGTTAAATTCTGACTTTTTCCTTTCTAAGGCCTCTGTGGTTTAGAAATACAGCACACATGCTTTGACCATGATGGAGGGAAAATGACCACACACACACACATACACACTCATATAGATCCTCTGTTTTGATTTCAACACCACTTCCTTGGCAGCTATATTAGTCTTTACACAGAAGAGGTGGAACTAATCCTGAGCTCATGCTCTCATATCCACAACAGTGTTGCCTTAGTTTCTGCAGTTGCTCCTAAAAGAGGCATCTTTACTAAACTTTTATAGTTGCATTAAAATCAAGCCCCCTCGTTTTGATCTAATAACTCCTTTAAAATTCAGCATATCATCATCTAACACAGGGGTTCCCAAACTTTTTTTTGCAGGGCCCCCTTTTCATTGACAACAATAATGTCAAGCCCCCTGACTATCAGCTAGGTTAAAGACAAGGCTGGAGGCTAAAACTGGACAAAAATTAACCATCATACTTAGTAAACATAATAGTACTAAGTATTGCAGATCCTAAATATTTTATATACATTTTTTATTGACTATTAAATTACCAAGTCTAACTTTATTTTATAATCTTTAACACAGCTATACTCATCATTAATCTTTACTTAGGGCAGTGGTTCCCAAACTTTTTTTGCAGGTCCCCCTTTTCATTGACAACAATAATATCAAGCCCCCCTGATCCCAGTACCACATGCACCCCAAAGCTTGAAAGAAACGTACGAAGAAATGGGCCACGAAATAGTCCTTAGTTTATTGGCTGCTTCTTTGTTAACTACAGTGAAAACCATGTCAGTGCTGAAGGAATGATCCACTCATCTGCTTTAGTGTGACATTGTTTCAACCAGTTTTTTTCTTGTAGTTGAGATCTCTGTTCTTGAATTATCGTTGTTTGCCCATTGTTACTTTCATAAATTTCTCCATGTTTTGCTGGGAGTTTAAAACTATAAGTTTTATTTCGCCTTGCTGTGCCCCCCCCTGGGGTCTATCACATAATCTATCACATAAGAGTTAACATCATTTCTTTGACAATCTGATGCTTCTGTGTATGTATCACTTTTTAGATATTTTACCAGAAATATGGCCTAGAACATTAACAGACATGCAGATGAATTAGTTTCATTATATTATTCAGTTAAATTCAATATAGCTTTATGTGTATAGTGCCATTTCACGACAAAGTAATCTCAAGGTTATCCATTCAGGAGGAGAAAAATCTAGTATCACATCCATGTTGTAAAAGTGTGTGTCAAGGATTAGCGGTTTGAATATGAAATTGAAGTGAGGTGTTCTCAGTTTTTTATTTGTAAACTAGAAGCACTCGGAGATCGCAGACCTCCACCGAGCCATTGTCTTTTTTTCTTTTCTTTTCTTTTCTTTTTTTTTTTTGCCTGTGATTTTGGGCATAATTTTTTAGTTAGAAACTTTAATGGCAAAATTATCCTTATCTTCCCATAGTAAAGAATCCTTTGGAAAAAATTCCTGGATCCAGGCGATGATCCGGATCATCCCAAAATTTAATCACTTGTTCCTTACTCCACTTTTGAGATTTCCTGAAAATGTTATCAAAATCTGTCCCTAACTTTTTGAGTTATGTTGCCAACAGACAGACAGATTAACCGTGGCTGAATACATGACCTCTGTTGCTGATGCTCATCGTGCTGAAAAAGTTAAAACCATTTTCAGAATTTGGATACCTCAAAAACAGAGGCTGTGAAAAATTGGATGAGGATTATTACCTTCAGAAAGAAAACTAAACAACTTTTCATTTCTCATATTGTTTATGATAATAATCAATAATATAAATTTTTTTTTATTAATCGCAATTTGAAAATTGTTTCTCTGCCTTTAACCCATCCTAGTAACACAAAAAGCAGTGGGCCACCATATTACAGTGCCCAGCAGTTGAGAGTTAAGGGACTTATGAGGGGCCCACAGTGGTTCACTTCATTTAATGTCTAATAATAATAGTAGGAAATGTTCCTGTGAAAATATTTTCTGTCTGATACCGATTCCAATACCTGGGCTTTAAGTATCTGCCGATACCAAGTACCGATCCAAAACCTGTGTCATTTAAATTTATAATTTAAATAAATTATATTTATTATCGACTGAAATGTAAGATATTGTTGTTGCTGTCCCTCAATGGCCTAGAGTCAATCAATCAATCAATTAGTGAAATTTGATTTGTATAGCCCTTTACAAAAACCAAAAGATACTTAAAGCGCGTTACAATAGTCATAAAAAGTATGTAAAAACAATGCACAGAAGCATAAAATAAATAAACAAGAAGAAACACAGAAAACACATTGAGAGCCTTCCACAAGTGCATAAAACGGACAAAATTTTATAGACTCACACATTTCAGACATTCACTGATGGTGTTTTGTGACCATTTTAATTCATGTTCCATCACAATGTTGCATGCAGTACAAGTTCAAGTTTATTTTTCTAGCATGTTTCTACCACGGTCGCACAACAATAAAACACTACAAATAAATACAATACAAAACAGTTTTCTTCCACTGTCATGCAGAATCTGGGAAAGTCACATGAATGGTCCTTTTCCAGGGATTTTAATCAGCATATGCAACAGATTTTTCTTGCATGTATATAATCACAAACATGGAAATAAGTTCATGACGTATATGGCAACACAGAGAAGAGTTGCGGTGATTGGACAAATTGGCAAGGACGTGCAGTATTCATGAGGAGCGGCTTAATTTACTTTAATAGTTGTGATCACAACATTTCAAATTCCAGGAGGAACTGATTTAGACATGCTAGAAAGATGCTGGAAAAGGACATTTTAGACAAACATTCCCAAAACAGTTTTTTTCAGTTTAGATCAAAAGCACTATTTAGTTCTTTTCATCTATCTTTATGACTTGTTGTGAGCCATGTCTGTCCACGACTGTTCTGCTTTTTTTTAAGCTTTATTCAGTTTGAAAGACTTATTCCAAATCCTGCTTACTGAGGTTGTTGTGATGGTGGCCAAGTGGTGTTTCTTCTCTGCCACCCAGGTGCCAGAAATACCAGGCTCATGTACATAAAAAGTGAAAATTAGCACATCTAGTCTTTTTTACAACATACCATAAACTCTGGAGTGTATGTCTTCGGTTTTTGTGCTGGATCCTTGCAAGTTCATAAAGAAGAGGCTTTCAGTTTTCAGTGCAGCTTTTCAGGATGATGTAATTTGGTTTGATGTGTGGGTGATGACCTCCCTCTCACCCCACAGATGTCTGTCTCTGGACTGTCCAGGGGGCAGGGATGAGTCAGAGCTGGGAAACTGATGTCATCCTGATGATAATCTGTCAGACTTAAAGACACACCATCAACACCTATGAGCCAGCACACAGACAGTTTTGGACAAAATTCCTCCTCTGAAAATACAAGATACAAATTTGTTGTATGCGCTCTGCGTGGGAGTTGTTTTCTGGCTTCTTTGTTTAGTGCTAAGTTTAAGTGTGTGCAAGCTTTGGTTAAATGATTTTTAAAACCTTTTTTTTTTGTCTTACAATTCAGCAGACAAGATGCTCAGAATATGAAATGTGGTGGTCTCTTTGTCCCGAAAGAAATAAAGCTAGTTAAAGACTAGGTAAGCACCTCATTCAAGAAACTTTCAATCACTTTAAAAGAATGTCTGCAATCTCTGAGTGCTATTTCCCCTCCGAATACACAAACTGATTAGTGGCTTAATAGCTTCTTGCTTGCTATTACATGAGACAAAATGTCAAAAGACCCCAAGAAAGCAAGCTCATTGCCATGCTCACAGCATAACTTTCTGTTGCTGATAGTGGATCAGTTTTACAAGCTTGAGGAAATGAGGAAAGCAATTGCACCCTCTCCTAGCACATAACCTCTTGGGTTATACACATGCTCCTTTTTCTTTCTTCACAGGGGTTCATCTTGCTGTCAGCCTCATATTGTGCTGGCCCCTCCCACTAGGGAGCTAAGGAAGATTTAGGCCCGAGACCTGGATGTCTCTAGATTTAGCACCACCTGGCTCTGCTGCAGGGAGGAAGCACTCCCACTGGGGAAAGAGAGTAGAACAGAGTACCCATTAGTATACCATACATAAGCATGGCAAGATGAATTGTGGTTTTGTTTTTTTGACATGCTTCCAGATCCTGTTGTCTTCACCTTTGATCCTTAAGTGACGAGTGTTCTTATTTTCCTCTTGTATCAGTTTCAGCAGCTGTGTCAGGCTCATACTGAAGTATTACTATGCAGATGAATAAAACTCATGCATAATATGCATAATATCGCCAGTGTATTATTATATCTTTCACATTTTAAAGAGGTGCAAGGTTTGTCTGGGCTTAGTGGAAAGAATTCCTCTCTTAGCATGTGGTCTGTTTCATACAGCACCTTTTCATGACGTAAGTGAATGAGTCATCTGCCCTGTTCCTCCTACAAAAATATAACAGAAGGGAATGACGGTGCCACTAATTTTGTTCTAAGGTGACTTTCTAGAGTTTTTGGAAAGAGGTAGAGCAGTAGTAGAATATTGGTAAAACTAATAGGAAAATGCTCAACAAATGACATCTTGTGTAAAGAGAAAGAAAAAGTGTAAAAGTAGGCACCAAATCTTTTCTGAGGCACTTCTTTGTTCATCTCTTCTCTCTTTTTTTTTTGCAGCTTCCAGATAGCTTGTGGCAAAAAAACCCCAACAACCCCAAAAAGTAAAAAAATGCCACTTTTTCTTTTACTTAATTTATGTTATTATTTGCTATTAATGTTTATTTCTGTAAAAATAGGAATTAGTAATTACATGATCCACCTCTCTCTCAGCCTTGTAGGCTTAAAATATGGATGTAAATACTAAATATGGTGTTCTCCCTGATGGAGCAGAGCAGCTGGAAAAAATGAAATTCCTTTGAGACAAACATGATGTTTTTGAGAATTTCTCTGCAGCATATAGTAATATATAATATATAGAAATACTAGGGAGAAATGGTCTCTCCTCAATATGATTGCATAAAGTTAGCCCATAGTACTCTGCACAACATATTAGGCACAATTTAAAATGTCAATGTGCATTAATAGAATAATGATATGTCTCCTTAAATCTATCATTGCTTCATTCAGAAGCAATCACTTATTCTGTCAGTAGAAAACAAAGTAATATTTGTCAGTGTTGCTCATACGGAACCAGGACATGAAATCTAATTAGGCTTTAGTTTAAGCATGACCTAATTTTGCCCAGTACTTGTGAGAGCTGCGTGGTCACGATTTTTCTGCAATTACAGACTTAACTGGCATGCTCAATATGATTAATGATGGATGATTGGTTATGAATAACGCTTGCTCGGAAAGCAGTTGGGAAGAAAAAATGCAATATGTACAATAATATGTTAAGCCGACTCTTAGATAATCTCAGATTTTATCGCTAGGTGGTAAACAGGTCCATTTAATATTCAAATCCAGCCCAGTAAATGATGAATCTTGTTTTTTTTATCTTCATTTTATGGCGTGTAATGACCTTCAGCCAGATTCATTCATCTAAAGTGCTCCTTCTAGATCTTAGAACTTGTTTTTTAGGTAGCTAAATTACTCATTTGTGTCAGGTTATTACAATTAGATGTTTGAATGCTTGCACATCCATGTCTAACCTAATACTTACCACTAATTCTTTTTCTCCATAATGAGTTTGACAAGGAAACAACAGCAGCAGCCACAGATAAATGGAAATGCCTTGGGGAGATATATTAACTAAAAAACCAGGGATTGCAGGTGGTGTATTTATATGCGCAAAGCTGACAAATGACTTCGATGTTAATGGATAAAGTCTCTGTTTTTGACCAGAGGCTTTGCTGTTTGCAGTCAGGTGTTAAAAATGAGTCATCCAGACTGTAGTGACTTGCTGTTTTAATGACCTGGACAAGAAAATACAGTTTCTCTTTACATGTCTGTGATCCATTAAGAATTTAGTAGATTTCTGCATGTATATAACCGAAAACCTACAGATTGTTGGCACCCCTCTGTAAATCAAAGAAAACCCGACAATGGCCCTGAAATAACTTAAAACTGACAAAATTTATAATAAATAAAAATTTATTGAAAATTAACCAACAAAAATCAAACATTGCTTTATTATGTATTTTGGTCCACTTCTCATGAGCAAACTGCTCCAGTTGTCTCAGATTTGAAGGGAGCCTTCTTCAGATGGCATGTTTCAGCTCCTTCCACAGATTTTCAACAGGATTTAGAGCAGGGTTCATAAAAGGCCACTTCAGAATGGTCAGATGTTTTGCTCTTAGCTATTCTGGGGTGTTTTTTCTTCTTTTTTAAAGTTTATTTTTATGTGTAGTTTGGGTCATTATCCTGTTGGAAGACCCATCACCTGAGACCAAGTTTTCTGACGCTAGGCAGCACATTTTGCCTTGATAGTCTTAAGATTTCATTGTACCCTGCACTGATTCAAGACACCCTGTTCCAGATGGAGCAAAGCAACCCCAGAACATAACCGAGCCTCCTCCATGTTTCCCAGTAGGGACAGTGTTCATTTCTTAGTTTGCTTCATTTTTGCATCTGTGAACATAGAGCATAGATCTGATGTGCCTGGCTGAAAAGCTCCAGTTTTGTTTCAACTGTCTAAAGGACATTCTCCCAGATGTTTTATGGCCTGTCAATTTGCACTGTGGCAAAATCCAGTCTGTTTTTTTTATGATTTGCTTTTCACAGTGGTGGTTTCACAGATTTTCTTTCTAATCTCTGGGCACATCTCTCTGTGGACTACGCTTTCTGTATCCATGTTCAGTGTGGTACACACTATGTTATCAAATAGCACAGTGACTACTTGTCTGACTAGAAGGAGGACAACTACCCCCATCCCGTTGAAAAATCAGCTGAAATAAAATATGAAACACGAGGGAA
>JBAMHW010000012.1:22266580-22326655 GCA_037177495.1 Rhadinocentrus ornatus | reverse complement strand
AACTCACCTATCCAGCAGAAAGCTGCAACCTCCGCGTTAGCTTTGAAGTCCCTCTCCTCATCAGCTGCCTCCATCTAGTAAAAACTCACCTGATGTACACTCTTAGTTTCTCCCGGTTATTATTTCTTGTTCTTTTGTTCGCTATTTTTTCCTCCGTCTCACGGGCAAAGAGTAGAGATGGTCCTCCATTTCAATTTAAGCTGGCAAGCTGAAACTCTTAGTATTTTCTTTTATTATGTGGATTCAAGTAAAATTTGTTAATCTAGCCGGACATTAAAGACTGTGCTGATTGGATTACCAGTGTTGTGTGTGTTCCTCTGATTTTTTACACACTTGCAGTGATCACGCTACTTTACAAGTCATGTTCACGCGCATATATAATAAATGAAAACAAATTTCCTATAGTAAAAAAAAAAAAAATTCTAATCTGTCTTTTTTCAAAAGGTCTCGTAACATTTGGTCCAAACTAGTTTTATTTAGCTGGACTGAAGGAAAAAAGGCTCTTTGGATTGTAAAGGTTGCAGACCCTTGCACTAAACGAATATACAAAATGTACTTTACATCTCGAGTTCACCAAGGCAATTCAAAGAGGGATTAGTCATCCCACAGAGTCTTGCTAATGGTTCTTAGTCAATTGTGAATATTTTCTGTAACTTATGTGTTCCCCTACCAGAATACCAAGAGTGCAGTACATTGTGTGCCAGGTTGTTTTGATGTTGACAATAATTTTGACCCAAACCACACAATGTCTGCCACATTCATCTATCAGGAGCTTCCTCATACAAAGAAAATGTTTTGCAGTGTCAATATTCAGCTTTTTTCATTGTGTATCTTAAATATTGCTGCTTTGAGAGGAATAAAAAAGAAACCTACAAACGTTGCAGTGTTCAAACCCCGCCGCTGTCATGAACTCCACAATCATGTCTTTTTCAGAGTGAGTCAGATCTTGATTGAAGCCTGTTTTTCTTAACCGATTCAGATGCAAAGCAAGTTTGAACTTCTTTTGAGTGCACCTGTTTATGTAGCGATAAACATGCAAATGTTAAGTACCACTGACGCTGAAGTAGCAGTTTTCTTGATTTCTTGAGCATTGATCTGTGCATTTATACAGAATTAGGCTGTCACTGAAGGAAGAAAACCAGAATGAATGGAGATTCTACTGGTTAACTCACACATTTACAACTATTTTCATTCATGATAAATATTTTAGTAGTTCTTCCAGTTAACAAATGGCAAACATTTTTTCTGGTTACAGCCGCTGAAATTTAAGAGTATGTTGCATTTCTTACTTGTCTTTTGTATTTGTCAAGTTAAAATCAACAAATCCAGGTGCTTGCTCAGCTGGAAGTCTGATTAATATGCACAATACATAAAGAAGTCAGAGAAAATGATTTAAAAAGAGCTTAAATTTGATGGCTCTGTTGGCATCCACTTATTTTGTAAAAAAAATTCATTTTCATTTTAGTTGTGTGTTACTCATGAATAAATAAATGAATGAAAAAGTAAATAAATTAACCAATCAATACACAAACAAAAATATAAATAAATGCATGTCAATTACTCCTTGTCTCTCTAGCTCTGATAAAAAAAAATACCTCGGTTGTATTTGCAAAGGCTTATGTGTCACTTCCTGTTACTCATTCAGAGATAGATGCCCTACTTCCTTTTAGTTAATATAATTTGTATGTGTTTATAGGTACTGTTTTTGTTAACTTTGTGGGACCGTTTTTTTTTTATTTTTTTTTTATGGATACAACCACTGCTTTTGTTGGGACCAGTAATCCTCATGGGAAGCAAAGCCTGGCCATAATGAGGCAAAACAGTACTTTTGTGGTCCTGGTTTAGATTAGGAGTTAAGTGTGATTTGGGGTTAGGCCAGGGTTGGGATAAGGTGTGTGTGTATAAATGGAAAGTGACAATTTTCCAGACATGACTTACTTTAGCAGCTAGTAATGATTCTGGTAATGTTGGTTCTTTTTTAAGACACATGTTTTTGTGCCTGTAACAAGCCAAAGGTAAAACATTGCTACCATGAGAATCAGTACTTGACTTCATTCACTGAAGCAGATGATGCATTAACAGTCAACAATGCATGAATAATCAGCAAATATCTTGTGAAGTTGATGCTCTTCTACTTAGAAAAACCTAATTACTAAGAAAACTTCTGTAGACAGTACTTCAAACAAGAGGAGGTCTTTGTTCTCTTTCTTCAATTCTTAACTTGTAGCATTGCTTTAACTATTGACTCTATCAAGACAAACTATCTGGAGTTTAAACAGTCTTGTGGTAATTCAAAATAGAATTCAATGAAATATCTCTTTAACAGGTTAGTTTTTATTTTCAGTTCTCTCTATCTTGTATTAAAGAAATAAATCTTTGTGTTTATGTTGCTACAACATCTGAAACGGTCAGCACTCAGAAATGAACACTTTTGTTCTTTTGTGTTGCCCTGCACATGTAAAAAATGTAATACGTATTTATAAAAGCCAACAGTTGCAGTTATTATGTTGAAGTCCAAGGCCAACAATGGAAAGTTTTCAGCCGAGCGCATGGATTCTCTTTATGGACAACCCTGCAATGCTACCATAATGTAAACTCAGAAATTATCCTCTGCCTGATAAGCCCAGAAATAAGCTGGAAATTAAATTACATTTACATTTCTTTGAGAAGTCTAGTTGGTAAACCCGTGAATGCTAAGGGTTATTTCCTTCCTGTGTTTTTACTCTCTAGTCTAAACACAAAGTTACTTTTGTCTAATGCTGATCAAGTCATACTCTTCACTAATTATACACTATTTCATTTTTATTTAATTCTCTGTAAAGAACAAAGGTAGGTTGTGTTGTAGGCCTATTGCAGCAATTTAAAACATAGTTGCAGCCTTATTTAAAGTGTAGGAGCACTTTAAACCAGAATCCAACTGTTTCTATTCATTTTATTGCAGTTTGAGTTAGTTTGGCGAGAGAGCAACAGACTCTGATTGGCCAATAACTAATTCATGCAGTCTGTGATTGGTAGACTGATGAGTAAAGCATCATAGACCAACAAAAGCACTTTAAGAAGTAATTTAAAATGGAAAAATAAATGGAAGGCATCATTTTATAAATACTTACCTGATTGGAAAACTCCATCAAACTTCCCACTTGTCCAAACATTTTAGTTTGTCTCAGGTTAACCTTAAAAATGGAGTCCTGATACACATCATAGTGACCCACCTAAAGTTAATTTTGTCTAATGCTGATTAAGTCATACTCTTCACTAATTATACACTATTTCATTCTTATTTATTGTCTGTAAAGAACAAAGGTAGGCTGTGTTGTAGGCCTATTGCAGCAATTTAAAACTTAGTTGCAGCCTTATGCAGGAGCACACGTGTCAGATAAAGTTTTGAGAATTGTTGCATCTGTAATCGTGGGCAACTCTGTTTATTTTTGATTTATGCTTCCTAATTAGGGCTTGGCAACGAACTATGCTGGTTAAATGATGCAAGTT
Source organism: Rhadinocentrus ornatus (assembly GCA_037177495.1). Lineage (NCBI taxonomy): Eukaryota > Metazoa > Chordata > Actinopteri > Atheriniformes > Melanotaeniidae > Rhadinocentrus > Rhadinocentrus ornatus. The sequence goes on along the minus strand of JBAMHW010000012.1, from coordinate 22,323,166 downwards.
TGTGAAAGACAATCTGAATGTTGTAAAAGGAATATTATTAAAGAAACATGAGTAGCTTGTTGTAATTAAACATGCATGGGGTACATGCAGTACCACATCATGAGAGTGTGCGCTAGTTGATTAAATGTTTGGATCAATCAGATGCTTTGACCATTTGTGATTATGTTGCTAAAAAAACAGCCGAGGTATCTTCATTATGTTGTATTTTCACTCTGAAAGAGCTGGAGTGTTTTAATAATAATAAAAAAATCACATTATGTCTGAGCTGCATTGTCAGTTTTCTTTTTTTTCAATTAAATGCCTCCATGTTTTGAGATTACTGCTCTTCTTCATTTAAGACAGATTTCAAAGGCAATGTCAAAAAAGAATTTTATATGTAAAGCTCTCGTCTGCTTTTTGTATTTTCTTCCACATGTGCAGCATTTAGCAGACCCTCTCATTGTGCTGAACCTTGTCCATCCAGAATTTTTCTATGATAAGACACAGAGCAGAGGCGGCCTCAGTTTGTATCAGCCATGAGATACTTTCCTTTAGCCAATGTGTGAAATACCCCATCTGAAAATGGGGTCAGAACCTTCAAATTGCACGCTGTCCTTGGGAAATTCATATCCAACAATGAACTCAAAACAGGAAGCTGGTTAGGAAGTTTGTCGACAAAGCTCGGAAATGACCTCTTGTGAGCCAGGGTCGCAGTTGTAGATGCAGAAATCAAAACACGTTGAGGAAATTTTTACTTTCCACTAGATAACCGAGAGTAATGTAAACACATAAGTGAATGCATTGGCATCTAACACCAGAAGGTTACGAGCATTTAAAGCTGTTAGTTGTTAGTAATGTATGGGAGATATAATAAAGAGTTACAGTCATACGGTTCTGTGAGCACGCTTAAATGCCAAACTATTAATCTCATATTATCATGGTTTAGGTCCCATCTTTTTCCAAATTTATTTACAAATAAAGAAACACATAATGAAACAGTGTGTTGAGGATTAGAATGTTTCTAATTACTTCCATAGTTTCTACTGAGTGAGTTATAAAACAATAAATTACACATCTAGACTCTGGTATGTTTATTTATGATGCAATCTTCTTTCGATGTCATCTACGTTCTTCATATAATTGCAAATTTGCATCTGCAGTACAACTGCAGCTCTCTTTCCCCGAGCAACACTTAAGGTGCAGCAGATTCATTCCTGGCTCATGAGCTTTAACCATCTCACGGTCTGAGGTTTAACACCTTGTTTGTGTCTGTGTGTTCAAATGTTCAGTATTCATCTCAGGGAAAATAGCTCAGCAAATGTCTGGAAGATGTCATGTTATACAGAACGTTTTAGGCCCAGAATACATCTGTGATATGTTCAGAGAACATAAACCTAGCAGAGATCCAAAGATTCTGGTCAACTGGTCCAGACCAGAGTCCAGACTAAACATGGAGAAGCAGCATTTAGCTGTTATGCTGCAAACAAGTGGAACAAATTGCCAGTGGAGATTAAACTTTCACCAAATGTAGACATTTTTAAATCCAGGTTAAAAATGTTTCTTTTCCCATGTGCCCAATAATGAATTCTGCACCGTAACCTTTTAACTTCTCTTTTTAATCATTTTAATGTAATTTATTATTTTATTGGGATTCTTGCTGTTTGTTTCTACCTTTTACTATTTCTTAATATCTGTATTGCTTTTGGTTTATGTAAAACACTTTGAATTGTCCTGTACATGAAATGTGCTATACAAATAAACTGCCTCGCCTAAATAATACAATTATTGTAGTGCCTCTGTTAAAATTTATATTAAAACTAATATGTACACTGTATGTGCTCATGTGCGTTTAGCTGTTTTTTCTTGTGGATGAGCATGTGGATCTGTGTGTGCACACTTTACTTTCAGCCTTTAAGCCTCTGAAAAAAAAATAAAAAAATCAAAAGAACACAACAGTAATTCTTCTGTACAGTTAATATTATACCAAAGTATGATTAAAGAGGCTGCACAAGTGACAGTGCACAGCCCCTGGAGAAATAAAAATGTCTTTTTGCTGACATGTTCGATTAACACACAGAGATGGTGGAAGACTGATGGGTCTACAGAGGTTTTACACAACCTCTCATGTGGGCTATAGAAGCTATGTAGAGAGGTGTAGCACAATGTGCATTTAAGTACCGCCTCCACACACTGGACTCTGTTGTCTTTGTTTCATTCATGTTTTAAACTAATATACTTGAGCTGTCTTTAAGGACTGTCAGAAAAATGTTCTACTTTTGTGGCCTAAATCCTGAAAACAGGACAGAACTATGCTCAGCTTCAGCAGTTCTAGTAATCCGCTTTCCTTTCACTGCGTTTTAATACACAAAGTTTGGCAAGGACCAAAAATGTTCATATAGTGAAAATGTTACAACATGCCTGGTCTGTATGATATTGAAACTATATAGTCACAGTATGAGTATATTTGTAAATAGTTTTTAGTTGTTCAAAAGTGTCAGGACAACTGTGGGTATTTTCAGAGCTTCTCATTAAGGTAAAGTATGATAGTTTTTGTGATGCTGATTCATTTTATGGCTTTGCTGCACATGAAGATGTCTACTTTGCTGCCAATACTGCTAATAAGAATGATAAAGGTTTATTGCATTAATTTAATTCCTAACACAGTTTATCTATTTCCTTGATAAATTGTAACTCATTGTTTGATTCTTCTGATGTCTCGCCGTTATCTTTGCAGCTCTGTTATGGTCACCCGGACCATTTGGTGCCACAGAGATGATTCTATTACGACAGGCAAAATTTAATCTGTCTGTGTATGCGTGTGTGTGTGCATGTGTGTGTCTGGGAATGCGAAGAAAAATCCAGACAGAAACAGAAGACACAGACTTAGCTGTAAGTGGAATGTGATTACGTTTTTTTTTCTGAGTAGAGGCTATGTCCTGGATTTAAGGACAGGAATTTTAGTCATTTTGTATCTTGATGGTTAGCCCTTCACTTTGTTACTAAATAGAATGCCACAATAGATTTTTAATATAAACCTCAATAGGTTTGCAGAATTAACTGACACTTAAATGAATTCCGTTAATTTATTTTTTTACTCTATCAGTGTAAATTTTCCTTTACCACTGGTTTAAAATAAAACCTGTGTATTAAATAAAGGGATAGTGACGTCGTTTCAAGCCTGGACTAATACACCTTAATTGAGCATAATGTCGTGTGAAAGTAAAATGTGAGTGGTTTATTTTTTTTTAATTTTTTTATTTTTATTGTTTATTTTGGAAAACACTAGGTTATAACATTGCATAATGACTTAACCATTGACTTTCAGGATTTTTTTTTTAAAGTCTTTCTGATCACAGCTTAACTTTATCTCTACTTTTCCTGTTAAGGACATTTGTCTATTAATCATGATTTGAAAAACCTGTTACGGTGTGCTAGACTTCGTAGGAGAGCTTACAGCAGCTAATTGTAAGGAAAAAGGTTTGAGAAGACGATGCATTTATGAATGCATTGTTATCTTTATGTTATCTGCATGTGCAACACGCTTGGCCTGCTAAAATGTTTGTATGTGATGTTTTCCTTTTTTCATTTTAATCTAGCACGAAACATCCAGTATACACTTATCTTGGCAAAAATATTGCAAAGAATATTTCATTGTTAGCTTTGTGTATTGGAGGCTAATTGATCTTTTTATTCACCATAACTAAAACTCTCATCAGACTTCTTATGCTATGTATAACTTTGCAGAACGGCTTTTTGTGAAACTGCAATTAAATCTTAATTATTGGAGGTCTTATCAGTTGAAACATATATATCCTGCAGATAATTTAAATGGACATTTCCTTTAACATCTCATCCCTTTTTTTCAATATTAAAATCACTCTGTAAAGGCTGCTCTCTGCCAAAGCCTTGACGTTTTTGTTTAGAAATACCGGGTAAGTTCATGGTCTTAGTTATGACTAATACTCAGTGGTACTTTGCTGTATTTACTACCTTTTTAAATCCACTTCCTTTTAACATTGGCAATTACACTTGTGGCAGGAAAAAAAATTTGCACATATTTGATATTTATTACACCTAAGCTGATAAGAGCATATGTGGTTGCTGCTTAACTCACCTTATCAGTGTGTCTCGATGGGCTCTGATAGGACTGAAGAAATGTCTGATACAGCTGTCTCAACCTCTGCTTTGATCCTTCCACAGGAAGAAGGGAAGGTGGGTTTCATTGTCTTATACAAGGCAGGTTTTATTGGATGTGGCAGACTAATAAAGAGTCTGACTTTAGAGTTGAGGTAAGGGGTCAAGGCTGGTGATAAGGGTATAGATGGGGAGGGATTGGATTTTTTGTGTGTCTGTGTATGTCAGAGAGTGGGGCTGGGACCTGTCTCATATTCCACAAAACCTCAGGGGACTGAGGGGAGAACTGGAGTGGGATTGTGACAGCCCAGTGCTGTGTTTCTGTCACTCACTAAAAACACATTCTGCATTGTAGGAGTCTAAGACTAACGTAAGATGTACAGAAGTGGCAAGGGGGATGATGAAAAACACACTGCACTGTTATCACTGAAAAAAGTATCATTTTCAGATGACACATTATTAGAAAGAAGGGACTGGCCATCAAATTTTATAGAGAAAGACATCACTCTTCTATGACAAGGATGAAATGAGGAGCAAACTATAACTGTTTCTTCTTATGTCTCATAGATGCAGTAAGCACTGAATCCCATTTTAGTCAATACATGATGGCACCAAAAGAGACTACATTTGTTAACTTGAAACGTGTGTTTGTTGTTGCCCAAACTGCAGGTTGGCATAATAGTCAAGTAGCAATGCACAGGTTTTGGGGCTGAAATAAGTTACCTATGGGTTAACATTTACTAAGCTCATACAGTCTGTACAAGCTTTGCTAAGAATGATTACTGGCTGTCATACCACTTTCATGCAAACACTTCATCCCTAGTAATATTAGAAAATATTTTTCTTGATAAACAGATGGAGAAACAGTTGACCACAGGGGTAATTTCCCTCATAATAAAAAGGTAAATTAATCTCAGAATAGCACTAATTTGTAGTAAGCCACATTTTCTTTGTGTGTTAATGAACCTTGTGCGCCCGTGTGTACAGCTGTTTACAACCATTCCTATTTCAATATATGGTGGAACACACAGGCTCATTAGCCTTGTGGAATGTGATATATATTTTTAATGACACAGACTGTACACCTCAGTCCTTATTGGGACTGTTATACATGTTTCATATAGGTCTCCTGTGGTATGAATGCTGGTTTTGGTTTGGGGGCTGCAGGAATATATAGGGTTGCACTAATTAGGACCTCTCTCTAGCTTTTGTGGCATTTTCATTCATGCAGTTCCCATGATGGCCTTTTCATTTCTAGAAAGCACTACTACATTGTTATGCATTATTCAAAACACAGGTGTCAATCTGACCTTTGGCAGTATCAGTTTACAACATGGCAATCTCCATCACAAAACCCGCTCATTGCCGTGCAACTGCATGTACAAGAAGCTAGCTGTGCAAAAGATGCTCAGGGATTATGAGCCTTCTCATATTTATGTTGTTGTTTGGAGCTAACATCTTTCCTGACTGGATCCTGTCTACTACATTCATGTTACACATCCAAGCATATTCATCAGGTAGTCATTGATTGTTGTTGCAAAGTTTAGAGAATTCACACTAAGATATGTGGTCATCACCAACATAGCTGCCCACCTGATTGCCTTCATTTTCTATGCAATTGCTTGTTTTGTTATTCAGTAAAGAATTGCAGAAAATAAATGAGAAAAGCTACAGTTTTCAGTCTGTATATCTGTCGTACATACTTCTTCTACATTCTGTCACCTAAATCTGTCTGACTATTTACTCAGTTTTCCTAATTTCTGTAGTGAACTGTGTCAGTCAGATCTGACTCTTACGAGATATGTTTTCCTTATTAAACAGCTCGCTGTGTTAGCCTGTTTTCTCCTTATTAATGTGCTTGTGTTTGGTGCAGAACCATCAGTATTGGAGAATTAGGAGATGCTAATTTTCACTGACGAGGAATTGCAGGTTGAGAATTGGGGGGAAGACAAGGTTGTGATCATTAATGTTTCATAGTCTAATCATGCATCCTGCTGCTGTTTGCTTAGGTGGTGATATTAGCTGCGTCTGTTCTGCTTTGTGTAATTATGCAAAGGAAGGTGAACCGGTAAAAGTTGTTGATGCAAGATAGAAGATAAACTGAAGAAATGTTTGTGCAATGTAAGATCTTATTCATCGTATTTTTCAGTGGAAGAAAAATTCCTCCCCCACCTGCCCTGAGCAACACTGAATCAGTGTCTGTGAGTTATCCATCACTTCCATGTTACCCAGCCTGGTCAACAGGGGTCTCTTCCAAGCAGTTACCTGTTAACACAGTTAATGGAGGTCCGTATTTGCATAAGCCTGAGTAAAGAGGGGGACTGGAGGCAGATAGCACACAAGCTGGGCGGGGCCTCTCTCATTGAACAAATGAGACCATTCATCACAGCTATGTTTGCCTGTATGCTCCTCCTCATGAACAATTAATGTGCTGCAGACATTTTAGTGCTTTTCTGCTCTCCTTTTATCTTACCTTCTTCTCGTCTTTGTCTCACTTTCAGGGACTGTCACTGCAGTGCAAACCCCTCCTGCTGATTATAACAATGAGTTCATTTATTAATTTTGTCTTCTCCAGTCTTTTGTCTGAAGCGGGTATTGTTTTTCCTTTACAGTCAAGAGGTTTCAGCACATAAAGCCTTTTGACTTTTTCCCCTGTGTCTTAGCTCTGCTAGCATTTAGTGGCTTCTGTCTTGTGATCTGCTTCAAGCATTTTCTGGCACCTAAGGTCTCCTTGAAATGGATAACAGCATTGTTTGCTTCTTCGTATTTACACATTTACAATAACAACAGAAGCTAGAGAAGCTGCCCCCATCCCAAAAACCCCAGTAGACTGAAATTGCTTAGCATCAAAGGCCTGTACAGAAAGGAAAAAAAAAAAATGTGGGTGTTCCAATTTACAGGATAAATCTTATACCATTTTCCAAGAAATTAATCAAAATTATTGTTAAAATTTTCTACCAAGTGACTTATTGTTGGTAATTTCTGACTCATGACACGTGACATTTAGTGCAGGACATACCATAGAACAACAATTGAAAATAAAATTTGATTAAATTAGATTGTAACATGTAGGATAAAGTGCAGCACAACAAGGTTTTATCATATTTATGCACATGCATCTCTTTTATGCCTTGGGCCTTTTTTTCAAGGCAGTTATGTGTTGCTTATTTTGTTCACAATTCTTATGCCTAATCAATAATTTCGGTTGGATATTTACCAAAGCAATTTGGTTTAAGTGCCTGCTTGCCTGCAGAGGCTATGGAGACAGAGGACCACCTGGGAATAGATGCCAATATACCCTGAACAAGAGTTGTCAGCATAAATCAGCTGACACTTACCATTAACAACACACATCCATTAGAATGTTTACAGTCTTTTGTTTAAGCAGACAATTTAATGTTGTATACTGGTTTTTACACTGGAGACCTTTTTGTCTCTGCTTCTTCAAACATTAAAGTGTAGACATGAGTTATCTCAATGAACATGCTTGCCATGTTTTGTTCATCCTCTTGGCTAACAGTATCATAAAAGGAGGCTTATGAATAATGAATTATAGCAGCGACAGGCAGCAGTTTCCAATTGGACTCTTTATCTCTCACTGACTTGATGCATAACCCGTCTATATGCCTTATTTTAATAAACTGTGTTATCAGTTTAAGCTATTTGCACAAGCCTTTGATACTGTTAATTAAAGGTTATTCTTGCCCCAAGTATATCAGTGAATATTATTTACCCAGTGCTACACAGGAATAGGAACATTAAGGCTTACTTAGCCTATTCTTAATTGATTTGACATTACATGTGCACCTTTAGTCCACACCAGGTTGTTTTAAACTTGGCTTATTGTTTTTGTATGAGGCTATGTCTTCATACTGTGACTCCTTGTAATAGTGAAAGATAAGACCTGTATTATGTTAATTAAAGTTGTAGGATTAGTGGATTTGTCAGCATGGTACAACTACTGGAGTTGAATACAGGCAATGAATTCTACCTGTTAACACTTGGATTCACTTGACTAAATGAAAATAAATGAAAAGTTTAATATTATGCATTAATAATGCAGTTGTTAGATTTTTTTTAACTTATTACTAGATGTAGAAGTGGTTTTTCTGTTCAAGGTGTCATCACCCCCTCCCAGCTTTACTTAGGAAGGGTGATAAAACATGCATTCAGAGACCTTGGGAATTCACACACATCTGTGCCTTTTCTTTTGCACACACAGTTAAACACACTGTGTGCAGATAGAGATCTTGAGATGAAGCATTAACAAACAACTGACACCCATAGCTACAGCTCACTGTTTGAATTTCAACACAAGGAGCATTACGGCATTAAGCTTTATTGATATTTAGACGCCGTTTTTGCCATCTGTGCTCAAAGACTAGCACAGATAATGAAAGAGTCTTTTGTAGGAGTTGCTGTTTCTTCCCAACATGATAGAAACGGATATGTTGCTTCAGGCATTGCAGTAAGGATAGCATAGTGATAAAGACAGATTAAAAATCATAAAGTTGTTGCACGGAATAAAGAAATTGATTTAAATGTCAGGGTGCATCTCACCCCTCCCCCTGTTCTACTTTATTGGATATTGTCACTGGGATTGTGTGCAGTGAGTGTTCCTTGGAGACCCAGTCAAGCTTGGAGATCCTTGCAGAGGGCTGGTGTGTAAGGGACTGTGGGAGGAAGGGAGACAGTGCTAACATCAATAATTCACAACACTATTGCTAGGGAAACAGGGTGTGAAAGTATAGTAGTCAGGCCAGTGTGAATAACATACTGTATATACACCATGCAAATGAATCTAACCCAAGCCCTTCCATTTACTTTCATAGCTTTTCACAGTAGAGTATAAATAGATTGAGCTGTTAAAATGCTTAATGATTGCATTGATTTCAGTGAAGCTGTTTTCATGACTTGTGTCCCACAAGCAGAGGTTTTAATTTACTGCTGTTGAGGCTTCTGGTTTTTTAGACCAGAGGAAGAGAAAGAAATGGGGAGCCTGAGAGAGAACAGGGCAATTTCCCAGGCCTGCTTATTAGATTTCCAATCATAGCCTGTGGTGCAATGGCATTACCACCATAAAACACCTCTTTGCTGTGTAGCCGTCTGGGCAGAAATTGCTGTTGCTTGGTGGAAACTTGAGTGTTTCCTTAACATTGATTTCTGTTAAGATGGGAAAAAGGAAAATAGAGTTTAGACTATCATTAAAACAGTAACACAGAGGAATTCATATGAACAGCACACATAAGCGCCGGCTTTTGTAGCCTCTACCACAGGTGCTGAGTGGGCTTTATGAAGCATTCCCTGATGTGTTTTTGGCTGCTCATTTTCTCTGCTAAGAGCTGGTCCCTGTTATGAATATAGGCTTAATCCATTATTGTGCTGATTGCCAATGTGATTTCTGTGACACCCTTCCCCAGGCAAGGGTCAATTACAAACCAGGCCAAAAATGCATCAGTTATTCATGGGGAGTTCATGAACAGATGAAGAGTAATAAGTCAGCTGATTACCTTTTTGATAACCAGTAAATTTGATTATGACTTGATTCAATGTTGTGACTATGAAAGTGAGATTTTGTTCTCACTTCACAATTTAACATTGAATAAATTTATCATACATCCAGAGCAGCAGTGTCCAGCTGCTTTTTCATCATGCCCTCTCTTCCCATCGACTGTCTCCCTCCTTCTTGCCCCTCCACAATTTTCTCATTAGTGATTAGAGCAGAGTTTCCATTTCCAGGCTATTGACTGTGCTTTTGGAAGCTGAGAGCCCATTACATACGTTGCTCCCACTAATTGTTTCCAGTCATAATGAAGTTCTTTATAGTGGAGGAATGGTAGTTAAGGCACTTCAGGTCATAGGCCCGTACCGTGTATTACTGTGAATATAATTTGACAGTTGTTTCTTCATATCTTTTACTTCATTATTGTGCTGTAATTGAAAATATCAAGCGATTTTAGTAGTAGGATAGGTGTGATAATTGAACATAAATTCTATTAACAAAGCCAGATCTGATCAGTTTTCTCATCTCTTACATGTTTTTTTGGGAGGTCAGATACAGCAGGGAAGAATGTAGCAAGGAGTCAGTGCAGGTTGCTGGACGAGCACAAGCCCCTGGAGCCAAGGATTAGATTAGAGCTGTGCTGTGCGACAGAAGTCCCATTTTCTGCCCTTTCTATTAAGGGGAGTTAAAGTATTACCAGTCAATCCTGGCTGTTTGTGGCTTTGGATGGCGCCTTTCCAACTGCAAACACTGTTTCATTTCGATAATAGGCACACAATCCATCCATCCATGTTCAAATCACTTGTCCTTTCGGTCGATGTGGTGTAAGGGCCAGAAAGCAGCCACACAGTCTTTTCTGCCTTCAAATTCCTCCAGTTCCTATTTGTGGGTACTCTCCCCTTAAAACTAGCCTAGCCTAAGAGTCAGATTTATCGGCAACGCCTTCAGAGCGCTCAGCAGCAGGAGGCGGCCTGACTTGGAACCTGTACTACCTCAGATAACGTCCCCTTTTATTAAAAGGTCCTCCCAAATCTTTGAGCTCCTAATTCTGTTTATCTGAGTGTTAAACTAAAGGCAGCTGGGCTTGCTTGAGTTAATCAAAGACATTTCACCCCTAACCCACAAGGCTTCTTTGTTTTGAATGTTGAAGACTCCTAGGCATTGAAATTCTTTTGAGGGGGTTACGTAGGAATTTGTTTTTCAATTCTGGGATCCAGATATTCTTTTTTTTTTTTTTTAATACATTAAAGACAAATTGTATTAATACAAGTGTTTTTAACTGTGAATTTTTCTATCATATTCATACTTCCGGCTCTGAACATGTGCAACATTGCACATTAGGTCACTTTGGCCACTAAACAAAAGAAAACATGTTGAAGGTGTCAGTAGTGTTGATGCACTTTAAACGAAAGGATGATAAGACAAAGTTAAGTGTGTAAAATATGCATCAGAATGCTTCGAGTACTAGGTTGTTGTTTAATGGTGCAACTAATTAAAATAGTTCAAACCACAATGGGTTGTGCTGGAAAATGTAGAGCTTGTACAGTCTTACACTTGTAAAAGCAGGTTAACCCTGTCTAATAATAAATTGTCCATTATTATTGGTTTTAGGACATCTTTTTAAAATGATTGTTCTGCCAGAAATGTGTGTTTAGTGCCTTTGACTCTCATTAGGTTTAGTTTGGGAAATTTTTATGACTAGAGCTGTGGTGAAGGGAAAATTTAATTTCTAAAGGATTTAATGAAATCCCAATAAAATGGAGCACTTACAAACATAAAATAATTTCCCTTTTGGGATTATTAAAGTATTATTTAGTTAATAAGATGCCATTGTAAGCAGAAGCATTTGTACAATTTAATGCCTTGTTGTAGGTCAAAATGACAGAGCTGTCACTTTAACCAAAAAAAAACTGCCGGCAGATGACGTTTTGAAGTTTTTCATTTTCCTGAAAGACTTGGGATATACAAAGTGACTACTCGCACATTAAGCTGTCTGACTTCTATGTATTCGGTCATGCATGGGGACAACAAGTTCAACCACTTGTTCATACACAGAGTCACAGCATGCCTGGATGACAGGCACGATGAAATGGAGAGTGATGACACCGGTACAAAGCAGAGGTCTGGTTGAGATGACCCTTAAACATGGCAAAACACATTTTGATCCAGTCAAGTGTTAAAAAAAAGGTTTTATTACTCTATCTCAGTCTGCTGGGGAATGACTCACCCCCTACGCTCTCAGTGTTGTACCTGCCTCATCAATAAACTGTCATGGCTTTAGTTCCTATCACAACTCTCTTTTGCTGCTACACAATGGAGCAAAACATGCTATATGACCGCTGCACAGCAACAACAAACACCATGTTATGGTGTAAGAACCTCATAATTTTATAGTACATATATCAGCGTGCCATTTCACAGCGTGACTTGGCCCCAGGGTTGGAGTAGGCGAACAGCTGGAGTGCTTCATTGGTCCTCTAGCGATTAAACACAGTATTTTGTCTTGGAAATAGTCAATGTCTTATTCCGATTCAGCCTGTACTTCCCCTTATGCTCTGTTTCTCCTTGTTTCTTTTTCCTTTACATACAGACTTATGCATGTCTGAAGGAACGATGGGAGTTTCCACCCTATCACAAGTAAATAACCAAACTGATGAATTATTGATGAAGTGCAGGACAACCCCCCACCCCCAAAACCCATCGTTATTCTTTTACTTAAAGCTCTCAGTTGCAGATTTCCTTGCAGTGTGTGTCTGTGTTATGTATGTTTCTGCACATGAAGAGCTCATCTGCATGTGCTCTTGGTTCTCCTCAGTAATCTGAACGATGCAGATTTCTTGGCTTCACCTTGTTTGGAATACACATGAGTTTACTTCACCCGAGCACAGGCACTTCAGCTTCCAGGCACCCTGTGGAATTTCATTTTACCACAAGCAGCAAAGTGTCTTTTGTTTCTAGGAATTTTTCACCATAAGAGGAAGAAAAAATGTTGGTTAAACAGATTATCTGTCAAATTTACAAGCAAAGTGTCACAAGATGAAAGCACTGTTGTGACAAGAAGGCACGTGGGTAGACGAGAGAAAAGTTTCTTTGCGGATGTTAATTTGTTTGCAATACAAGAAGTCATAAGAACATATCAATTGCCCAATGATATTACTTTTAATTAAAAAGACGAACAGAAACATTAAGCTCCAACTAGAGAATTCATGCAGCACAAAAACTTGTTACACATTTCATTAAGGGCCTGTGCTTCTTTTCCACATACTGCAGTTGAAGTTTCAAGGTCTACATTTCTGCACGTCGTGACTGTCAGGAACGAAGCTCTGTTCCTGAGATATTCAGTAGCAAGAGTGAGGTACAGTTCTTAATTGGTGAGAGCTCTCAAGATGCTAAACGAGGTAGGGACGGTTATTTTTAGAATTTAATCAATATCGTTGATATCTATATTATTAATCAATATGAGCGCCTATAAATACTCTGATTGGTTGTGTCATGTAAGTATCTGGGTTAAAGTTTCTGAATTAGAAGACAGAAAATATGTTAGTAGAACCCTGGGAAATATTGTCAAATCAGAAATGGTCAAGCCCCATCCCAAAGGTTCTGGGTAGTCTCTAAAGGGCTAGTTCTCTACCAGAGCCATTTGTTTGGACTCTGGTTTATGTGGTCGATATGGCGTAGGTCAAAAAACAAACCCCCCAAAAAACTCTGGAAAAAAGATTCGGGAAAAGCCCATGTGACGTAAATGCAGTTTTACTTTTAAACATCTTTGCATTACACACACTTTCCATACACATACTCGTTACTCCCTGTAAGATCATCATCTTTAGTTGTTTGCAATGTGCTGACCTCACATCTGCATTAGATTTTCATGCTATGCACTTTTGTTGACTTGATATTAGTTTTTGAGCTCACAATGCTCTGCTTGTTTTCCTCTGCTGTAGCTTCAGCCAGTATTTTGCATGAAATAGTCAATACTGTAGTAAAAAGGTTTTACACAAAAATAAAAAGACCACGGATCAGCAGATCAATGTGAAGTGCAATACCTCACATTATTTATAAAGAAGTTCTAACAGTTGAAGATATTAATCAGAGGGGATAAAAAATCAGTTATCTAAACTTTATCCACCACTTAGCAATATATTAGCAATCGTGAGCAGATAGCTACAGAGCTTACCTAAACTAATGAAACTGCTGGAGCAAAGGGCAGCGAATTTTTCCAGAGAAAAACTGAGCAACAGCTCTGTAGCATTCTGCTGTGATATTGCAAAGTTCCATTTGTGAGATTTATTGAGTTTCCTTGTTAGTTTACAACGTTGTTTGGACATTTTGCTGCATTTAAATTACATGTCATCAAGTTAGTTTTTGAGACCCAATCCGGAGCAGAGGTTTGTGTTGGTCAATAATGAAATAAAACGGTTGCACCTGTGGTCACGGATTTGCATTTTGTTAATTATTAGCTAGAGAACTGGCTACATTAATTAGGTGTTTTTAGCAACTCTGACCCTAGCACTTAGTTTTGGTAAATTATTAAATGTAAATATGGGCTTTATGTACAATTAACTACACGGGGCATTTAAAGCCTTGTTTTGTTTTGTTTTTTTGTTTATGGATATTTTAAAAAACCGTTTTAAAGTAATAATTTTCATTTGTATAAGTTTTTGGTAATAATTAACATCTCTTTGCTATTTATGTATACTGGTCAGAGTAGATGGGAAACAAGGCTGGTTGCTTAGTTATGATCTGGGGTTAAACTGGTATTTGTTGTGTGTGTGTGTGGAGGGGGATGGGGGGCTTTGGTGTCAGGGTTGCCAAGGCTGAAAGTGGTTGAGTGTAAAACATCTGATTGGAAAATTATTTTTAAATGTTTAAGAGTAGAACAACAACAGAGTAATAAGCTCTGCTTTGTGTTGAAAACATGACCACAAAACACGTGTGTGTGCATTCTTCGGCGTATCAGTCCAGTAAAAGGGTTGTTTCAGGATTTCACTAAAAATGAGAAATTATTATATAGGACTTTTTAATTATGACATAAAATGGGTAACCATTTACATTGTAAAGCCGAAAGATAAACACAGACATTAATGATGTTATAGCTTAGAAATAATCAAACTAGGTTGCATTACTGAGCCATTTACCTCATTTAATATTCTGCTCCAACCAGCTAGCGCACTCAGTAGTTTTATTAGAAATTATTGTTTTACTTAATATAAAAGCCAATGTATCTAAAGCGGACTTACATTTTAATAATGAGAATTTAGGGGGAAAATTGGCTGTTTAAATATTATAGATCTGTTCAGTTATGAAACAAAATGAGTATTATATATGTGTGCTAAATGCACCATCTACCTGACAAATGAGGGAGATGATCTGTGAGGTGTCCTCAATGGGGTTTAGTCTATAGATTAGTTTCAGTTTATGGGTGTTAGTAAAAATGGCATGCATGTTTATTTATTACTTAATTTTTCATCAGTTTATGTTAAGAGTTAAGAGTCCTCCCCCTATTCCTCTTCATTCCCCTTTAACATACAGCATGCAACAGTGTGATGCACTGCGCTGTGTGATAACCAGTGTATTTAAATTCAGCTTAAATGCTGCTGGCTGTCAGCAATGCCTTTCTACTTGTTGCCAATGTACAGAATTACACAACTGAAAATGAATTTTGAGTTAAGAAACTGTGCATCTGTGCTGGCTCAGTTAAACCATGTGAAGAATTATGTAGTGATTTGATCGTTACTACTGGCATTACAACACGCAGCACCAGCTTTAACTGCAAAACTCAAGGCTAATTCAAGCTCATCAAATGACAAAGTCATCATACAGTCCTTTACTAACAGATGGTGAGTTGTTCTACAGGCCTTGGAAACTCCACTCTAGCAGAGACCTCTGAGTGGGAACCTTTTGTAAAAGATCAATTGATCCTGGTTTCTTCCTCTCCCCAAATCCTGCCGCAGCTTGGTTCTCTTTGTCCTTTTTTTCTTTGATGGCTCATTGTTAGCCCCTTTGTAAGGTACAGAAACGGAACCATCCTCAAAATGTTTTTACTCCAGAAGATAAATAAACCATAGTTCAAGTTTGACCTAAATGGAGATCTCTTTATGTTTGACTAAATTACATCCGCTTTCTTTAGACCATGTTTAGGACCAGTACATCTAACACCTGTAGGTTCAGTCTGGCCAAACTGGAAAGTTTGAAAGTTCAGATCAGGCAGGTGTAAAACACTTATTATTTTAAAATTACTTTTGTCTTGTGACTTTATTTGGACTGGAAATCTTATTCATCTGACTTATTATTCACAACCTGATGGCGTTAAATTGACATTCTTTTCAGCGCAAAACATTACTTTTAAGAGAAATATTTCATTTTAGCGATCAGCTGTCCGTCATGTAAGTGCACACTAAAACAGGACAGAACGATGTGTATGCTGATCCTCATAAAACAGATGCTTGAAGTTTGCTGATATTGTGACCACTCGCAGTATTGTACGACACAGCTCATAACTGTTAAAAAGCAGTGTGCTGCTGTGACTCTGTTCCAACAAACCTAGATTACATTTTGGCTTAAATTACTGATTTAGTTGCTTCCATTTGTCCAAAGATTAATATGGTTTTAAATCTGCATGAGGATTTCCAAGACTATTGGTTACTTGTTCCGATTTTGCAGATTTCTAATATCTAATAGGACTAAACATGATCCCAAAACAACATACTTGTTGGCTTTGAAAATGACTTATAGTTTAAGTTTTTCTTTTTAACAGAATATTCTTGAAGTTCTTTTGTAATTATATCTTGTTATGGGTCCAAAATGTCTGCCCTCTTTTGCTGGAAACGGATTTATGGAGAAGTAAAAGGCAACATGCTGAGAAAGATGATCAAAAAGCTGATGCAAACATGGAGTGTAATTTAGAGCCACTATAATAATGTAAATTGTACTTTAAGAAGTCTGTTGTATGGAGTAATTCTCTGTGGCTGATATCAGCAAGAACTATTTTACTCCCTTGGTGATGCAACCAGAGAATTGTTTCAGCAATAACTTTACACTCTCCAGCTTTTTTAGATGGATCATTTTTCTGCTCAGTGTGAAGAAACAGCACAGTGCTATCATATCATCCTGCACTCAGAAAATATTCATACCTTTTTGCTGAATTTTTATTTCTTTAATATGAACAAATTCAATAAATATCTAACAAATCCAAAATTTTTCAGTATTTCATTTCCCGTAAAGCTTTCTATGATACTAAATTACGGCAGAGCTCTGTTAGATTTCTAAAACTATCTGAGCACACCAAGGTCTATAATATAGAATGAAATTGATCAACATTTGTCCCATTGATAATTCAGTTTTCTTTCTCTGCCTATAATGCATGTATTTCAGAGTAATGTATTGCGACAGCATATGAAATTCATTATCTGCATAATAAGCGTATTATGCATATTATTTTTGCATACATATTAAACTATTTTGCACCAAACATCATACTGCCTACCCCAGCTCCTTTAGCATTTTGCTTCATTTGCATGTGCCTGATATTTGTTTTAGCCTGAGAGAGTGTTGACTTGGTGTAATTCAATGCACATGAAGACAGACCCTCTCACATGCCTGCCAGCTTCTCCGTATCTATCCGTCTGTCATGTTAACAACTTTAAATGCAGGCGCTTTGCATCTCTTTCATGGAGGGTTAGAAGTCGTGCGCTGGTACCCCCGTGATTCTACTGCCCAAAAGCAATGTAAAACCAGAAGGTCTGTTTAATTATTTAAAATAGCAGTGAATTAAATAATAACTCTGCTTTGGATTTTTCATAATCCAGCTTGTAATTTTGATTGGTCAGGGATGTAATGTATTGGCCTCTATTCCCCACAGACTGTCTACTGCTACAGCATTTTGATTAGTCATTAAACTGTATTACTCTGTTAAATTATTCAAACTCTAACTTTTATTCTAGTTGACCCACTGACACTACATTATACTATACATACAGTGTTTGATTTTCTGTTCATTTCCTCCTCTAACACAAACTTACTCATTGTTTTTGGCTTCCTGCGAATGAATGCGGGGACCTCAGTGTGTGTTTGCCACCAATTTTACACTCTTTTTCACCCTCTTTCGCTTGTTCATTTCACACTGCTTCTCACCTTCCTCCCCCTTTCCACTTATTGTTCAGCCCATGAATGACTTGGCTACCTTATCCAGCCTCCTGTTCCTTTACCAGCTGGTATAAAAATAAACAGGGTTGTGGTTTGGCATTGCTGCTCTGCTCGAGTGGGTTGTAGATAGCATAGCACTGCCTGCTGCTCCAGATGCTCAAAATCATGCTGTCCACCCCTCGCTCGTTTAGACTGCTTGCAGCTGCCACTGAAAGGCTGGGATTTCATAGACGCTCAGTCGGCATTTCTTCACGGGCAGCATGCACAAAATTATACTACATTACTGCAGTTTCAGCACACTAAAACCTGCTCAGCACACTCTTTTAAAGACTACTCTGGACACATTTGAATAAGATAATGAATGAAGCAAATGCCGGAGCACAGATGGGATTTTTAATGTTTCAGTGCATCAAGAACACGATTCAATCACTAAAACATAGATAAGTTGCAGAGGATCAGTCTCTTTTTTTCTTTCGCTTAGACACTGGCTCAGCCATATGGTCCTTGCTTTTAATTCAGTGAGAACTCCATTGGAGGGGGTCATCTGAGCTTAGCACAGCAATTAATCCTGCCACTCATTGTAAACCTGCCTGTGAATAGTAGTGGTTTATAGTGGAATTATGCTCTGTGCTAATTAGTTGTTAGCAGTGGCAGTGTCAAGGAGAAATAGTGGACTGGAGGACACCCTTGTGACTAAACTGAGAGAATAGAGGTTGTTACTGCGGTCTTTCAGCAGTAGAAGAAGCCACTCATATTTCCCAAGTCTATCCATTTATTCATTGATATTTCCTTTTTTTTTTGCACATCTCTTTCCTGTGTGCCTGTCTCCATCTTTTTCTACGTTACCCTTTCTTTTATTGTCACCCAGCCAGCCCTCTGGCTGTGTGCCTCACAGTTGCCATGGTAATGATATAGTTTCTCATCTCTGTAATGTGATGTCTTATTAGCTTTCATTGGGGCGTGTGTCACTATTTTATTTCACGCGCCATTTGTTGAGCTTCAGTTTCCTGTTGAAAATCTTCTGCTTCAGAAGTGAGCAGTGAGTGTGTTGACAGCACAGTGTAAAAACACCAGAGTACACGTGAGAGTCCTGATGAAGAGGAAGAGGACAAAATTGAGTTAAGCAGAGTGAAAGATATGAGGGGCAATGTCTGTCTACATGAGTTTTGTTTTGTTCTTGGTTCACAGTATTAACATGCAGAAAAGATAAGTTGTGATATGAACTGGAATATGAAAGGCGTGATTGTTCCAGAGTAGTGCCGTCTTTCTCTCTGTTTCTCTCTCAGAGGCTGGCACATCAGGGAGGGGTTTCAGCTGTTACCCAGCAGGAGGCACTGTGTGTGTTTTCAACTGTCCACAGAGAGAGTATGTTGGTTGTAATGCAGCACCTTCTTTATCTCCTTGTGCCTTGAGATGGTTTTAGTCTGTGGTTTAGTTGGGGTGGAACCATTGTAGTTGGTGTTACTGCAGGAGATTCTTTATTTAGCTATAAGCTCTTGTAGATATGCAAATAATGTTGAGCTCCAACTTAACATTGTATTTTATTTGCAATGAAGACCTATGTTTGTTAACAACGTCCTTTGGAGTTTCCATTATACGGTGTATTTTTCTCCTCTTTGTGTTTGTGCATTTATAGACAGTGCTTTGAATGCCTGAGAGGAAAAGAAAGTGTGGGAAGGGTGCTGCAGTCAATACTTGATCAATATTAGCCCAGATGCTACAGTCAAACACATCAATAGACCTTCTTTAACGGTGGTTTGTATCCCACAGTGTGTATTAATCCCCTTATGTCAGCCCGCGGGGCTTTTAAAATGACCCCCAGCTTCATTTGTCCTGTCTTTGCAGATGTGGCTTCCCCCCAAAGGAAGCTCCTTTGGAGAAGTGGCAGTTGTGGACTGTGTGAGTGACTATTGAACAGGCTATAGGAGTGGTAATTGCACATTGGCAGTTGTCTTAATTTGCACAGGATCGCTGCAGTTGAATGAGGATGCACTGTTCCTTGCTATTTATAATTTGAAAGTACTCCATATTTAAGTGGGAGGTGAGTATTAAATGATTTTCAGCAGCTGACTTCACATCTTTTGTTTTGTACTTGATTACTGCACGTTATGTCCTGAAGGTGCTGAAGCTGGCATCCCATTTTTCAGGTTTTTTGTTGCAATATAATTGTTAACATTTTGAATGGAAAAATGACACCATGTATATAAAGAGTCATTTGATTTAATCTGCAGAATAACAATCAGGTCAGCGTATATCCCTCTGAAGATTTTTTTTCAGAATTCGGATTGTCCTCCATGTCTCTTCACTTCACTGTCAGATATTAGACTAAACTTGTAGATGATTATAAAAACCATAATAAACACTAGAATTTCTTATCTTTTCATCTTTGTGAATCTACTCAATAACCACAGCATAAGGTGTGATTTACACAGTCTCCACCTCCCAAACTGTGCGAAAATATTGCTTTGAAGTTCCCCTGTAGTATCTCTTAATAATTCTCTTAGAAACCTTCTTTTGGCTCTGTCTTTGAGGAGACAGGTGACAGAAATATTAAATCTCTCCATACAGTGTGCGTTTATCCAAAACAACAAAACACTAAGGGTACAATAAACATTTGGACAGGTGTGTATAGAGCTAGGTGAACTAGGTGAAAGTATGAATTTCTACTTTTGTGCTGCACTTTATGTATCCTCAACAGGCTGATCGAGGAGGGATGATGCACTTTGGATGGCATCTGTTGTGTTCCCTTCTCCTCTGGGCTCCATGCCAGGCATGTGTTTGTCAGATGCAGTGTTGCTAAGATGGAGGTTTCTAATATATCCTGACATGTTCGCTCTTCATTCTCCTTCACTGAACTGTGTTGTACTTTAACCCTTAAATGTTCAAATGTTCAAAATGTGAAAATAAGCAATGGAAAAAATGTTTCTTTGTTTTTTCACTTCCTCAAATATTTTACAAGATTAATTAGTCAGTTAAAGTAAACAAAACAAAAGAGGTGAACATGAAATGGTTAGGATGCTGCTACATTACAATTTGTGTCCATATCACATATACCAACAACAGACCTTAACTTGGGGCACTTGATAGGTCTTTATCCATTTCAGTGATCCAAATACAGGAAGCAGACTACAATGCCAAGTGTATTGTGGATTCAAAGCAGGGCACTGTGGATAAACACAACCAAAACATACACAAGTGTAGAAAGATAGGCGGCTCTGGCTGGGAGAAATGTCCTGTAGTCAGACGTGGAAGAATACGGTAAAAGTTCTGACAGAAGTATGGTCATCCCAAGCCCAATAGGAGCTGATGCAGCACCTTGATTTGCTTTTATGTGGTTATAAACAGATGTTGTCCTGCTTACCAGTAGATGAGTTTTCTTCTTGTTTATTGTTTGTCTTGTCTTATCCTTACACTATTAATAAGGTCTGATTTGGCTGAGAAAGTGCAGTGCGAAATCAAACTCGAACTGACTGAATGTTGCAACCCTAATCGCACTGAGTCTAGTCTACTATAGGATGTGAATGCCCCCTAAAACACTGGGGGTTAAAATGGTGTCTTGGTGATTCCTTTTTCTCATTGGGGAAAAAGAGAATGTAAAGATTTGAAATTAAAGTAATACTACATACTTTAAACAGGCACCATGGCTGATTCAGCAATGAAACCTTGTAGGCAAGGAAAAGTAAGGCATAAAGTGAAAGGACAACAGATATGATAAGAGTTAACATCCAACTTTTAGTGGTTGGAAAGAGCTCAGAAGAGACAGGATGTAAGATGGATGCTGATTTAGCCATGTCAGTGAAACATCTGCCCAAAGTTCAGTAGCTGTTTTAACTTGGATGCTTGCTGGGATAGGCTCCAGCCTCTCTGCTTACCTGCATTAGAATAAGCAGGTTAAGCGGATGAATGAATGAATGCATGAACTTAATAGACTGGATCTCTGGCACACGGCCAGAGGGCTGCACTGACTGGAGCTGGACCCTTTGAGGACGTGCAGACCAGATCTCTGGCGGACGGTCAGAGGGCTACATGGGCTGAAGCTGGACCTCTGGGAGGTGCGCTGGTTGAAGTTAGGTCCTAGGAAGGTGCGCAGACTGGAGCGGAATCTCTGGAGGATAAACAGACATTAACATGATGTCTGGAGGGTGAGCAGGAGGTCGCACAGGCAGAAGCTGAGTATCTAGGGGGGTCTGTAGCATCCACATTATGGCAAGCCTAGGAGGCAGAGAAGGAGCATTCTCCTCGACGGTGTGGATCACAGGCAGCAGTGGAGGAGCGACTTCCACAGGTGGCGTCGGCACGGAGGAACCATCTCCTTGGCGGCGTTAACCAAGAGCAGGTGAGGAGCATCTCGACCTGAGACCCTCTCGGAGTCGGGATCCAGAGGCGAGTGAGGAGCATCTCGACCACAGACCCCAGCCAGAGGA
Source organism: Rhadinocentrus ornatus (assembly GCA_037177495.1). Lineage (NCBI taxonomy): Eukaryota > Metazoa > Chordata > Actinopteri > Atheriniformes > Melanotaeniidae > Rhadinocentrus > Rhadinocentrus ornatus. The sequence goes on along the minus strand of JBAMHW010000012.1, from coordinate 22,300,984 downwards.
TGGAGAGGAGCGTCTTGATCGAAGACCCCCTTTGCGACAGGAGCCACAGGCTGGAGAGGAGCGTCTCGCTCGGAGACCCCCTCGGAGACAGGAGTCTCAGGCTGGAGAGGAGCGTCTCACTCGGAGACCCCCTCGGAGACAAGGGTTACAGGCTGAAGAGGAGCGTCTCCACCACAGACCTCCTCGGAGACAGGAGCCAGAGGCAGGAGAGGAGCGTTTACAACGGAGACCCCCCTCGGAGCCAGGGACCACTGGAGGCAGCATGGACCTGGGCGCTGGCGTCGGTCGCTGCGGAGCCGGGCAGGACCTTGGCGCCGGCGTAGGACGTAGAATTACTGAAGCAGACCTAAGAGCCTGCGTGGGAAGTTGCAGTAATGGCGACGTTGACCTCGGAGCTGGTGGCGACACCGGAGACATGGAGCCGGCGGCGACGGTGTGCAGCGAGGTCGTCTACAGGCTTGCCTCCTTCTAGCTCCTGTCGCAGTCTGTGCAGACTCCTGTGGTGTGAGGATGCCTGGAGGTGTCCAGATTGCCAGTCTGGACCCCCGGAATAAAGACCTCTCAGGTGCATCCTCTGACTGAGAAGTGCCACTAAAGCCAGCTCACCATTTCCTCCTCATCTGAATGAGTCCAGTCCATGTCAGGGGAATCATCCATCCAGGGATCACTCCACCGTAGCCATCTCTCCAGTGCCGCCGAAGGAATTTAGGGAGGGCCTGCTGGGTCTGTGCTGGGCCGGCTCTTTTTGCCTGCTGGGTCCATTTCTTGTCAGATCCTTCTGTTATTCATGTTGGCGGAGGTTAGGACCCAAACGCAGGCAGATGAGGCAGGAGACAGGTCGGTGTAGGTTTTTAACACTCAGGAGCAGGGAAACACACAATACAGGGGATGAACCACAAGGATCTGACAAGGACAACTGAAAACCACTGGGTATATATGCACAGAGGGAGTAATAAGGAACAGGTGAAGTGAATGAGTAATCAGACTAGATGAACTAACGAGCCAGAAACAGAGCCTAACTTAACATGACAAACCAAAACCAAACCAAGACAGTCCACTGTTTTTTTTTTGTTCGTTTTTTTTTAGCTCTCTTCACTGTTTCAGAGAAGCAGATTTAGGTCAGGGAGATTTGGGGGTGGTAGAGTAGCTGGATGGCTTGTTTGGGACTGTCAAACTGCCCTGTATACCAGCTGGATGGGCTGATAGTGTCACAAAGCCAGTTATCCTCTTTCGAGTACAGCGTGAATCTGCATAGTGAGAAGCCTCCAGAGCACCTCTTCCTCTGCTGCATCCAAATCAAACTTAAGGTGTTCGTATTATTGCTCTGCTCTGTTGCAAATGATTGTACACACTGTATTCTCACCTTCAGCATTATTAAAACTTATATACTGCACATGTATTGACCATCAAATTTGAGTTGCTGAGGTATTTTTCCCTTTAAATAACTATGAACAGTCTTCTTTCCTGCAGCCCTCCATGTCAGTGCAGTCATGCCCAGCATGTCCAGACTATTTCCACTGAGAGATCCAAGCAGTCACAACTTTCATGCTCAGAAGCAGCTTTTTATGCCTCAGTAACAGCTAATCACTGTGGACAGATGAGGACCGAATACTTAACACTGACAGCTTTTGCAGCTGGGATTCACTCATCAGAGTTGACAAGTGCAATGCAAGTTTGCATTCTCAGATATCAGTGTGTGACAGACAATTGGAGCGTTGCTGTAAAAGCGCCGGCTTCCCCACCTCTTTGCGTCTCACACTTGACTGCGGTTCAGATGGTTTCTGATAAAGCCAACTTAAATGCCTGAAGCGTGAAAACAATAGATGAAAAAAAATTAAATGTCCTTTTTATTCCCAAATCCTCTTTTTGCTGAGATGCCATTTACTGTAGCAATCATGCCTCGAGCACCACTTCCTCTGAACCCGCGGTGGGGCACTCTTCCTAAGTGGAAGGTGAAAATGAACATCACACTTCTCAATTAAAGCTCTGCTGCCAGTTGGTACCTTTGATTTTATCGCAGTGTTAATAAATTTTGTGTCATTGATAACTGAGTACATAATTCAGTGTTATTACACTCTGCTTATGGGTTATGTTTAAGTATGGGTTATGAAGCCCAGACAGTGATTTACATTCTGTTGTACAGGTGGTGGATTTATCTTGGCAGTGTAACTGATGAAAGATACTCAAATCCTGATCAATTTAAAATAGGCTATTATCGCATCTAGTTCTTCCTAAGGGAAGTATGATTTCTGATCTTATAAGTATTTTTGATTCAGTATTTATATAACCCTGCATTAGGAAAACACACACCTAAAACACTCACAGACTGCCCTTTGAGAATATTTTTTACATTTTTCATGTTTTGTCTTTTATAAAGCCTTCATTTAGTTTATGAAATATAAGATTGTTCTTGGCTGTTGCGGAAGGGGACATATAATGAGAAAAAGTCTGGGTGAACATATTTTGTGCATCCAAGAACCCCAATGACCAATTTAACCACTATAAGTTGTGTCAGAAGGCCTATCTGACACCATCTTTGAGGTTTTACATGAAGCTGTAAATGTGCCGCCAAGGAGAAGGAGGAGGGCTGGATTGTATTCAATCTGTCAAGATTGTCTGTTGGTTCATGATGTTTGATCTGTTAATGCAGAACTATATCCTCAATAAAAAAAGTTATTCACAAAAAAAAAAAAAAAAGAAATATGGGATTGTTTGCTCTTGTGCATTACATCATTTTGCTTATCTCCTAACGGACCACACACTGTGTCTTGTGTGTGTGATGAAAGACAATAGGTGATTGATGTTCACAGTGCATCCACACATCTGTTGTGCTCCTCAGGGGGGAGTTTTGAGGGCTGCCCAGCCCCTTTTAGAGGTACTGGGGTGTGGGAAGCTGCAGTTGGGGCAGTTCTTAAACACAGCTTTCCCCAGCATTACATCATTTATTTGCCTTTTTCTCCAACCACATCAAACAGCTCTAAGGAGAAGCCTGCTTACAGAAAGGGCCTATGGTTGCCCTGAAATCATGATCTACTAGTATTCATCTTTTGGCACCTGTGAACTGTAAACGGGACCAAAATGGATCTGATGATAGAAAATTTTAAGATAAGAAGTTTCATGAAGTTATTTGAAGTCAACAGCTGGCTCGCTGGATAAAAACTCCATCAGGGTGACTTTAGCACAGCACCAAAATTGTCTAGTTGTACAAATGTCTTTTTTTTTTAACTTCACATAGGCATGAAATTATACAATGTATTTAGTACTTTTCAATATGAAGCATACATTATTGATGTGGTACTTCTTGTAAAGTTGCACAGTGCTTTGTATTATCAACTGCTGTGGATTACACACGTGTGTAGAGATTGATGCTCATTTATGTTTTGATTTCTATACAATTTAGGACCAAAACTAGAAAAACTAGAACATTAGAGAAGATTGTCTCAGTCAAGTAGCAACATGAGGACTGAAATTGCAGTTTCTTGAATGTTTACTTCAGATTGGTTCCAAAATCTATTATAAGTCTCACAGTTAAAATGTCCAACTTTAAAAGAGAAAGACACATTTAAAGTCTAATACAAAATGTTAATTTTACAAGTTTGCACCAGTCATCTTTTAAATTTAGTCCATACTTAAATCGTTCATTATTAAGATATGCTTGCTTTGTATGACAGGTCAGTACCCAGTGAGCTTGTATCCTCATGAGTTGTCAGCTAGATCTGTCCCTTGCACATCACCACTAACTGTAAAATTTCAAGATGATGACTAACCACTGGGTAACACCATGATGAGTCCATCTTTTATACAAATGACCTTCAATAGTGGCTTCAGTTTTAAATAAACTGCTTATTGGATCATTTGGGATCTAAAATCCTTTTGCCACTTTCTGACATCAAGAACTGGGGTTCTGCCTGGCATAAGATAAGAGACTGACACTGGGTGCCTTTACCATATTTTGCTCAGGCTCCTGCATCATTTTGTGTGACAGAAAATAAAAAAAATATAGAGCCCTGCAACAGCGGCAGATTTCCTAAAAGGAGATGGCAGTTTAATAAGTGTGACCACTCACACAAATGACTTTGGTTTTTAGATGTGACAGGGCAACACATCTTACAAACTGGTTTGCTTCAAATAGATGGATCCAATAAAACAGCCTCTTATGGTATTGTTTTTTTTTATTTATTTTTTATTTTATTTAATTTATTTTTTTGTCAGGCAACAGTGCTTTTATTCAGAGCCATCGCCAAACTGTTTACGGCCAATCATCACTTCATTCACTCTGACTTGCATTTGATCATGAATCCACATCCTATAACGTAATTTAATTCAGTTAATTATACATTTAGCACATAAGCAATTGTCACAGTAAACTTGCATGTAAATACAGAATTTCTATTGGGTGCCAGTCAAATCAAGAATTTAAATATTCTGACATAAGGGCATCTGGCTGTATTCACTTGTGTTTCAGTCAGGTGATGATAGAGATGTTGTGATGTGATAAATGTTAAATCAAGTCAGATGAAGTGTTGAGTCACAGAGACTCAAGCGCCAAGCCCTACTATCTGTTTCTGGTCAGGCTGCACTGTATATACTACAGGGATATTATTGGGGGCTGTGGGAAGCGCAGGGTGTTGATGGATGAGGACCAGGGGAGAGAAGGACGAGGCATGAAATAGAATGAGGATGAAGGACAGAAAAGTCCTGGCCAGACTGGGGAGAGGGAAGGAGAATGTGAGACAGAGATGGAGAGACTGAGAGTCTAGGAAGAATGAGGGTCAGAGAGAAACTAACCTACTCTCAAAATTGCTGATTTTGCTGCTCTGTGCTGCACTGTGGCTTCTAGCTTAAATTTGCATTTACTCAGACAATATCAGGTGAGTGTATAAGGTGAGCATTCTTTAGTTGTCAGACCTGTGAAGGTCAACATTATAAGTGAAGAAGAGACTACAAAGAAAGAAAAAATGGCTCAAAGACTTTTTTGCCTTTAAAATACTTTGCTCCATCCTGGAAGCAGCTGGATTTGATCAAAACCACAATTATCAGGCTATGTGATTTTGATAAATATTTCAGAACCTTGGTTCAAGATTACATTTGTTCTCTTACTTTACAGACTTCAGCTTGTCCTCTGACTGAGTGTTAAAGCTTGAAACCAGATTGAAAGCTAACATTTGGCAGCAATAGAACAAATGGACAGTTTTTATATCATTTTTTGGGAGGTCTTTCATTATATGAAAAAATACTGCTAGAGAAAATGGAATAATTTCATTATTTGATCACAATCAGCAGATTAAGAGACCATGTTTTTCTTTATAACCTGCTGCAATTTGAATAATTTAATCTGTGTCATGCTCTTCAACACCGCAAAAGGAGCGAAGCTGACAACAAAGAAGATGATGTTACACTGAAATAGAAAAACTCAGCAGGTGGTGTGATTAGCCATTCTATTTTTCTTATTTCAAGACTTTATCAACATCTGTATTCTACACAGTGTTATAAGAATGTAAATGTAATTACTTTACCCATCACATTGAAGCCTGAGTATAAACCTCTCCTTTGTGGTTTTTCCCCAACTTAATTTTTATTGACCTTCCACATGGTCATCTATACTGGAAGCCCTGCTGTGGATCCGTGATTTACTGCTGAATTGTGGGTAAATGAAGCTTTTGTTCTTGCTGTGAGCTGTCATGATCTGTTTGAGAAATTTGAGATTTTAATCATGTGTGCGTACAGGAAAAGACAGACATATTCATCAGTCATTGAGTCACACTGAGGGTGGCAGCTTAAAGGAAGAAATGTCCTTTCAGTCTCTCACAGTCCGTCTTTTACTCTCTCTCATCCATTAATTTATCTGTCTCTCGTCATCCCTTCTCTGTTGTACAGTCACTGTCTCTCTTTCTGATCATTCTAGTGTGGCCTGACCTTCCTTGGCTTGACTTCCTGTCTTCATCGGGCCTGTAGGGGAGAGAGGCTGGCTGTTAGCAGGCTAGCCAGATGGCCTGGTCTAGCCTGGGACTGCAGCAAAACCCACCAGCCAAACTAGTAGCAGACAGGAGCACTGTGGGGAGCAGTTTCACCACCACTGCTGCCCCTCCCATGGTCAAAAATGCTAATTAGTCATCTCTAGACAGGTGAAAGGATGGTCCTTGATTTTGTATTACAGTTCTAGTCTGGATTTAGAGGATTTTGGCACAGGTGATGTTATCTCTTAACAATCATGTTGACAGGAGGCTAAGCTGAAGACGGATGAAGATGATTCAAGTAGAAAAGTCAAACTGATGACAAGGAGGTTTGACAGCAGGCAAGGAAGCTGGTGGGACAGAGCAGCAGCATGTGTGAAGATTTTGATAGGAAATGACTGGAGTGTTCCTATCCTTGGAGTTGAGTCAAGCCCCCTACGACTTTCTGCTTCTGCTACACCAGATGCCGTGCATCGACTTGATGTGTATCAGTAACATAAATTTGCTTTATTTTTCATGATTTATTTGCTGTACCTTGACTGAGGCTGTCCCCATAGCCACTCGTTCATCGACCACCTCAAGTCATAATGCATGTTTTACAGAAACCTTATTTCAAAGATTGACTGGGAGAACAGCTGCTTGACTCAGACTCTTTTAAAACGCTCCCTGCATGCAAATGAACTCCTCTTGCTGATAATTCAGAGCAGGGTCTGTTATCTGAGTGGTCATGTTGTTGGACAACTAATCCTGGTGGGGCAGCAACAACTGCTCTCCTGTAAGCGAGCTCTCTGTATCTTAGCCTGCAAGTCAGGTGTTGAGATGAAAGAGAGGCCTGCCTATGCTACATGGCTAATTTAAGGGATTATCACCTGGTCTAGCAATGCACATTAATCCTAATCCTGCTTTAACCCCTTTGATCTAAAGTCAGAGTGATTTAAGAAGTGGACTGACTTAATCCCTTCACAACAACCGGAAACTACAGATGCTTGATGGTGCAGTTGCTTTAGGCTACACTACTTACTGCACTAAACATAGCAAGTTGTGTTTTTACTATTCTCTCTGTTACTCTGTGTAGGGATGAGTTATTACCGAATCCTTTTGTGCATCACTCCTTCCCTCCACATCAAGAGTGTTAATTCCCAGCTGATGGGCTCTCACAGGATTGGATTAGTAAAGGCAGGAAAAACTGTCATTTGGCATAATAAGTCTTGAGAATTATGGTGTGATCATTGATGAAAATAATGTTAAAGCAAATTCATCAGTATTTGGTGTAATCTGGCTTTGAAACAGTTGTACTCTTGTACAAATCTGCATTCCAACAACTACTCCTACAGCTACAAAGAAGCATGGAGGTAGTTATATATTTACAGTCATTTACTATTAATTGTTGTCTCTTTAGAAGATCATCTGTCGTAAATTGCTGCTTCAATGCTTTAATGCGCTTATTATGATTACCAGATTGTGGCGTGTGACTAATTGTACGTGTGCGTATGTGTGGGTGTGTAACACATGGATACATTTGATATGAGAGGGAAAGGAAACAGACTGTGGGAGAATTTAGATAGACTCAGTGTGGTGATGACGGTGGGAAGAAAGGTAATTGAAAAAGAGAGGCACAAGTCTGGTTTTGGGGTTTTCTAAATGAAGGAGCAGAGGTGGGCGGGTCTAACCACAGCATGCTTTTTTTGTTCATGTGTGCCTGTGTGTGGAAGCAGATAGACACAAACACATCTGAGTACATTGTCCTTTTCCATCTCATGTTTAGCGTATTAGACTGAGGAGGACCACACAGGATCTCTGCCTCATGTGTTGAAGTATGTGGCAACGCTGTTATTATTGATCCTGCCGCAGACGTCAAACCCCAGCGCCTATGTAACTGCTTGTCTGATTGAAACAATATGCTGGAGCCTGTTTCATCCATGTCCAAAACCACTGAATTATTAAACACAACTCTGAAGCAAAGGTCCCTGGTTTTGCTTAATGTCGTAACTAAATCTACTGTTGAGTGCCTCCAGGGGATAAACAAGCCTTTTTTCATTAGCGTGATTGGAAGAAGAAAAAGAAAGAAGAGAAATTTAGGAGATGGAACTTAAGAGAATAGAAAATATTATAATCATAAGCGTTAATCACACTTGATGATGTGAAGAATCACTGATTAAACTACAAGAACAAAAAAAAAAAACTTTCAGTGGTGTTTTTTATAATTACAATCAATTTCTCTGTGAGGCTAAAGTGGGATCTTTGGATACATTGGGCTGCCATGCAAACATTTACTCTCCAGAGGCCTTTGTGAAATTGTTTATGAATGGATGCGTGGATCTTCTGTAGATGTAAGCCATTTAATGGCTTCAACCCACAAGACTCAAATTAAAGCAGTTCACACATGTAAAGGCCTGGAACTTCTTTCACTCAACTCACAGATTATTTTTCCATCAACTGTCAAACCATCCCTTTACTGTTTAGCTTCAATACGTATTTTTCTTATTTATGTGTTCTTTCTATTTTTGAAGTTGGGTTGTGTGTAGTAATTATTAGTAGTGTCTTACCTGCACTAGAAAGGGGTCAGAGCACTTCAAAGGGTGAGCTAAAGCTACTCAGAACAGGACTATTTTCAAACATCATACAAACTTCATACATTTTCATTGGGGCTGTGAACAGATGGCCAAACTGTGCCAAACTGTGCCAAACTGTGCCAAAATGCTCATTGTGGAGACCTCGCCTAAACTGTCTGTACTAAAACTCTCTAATTTTAGCTTCTGCTTCACTGTATCGCAGTTGGGTTCTGCAGAGAGAATGTTTACATATTGTACTATGATTTAATAGAGGCTTAGAGTTACATCTGCATATTTTCAAATGAATTTTCATATTCATCCTGACAGTGGTTGTTTCCTTTTCTTTTGTTTTGTTGGATCAGACAGTTGGATGAGAGAACTGGGTACAAACTAAGATTTGATTAATACTTAGGCTGTCAAAAATAACGCGTTAGCAGCGGTAACTACTTTATGCAATTAATTGCGTTAAAATTTCTAACACATTTAACGCATGCGCAGCATCCATCATTAATGATAGAGAGACATATGGAAAAAGGTGAGTCGGCTGACTCTATTCATGAATTTGAGGGTGTCAAGATGAGGGTGTTTTAACAACCACCGTTTTCCTTGTAAGAGGGTTCAACACTCAGACGTTTTCCGCATTAAAAAACAAACAAACAAACAAACAAAAAAAAAAGCTTTACAAATAGTTTTGCACAAACGTCACTGCTCTGGTCGTCTCTGTGTCTGCCTAGCGCAGCCACCTTTTCTCCCCCCTCCCTCTCCTGTGGTAAATCATGATGGCTGTCAGCGATCAGCTAATCGGCTTTTCTATCTAGCATCGTCATTGAGCTGAGAAGGAGGAAACTAGTGGTTCATGGTTCACACTGGCAAATATTTACCCAAAAGTATTGTTTTCGGACGCGCTAGCAGTAGCAACATTTTTCAGTCTCACGTCATTCAGATCCATGTCACTGTCATGTGAAGCTGAAGAATGAAAAATGTTAACAACAACCTATTTTGATTAGATATTGTTTGCCTTTATTTCACTTTATTTTGGTATTAATGAGGTTTGGTAGTGAAACAGCTGTAAAATCACCTGGTCATCAGACAGCCATGTACAGATCTATGAAGATAGATCAGGTTAACAGTAAAAAGAGAAGAATCTTTGGTTTTATGTAATATTGAACTGATTATTACAACTAAGCTCGTCTAATGTAAAACAGCAAAGAAAAACCCAAGTGAGCATTTGCTTTTTCTGTTGATAGAATACAGTAAAAAAAACAAAACAAAACAAAACAAAAATTTGTAAGCTGTGATTAATCTTGATTAAGAATTTTATTCATTTGACAGCACTAATAATTTATTATATGTTTTTATCACCTTCGACTTTTATCAAAAGGGAAATCTTTTTTATTTTTTAATCTTTTCAAACAGGTTGTCCATGCTTTTATTTCTTCTCGTCTGGACTACTGCATTTACTCAGGCATCTGCAATAATGCACTGTTAATGCAATTGTTTGCAGTCCAGAACTCCATGGCACGACTTTTAACTAGGGCCAGAAAATGTGAACATATCCCCTCTATTTTAGCCTCTGTGCACTGGCTGCTTGTACGTTTTACAATTGAATTTAAGATCTTATTGTTTGTATTTAAAGCTTTAAATGGACAGCTCCCCCGATACATTACCGACTGCCCCCAAAATTACACTCCACTGAGGTCTGAGGGCCAGTCTCAGCTCGTGGTGCCTAAGATGAGACTTAAAACTAGAGGAGACAGGGCCTTCTCTGTAGTCGGCCCCAGACTCTGGAACGCTCTGCTCCTCCATGTCCGATCTGCCCTCACAATAGAGTGCTTTAAGATGCATCTAAAGACCCACTTTCATTCTCTGGCTATTAACACTGCGTGAGTTGTGTGGTCTTCTGTGTCTTTTCATTTATTTTATCTTTTCACTTGTTTTTATTGTTTTACTAAGAGTTAGTGGGGCTAAACAGAGAAACACTTGGTTACTGTTTCTACTTAACGCCTAACCATTGTAAGTCGCTTTGGATAAAAGTGTCGGCTAAATGATTGTAATGTAATGTAACTATTTAGCAGCCTATTACCTCTTACATTAGCAGCTAAAGCTAAGACTGTGGGCTTCTCCGTATTCAACAAACATGGAATGTTTTGAAAATTACAGGAAGTGATGTCACCATGCACGAACGCACTCTGAAAAAAATCTGATAATAGACTTGTAAATGTAAAAAAAAATCTTTCGAATATTGTATTTCAGAAGTGCATTTAGATGCATCAGATCAGATTAATACAGTGATGTGATTACTCCCAGATATCTGCGAGCATAGTGTTTTAAAGAAATAGCTGTCTGATAATTTCTTTAATATTTAAGAAAATGGGTGTTGCAGAAATATCTGTAAATGAATCGAGGTCCAATTGAATCAGATTTGATTGAAAAAAAATCAAATCATGAAATTAGTGGTGATAAGAGCCCATACTATTGTATCCTCTCCCAAAATGTGCTTCTTTTAACTTTACCTATTTAACTGTACCTAAAGACTATGATGAGTTTGGAAAAAGGTTTTTACATATGCTGCTCCCTGTGAGATCAGCACCAAAGCTACCTGAATCTTAAAGAGCTGGTCTTACAGGTAAATCTATTTTAATATATACACATAAGAACATCTGGCTGCCACTGTTATAACTGAAAAGTGCTACCCTTATTTATGGTGACTTTTTCAATAACTTGAGATGTCTGATGCTGTTTTCTTAGTTAACAATGAAACATATATGTAGTGTAAAAACACTAGTTTAGTGTGAGACATATACATGTATGTATTCATTTAACGCATAGTATTGCTGGTATGTGCTGTTACACAGCTTGGCTGGGAATCATTTAATTTCCTGGTTAAATAAAGGTTTGGTCTGAAGGTTCCTGTTGCTAGACAGTGCTGGTGTTTGCCTCCATCAGTCTCCTGATGCATTGCCTTCACTAATGGTTTTATTTCAGATGTTGATGTTCTTATATTAGAGACTTCTAACACAACATCTTATGTGTTTACTGTAATCAGTCAGCTTTTAGGAGACAAGGGAAAATAATGTGCAGCTCTGCCAGCTTCATACCGAGGGTCGATTCAGACATTAGGTTATCTTGGACATTGCAGTGTGAGACTTTTCTTAAAATTATTGATTGAGCAGTGACTTAAACTATCAGAATATCTGAATGTTCGGTCAAATAGTATTTTTTTTTCTTTTAAATGAGATTTTATTTATTTTTGTGTAGCTGTTCACATTATAATTCAAATTTGACCACTTTCAGACTGCAGCGTGAACAGTTTACAGCCCTGAGGTGACTCAGAAGACATGAGGTAACACATAGCACAGTGTTTTCAGAAGTAACATCTAAACTTGCCACATCCTACCTCCTCACAGAATTGAGTCTGTCCCACTTCAATGATGTAAAAGTCATATAAAATGTAACATGACCGATCAGACTGAGGTTGCGTTGAAAAACAACAGATATGTATCTGATTTAGGACCATAAATGAAATTAGCCAAGGTCTGATTTGAAAATAAAATCTGATTTTTGTTGGTCATAAATTAATACAAAAATCAGATGTTGGTCAGATATGGGCAAAAACATTGGATGTGGACCACTTATGACTTCAGTTTGAATGTAGCCAAAGATAAGAGCTGATTCTCTAAAACCTAAGTGAATGGAGCTCCAATGCCTTCTGTACCCTTTAAGAAACACAGGGCAATCCTTTATGGTGAGTGTGAGCAACATGATCTCTTTGAATTAAGTCTCTTTTTTCTGAAATCTTAATTTACAAATCTTGATTAAAAAGTAATATTTTAGATTATATCCTATTATACTAATGAGGCACATCAACAACTAAGATTGTATCACTCCTACTGTCCCTCAAGCTCGCAATGTTTAAACAAGGAAAAGAAAAAGACAATAAATTTTTTTTCTCTTTGACCATATCTATGCTGTTGCTCTTATTCTTCCCATGTTATATCATGCAGTCTTTGTCAACGCTCCTGTTGGACGGTGGGACATGGACAACTTTATTTTCATGGTTTCAATAATAGCCAGTGAGTAAAGATTGGCAAACGGCTACAGTAGTGTCCGTTTTGATGACCTGTCCAGCTGTGCTGAACTACTCCCTTTAGCTCTGTAACAACATCATACAACTTCCTTCCTTTCTCCCAACAGCTGCTAGATGGCTTTGTCACATGAAGGTAAACAAATACCGTCTTCTACTCAACTGGAATGAATCACGCTTTTGACTCCCCCCCCCCCCTTTAATACATACTTGGTCACTTCTTTTGGTGAAAATAGGCTTCAGTAAGATCTTAACTGCAGCAAATGTATTACATTCCACCGGCACCACCACAAAAATCAAAGCCAGGTTTGTGCTTTGGTTAGCAATGTTTTGCCCCACTTCACCTGTGTCACCCACTGTAATCTGATTTCTTGTGATTTGCAGTGCTGGTTTTCAGTCTCAGTGTTGCTGAATGTGATGTGACATGAAATAAGATGATCTGCTTGCAGTGCAAATTGCTGAGCGTGCACCCTGCTGACCAACAGAGGCTGAAATGATAGAGCTATAGGAAAATATGAAATAGATTTTTTACACTTGAGGGCACAGTTTCTGTCATTCAGACGTAACACATCACACTGAAGTGTTTATTAAATCGCATTGTGAGGAGTGACTTTGCCAACTGAAGATTGCCTTGATGCTCTCATCTTTGTGTGAGTGTTTTGCCTTTACTCTGCTCTTCCATGAATCTTCTTTCAAGATGAAACATTGTATTCCCTGTGGACCAACCCCAGCAAACAAATATGATTTGGAATGGTTTTCAGTGCCCGTAACAGCAGCCTTTGCTCAGGACACATTGGGTGGTTAGTGCATGTGACCTTCTCATAGTGGGGCCCCATAACCCCCATCCATCCCCATAAGAGGACACTTATTAGGGACGGCAGCCAGAGTGATAAACCCTCAGATGGGCTTCCATGAAGACAACACTGTGGAGTGCAAGGAATGATCTCCTTGGTGCATTGAGGTGTGCATGTGTGTAGTTCTTCTTTGCAGATAGGACTCTGTGACTCTGAGATATGCACTGGCTCATTAATTAGAGGCTCTCATTATCGCCCCTCAGGCTCCAGACACTTAATCAACACCAAGCCCCAATGAAGACACAAGCATACATGCACTTACACAGTCTCCCACACACAAACACTCACTCATGCTCACATGTCTCACATTTTCCAGAGCAGGCTATATTCTGACACATCATCTCCCAATACAGCTCTGTAAAAAGAGGTGAATGAATGAATGCTGATGAGGGTTATTTGTTGTGAGGGATGTACAGCACAACAGAGTGCTGGGTGTCATTGCTGTTTAACACTTTCATTGTTATAATGTTGTTAAGCATTTCCAAACCAATTAATCCAGCTGCCATGAGCATCTGTGGAAGCAATCTATCAATTATTGTAAGTAATATTCTTATATCATAAATTTTGATTCTGGAAATAAAGTTAATTACCATTCAAGGCTTATTCATGTATTAATTATGGATTTCTATGATGCATTTTCTCATATCAGTATATTTTGCTATCTCCTACACAAACATGAACCAAACAGAATACCAGGTAGTCTGATACTGTGTACTGTGCCTTTTACTATGTAAATATATCTGTACATTTGGCACAAGATGTATGTGTCCTTGTGTTTGTGCAGTGGAGTTTATTGCCTTCAAAATCAAGTCCTTGTAATTAAAAGGCTGTTGTTCTCCAAACAGTACAAAGAGTGCTCAGAGACACCTCAGAGTCATGACTTCAGAGCGAGAGTCTGTTTGGTAATGAATTACCCTCAGACATTCGGGAAAGCTTTTGGAGTGCAACTCCTTTTCTTTTAACCTTTTTGACAGCTTTAATTTCTTCCCCAAACAGCACAGATGATGCATCCATTGGATCATGTGGGCTAATAAACAGTAAAGCTGACAAATGGATGCAATCAAATGTGCAAATGTGCATTAATGCACAATGGTTTCTTGAAGGTTTCATGAAGGTCTAGTATTGGACTATCTTAAGTAGAACTGATTTACTCAATGCATGCAAATAAGGACTCCTTAATCTCTAACTACCTTTGTTTAATTTAGCCGAAAATGTAGGACATTTTACTAGAAACACGATGACTAATTGAAGCAAAGACACTACTTCCCTAAACATTGCTCAATGATGTTGTTTTGGCATGTGAGTGAAACTTTGGGTGTGATTGTGATGAGTCCAGCTTCGTTTTTAATGCAGCTTTCTAACTTACTGTAAGTCAAAAGCTAACTTTATAGCACAGGCTCAATTGCCAAGCTTTGATCAAAACCTACAGAAAAGACATTTTTGAGGGTGTGATTGGCAAGAACAAGAAAAGGAAGCACAAACTTTTAAACAGCTCCAAGTTGTGGAAAATGAAAGAGGGGGTTTCTGTTTCTCTATGAAGGCTGGAGTCTGATTTCCTGTGCGGCTGTGATTGGGAAAGCAGAGGCACGCACAGGGAGCCCGCTGCTGTATGGAGATGCCAGATGACAGCCTTCACCATGGAGAGGCTGCTGCTGAACAGCACACTGGAGAGGCCTTTGATTGGTCCTCAAAATGCCTTTTAAAAAAACAACCTGTGTAAATCTATTTTAGATGTTGGTATTTCAATGTCCGAGTTAAGAGTGTGTGTTTAAAAAAGAACTAGTCTTTCCTATGTGATTTGTAAGTCATAGGCAACTGGAACCTTTAGATAAGTGACCATAGGAATAAAAATAACATAATACAGTGATCTGATTAAAAATACAGAAACTGTAACATAAATGTAGAAGAACCCTCTCCTCTGTCTGCTTTAATCACAGTGTCAGCTGTGGGTACGGCGGTATTGCCAAACATTTTGTTCATGTTCATCCATGTGTATCACCAAGTGGACTCCTAGTTCACAGCAGGAGTTTGTCCATAAGGCTATATGTCAGCTTGTCCCCTCCTCCTATTTGTCTTTTGTCATCTGAGTGACCCCAGGATGCACTGTGGACCACGCTGACCCCTAAGGGAATCCAGCTTATTGACCAGCTCACAGCTCCATAGAGTCCATCACCTAAACCAATTTAAATAGCAAGCCAATTGTTAAAGCTTTGATATCGACCTGTTCCTTAATTCACTTTTCATTTATTATGAGATAATAGCTTGTGCATGTAACTGTAGCTCACCGGGTATGTAACTGTAGTAATACAGACAATTTCACTGATTTATTCTCTTTTTTTTCTATTTTTCTTTAGCAGCTGAGCTTAGCAGCAGTAGATCTACTTTAACTGATAATAGTTGTTCTACTTCAAAACTGTTTTCATTCTAAAACTGTGGCACAGAATGAGTGATGAGAGGGATTATTGTTACCAGTTCAACCATATCTTCTGCCTTCAGTTCTGTTCAGCCCACTAAGAGGCTGTTTTTTTAAGTGTGTCAGAGCAACAGGCAACAATGTGTAATAAAAATCTTTAGCAATATTATGCATCTGATGGCAATGTTCTGTAAAATATTGCACAGTATACTGTATGTGACAGCTGCTCTCAGCAGTGAGAAACCGGGAAAATGTAAATACAGTAAACTGGCATTTTAGGTATCTCCAGGATCCAAGGTCCATTCCTTTGTGAAATGTGCCTTTTATGCATGAATTCAATCACTATTTTAATAATAATGATAAAACCAACAAAAAATAACCAAGGATAGTATCTTAAGATCAAGGCAACGTGCTGCAGCAGTGTGGTGTTATATAAATCTCCTTAGCTCATTAAAACCCATTTAAACCGTGAGAAACTTGTATAATAAGATTTAAGAACCTGTGGAGCATATGCAATGTCAGCTTACTTCATGTCTTAAAATATATTTATTCATTTTAAACTAGGAAATTAAAATAATGAGATTTTTCACTTTTAAAGCCAGGACAGACAATAGCTAAGATCAGCAGTATTTACAATGCACACATATTATACACAATGTTTATTTTACACAATATCACTATTTATATAGAATTTATTGTTTAATGATTGTTTAAGTGATTTGAGGAACAAAAGTATTGATGTTGTTGCTCATGGGTTTAATACGAGTTGCTGCAGGACGTGTATTTCAGAGTTGATTAAACAGAAGTTAAGCATTTCACAACTTTCATTTTGTAACCAAATTTAGCTTTGACCAGAACATCCTTGGCGTGTGAGGGGATTCCCTTCGCAAATCATCAAACCCCTGGTCAGAATCCACTATAAATCCAAGCAATGTTAAAATGACTGCTTTCACATCTTTTGGACCTTGGGAAGTGTTTACACACCAAATCACACCCTACCTCCTCTCACCATCCGATCGGTGCGTAAAGCGCACTTTTTTTGGAACGTCCTGCGCCGGCGGCGCTATGACCCTGCTACCTTCGCCTTCTCAGCTACTCTGCTCCAAGTCTGTAAACTGCAAGGCTGGAGGAGCGCAGGGGAGGAAGTCACTAGAGAGCTGTAGTCCAGTTTGTTGCTGTTGCAGGAATCAGGGTTTCCTCCCAGCTCCTCACAGAAATTCCAGGGATTTTTTTTTTCGCTTGTAACTGTTTGTGTGTGTGTGTATGTGTGTGGTTGTACCCCCTCCTTCCCACGAATGTAATCTCAGTGCTTGTCGCGCCGTCTCCACCGGGTTCTGACTGTTTCTCAACTGGTACTTCCAAAAGTGTATGTCGGCCACAAGGAATCGGAATTTGATCACTGTGATGAATATTTGTGCATTTTTGGCACACGTTTCGTCTTCCCTCCGTCCCCTCTGGTTCGCGGAGGACAAATTTGACATAGTTTATCCGTACTGTATTGGACTAATGGTATAGCCTACTAAGAGAGACGACCTCGTTTGAAAAAGTTCAAGAATATTTTTTCCTCTTGCACCGTCTGGATTGGTCCTGGAGGCGCAGATCTTGCGTGTTTGAGTAGGGAGTGGGTTAACGGACCCTCACTTTGGATTTACGCACAGAAACCTTTCACCCAAACATTGCCAATCGCCAGTGTCTGTGATTTATTCTCTGACTTCAACTGTGGATTTAACCGCTGTGTAATTTGCATTTACTGTGCTGTCGCTTCAAAATTGCCGCAAAGCTGAGACTCGCGCACCACCATGCATCTCTTCTTGGAGAAAATTTGCTGCAAAATCGAGAGAAGTCGAGAGGCAGCATGACTTGCGCTCTGGATTTCTTTGAATCTACATTCCATTCTCATATAATATCTTAATGCTGTTCAATTTTGGTTTACAAATATGATGAAATGGCAGCCCCGGAAGAAGGTAAGTCTGATAGCTTTTTTCTCCCCCCCAGTTCTTACCATAAATAACCTTCTCTGGTATCAAGTTGGAAAGAGGAGGCTCGCTCATATTCGCTTACTAAAAATTATACCTAAATAGCAGCGACCACAACTCTACTTAATTAAACAATACTTAATTGTAACCAAAGCTGTTTATAAGTCTATACATAACTTTATCTTCTTTTCCCAGTTTGATACACAATGCTATTCTTGTGTTTTCTGTCCCACTTTGTGGCACTTAAGATTGGGAGTAATCTGCTGTCATACACAGCTCTGTACATAACTTATCCAGTATGTCTTGCACAATATTACTGCATATCATAGAGTTTAAAGTTTGTGATGCTGCTAATGGCTGTGTTCACCCTTTATAGTCTGATCTGTATGTTCACGTGTTCTCTAAGTCACTTTAGCATCAGACAGACCTACATTCTTAATCTGGGCTAATCAAGACATCAGTGATTAATGTAACTAGGAGGGAGCCCCTCAAATTGTGGACACAGTCTGCATTATGATGCCCGGCGTCTTAATAAATAATAACTTTGTAATTTTTAAGATAGAAAATAAAACATTCTCCAGTTTATGCCTGTAAAAGTTTCCTGAATGAGAACCGGCACCCTTTCTTCAATAAGCTATTCTTAAGGAGAGCTTATGTTCATGATTATACATACATTTTTACCTTCAAGTCTGTTGTTTTTGCTGCCTCCTACTCTGCAATTTTCAAAGCCTTTGGGTATTACGGCATGGAAAATATCTGAAAATCATCTGGGGTCTATAAAAAAAAAGAAAAAGAAAAAAGAAGGTAGCAGAAAATGGAAGGGCTGGATTTTTACCAGCAGGGGGCACCTATCTGACAAGAAAGTGCCTTTGCAGAAGGAGGCTTTAAATTGATCAAGACTCAGAGGGAAAGAGAAAAACGCAGGCATGAGTAACTTATTGTTCATTTAACAGCATGGTGGTGATGTTCTCTCCTTTTAACAGCAACATACAGTATTGAGGGCACCCATAATCAGTGAAACTGTGTAGCTGCTGTTATTGGTATTGGTTATAGTCATTTGATGTAAGTGACCTACAGTATTAAATTAATGCCTCCATGTTTTTTTCTGCATCAGGTGTCATTAATGTGCTTAATCTCACACTGAAAGATGAAATAAAAGTGGGTATTAAAACTAAGCTTCATTATGTTAAATTATCAACAGTGAAACTAATGCTGTGAGCATGTCCTAATGATTCCTACAGCTGTGCAGTCTATCTGCCAGAGTCATCCATGAGACCCCCCTTTGAGGGCTAAAAGCCTTTCCTCACTGCAGGAACTGATTTCTAGCCACACTGCAGTGTTTTCAACTTGAAAATATCTTAAATGTTACACTGCCCTTCATTTATAGATTATTTTTCCTAATCTCCACTCTGTGGAACACACCAGATCACCATGTTGGTGGCTCTAATCAAGAAAGAAAATGGTTACTCTCTTGTGTGATGTTGATTAATTAACCTGTTGGCAATGTTGCATGCTGAATGCATATGTATGAGTGCAAGCACTTAAAGCAGAAAACACAGACCCACAGGGTAGTGTTCAATATTTAGAATTACTTGTCATGCACATAGTGTTCGTCTGTGTTTTTGTGCATGTCTGACATTGTCCCTGCACCTCAATATCTCATTCACTTCCAAGGATGTCCTCTGACCAAGTTATTACAAATAGCAGGCAAGACAATAGCATAACAAAAAGAAAAAGCATCTTTTCTGCTCCACATTGTAAAGAAAGCAATTTCTTTAGAATGCCATGCTTCCTTTAGAAAATGTGGCCACAGTAATTCATAAGAGATCCTCAATTTCCCCTTTTTTGGCTTTATCCTTATCAGCCTTTTAACATTTTTTCTATGCTACACTTGTAGAGTGATAGGAATCAATAGGAGGTGTAGGAGAATCATATTGATTCAAGCTGAGTGTTCAGTCCTTATAATAGATTACACAAATGAGTCAAAATTACACATATGCAATGTCGAAACGGCAGGAATCTCTCTGTTCTGGAAAGACAATGAGAGTAAATAGGGTTGTGTGAACAATGTTCTTTCTTCATGATTTGATGGAGTTACTCTGAACAGCTAGGCTGATTAAGAAAGACAGTTTTACAACATAGAAATTTAGAAGAAGAGGATCTGTGTTGTTAATTTTTGATGATACAATGTAGATGATTCCTTTCAATTTACACAGTTATATATGTTGCTGTGAAGCTAAGATATGGTATTTAGGGTTTCATAAGTGTGTAACAGTGGTCACTGCAGCCCTTTTTGGTTATGCTGCAGAGTAGCTCTGTCCTGGGGCAGAATTTACTGAGTAAGTTGGGTTAAAAATGGCAGCACACTTGCACCACTAGTTGGATATAATCTTAATAACTGGAGTTGTCCTAATTGAAAAATGCTTGTGCATGTACGTACTTGTACTTATTTTTCTGGACTTTAATTGTGGATTCCAGTAACTTTGGATGTCTCATTTTTCTTGTTCATGCATTTCTGTTGCTTTAAAAAAAAAAAAAAAAGCTGCTAAAGCTGCTAAATGTGTTTTGAAGTCATCATCATCTCATGATGTTTTCAGTAGAATTGCTCACAAGCTGTTAAAATTTTGTGTGGTCTCATATTACAAACCCTGGCTCTGCATTTATAGCTCACATCATGCCTCATGGCAGTGATGGCCAAGTCAGAAGGAAGTTTCTGTTTGTATTAGTGGTCATGCCAGATGTTTCTGTGGCCTCCACACAGTTGACATAAGATCTTCTCACCTGAGAGGGACAGGAAGGTCTCTTCATGTTTCAGTGGTCAGACATACTGGGAGCTCTGACTTTCCATCAGCAAGCATATTCTTACATCTCTGACTGTGTTCATTGGCTTTTTACCTCTGGGATTTTCTCATGGTGCTTTTCCTCTTTGATTTTTTTTTGTTCATTATTTATGAGCTCACTAATGTTGGAAGGGGGGGGGGGGGTGTATTACCCTCTAGTACTCCATCAGTCCCTGTGACGTTTCATGGCTGGTAGCAGCACAACAGGTTTTGGATGCATTTTCAGCAGGGAAAACCCGTCAGACTGTGAAGAGCAGCGCCAGAAGGCACACATCTAAGGAGAGAAGAAAGCTGGCAAATCTGTAGCTGGAGGGAGGAGAGACATGAGAGAACCTGAGAGTGCAAAGATTGAGATATGTCAGGGAACAAATGGGTGGAGGCTAGATTGTAAGATTGTAGGAAATACGGAGATATATAGGTGGATATTGCATGGAAGCATGGGATAGCTGTAAAGCTGGAGACATTGATAGAATTTAAGATTGTTGGACTTTAAGTAAAAGAAAATGGAGAAGGGTTGAAGGCTAGTGAATCAGATGGTGCAGGTTATAGAGATTTGATTTTAGAAGTGGGAGACCCCAGAGAGATGCAGCCAGGATAATTAATGATAGGGAGTGATAGCACCTGCTGTTCCTGATGCTGCACGGTATTTACGGCCCAGCACGCCAAGTGGAACGGGGTGCTGCTGCATGGCCAGCCCCTTAGCCTATCCTTCTGGGCTGTGAAAAGATAGGGCGGGGGATTGGGTCAAGTAAGGAAAGCAGTGGCGTAGGAAAAATCGACTCAGCAATACAGCTGATATTTATATGCTGTACTCGTTCTGTTAATCCCTGACCACTGCGTTCCTTTGGGAGAGCTCGACATAGATGGAGGACAGAAAAAAAGCTTCCTGGAAAACTAAACTTCCCTTTCTCTTCTTGTGATGCAGCATTCTGCAGTTTGCACAAGCTGCAGGGATGCGCTTGCTTAGGCACTCTTGGGAGTCTACTGTCAAAATACATCACAATAGACAACAATGACTTGGCCATCCTTCTCATTAATCCTCATTCCTGGGCCCTCCACTGTGAAGGTTGAGATGGATTTTTGGATAGCATGTAGTAAATCCAATAATTGATTGATTGTAGAACAGTCCATTTGTAATGTTTCCCCCAAGCCTCAGAGTTCTCATTTAATTTGCTACACCTTTCCTTTTTCCCTCAGTGCTTCTTTTTGAGCAAATGGACCCATGTTCAAGTTTATTGAGGTCATTGTTCCAGGGGTGTGGTCAGCTGCTCTTAGGGCTCAGGGGGTGCCTGCCGCTGGGTGCCTCCACACTGAATAAAGCAGACTGACCACATCAATTGGAACACATTTCCTTGTTCTGTGAGGTGGAACAGTCCTCTCCTGGACTTAAACGCCACTCTTTTCATTTTTTTCTTTGGTTAAGCTTCTGTATTATTCACTCAGACGTCCATACACTGAAGACAGACAGTGTTTCAGACACAAGATGGATCAAAACAGTTTGGAATAAGGACTGTCAGTGGCAATACAGTCACATTCCTTCAGAATATAGGCTGAAAAACATGCATACTTTCCCTGTTTCACAATATTTACTCGAGTACAGCTGCCAAAACCACAGTTCCTACATTCCTCTTCAACTCCACACGGGACCGTTTCCAGTGGGCCGGGCATTGCATCAGCCCCGGCCCTGCAGCTGTTTCAAACCATGCAGCCTGTGTGTTGTGACAGACATTAGTTTCTAGTGTGTTCTAAAGGCCTGTGATCTAGCCTGGATGGAGACATGTGAAGAATACCACTAATACCCCCCTGCCTCATACTGATGCCCCTAAATCCCTCTAATTCCTTCTCTTCTTTTGTCAGAGATGGGATTCATAAGCTCTTCTTTGAAGGCTCAATTTTCCAGGAAAGTGTCCTTAGCTTAGCAGTTGCATTCATTCAGCCAGGACTAGCACTTCCATTCTTTGGAAAGACGGCCTGACTGGGCACTCCAGTGGTCAGTAGTTTGTCCAAGAAGAGAGTACTGATGGTTATTAATTGTGAAAAAGCATGATTCACTAAACCCTTGCATCATCTTCACCACTGATTGGCACATAGAAGTACAGAACAAACAAGAATGGTTTTAGCTTGCCTCTATAGGTGATGTGCCATGTTTATGCATTAAAACAATGTATCAGACACACACACACACACACACCAACAACCAGCATTTTGCTTTTCTTAGGGTCAAAGAAACCACACAGATGATAGTTTTAGTCGCACTCACTGTCACTCTGGCCCAGCTGGCCCTGCTTCTCCTTACTTTTCTCACCACATTGGACATGGTGTGGGTAGCAAAGAAAGGTTTTTCTGCTAACTGTAAGTCCAGCAGTAAGCAATGAGAAATCTTGCTGATCGCAACCCGCTGAGCTTTTTCCATCTCTCTCTTTGCTTCTTGTAGGTTTGAGTATATTTATATGAGACTTATACTGGGTTATTTATGCCAGCCATATGTTTATAGTTGCTAAGATATGTGGACCGGGAGCACTGCTTTTTTCTTCTTTGTGGGTTTGTCTCCTAAGGGAGACTCATGATTCCAGCTTCCTTAACAAGGCAGTCAAGACAGGTGGTGACTGACAGGCACATGGAGACGGATTCAGTAATGAGGAGTGCAGAACAAACCTCTGTGGTTCACCCCTTCATGCCTCTTCTTCTCAAATGATCTCAATCCTCATATATTTTATATATTTAACCAAGGTTTCTGTTACAGGAAAATAGAGATACTTATAGTATCCCTGTTCCCCTTTTGTTTACCCCAGCATTATGCTCCGGTTGTGTCTTTAAATGTCTGCATGTAGCCTACAGCACACTTATGACTTTTACTTAAACGTGTACCATCAGCCTAAACATGTCATAATTATTTTCCTTGAAAGAAATGGTTTAAAAAGAGACCTGAAGTATCTGTTTGTGTGTCCATAAATGTGTCAAATTGTTTTTCCTGATATAGCCGTGCATTTCAATATGTCCTATTTTATGTTTGTCTTGAAGTCTCTTGGAAAATGGTTGTTCTGACAAGTGAGCGATATCCTAATGTCTGATACAAGATGATTGATGGAAACTGTGCTGTATTATCATCCATCACAGATACTGAAATAGTTCTTCCTCTGTCTCTCATCCAGCTTGTTGTTCATCTCCTCCACCCCTACCTCTTGACCTACACTCCTAAGAGCGGGGTCAGAGGCCACATTTGAGTGTGTATTGTTTAGCGGTCAGAAGAGGGCTCCAGTTACTACTGTGAAATCTCAGCCATCAGCGCTGT
This sequence comes from Rhadinocentrus ornatus, assembly GCA_037177495.1. NCBI lineage: Eukaryota > Metazoa > Chordata > Actinopteri > Atheriniformes > Melanotaeniidae > Rhadinocentrus > Rhadinocentrus ornatus. Next base: position 22,277,019 of record JBAMHW010000012.1, on the reverse strand, counting down.
CTTTGCTGTTCAGATATACTGCATGAGGCTGAATGCTGCTTTAAGGGCCAACCAACCAGCTATAATGTCAATCTAGGCTCCAAGCAAGGTCTTACCCATTTTCAATCTGCTGATTCTTCATCTTATCCTCATCAGAAATTTGAGGCTGTAGTGCTCCAAGATGATCTTCTCTCTGAAATATTTGCAAGTTACACTGGTGTGCCTAGTTATTGTTATTAAACCGAGTTGCATTGTCTTCAGAAAGGCTTGCATAATGGATTGAAGTAGTGAAAGTCTGTAGGTCTGTCTATGGTGTGATAATTCATAGCTGAAATGTGTTTGCTGTCTAGCCTGTGTGTTCTCTATGAAGAAATGATGCTCAACATAAACTCCCAAACATGTTTAGTGCTATGAATGCTGCTCTGTCTGCTGCAATAAAACAACAGATATGTGCACTCATTTCAGCTGCTCCAGTGAGGGCTGTAAAAGACAGACAAGATATATAATCACTCATTAAAACAAAACACTCCAACTTGGCACACAACGGCTGCTGTAATGCTTCAGGTGTGAAATTGCTCTCCCCATTTTCACTTGGGAGTATGTGTTAGCTCCCTCTTTCCCTCAGTGTTATCTTTTTCAGTTTATGAAAATACTTCAGCTGTCATAGTAGTATTTTCATAGCAATATGCTTTGTTTCCATTCCAGAACAGAAAGGTTTAGCAGCCCCTTTAGGTCCAGATGAAGTTATGGGTCAACTCGGGTACTGAGTACTGAATCAAATTATTGAACCTTGCACAGATTATATTTTACATTCACAGAATGTTTCTTGTTTGTCTCCGGGGGGCTGCACAGCTTTTACAACATTGCCCTGGAGACATCATAGTAACACAGCTCTGCTGGCTGGCATTTGGGCATGTGAAATTATCCATGACTGCATGTGTCCATCAGGCACTGACCAGCTGCAGCTGCCCTCCACAGGCTCAGTATGCCTGCCTTCAGCATACCCGTGTAAGGAGTGCAGCTAAACATGCACACAAACTTTTTACATTGAAGTATTTGGTTTCATTTTCTCCCAGACAACTGGGACATTGTATTATTTTTAGCATTGAACTGCACACAAGCTCAACAGCTATCAGCTTGAGTTCACATTAACTCCTCAAATGTTATACAGCTTAACTAGAGTAGTTAGTTAGAGTAAAGGTGTTGTCACTTAACGTCAACAGATCTATTTCCCCAGCTTCCTCCCACTCCATTCATCCATTCCTCCATCTCTGGATTGTGCTGATGCTTCAAGCTAATGTAGCTGGGCCTCAGTCGGAGCAGGTGCAGGCTGTTGTGATCATGCCACACACAAATGGGTAGACTCGAGGGAGATCAGTTGGCTCTGCAGTGCTCAGTGAAAAGGCAGACCAGGATTTGTTGTCAGAGAGAAGAAAAGCTCTGTTCCAATTGTATTTTGTGGTTGAAGTTAGAGAGCAAGCAGGCATTCAGAATTACAGCAAGCCTCCGTGTGGCAATGTGCTGTCGGTGCTGAAGTGAGAATTTACATCTGCTAGAATCCTGTTTGCTGCAAATCACTTGTAAGTGCTCATTTTATACATTTTTTAACCTGTTGCTGCAGTTGATGGAATTATATGTCATAATCACTGGAAATGATCAGATGTTATAACATTCTCTTTAGTAAGCAGGGACAGTCCTCATTAGGATCATATAGTTGAATCTGGTGTTGTATTTTTGTTCCGCCATCTTTCATGGAGGGGGCACCATGCCGCTTTTGTAACCGTAGTCTTATGCAGCTGAGAACTCTGCAGATTCTGCCTGATTTCCTTGACAATGTTGTCAAAGTAACTTCTTGGGGGCATTTTGTTTGTGTTCAGTCTTTTTCAGTTATCTTTAAGTTAATGTCTTATATAATGTTTTTAGTGGTACAGGAGCAGCAAATACAGTGGTTATCAGAAGCCTAGAATGGTCTTTCGCGGCTGTAGACGGTAATGTTTACTCCTTGGTTCTTGCCAGTCGGTATGAATTAACATTTAAAACCATGTTAAATTATATAAATAAGTCGCACCTGACTATAAGTCGAAGGACCAGCCAAACTATGAAAAACTGCAACTGATATTGCGGAAAATACAGTCTCTGTATTGATCTCCCTGCACACAGAGGGAAGTTGTTTTTGGTCCTCAACTAACTTTAACAAATTTGCAGAGTCCTTCAGAACCCTAACAATGCTTAGAAAGGATGCCTTTCGGTCAAAAGCTGATTGATCGCAAGATAACTTGAGCCTTGAGGGGCAGACAACAACAGCTGTCATCACACATAAGACTAAACACTTAAAACAATAAAGAATGAGGAGGTGCTGGGTACTAGCAGAGTCAACAGCTGCAGTGTGCAATTCTCATTAAGATTAATATTTGGTTTTGCCTCATCACAGAGCAAATGTTTGCCTACTATGATGTTTTGTCTTTCCACGGCAGAACAAAACTTCTACCCTTTCTTTTCTGTTTTTACTTTTAAAAGTTTGACTAGTACAGTCAAAGGGCTTCAACATACCCCCTTTATGTTGAATGAAAAGGTTTGGATAGAAAATAATGTTGTGCTCTTTTTGATCCAGTTGTGTCTGTCCCTCAGTCCTCTCTTTTGTTCGAGCTGTGCTTTGTTCAGGAAAATAAAAGCAGACGACGTTTCAAATGTATTTTTAATCAAAGTGAGAGACAGACGTAATGGCTGTGTGATGAAGCTGTCAGTCTGTCAGGCAGCTTTGATGAAAAACCGTGGAATCCTTTATTCCTACTTCAGCAGTAATCATTAGAAGCTGATGAAAAATTTTTAACAACACTGAAACTGCAAAGTAGTGTGCAACATTTTGAGAACTGATATTGCCCACTGCACAGCACGTGTTCATTGGAAATGTAGTTTGTCAGTCTTTTGAGGAAAGTGTGGCAAACAGACAGATGGACTGGCAGGTTGACAGATAATGGTGTTGTGAATGCGGCAGGCTACACTTTTTCTGACTCCTCTTTGACTGTTATCACAAGCACTTGTTCCCATTCCCATAAAGAGAGACCCATTTAGTTCCCTGTCCTTGTTTCCTGCAGTGATGGAAACTGTCGCTCCGGCTCCTCTCAGGAGACTTTCCCAAAACAACAAGAGACAGAAAGATGTTATTTTTCTCATCCCTAATGCCGCACATTCAGCAACATAAGTTTTTACTCGTTAGCTATTGATGCATGTCCTTTGTTATCCCAATCAGAATGCATCTTTAAGTGCTTTCCTGTTTGGGAAATTAATGTCAAATGATCTTGTTTGAGAGCATATCTCTTCCTGGCATGTGTGATTGTGAATCCTGAGGGATTTACGATAGGATTCAAATCGAAGCTTTTGAGAGGAGGGGAGTCATGAAACCTGATTAGAATATGGCCTGAGTTAATTAACTAAGGATTTTTTTCTCATTCCGTCTATCTATGTGTAATCTAATTACAGATGGTAGTTTTCCAGTTCCTATTAAATGAAATGCTCTGGTCCCTTGAGGGGTTCCACCCCCAGCCTCCGCCTCTTGGTCTCATCCTTTCAAGGCTGTACTGAAGAGTTACCAGATGTGATATTAGAGCTTTGTTAGTGTATTGTGCAGTTTTATAATCATTCCACCAATTGCACACAAACTGCTTGTATGTCATTGAAATATTCTGTCCACGTGTCATCGGTCACTGACTATAACATAAAATGTATTTTCTCCTTGTGAAATTGGACATCCTCCACGTGTTATGTTGCTGTTTGCAAGCAACAATTTACAAACATGACCTGTAATTTTGTTGTGCATTTGTTAAAAAGGAGGGCATTGTGACTCTATATTGTATCTCAGTCATGACATTACCTTGGAAATGGTGGGCTACACACCTTTTCAGTTGTGCTGCAAGAACTTTCAAGCATAATTACAAACAGATGGAGGACCTCTCGTATTCTTTACTATCGTCCCGCTTTTCACTGCCTTTGTTCTGCCGGCTTCTTTCCAATTTCTTTATATCTCTCTTTCAAACTTCTTTGAGTGTAGTTAACTTCTTCATGCTGACATGCTCTTTTGTTTCTGCTTGTTGAATATCTAAGCAGCTCTTGTCATGGTAGGTGATTGGGAAGATCAAGAGCTGCTCTTCAAGTACAGTCTCTTTGTATAATAGAAGTTAACGGCTAAAAATGCAATTCAAGCACTTCTGTCAACCCTTAGAGATGCCATTCATATTAGCGCCTACGTCTTGCTTCCCTCTGTCTCACATCTTTTTCTCCCTTTTTTCTTTTTGTCTAAATCCAAACCCCTCATCTCTCCACATCTATCTCTGCATATTCACTGTACTCCATCTTTATGCCTGTCTCTTAGGAAGAAACAGCCCGTAGCTGTAAATTGGCCCATTTCTCACATTTCATTTCCAAAAGTTGCGGCAGGTAAAGTGAGTTCGGTGGGGGACCTGCTAGCCCAGCACATTGAGAAAAGTGTGAAACCATTAGTCTTCCTGGGTCCTTGAAACAAGAGAATGAGAGCTTTTCTCCAATCAGTCAGAAATTTCAGCTCTTGCCGTATTGCATTTCACTGTTGAGCCATCAGCAGATGTGCGCAGGCATCTTATATGCTGGCCATGAAATTAAACAGAAGCAGAGGTTTAACACTGAACACTCCGCAGCGCACCAGGCTCTACGGTTTCCTGACTGATGGAAGAATATCAGGACTTTTTCATTATTCTGTAAATGTGTAAGTCTGTAAAAGCATAAAATGAGATATCTGTGGAGCATAAAATTAATTCTGAGACCTCTACAAAAGGTCAAAGGATATTTTCAAACTAAACCCATGATTAGCTTCTTGTTTGACATACAGTGTTAATGCTTGGTAAGAAGTCAGCCAGTGTGGAATTGGTATGACCAGTCACACGTTATCCAGCTTTGAAGTCTTTTAATTCTGTTGTGACCTACTAAGGATTACAGTTGAATTTTCCATTATTCTCTTGATGCATGTGCATAACATTTTGAAACATTACTGGTTGTGACAAGAGCTGCTGCTTTGGTAGTCTGTGTGCATGCTCCAGTCGCTACTTTCCGTGTACTTAGATTAGAGCATGGAGAGTGTATCAGCCAATTACTGTTATATCTCTGTCCTGCCGCAGACTCCCCACTGTCTGTCTGCAGCCCTCCCCTCAACCAAAAGAGCACCCTCTTTTCTCTCCAGCAGCCCAATTTGTCAAGATCACTCATTCAGATTGGTGTTGTTTTGAGTGGGGGCTGGTGTCTGCCTTAAGAGAGAGATGATTACGGTAAAAGCAGATGAAAAGGCGAAATGCAGATGATCCTTAATCTCTTTTTGAGAAGTCGTACCTGCTTTAGCTTTTCCTCACCCCTTTATCTCATGATTCCATTTTTTTTCTTTTACGATATTCTCTGTGTGCCACTGACCTTCTATTTTCCCACTTTATTTCCTTTTGTCTTGATTTCCTTCTTCACTCTGTTATCTCTTCCATTTCCCCTTTTTTATATATTTCTTTTAGTCCTGCTCCTTCTCTGCTATTGGAAGTAGATTCCTTTTATGTGTGGACGACACAGTACCGACCCCATGTAAATATGTAGGCTAATCTGGGCTTTCATTAGTTTGTGTACATGAATATTGCATGACTGGTCCTACTGCACTAGCCTAGATTAATTCTTAGTCTTTTCCTTTGGTTAATTGAAAACCATTATATCTAACTACAGTCAGGAGTCGTGCTCCATAAAGCTCCTTTCTCAGGCTGCAGCGCTCTGATCTTCCCAACTCTCCCTGCCCTTCCCTTCAAACCCAAAGCCTGCTTTTCAAATGGACACCAATCAAAAGGCTCTTCTGTAAAAGGCAAAGCACAGTGTTGGGAAATGAGGTTAAGTGTGCACACTGACCGACCTTCAATATTGCAACGCCCGCTATATCAGAATCTGACAGGCCGTGAGAGTGTGGAAAGAGAGGGCTTGCTGCGAAGAGTTGTAATTGGACGGGGATACCAGATGAAGCATTTATGGCTCTGACCTGTCTATTTTCAGTGCGTGAAGCGCTGGAGATGACAGATTCACCTCTGTGGTTTCTTTGACAACTGCTTGCTTTTGACCGCAATAAACAACATGCATTCATTAGATACACACTTAATCCCTCGTTCAGTTTGGGTGGTAGACGCCTATAAGACAGATACAGCATACATAATATGTCACCTCTGACTTCATCATTTTATTCTCTATCTTTCTTTTTTTCCTCTTTTTTCAGTGCTGATCAAAAATTCAGAAGAGTGTCTGTAGGGTGCTATTTTAAACAGTCCTCTCCTTCTCTATCTGATCTTGCTCTGTTACTCGGGGATATGGGGGATTGAGCAGAGTGTGTCGAGACTCTTTGGAAACAAGGTCCTCCATGTTGCCCCTGGTCACAGTCTTCCTTTCAAGCAGCTAATTTTATGCAACCCTCATCATGCCTTCTGAGCAGAGAAAGAGACACAGAGAGATATTATCTTCAGGATGGTGCCAAAATAAGAGAAGGAAATTGACTGGAAACTTTTGCTATGCATAAAGGCGAGCAGCAAATTATCATGGGAGAATGTTTTTCTGCCTCAATCCTTTCCTCATTTATTATTTTTCCAAAACCTGACTCTTGTCAGTGTGCCTCTCTGTTTCAAGTTTTATGTGCTGGGAGGTTGGGAGATGGGAGCTTGTGTGTATAAGACACATCAGCTGAGGTAAATATATGTCTGCAATCCCAAATAAGAACAAGTCAGAATAGGAGATTCTTCATTTATTTTTATTCTTATTTTATTTCCGAGTGCAAGTTGTACATTTTGTCTCACTGGGCTTATTTAATTTTTTGCATCCAGTCCTTCATTTTAGATCCACAACATGTAGATATATAAAAAAACAAACAGTGAAAAAAGTAATTTAATGCTTTTAATGCAGCGATAAAACAGGTAATTGTTCTCATTTTATACTAAAACAGTATTAACAAAAGGCTCAGTCTTTTACTAAGAAAGATGAGCAGAAAATTCCCAGTTTATCAACAAATACATAAGAAAAAATAGCTGAATTTCTTTTAAAAAATAGTTTCTTACAAGAAGTCTAAAAGGGAATTACATATTTCTCCCTCTTCAGTACATTATTAGCCAATGAAGTCTGACATCATTTAAACAGCCTTCAAAAACTTGAGTGTTTTCTGAAAACTTTAAAACTATCAAAAAAACCTTTTTATTTCTCATCCTCTTCTAAGAGCTCCTTTTATTTTAAATGAGTGACTTTGATGTAAGATTTTCACCAGCTTTTAAAAGTCAACCAACACGCTCCAGGTCATAGCAGGTTCAAGGACTCGAGTAATTTCAGTAAAAGTGAAAGGTAGCAAGTCTAAGTGTGGCAGCTGTTATCTGTTATTCCTCAGAATGCGCTGCAATAATATCCATCATTCTGAAACTGCTGAGATAACCACATAGGTAAGGTGTGTTTGAAAATTTGGTCAAACAATACAATACAGAGTTTTAGACTCAAATACCACGTAAACCTGAGCAAAAAGAAGTCTTGTTAACTTTGTTTAGAGGTAGCGTAAACCTCTATGGACTCGGAGGCATCTGTGATGAACCCTCAACTAAACTTTTATGTTGTCAGATAAGTCAGATTCAAAACATTTTTGAAAAAATGAGCACAGCAAGCCAAAGATAAAAAGGATCATACGTACTGTTATCAACAATGACTCTGCGATGGAAAAGGGTTGAATCAGTGTCCTTTGCAAAGCTAATTCACACGTCTGAGATGAAATGCTTTAATGTAACATCTTCTCTGGTATATGCATTTTTATATTTTAAAGGCATGGCTAGGTACAAGTAAAGGGCAGGAATACTTGCAAGTTTGGCATGTTTCTAACACAGAAATACAACAATTACAACCCTGTACTTTGTAAAAATACAAGTGAAATGTTTCTTTGCCTGGCATTTTCACTGCTGGGAGGTGTCGTTGGTGTTGTGAGAAGAAATGGCAACATTAAAGATGGAAAAACTTTGCTCTTCAATCTTTCTTTGAATAAACAAAAGCGTAAAAATCTTGGCTTCATACTTCCTACAAAGAAATAAGAAGTCAAAGGATACACTGAACCAACTTTTTCTGATTTGGTGTTGTATATACAGTATACAAAAGTGTGTGTGGGTGTGTTTAAAATCCTGAGAATGTCAGTATCCTGTGGTGAGAGTTTAACTAAATAATAGTTATAAGACTTTCAATATAACATAACTGATTCTCCATTCATACTTTTCTGTCAGATATTTCTGGGTTTTTTCTGCAGTCATTTTTGGCATTGTTACAGTTTGGTTATAAAAAAGAAAAACAGCACATTTTTTTTCTTTTCACCTTGACCTGGAATATGTTCTGAAAAGACATCTCCCACAGAATTTTTAAGGCTGAATACTCAAGCAATTTCTTGTACAAACGTTAAAAACATGTTACTTAGCCCCTCTTTTCTTTTCTTTATCCCCCTTCTTCTCCTCTCTATTTCTACCACTTAACACTGCAGTGCTGGCAGGTTTGTGGTAAAGCCTCAGGAATGGAAATGAGATGTGCGATGGCACTGTGTCAAAGAGCAGCAGATTGAACATTAGCCTGAATCGTCCAGCAAATGTTTTTTTTTTTTTTTTATTATTCAAATCAGCTGAGAATATTGGCTTGGGAGCCAAGGGTGCAGAGAGAGCTCTGCAGTGGACACCTGCTCTATTAACCCCACATGATGTGTTTGGGTGTAATTGCATGAATTATCTCAAGTGCGACATAGATTTCAGTGTGTGTTATTTATGTTCTCTTTAGTGTTTGCATATTTGACCCAGGAGAGCATGAATATAGAAAACAAAAAGTTAGATTTAGCTGCTTTTAGCAACTTATTACTTGTTACATGGAGTATGGCTGTTTCCCCTGATGTTTGTTTTCCTGAAAGCAGACTTTTTCTCTTTTTGTCTTATAGTCAAACAGTGATTCTAAACCTGAGCAGAGAGAGGGGTGCTCCAGGCTGACATCAGAGAGGATTATTTATGGTGTGTGTGCTTGTCATTGGTGTGTGACTTATTGCAGGGTCACAGGATGTGGATGGATTTAGGTGCTACTTTATCACTCTTACCTTGTCTTTCCTACCCAAGTCACGTTGCACTCTGTAACTGGACTGGGTCACCTCCTGTATCTGCATCTGTATCTGTGTGTGTTTGTTCCCATGTGTATACATTACACTGTATACTGTTTATACTCTTGATAGCATTTCATACTATTGACTTAGACCACACGCACAACCTTTCTCCCCACATTAAAGACACACAAAATTAGGGCCCAATAATTTACTTTCAGCAAGTTCCTCACAGCTGATTAATAGCAGGAACAATTAGGGATCATTGTGCACAATTTAGATTCTCTTGATCTTTGTTGGCATGCAGATTTCTGATGAATGTAGTCTTACCTGGCAAAGATTAAAATGATATGAATCAGCACCTGTTTCTGATCTGAGTGGGCTAACAGGAAACTAAATAAATTATGACATATTATCACAGTTAGTCATATTAATTCATGAATTTTCCTCTTGTGGATGTCTACTGCAGTTGTTTGTTTCTTTTTTCTACTGGTTATTACTTCTACTGAAATAAAACAACTACTAGCAAATCTCACCACCCTTTGGTGACCCTGCACAGCCTTCTTTATTACCTTCAAACCCGTCAACAGAAATTTTTTTATTGAAATTTCGTTTGTTATAAATGTGAGACATTTTTAATTTAGTTCCTTACATTTGGGAAGCATGTTCAGTCATTGTGGGCACATTTAATCCTTTGAACAGCGACAACTTGATGTAGAACATCTAGGTCTCAGGTACTCAACAGATATTTACAATTTCAGTTTCTGTAAGCTTCTTCAGTTATAGACCTCTGTAGATGATGATTATTTTATTAATTAAACACCCGTCATGATGAAGACATCCACTCAGGTTTATTCAGAGCCGAGGGGCTGGTTAGGTGCACACATTAATAACTTTTTCTTTCTCCCTTTTTTTTTCTGAATTTAAGATGCTATGACAGGGCTCCAGACTAACTTTTTTTTTACGAGGAGCACAGTGGCCTCTAACTTAAACAACAGGAGCGCACACTGAAATTGCCTTGGAAAGCAAATATTCACATTTCCTCTCATTTTCACTGTATTAATGATAAATACTTGAACAATAAATTCAGAAATTACAATGTTTAAAATTCACATTTTTTGTGCAGCAGTTGGCATAACATAAAAAAAAATCTAACTCAGCTGCACTAATACAAAACATATAATATATAAAACAAGTATTACATAAAACAAGACATAGAACTTGTCAAATCAAATCAGAATCATCCATCCATCCACTTTCTGTACCGCTTGTTCCCAGTAGGGGTCGCGGGGTGAGCTGGAGCCTATCCCAGCAGTGTTTCAGGTGAAGGCAG
>JBAMHW010000012.1:22252573-22264831 GCA_037177495.1 Rhadinocentrus ornatus | reverse complement strand
CCCCCCCCCCCCCCCCCCCCCCCCCCCCCCCCCCCCCCCCCCCCCCCCCCCCCCCCCCCCCCCCCCCCCCCAACCAACATTTTGAATAAACAACTGTGTAACAGTGTCATCACAAATCTACTTTACTGATGTTTTGATATTACAGTATACAACACTTTGGGCTCAGCATTCCCTCCCTGTCCTTGGCTGGTGTATGTGTGCTGACAGTGGCTGCTCTTAACCTCAGTGTAAGGCTGTGACTGATGGGATTCACAAGCCTTCTCCCTGCTTCACCTCTCACAGATGATATATGTCTGTAGAGAAATTTACCTTTTCTTGTTTGTGTGGCTGTGTTTTGTCTTTGATTTTGACCCCACCTTGATGTAATGTTGTGGCTTGTATTTCTTCTGTGAGGAATGTGTCTTTGTGTAAATGAACTAGGAGAGAACAAGTGTCTGTAGCTCTCTGTTGTACATCTTGACTGACTGGATATCATGTCAGCCGAGTATTAAATGTTTAATGCCAGTGAATGTAGGAGATTGCCTTTTACTTGTCCTGATTAAATATTTAAGGATGTCTGAATGGAGCATTTGACATTGCTAGGTGGTAAGGGACCCTAATCGCAGTGTGACGTGTCAGGACATAACTGAGTGCCAGCTGTCTATTTGGTTGTTACTATGGTGCCACTGGGACCACGGCTGAGGAAAACTGGTGGCGGACACAAAATGAGAGGGGAAAGGGGAGGTTATATTTATCTGTGCCCTTCATTCTAAATAGAGAGTCCTTTTTCTTCTCTGTTCAGCACATATCTGTCTGATTGCTTTGTCCTTTTGAGTATAGGGGACAGAAGACAAAGAGAAAACTTGGATGGCATACATACCTAATTTAGATGTCAGCAGACAACTGTAAGCCATTTATCTCTTAGTTTAACTCAACAGAGACCACAGGCACTTCCAATATAAGAACTCTGAAATAGAGTATATATTAAGGAAAAAAATAGCATTTCTGACTGCAGTAAAGTCCTCCAAAGAAAATACATTGAAGTTATTTTACTTTCCATCTGGAAAACCAACTGAATCAAAGTACAAAGAAAAGCTTGGATTAATATCTAAAAATCAAAGAGCATGTTGAACACCAAATGGCTTGATCCATTTACTTGACACATAACACTTAAAGTTGGGAAGATTGGCAAAACAGGAGCATTTTTTTTCACAATTGATGATAATGCCTTGTAGTGAATGCTTGCAGAAACAGTTTGCTGCATGAATAAGTTAATGCTGAATTTATTAAAGTCTGCCGTAGTTCTTTGGCTGCTTGGTAGATCAAGCGCCTTCATTTCCTCCGTGGCTATTACATTTATGTTCCACTATTTGGCTTTTGAGCTTTGGCAGAATAGCACAACACAGCATGTGCAATGCACAGATGCACTGCGCTGTATTATCAAATGCTAGAGCAAGCTCTCACTTATTTTTTAAAAAGGTATATATCTGGTCTATGTTTATGGAATAGTTCCTGATGCAAATTAATAACTATGAATATTACTTGAATGCTTCACACATCTATAGATGTTCTGACTGCAGGATCTGCAGACCCCTCATTGTATATTTAACCTGGGTTTGTGGTGAGACATTATCTTCAGGGACTGCTCAAATTTCCTGAACTAGCCACTGCTTACCACAAGTACTGAGAGTTGGATGATATCAAAAGCCTATCTTGACATGAGACCCCAGGGATCATCTAAGGAGACACCTGGTCGCACCACAGGCCATTTGACAATGCTGGCTCACACTGGCTGCTTTGTTCTGAGAGGCTCCTAACAGAGACATGCACACTGAGATGCACTCTGCTGAGAGGACATGATGCATTCTTCTGAGGTTACGATGTACTGAACACTCTGGCACTTTCCCCAGCTTCCACATCCATACTCACATCCACAAGGCGAAGAAAATCCAGCAATGAGTCACCCACAACAGCTACAGTCTGCAGCTGGGGCGATAAAGACAAAGAAGACAAACTTAGTCCAGCTGGAGAGCATTCCCTCTGGTCAGCAGAGGAAGACAAAAGTAAGAGAAAAGCATGTCTGACTTAGCCTGTCTGCTTGGCGGGCTTGTTGGACGGCCCACAAAGGGACTAAGGGGATTGATCAGAGGAGAAGAGAACCTCCACAGGAATAGCCGAGAGGCAGGAGCAACCTTCTGCTATACAGCCAGTATAGCAGACGGTTCTGCTTCTGAAGAGGCAAACGCTCAGAGAATAAAAGTAACTTCTACTGATGTGGTGGCTGCATGAGCTCAGTAAAGCTGCATGATATGCATAGTTGATGCTTGGATCACAATTTGGTATTTGCTCTTGTAGTGTATTTTCCAGTAGTGGTGGTTTGCTTCTGTGTTTGCAGGAATTGTCTTAAATCATACCTCAACAGATAAACTTAATATTACTTGAACGTGTGGTTTAAAATACGAGCTTTAGAGCTCCAGACTGATTATTTATAGGATGACTTGTTGTGTTCTTGCACAAAATAACCAACTTTTACAACTGTCTGCTCCTTCTGTCTATTCTTAATATTCCCGAGGTTGGCGGTCGGGTTGTAATGCTGTTTTTATTGCGTGGTTCTTGTGTTTGGTCTGTTGTCTGTTTGTTTGTTGTGCTGTTCCTCTCAGGAATGTTGTGGGGTCTCTGCTTTTCATTAGCTGGACTGCATCTGAGAACCTGATCCATGACTGCTTGGGAGTATAATCATGTAGGCAGTTTAAGTCTTGTTGTAGATTTCTAATTACAATGTCCTGTATCAAAGTTCATTAGTGTTCCTTTTCTGTGACCACATTTAAAATTTTTCTCACACATGCATCTCTTAAGGCAAAGAGGGATATTGTGCTCAGTGTTTTGGAAACAGTGCTGGGAGGATCAAGGCAGGATAAGTGTTTAAGGTCTAAAGCTCCTATGGGCCCTGTTATGACTGAATGATTTATCTATAATCCTATTGAGTGAGCTTGGGAGGGGTTGGTTAAAACAGGACCTCACAGTCAGACAGCCAGTGGGCACACCTGCCACTCTTTGCAATCTCAGTGTTCTAGCTGATTACTGACAGTAATTAAAATTTCTAATTATATCAGATTTACTATCTCACGGGATTTTTTAGGAATAGAGATTATTAGCTAATTTTGATTTGGCTCAATTACCCGCTTGCCTCTTGTGGGAGGTGTAGCTTGTATAAACTAGTGACAAGCTGTGCCAGCTCTTTATCTCCAACAGCTCACTACACCTCCCTGCCTTTAACACCTGTAACTGTTTACAACTGGCCTGCCTGTTGGTCAACAAGATGCATTCCTGTGATGAAAGGATCACACATTGGTGCCTCTTGTTCATGATGAAACTTCAGATGAGCTGCGATGAGATGATACAGATGAGCCGAGTAAAGTATCCAGAGCAGCATGTAATCGGAATTGGCCAATCAAAGCCACCGAAAACAGTATCAGGATTCCCAAATGGTGGAAAAAGGGGAAAAAACCTTCAGATTAAAGACAAGAAACTGGTGGTGGAAAACATGAGTGGCAGAAGCAATCTACAGTTACCCATCCAACCTTGAAGGAGCGCACAATAGCCTGAGCTGTTCCTTCGGCATTAGCAGTCTTGTGTGGGATGCTGTATAATCTACCTGCCAGATTAAGATGACATGGTCATTGTCTAGAAGAGAGAATTGAATTATGGTGTGTGAAAGGGGTTTAAATGAGATTATGCCGAGAGAAGTCTTCCAGCATGCATGAGATGTGCAAAGTCAGAGGCTCAGCACTCCAACTACACGTACCCTCATATGCACATAATTACATTCTTGCACTTGAACAGTGTCAACTAATTTGCAAACACAAAAATATGCAAATAACAGCAGTTACACTTGCAAATGTATACACGTACACACACTTGACCTACATTTTCACACGTACACAATTGACCCACATTTACGTATGTCAGACTGCTGTGATGCTCATTTTATTTCACTCTCTTGTATATTCTTATATAAAGAGATCATGATTTCTTATTATTTACGTGACAGTGCATCTTTTATGTGATACTCTGATTTTTGCCTACAACTGTGTTTATAGTGCTGGCTCAGCTTCTAACACAAGTATATGGGCTAATCCCCAGGATGAGTGCGATTCACTTAACCACTCTACTGCATATTTAGTGCATGTATCTGCTCTGTTTAACCAGAGCTAATCTCCAAGCACCCCCAAACTGATGACTTCTAATGATCCTCCCTCTTCATGTTTACACGCAAACTATATCTCCTTTCATGTTGTTCCTCAGGCTTCCTGTGCATGCATGTGTGGGTGTTTCTCAAATTCTCAAGTGTAGTTGCCCTGTTACAGATGGCTGATGAGTACCCATGCTTTGTGAATGAGGTGGGGTTTTTTTTTAATCCTGTCGATGAGTTAAACGTGATGACATAGATGTCTACCCCGCAGGACATGCATAATTACAGCAGCAGCCTGTCATTTATCTTCATTGATTATCAAGTGATAGAATGCACAAAGGCTTTATAACAATAGTGATGGTATCAATTAATCACCCTTACAAGATATATTCCCATCCTTCAGAAATGCCGTGTATATCCATATGCATTTGTGAGCCTGTGCATGTATATTAGTTGAGGATGGATGGATTAGAATTAGCAGATGGACTTTATTTGCATTAGCCAATGGGGTGCTAGCACAGACAGAGTCAATCTGTTGTGCAGGACTGAGACCAGGTTGTGGCACACTAGGGTAGAGCCAGGTCAGGACACCCTGTCTGGGACACTGCAGCAACAGTAGGGGGTCTGGATGGAACCAGGCTGCCTAACATTGAGGAGATATAGAGCAGAAGGGAAAATTTGAAAATGGGTTCTTCAGTTGCCACTTAATACTCAATTTAAGTGTTGGGTAAAGGTAGAAGGCTTCAAAAATTTTACATTAAACTGTGGTGGTATACTTTGTCGAGGTGAGAAAAGAGGATATGACTATCCATATCCTGCTGCAGTGCTGCTCCATCTTGAATGTAATAACTATAACAAAAATAGTTTAAAAGTCTTGGCTTAAAAATGAGCAGGAAAAGATAAGTTGAAAAAGGAAAGTACGGAAGAAAAATGAGAAAAGGGAGGGCATGTTAGGGGAGCTTACGAAATCCAAAACTGCTTCCAAGTGTTTTGAAGTCAATTAGTGCTCCTGATACAGCCATGCTTTTTTCATTTCTCTTTGTTCTCTGTCCTCTTGCTTGCTTATCATAGCCTCAAGCTCTCTGCAGGGGGTGGTTGGAGGGTTTTGCTGGGTGATACTTGTTGGTGTCAGCCAATTATCACATTACCTGCAGTGGCCAAATCTTTCTTTTTCTCTTACCTCTATGTTTCTCAGATTGTTCATTCCTCTCCCCATTCTTCCTTTGAAAACATACATTCAAGACAAGATTTTGTGCCAGTGCAGAAGGAAAGTTCAGCCAAAGGTTGTTACAAAAGCAGTTTGTTCATTATTGAAAAACTCGACTATTTCTGTTTGTTATAATTGCAATTCCCACATGTAATTCCTGTCCATGCTGAGAGCAACACACTGGCTCTAATTCATGCCCTTTACAGCAAACAAGTTTGGTTGTTATTCTGTAAATGCTATCATGTAAGTCTAGGAGCGCTAAAGCTAGCCAGACTGATTATTGCTCTTCAGGATCTATACAGATCGATGTGAAGTGGTCTAGCCTTCCCAAAGAGGTTGTCACTGAGATGGTGCCACTAACAGCCACATGGCTGTAGGGTAAAAAAAAAAATATATATTTTTTTTCTGTTTTTGACATTATTTAGTAAAGATTAAGAGGTGGTAGGAACGTTGCTGGGGCTATTTAAGACATACTATGCAATTAAAGACTCAGATACTGTCAGATACTTAGTGCTTTGTTCTGGTGGTTGTTTAAGAGCACAATAGTGGTGGAATACAAGGAGGGTGACAGCAATAGTCTCCGGAGTTTTTAAGCTTCAGAGGAGCCCTTTAATTTAGAACAAATGCCTCTTTAAAAGAACAAGAAAGTTAGGGAATTGAGAGTAGAAGAATCAGAAATTTTTTCTTTTTACTGCACCTATCATAACTCTAATCATATCCTGGAAATTGAGCCTTAGGAAGAGTGCTGAGCTTGGATTTTACTCTCCTTCCCTCCCCCTTCCTGTTTTGTCCTTTCTTTTTCTCACTCTCACATGCTTTCACCTCCTTCTCTCAAGTCCAATCTGTTATTTCCTCTTACTCCATCCATATCTGTACCTGCCTTTAACACACTCCTCTTGGCTCTTGTTTTATTTCTCCTGCCTTGTCTCTTTTTTCTTCCCTCTTTTAGTCTTTCTAGTTTTTCCACTGTTAACCACTGAGTCAGAAAATAGTGCCTCAGCCTCTCTTTACTGGCTTGTTTGCTCTCAGACAAAGAAGTGGATTAGAAAGACGACGACACTCTACCTCTCACCAGCCATCAGCAGCATGGGCAACCTTCACTCATGTCCTCATTTTCCTTACCATTGTTCTCCATTTTCCCTAATCCTCTCTGAGACTCTCGAGGTTTGTGGTTATGTTTGTTAGTCTCAGATGCTAAGCTTTGCTTCCAGTGGCCAAGTCTTTGCAGACCTTCTAATATCAACTTTCACTGTCACATGGTCAAAGCCTGCTGTGTAAGATGCTGACTGGACAGGAGACCCCCTGTCTGGTAATTGCATTGGCTTAATAGAACCAAGAATGCTATCTCCTCATGACAGGTGGTCACAAGATGTGGTGGGATAAATCGCTGCATAAATTACTCACTGTGGTGGCATGGCAGTTCTGCTAAAACGGGCATTTCAAGAGAGAAGAAGAGATAAGCAACCTAAATGTGATGGTAAGAGGTCAGAAAGGTACTTAACCTTGACACAGAGGAAGCTGTGAGTGGTGAAGTCCTAAATTTATTATTTGCAGTTGGTATCTTTCGACACAAAAACACAAAAAATTCAGGTCTTTGTGAATGAGTTTGAAGCGCAGGGACAGAGGGGCCCCGGGGAGAGACAGCATATAGATTACATGAGTGGTCTTATCCTCTGGGGTGGAAAGAATACGCTGTTCCCCATAACATGGTATTTTCATACATATTTGATCCTCTCTTGGCTGTGATTACCACCATCTCCCTCCACTTCCAGTCTGTCCTCCTGCGTGTTTGTGTGTGTCAGGTTGTTTGTGTGTATATATGCACACTTTGTGGCAAGAAGGGCGCCAGCTATATTAGATTTGGCAGAGGCAGCACAATTTGTCTGACATGTTGAGGGAAAAGATTAGAGGGGGAAACACAAAATGTATTCACTATTACATTCTCATCTCACAGCTGTAGCAATCGATTTTTTTAAAAGTACACATTGGCGCGGCTAGACCGCCAAAAGCTGGGGGGGATGTATGGAGAACTTCTATTATCAGGCCAAAGACTCCAATGCACACATGTAAAAATTCTGAACGAAAAGAGGATAAACAGCAATAATCTGTTTCTGTGGACAGAAGCATGTCTAAAGTCATTTGAGGGGAAGCCGCTGTGTATGAGTTTCTCCACTACTCTGGCTCATTGTCCATCAATACACTGCTCGGCCTAAGCCTGGCCTCTGGGTCAGATTACTCACAAAATGCCTCAAAGTCTTCCCAGGATTCCCCTAGTCTGAGCTTATCATTCTCACACACATTCAGCAAATCTAGAGGAAAGCAAAGGCACTGTCTTAGAGTCAACGCCATGCCTGCCAGTTGACCAGGCGCTGAACAGTACTTGGTGGAGAGAGATGCATTTATCAGCAATTTACGGCTAATATGGATCAACCTACAGCAAACAAAAGCAACTCAACTGAGAAATATTGAGATATTTCAAAATCCCTCATCTTGATTAACAGATTGCTCATCAACGCTCCGTCTGCTCGTTGCCGATTGATGTGGGTGAACTTTAAATGAAGGCACCAGTCAATGTCAGCCAGTTAAAGTCATTCGCTGGCAATAAATGGTTTCTTAATGGTTAGTCAATTTTCTCACTTTTGCCTGTACTCTAATATGAAATGATTAGTGACGCATGAGTGTGTCAGGAGAGGGAACATCAATCAAGCCTGAGACAAAGAGTGGTTGATTACACGTGTCTGAAGAGGGAGGCCCAAAAGCTGGTAGGTGGTGTTGCTGTCTTTCAAATTCTAAAGATGCATATTTCTTTTTTTCTTCTCTCTCCTTTTTTACAGCTTGTAGTTATTAGTTGCTCACAGGGCCTATATTACAGTAATCTAAACTAAATTACCTTTGTTCTTCTTACTTTTGGACTACTTTCCCCTTGGTTTTGCAATCTCACATCCACACAGTCAGGTAAACTTATGTGCTCCAGAGCATGTGTTTGTTCTGTACCTGTTGATGTAATGCATGGGTTGGTTTTATAAGTCCTCTGCTTCATGGGCTGAGCCTCTCTGACGTCAGTCCGTGGCACGCTGTGAACCATGAAGCCTCATGTATCATGTGAGTTTAGGAACAGAGGAGACTCCTCTCTCAGCTCTCTTTGATCAGTCAGAAAAACTCCAACCAACTTCTGTCATACTGTGCCAGTGTGTGCAACTTTCACACAGTATTTACCTTGATGGGGAATTGAAACTGACTTAGTAGAGCAATGTGACCCTCCCGGGATTTAGAACAAAGTACTTGTGTTAGTAAACAGATGCATAAACTGCATTCTTCTGCACTGTGGGTAATGGATTACACACACATTCTCAGCCTGTAAGTGGGGGTGTATAATTTCAGCATCCCTCGAGCTTTCCAAGGCTTTGGTTAAACATTCCGGAAATGCCATCCTTTCAATCCATCCTTGGCCACCAAGCTAAGAAGTGACCTGCTTTTTATCTTGAGGTCTTGTGACATGAAATAGTGTGCAGATACTGCAAACACTTTTTATGTTTTTAATTTTGTCATATTTCTGTCACAGAATGAAGAAGTCAATGTCCTTTTCCTGGCATTGATTAAATCCCAAAATTTCATCTGTTTTAATTAAAATTGGAATTTTTCCTCATGAATATAATTTCTTCATGTTTCAAAACAGCTTAGATGTAACTTGACACTTAAAGCTGGAATATACTTGCTGTTAGCAAAGCATGCGCTTTATGACTGCCACCCGTTCCTATCACTCGTTTGTCATGTAGGCCGCTTGTGTTGACGCGAGGTAACATGTCGCATGTGCGAGTTGCAGTACTGACTTGAAAGCTAGAGGTGCTTATTCGAACAAGAGCATGAATACAGCAGATCAGAGGTTATCACAATGGCAGATAGTCTTGAAGACCGTCTCACGGTCCTTGTCCGCAACAACTGGCATCTGTATGATTTTTACTCCCTGTTGCACAGTGATAAACACTCATGCTTTAACAGTTGGCAACAAATTGAAAGTGTTTTGGGCGTTGATGCCCTGGAAATACAATGTGACCTGTAGATTGACCTTTTCATTATTTTGGAGTCCAAGTGCTGTGTCCTCCCTCAAGTGGTGACTGCCAGTATTGAGCTTTTTGGCCTCGCCGTGACCCCTGCACTAAGCAAAAAGATTTAGCAGTTTAACAGTTGAAATATGTCTTAAAGGTCCCATATTATGCAAAATTCACTTTATAAAGGTTTCCTACCAGTCTTTTGTGTCCTCCTGTCTGTGCATGAGGCCCAAAAATGAGAAAATAGTCTTCTTTCTCTCTTGCTTGCTCCACTTTTTAGCGAATGTGTGTTCAAACGGGCTAGTCTAAGATCTTTCCCTTTGTGACCTAACAAAGACCTCGACTAAAATCCAGAGACCATGACACGAGTCTGTGAATATGTAAAGGTTTAGCATCTATCACCAATGCCTCTCCACAGGCAGTTGCTCACTATTCATAGCTTTGACTGTTTGGCTTGTTGGATAAGCTTCCTTTATGATTGACAGTGCTGATTCACACAGGAAATCCTGATTTTGACACATATACGAACACACTTCAGTGCCACAGTGGAAATGTTTAGATATGTCATCAACTGCATATTTTATCTGCAATATGTACTGTAGGATTTTAAAAATGCTGTATAGACACATGGATGGATGGGTGGATGTAGTACCGAATTGAAGGTGTGCAACTTTCTACAGACGGGATTAGAGGACATATTAAACATTTTATATCTAAAAAAGAGCATACAATTGAGCTTGATACTTTATTATATTTCACTTTAATAGATTATGGCTATTTAGTTTGTAAGTTAAACAGTTCAACTGTAAATTATGTTTTTGCATGTCAAAGAATCTGTTAAAGTATTTATTTTCAGTATCTAAATAGAGTTCAATGGAAATATATTGGATGGCCAAACCACATAGCCATTAAGTTGTGCATAATAATTAGGCAGCTTGATTTTCTCAGATGAAAAGGACCTGAAGAGAAAAAAAAAACAAGTTGAATTTTAAAAAATGTGCCATAGTGGATATAGCCAAGCTACTAATGCGTGACCACCCTACAATCACACCTGTCAATTCCAACAGTCAACATGCTTGAGAAAGACAGGAGTGGATGTGTAAATTAAGTGCAAATGACTCCAGAAAAAATTATGTGAAACTGCAGACAACCAGTTATCACCTATCACAGAATTACAAACTTTCTGAAGTGTCAACTGTACAAAGTGTAACGTGCTCAGAGAAATGGCCAAGAAAAAAAAAAAGCTGAGACTTTTTCACATGAATAATGATAATTCACAAATTGGTTAATCAATATTTGGCAAAGAAATACCATGACTAGTATTTCAGAGGTCTAATGAACAGATCAAATGTGGTTGACTGTTGGTGGATTTATAGCTGGATCACTAATGAAGACATGATGCAACACAGAATCAGACACCTGTATGGTGGAGGATGCTGGTATGACCACCGTTGGTCCTTTTTAACACTAGAATGAGCAGGATTTTGAGTTTCTCCTCCAGTCCCTTCTCCCTCTACCATTGAGCCATTGTTTTTCAAACGAGGTAGACTGCAATTTCCCCCACCCAGATTACAAATACAAGATGCAACTAACTTTCCCTTCAGTTCACAGCTGTAGAGATGTGAATCAGAATCAGTTTAATTGCCATTGTCAGTGAAAGTTTCACAGACTAGGAATTTTTCTTGGTGCAATGGTGCAGCATGTAACATGAAAACATAGACTAGTAAGGGAAATAAAATAAATGATAATGAAGACTTTAAAATAAGGCTATAAAGGCACGCAATAAAAACAATCCAAACTAAGAAATACTCCTCCTACATAAAAACACAATATACATGTAACAACAAACAATAGCGTGGGATGGTAAATATCAATGTTAATGTCTAGCAGCAGGTGAGTGTGGGATGAAACACATAGTGCAAATATGGCAGTGCAAATGACAGATATTGTCCATGAGTGCTGAGTAGCTGATTGTTCATGAGTCCGATACAAAGGCATTTAGTGTTCATGAATCTGATGGCAGAAGGGAAGGAGCTGTCCATATGGCGGGAGGTTCTGGTCTGAATGGACCGTAGCCTCCTGCTTAAGGGGAGAGGGACAAACAGATCGTGTCCAGGATGAGAAGGGTCAGCTGCGATCCGACGTGCACATCCTCGGGTCCTGAAGACACACAGGTCCTCGAAAGATGGGAGCCTGCAGCCAATCACCTTCTCAGCGGCACTCACAAAGCGCTGCAGTCTGTGCTTATGCCTGGCAGTGGCTCCAGCGTACCGCACGGTGATGGAGAAGGTGAGGATGGACTCGATGATGGCCGTGTAGAACTGCACCAACATCTTGGCAGGCAGCTTGATTTTCCTCAGCTGCCGCAGGAAGAACATCCTCTGCTGGGCCTTTTTGATGAGGGAGCAGATGGTCGGCTCCCACTTGATGTCCTGGGTGATGGTGGTGCCCAGGAAGCGGAAGGAGTCCACTATGGAGATGGAGCAGCCAGTGAGGACGAGGGGGGATGGTGGGGCTGTGGTTTTCCAGAAGTCCGTGATCATCTCCACTCTTCTGGGCGTTCAGCTCCAGGTTGTTGTGGCGGCTGATAGAATATTTTTTCTGTTTATATTAGAAATTTTTTTAAAAGCACTTTACCATGCAGGTTTGTGCCATTATGACTTGTTTTCATGAGGTTTTTATTCTAACAGGCATTTTAGTTTATTTATGTAGCTGCTGCACATTTCAATTTACCCCTGAATTAATAGAGTATCTACCTATCTGTTTAGTTTTAATGCCACAATTACAATAACTGTAAAGATCCCGTGTAAAGAAGTTACTGTGCCATTATA
>JBAMHW010000012.1:22228468-22241745 GCA_037177495.1 Rhadinocentrus ornatus | reverse complement strand
CGCTCCTCTATCTTTTTTCTTTGGGGGGGGAGAGAGAAACACCCCCCCCCCCCCCCCCCCCCCCACACACACACACACACACACACAGGCTGGCTCACTTGGCAGCATTGTGTAGCACTCAAGGCACCACTCCTCTGTGGCCTTAGTGATTAATTACTTTTAACAAAGCAAACAGAGTCTTGCTTGTCTGGATCAATCTTTTCCACATCTTGGTGTGAACTGCTGTCACCAGTAATTGCCAAACTCTGTGTAGTATGAAAAGAGGTCTACTGTCACCTCTCCCTGGTCCTAATCCACGCCCCTCAGTTTTTTACACTTGTGCCCCTGATCCCCTGGCTCCTCTGTCCTCTTTTTCCTCTTTTATTATTTCTTATTTCCCCTCTGTATCTCGTTTTTTCTTCCTTGTAACTCCCCCCATGCTTTGGGAGCTGTGACGCTTTTAAAAAAAGCTAAGCTTGGTCGTCATGTCATGTCATTTTAACCCAACCATTTATAAAAGCTGCCGTAAGCTTTTAGAGCAGCACATAAAATGAAGCATCCTGCCTCTTTCTATCCATGCATACTAATTGACATTGCTCCGCCAAGCTGATCAAACACCATTAATCTATTTCTAGTATATATTTGTTTCTAGATGAGAAAATTAATACATTCTGTTACTACAGCCAGCTGGGTGCGGTGAGCCCCATTGATTGTTGGCATCCACAGTATGACATAGCTTGGAGCAAGTATTTTAGTTGGCATACTGTGTGGGTATGTGTGTGTTTATTTGTGGGTTTTTAGACAGTAGATTACTTTTATGCTGATACAAGTTGCCAGAAGAGTTTCAGTTAACATATTTACCATCTTATTTTCACATAAGACCCATCCACAGGTGGTAAGAAGAAGTCCTTTGTAAATTTTATCACTGGACAGGCCATCGAGCCTGCCAGCATGCATTGAGATAGACATCAAAGCCAAGGAAATGCAGCAAGCGTTATTAGCAAGCGGACACAAATTAATGATGCATGGTGATGGCCAAAGAACGCTGATGGAACTTGCTGTTTAATGAGCTAACACAAAGACTGTGCAGATGTGTTACAAGACTACACGGCGTTATCAGGAATAGATACCCTCTTTCACTAGAGCAGTGCCAATTAGTCCTCCTATGAGAGTTGGCTGTCAGGATTTCAATCCAAAATAGTGAGTACTTGTTGCTAAAATGTGCATTAGCAGCACTGTGAAGAACTCTATATATTTAGTTTTTCTGTGGGTTTGACATACCTCCTATGAAAATGGTACCAGTGTTCAGCTCAGCTCAGGAAACATCTCTGAAAACTGCTCTCTTGATTAATCATTATTAAATCCAAACTGGTCCTCTTATAATCTCACTTCTCTCAGCTTTTGGTATTTTTCTCTAGCCTAGCAAAGTGCCTGAGCATGTCATATATATGATAAGTAGAGGAGCCTGTCCGCGTGGGACTCATCACACACTTAAATTGGTGCGGCATAGAGTTCATATTGCAGTGTGGCCGTGGGGGAATTAGCGAGTCTATATATAAACCTGCGCTGCATGTGTTGTGAATTAAAGTGCTTTTATTTGATAATCGCTGGGGAGATCTCTGTGTGCACAAGCATGGCAGAGCTGTGGGGTTGCAGCCACAACAAGCCCAGTATACAGATACTGCTGCTGCACTGGGAGATGGGAAGAAGAAATAGGTCATTCACAATAAAGAGCTCTGATAGCCTGGATGGCATTGTACAGTATATGAGGAAGGAATAAGAGGCACCTTTGTGCCTTCTTCATGTGCTAACCTTTTTTTTCCCTCCTCTTATGTCTGTCCACCTCCTTGTTGTACATATCTAACCCTTTGGGCTGCACTACCATATTCTTCCCTCACCCTGCCCTCCTCTGTGCCCAGTCCTCTCATTTTCTCAGTGCCTTATCGGTGATTCAGCTTGCCTTTACTCAATCATGTATGACTCCTCACTAGCAGAATCGAACACACTGAGCCTCATGCTATGCTTTCATTAGAACTCCCCATAACGGCTGAATGTGAGTCTTGTGAAGTATTGCAGGGCAGCTCTGGAGAAGCCACACTGTTGGGCAGCTGTGCTGCTGAAACTTCTTTGATGAGGCAACTTTTCACAAAGGCCGGAGCGCTTTAATGAACCCAACACAAGTGCTGACTCTGGCAAAGAGCTGTGCCTACTGTGTGTCATGCTCCAAGGGGGTAATGACTTGGTTTATTTTATTTCTCTTTGGAAGAGAATTGCTCCAAAAAGCACCAGCAGGCTCAGAATACCTCTGATTTGGAAGCTGATTTTTGACGCAGCAGAAAATGTCAGTTCAAACTGCTTTCTTTTTGCTAAGACCAAAAGAAATGTGAATAGGAAGGTTATATATATATTTTTAACTACAGTACTTGTCTCCCACTAAAAAAAATCAATGTTAGAGTGTCATGCTTTGAAGAGTCGTCAAGGGAGGGTCAGGTGGAAACAAGTACCCGTGTTAATGGTTAATGAAAAGCCTGGTTTTTCACATTGAGCCTCGGCCAGTGTTTACTAATAGGTGGGCATTTTTCAGCCATGCTTGAGTTCACTGTCAAAGCCAATTAAAGGAGTACAAATTAAGATGGAGGACATGGTGCCTCAGGCCAGGAGACTACATAACCAGTGCCAGATCTCTCATCACTGTTGTGCTAAACATATCAAAGATCCAAATGATCTTGAGCTTTTGATAGAAATGATCAAAATCCCCAATTTTTTTTTAGTTTGTCAGTTTGTTGCTCTTATAAATGAAACAGTTTGGCAAAAAGGTTAAGTTAATGTTTTAAAATTGCTTGATGGCCTTTTTTGATCAGAACAGTATACTCTATACAATGTAAACCTTGAGGGTATTTTCTAATGAAGTCCTTAATGGCTACCTTTAGACTAGTCTGGTTGGAAAACACTTCTGCAGCCTGGAGGTTGCTCTCTTTTTCAGGTTCACCATCTGGCCTTGATTGATTAAAGCTCCCTTAAGTAATTAATGCCCACTTTAATTGAGAGTCAGCCCCTGTGGCTGCAGGCATCGTGTGCAATGCTCAGGCAGAACAGAGCCAAGGATCTAGTTGAGAGGGGCACGGAAATCTGTTTAGCACCCTGACCCTCTCAGCCGCACATCTAAAGACTCTTAAGATGCTAATAGGAGTGCAAGTATGCTAGCTGCATCCATGTGACAAATCGAGCTATAAATCATAGCGGTGGAGTGTGACATGACTTTTCTAACATTGGAATTAACATGGTTGGAATGAGCTACAGGTATATTGCGATTTTATCTGCTGGTTTACCACTTTTCATTGGTCTGTTTCCTTTGTGAAAGCGCTCTGTTATGGTGGACATGCACGTAGCAGAAAGAAAATTGAATTTCTCCTGACAAACAGTGCATTGTGACAGGATGTCACTGCACGACCCCACAGCTTGCATCTATTGTGCTGTCTCATCTGTTAGTGATAAATGAACAATATTAGTTTTTTCTTTTCTGTTTCACTTTGTCACAATAGATGTGCACCACAAAGCCTGACCTTCTTTATTGAAGGTTCTCTTTGTCTTTTGGTAATTGTTTTTAGAAAACATTAAACCATCCTCTAGTCAGATAATGTGAGACACAGTGAATACAGAGTGGTCAGCATTGATTCCACGTACCTGACTATGACCTTTTCCGATCTAAAGTCCTGCGCTGCCTGCCAGTTTGATGGGAGCCGGCTAATCGATTTCTTGCAGCATTGAGAGACTTTCAAGCTGAAATCTCTTCCAGGCAACCTAAAGTTTACCTGGATTTTACTGTCACCACTCACTGAATAATGCAACATTTATTATTTAATTGCCAGCTCCACGAAGAATGATTAGTTTAATTTACTCTCATTAAAGCCATCTAATCTAATAGGCTAATTAGGACTTTGGATGGAACAGCAATCACCAGAGTCTACAAAGCCCTTTGGGAGAAATACATCAATGGATCATAAATATTTTACTATGTCTATCTACATGCAGATTGTAAGGTTCCTTAATTTGACTTGCATAAGCAGTTAATTTGCACCTTTTATTATGTTTTTGCTGCTAACAAAGAAATGACAGTAGATTTATCTGAAGTCAGCATTATAGAATAAAAAAAATCCTGAAAAAGCAGCATTTTTTTTTTATTGATTGGCCAGATTAATAACGAAATAGCCAGTGTGAGGAAAATTCAGTCTGTCAGGTTTTTTTTCTAATTGACTTAACAAACATGCACAGATGAACAAATACTTGATCAATGCGGGTCAGGGCCGTTTGCTGGTTTAGGGTTTGGTCTTATTAGATTGGGGGAGATGGTAATAGACAGGCAGCTGTATCATGATTCTGTCCGTGTGACCCTGAGGCCAGAGGTTTATGTTTGACCCAAGGCAACGAATGTAATGTCCCTGCTACCCTCCGGCAAGGACTGACCTCAGACCTCTTCAGTCCTGAGGGATAAAGATCTGTACCTGCAGGGGGTTGTGTGGAGATGGATAAAAATTTAGCTCTTAAGTAGGTTTAATTAAGTGGAGTCTCCATTGTGCTATGTCTGTGACTGTCAGCCTGTTGAGCAGTAGGCCCAAAACAGCAATCATTCCATTTCACTTTTTTCAGTATGTCTCTCTGGATATTAAATTAAGCAGCCGACACTTTGTGTACCCAGTGAATCGACTGAGTCACCTTATAAAACGTGGTAGCAAAGATGTACAGGGAACGGCATAAGCTCGTGTCTGAAACCCTGGTCGACATATGACTTTTCTGGGCCACGATGGAGGTCCAGGCAACAGCAACTACTGTTAAGGAGCAAGGAAACAGATGGAAGAAAAGTAGTAATTTTTCCTGTGATGCTTTTAGTGTTAATCTAATCCCAGCGCCCTGGCCTGGGCAGAGAGCTGATTCCAAGTAATGCGTGCTTGTTGGAGACAGATGGGTGTATTTCTAGAGGAGATATTGATGTATTTTTCCTGAGTTTGTATTTTAAGTGTGTGCGTGTGTGTTTTTGTGTGGAGTGTATTTATAACCTGCTGTCCCTATTTGATACATTGATTTGGGTTCTGTTTTTGTTACCAGGAATCTGTTCAAAATCAGTGTTTTGCCCTGTGTGTGATCAGAATCCTTCTGCAGCAGGCATATCTTAAACACACTACAGCAGAAGAAGGGTGTGGCGCTGTCAAAGTGGTGCTTATGTGGCTTCTATCGATTTCCACATTTAAGTGCATCTCTGTTATTGCTGACCACCTATCAGGGCACAGCAAGCAGAGCCCAGCTGAAGCCATCGCTTCAGTGATGGGCTGCCTGAATTGTGCACAAGGAATTATGCCCTTTGTTTATAGAGACATCAGTGTAGTTGAGCTTTCACAGCTCTGAGTTTATGGCCTAAAACAGCTTCAGCTTACATAGTAGCTGACATGCAGGCAGGTTATAAACTTCATTGTCCTTGATTTAAGGCTTGCACAAATTAGCGTTACAATTAAGTTTTTTTCTGAAAATAAAAGATTAATAATTGGCTGAAAAAATACATCGCACTGTCTTTTAATCACAAAATACATCTAATTCAAGTTGGATAAATAAACTACAGAAGAAAGTATGTTTTTGGTCAGTATTCATCCTAATATGAGAGTTTAAATGATAGACTTTGCACACTAAATTGTATCAGGCAGAATGCTAAATGCATACAAACAGTAAGTCATTGCTGTATGCCAAATAATACTCCTGTGGCTCACTATTCACAGTCATTTGGTGTAACAGCACAGCTAGTCGAAATATTGAATGCTTCATTTAAGCCTGTTAGACCCACATCTTGAACAAGGATAAACAAGTGCAAACACAGACACGTTCCCTGGGGCTGAGGACACCCCTGGGGTTATAGTGTGCTGAAGAGGAGCCTAAGAAGGGGGCAAGGACATATGCTGAGACATTAATCTGCTAATAGAAAAAGAGCCTCCAACAGCTGGTGTTGTGCCAAACTCACAATCTTAATCTTGTCAACTTTCTGTTCAGCTGCTCTGACTGTGAACCTCATTGTGAACAACAGAGCTGTCACCAGAAGAAAACTGTCCATGTTTCATTGTAAAAGCCTTGTTAGAGAGAAACAGAGCACATGCAAACGTGTGCATGAGTTTTTTTGTGTATATGTGCGCACTGGTTTTCTGCAATGTGTAGAACAGCGTATTAAAAAGATTTTTGTATCATTTCCTCTCTTCCTCCTAAGCATAAAAACATGAATATTTAAAACTACATCAAACAAGCAGTCATGAAATATTAAAATGTTCAAGAAAGAAGAAAAGCTTTTATCCTCTCTTTCATTTTTAAGTTATTTGTAGCCTCTCTCACTCTCTCTTCCTGTTCAAGCACACACATGAACACACATGCCCTAATGCACATGCGCTTTAGCGCACTCTGGACTTACCCACAGGTTGGACGACAAACCTTCCCTAGCCACTCCTCTGTGGTATCAGTGCACTGTTGCTTTAAATATAGGAGGCAAGCATGCAGGAAGGTTCAGTAATTTGCCCATGAACTGAATCTCAGGCACAACACATCATTAAAAGTCTCAGGTTATGGATGTCATGTTGTACAAGATGCCAAGCAGATGCCGAAGATTTTAGGAGGGCATGTGTTTCAGTAAAAACTGCTTTCTGAAAAGTGATCCCCTATCATGCATCCTGTTGGAGATGTTTTTGGCTGGATTATTAAGCACCCACCTGTATTATGCAGTTGTATATTTAATGCTGTATGTTGACAAGGCAAAGTTAATCAGCGGAGTACTCTCTCTTTCTCTTTCCCCCCTTCCGCTGTACTGCTCTCGATCTTTTTCGCTCAATTTGTCTCTCTGTCTGGCTAAGAGCTAGAGGCTCTGCTAATCACTGAAGCAGCAGCTCTAAGCAGATGCTGTTGTGTTTTTAGAAAAGATCCTGTTAAGCGTGAATTAAAGAAATGTGTAGGGGTAAAATCTTGCATTTCCTTCACTTCACAACCTTCATGCCGCTAGCTTAGTCAACCTGTTTGTGTAATTGCTGTAACTTTAACCCTTACAGTACATTGGCCTTTTCTATTGAGGGCTTAACTTAGATGTGCCAGTCATAGTTTATCTTGTGCCTCTGCAGTATTACTGTCACTATTGTGTTTAATTAGTATTCAGCCACTGTAAAGTAAATTCAATTGAACCCTGTTTTATAAGCACCACTGGCTGAAGGCTGAGGTTATTCTGCAAACATGTCTTTGTGTAAATGCATGATGTAATTTGAAGGCAGTGGGAGATTAATGGAAAAACAAAATCTTAAAAGGCTATATGGCAAATTGATTCTGTCATTTTTGCCATGCTGCTCTCATTTATGCATTAATTCTGGTCTTGTGCTAGCAGTGTTTTATTGTGTTCTCTGCACAGTTGTCAACCTCATGTGAGACTGGATGGGCTACAATGAAATGATTAAAAATGATGCTTGCTTTCGTTTAAAGAAAGTCTTATTTTATCCATCGTCTTTCTCCTCATCTCTTCCTGGTTGTCTTAGTCAGAGCACTGCGCTTTAAAGAATGAAAGGGAGAGCGGTCATATTGTAGGCTAAATCTAATCAAAGGGAGAAGTGCTTTTTTTTCTTTTGTTCCCTTGGGCAAAATGTTTGCGGGCCTCTCACTTCTAACCAGCGTCCTGCCCAAACTCCACCGCTTCAAGATGCGATTAATATTGAGCGGGTACCCTGGCCTGTGCTCCCGTCATATAATAACAGTGTTGAACAAAGGTTAATGTTTTGAATTTAATCTCTGTCCTCGTCATTTTCAATGGAGTTGTGGAGGTTTCATTGGAGGAGGAACTGTTGAGAGGGGGGGGGGGGCACCTAGTCTGGAAAGAGATTGGTAGTCAGTGGGGGTTCAGAGAGAAGCAAAATTAATTACTGGTCTCTATAAATTCAATGTCATGTCTCATTTTCCTTAATCCTCCCCGCCTTTCTCACTTTCTGGTGGCCCAAACAGAGAGGCTTGGGAAGACTAATGAAAAGGCCTCTTAGATGCTAATGACAAATTAGTCTTCGTGTCACTTTTGGAGGCTGGGAGTGGAATGACTGTTGACTCAGTGAGGAGGTGGTCAGAAGACAGTCTGGTCAACAGTCCCCCTCTTTACCCCACACAAAAGCAAGCACAGAAACACCAATAAAGGAGAGGTTAGGCTGCAAAACACGACAGTTTCTCTGCCTCACACAAAGCTTTTTCCTCATGTTCCCCCATGCTTCACCACTGTAATTGTGTGTTTCTGAAACACAAGCCCACATATGTCTATTCTCAGAGACAGTTCGCCTTCTCTTTGGGGGTTTTAGTGGTTTGGATTATGAATAATGAGCTGAGTCTAGTTCCATCTCTCTTTGCAGCTGTTAGACTGGACCAGAGTCAGGTTCAACAACTCACTTCGATTATTGTCTGATCAGGCCTCAGACACAAACATACTGAGTCACATTTCTGGATGAAACATAATTTTTTTTTTCTCTTGTGACTCCAAGTAGACATGTTGAAGAGGGAGAGAGAGGGAGGAACAGACAGTGTCTGTTTTAGGTTTTAATCTGCAGAATGTACCAAAACATTTTAGTCTCTCACTGAAATACACAATATGTCACAAGCTGCACAAGTTACGTCTCAGTGGTACTGAATAATTATGCCACCAATAACTTTAATGTCTGAGAAGAAATGACTGCATGAAAAATCAGATCAATTTTTGCCTGCTTGAGGAGGCTTTTACCTGACATGACACGTGTGCAGATCTAATATAAGATTATACAGTCTCAGGTCACTTGTGATGCCATTTTAAAACTGTTTCCTGTCAAAGGGAACTGCACAGTTTGAGGTGTTTATGGGTGTTCTTCTTTAAGCTACTGCTTAGACCTGAGAAAATATAAATTCTTGTCTTATTCTCGTTTTACTTTTTCTTTACTTTTTCAAACACAGCCAAAGAGAAATCCCAGTGCTCTACTAGTTCATTTTATCCCCACAGCAAATAGATGAAAAATATCAAAAAGAAAATGAAAACATATCTCCTGAGAAGGCAGCCAATCAGAGAGTAACATGTGCATTTATGTAGAACTTATAATCCAATTAACAAGTACAAAAAACCCAGTGATCACTCAATAATGGGAATACAAAGCAGAGAGGTGCCATGTTTGGGGACCTGCTCATGTGGAAAAAATGCAAATAGCGTGAAATGAGTGTGTCTGGTAATGTGTTTGAATAAAGTCCCATGCTGTGGCAAACGACCGGAGCCTCTGATAATTCTGTCTGTTCTCTTTTTCTCTCTACAGGCATACTTCCGACAGGGTGTTGCCCTTCAGTACCTTGGTCGCCATGCCGACGCACTGGCCGCCTTTGCCTCCGGGCTGGCCCAAGATCCCAAGAGCCTACAGCTACTGGTGGGCATGGTGGAAGCCGCCATGAAGTCACCATTACGAGGTAAGATGTTATAGCTCAACCCAGTGCACTATGTGTGTGTTTCAACACACAGTTAATGTGTATGCCACCGTCTGAGTGCTTCACCGTCTCTACATGCTTTGTCCTGCAGCAGCCTCCCTAATAATCCTCACTCTGTCAGTCAATAATCATGTAAGGGTGACTTTACCTGTCAGTTTTTTTTCTTCTTTTTAACCCATTTTACAGACAGGCCATCTCTCTATCTGTCTATCTTTCTTTCTTTGTAACTGACTGTTGGTGTCAAGTACTTACCTCCGGACTCTATGGCATGACGTCTGCAGCGTCAGCATTTCTCATTGTCAGTCAGGCTGATCACACACACAGATAGCTTGTTATCTTAATGAGCATCCAACACTAATGGTTCTGTGTGTGCCTACCCCTGTGTAAGCCTTTGTCCTAAAGCTGAGAGGGTTTTTTATCTTGCGTATTAAAGCCAAGATTTTTTAAATGTATTATCTGTTTTGTTGGGCGGCTGCATTGACTTGTATGCTCATATGTAATCACTTGTGAGCCTCAAAACAACCCAATGGTTTTACCTCAGAAGAACACAGAGGATTTGTCATTCTTCAGATCTGGATGGTAGAGACTGCTGACATAGTCTGAGTCACTCCTCTCGCTTGCATTGTCATCACCTTTTGCCAAACTATGCTGAAACTGTGTCTTTGCATAAATGTGATCTTGTTTTACGATCCAAAAAATTACTCCGCTGTGCAGTGAGATCAGTAGCTGCGGTGCTTCGTTCAGCAAAGAACCAGAGTAATACCGTATTTCTTTATGCAGATGCATAAAAAATGCATAGACAGTCAAGAATGGATGGCCATCTTAGGCACCATGAGCCTTTAAGCCTGTCATTGGAATCAAAACAAGAAAAAGTTTTGGGTATGAGCCCAGACCTGTGCATTGTGGACCAGAATAGGCCTTCTCAGCTGGGGATGGCCAACATTTAGCCCAAGCCACTTAATCTCTTAATTGTTTACCCTATTTCCCAGAGTGCCATGCAACCACCAGAGGACCTAATCCGAGGTGTGTTGAGGAGAGGTAGCTAGGTCAAAGGATTAAGAACGATGATCCTCCCAGAGGGGCTCTTGGCACATTGGGGCGATAATCAATGTTACGGCAGCAAACAGGGAGGATAATCAGCGTTACTCAGCCAAAGTCCCCTGATAAGTGAAAGGTAGGCGAGCGCTGCTTTTCTCCTTCAAGGCGGCACACTCATCCCAGGATTCAGTTTGTTGATTACATTTGCTGCCTGTCCAAATTTTTGGGGGAGTTGAATTAATCAACACCAAAGAGAATAGATGGTAACACCTTTAAGAGGTGAGTTTGCTTTAAAGCAAAAGTACAGTTCGTTGATTCATTAAAGTCGGGTTACATCTTGTTAAATCTTGGGTGAAAATAACACACACACACAGATGCACTCAAAATTCTTTTAATTAACCCTCTTATTATGCCTAAGTCTATTATACTTTATAGGCTTAGCAAACACTGCAGTCTTCCTGTGTGTTTACAAAGTAAACTCAATGTTGTTTCCATGTTGCCAAGAAACAGCTGATTGTATCTATTTGTGATTGCATTGCTCACTTATCTCAGACATCTCAGCACACTGCAATGTTTTCAGTTGTTTTAAAAGAAGTTTTTTAATGCCCCTAGCTGAAGAGAACCATTTGGTGACATTCAAACCAAAATATGCTAATATACACTGCTCAAAAAAATATAAAGGAAACACTAAAATAACACATCCTAGATCTAAATGAATGAGCTATTCTTATTAAACACTTTGTTCTTTACACAAAAATTATCAATAGAAGTTAAATTTATTTTAACCCATGGAGGCCTGGATTTGGAGTCACACTTAAAATTTAAGTGGAAAAACACACTACAGGCGGATCCAAGTCAAAGTGAGGCTCAGTAGTGTGTGTGGCCTCCACGTGCCTGTATGGCCTCCCTACAACGCCTGGGCGCGCTCCTGATGAGTTGGCGGATGGTCTCCTGAGGGATCTCCTCCCAGATCTGGACTAAAACATCTGCCAACTCCTGGACTACCTGAGCCACTTGTGTGGGTTGTAGACTCCATCTCATGCTACCACTAGAGTGAAAGCACCGCCAGCATTCAGAAGTGACCAAAACATCAGCCAGAAGCATAAGAACTGTGAAGTGGTCTGTGGTCACCACCTGCAGAACCGCTCCTTTATTGGAGTTGTCTTGCTAATTGCCTATAATTTCCACCTGTTGTCTATTCCATTTGCACAACACCATGTGAAACTGATAGTCAATCAGTGTTGCTTCCTAAGTGGAAAGTTTGATTTCACAGAAGTATGATTGACTTGGAGTTACATTGAGTTGTTTAAGTGTTTCCTTTATTTTTTTTTAGCAGTGTTTTAATTAGGATAGTGTCATGAGTGGCAGCGAAGGTGAGGACCCAAATGAAGATGGTTCAGGCATCTGACGAGGTGTAACTGAAAACCCAGGACCTAAATACACTGACTGACAAATTAAACACAGGTGATGCAATCAGACAAGGTGCACTAACGAACAGAAACACAAAACTAAGCCCTGAACACCGAAACCCAAGAAAGAAAATCTAGAAACATGACCAAAACTAAACACATGAAGTCAGAACAGAAACCATAAACCATGACAAATAGAGGAAGACAGATAAATAACCTCCAACAGTATGAAGCTATATATCTCTTTGGGTACTTGGTGGGTATTAAATTTATTGCATTAAAACATGTTTCCATGGTAGATTTAATATTATATGTTTGTTTTTTTTAATTTCCATTCTTGTGATGTATCTTGATTCTGTATAATATACAGTTTAACTCTGAACAAAGGGTTGTAACAAAAGGGCAGACTGGTACAATCCCATCTCCTTCCCTTTATTGTTCTTCTGTCTGTTCTTATCTTCATCTTGTAATAAGGTATCTTTGCTACAGTTTTACTTCCAATGTCAGTACTGTATCTCTATCATTGAAGTAAACGAGTATAGGAAGTCAGCTTTTAGTTTTATATATTTAAGCATGTGTTTCAGTATTAATATAGACACGTGTGTAATAGGGCTGGGTTTTAAAAATCGATTTATCTATTTGAATCGATTCAAATTTAATGAATCCAATATCGATTCATGAAGCTTCAAGATCAATTTTTTTGTACGTCTTCTTTTCCAGTGCAGCGTATTACTGCTCACATTAGCAGCTAAGTCTAACAGCAGGCGCCGCCACATTCAACGACAGGATCTGATGTCACTACACAAGTATTTCGAAATAAATCCGACATGGTCAATTATAGTCACATTTCCTTTTATCAAAACGTAAACATACTGATGTTATTCACTACTTACTACTTACTTGACAGCATGTCATAGCTGCTCTCTGTATCCATGGCAGTGAGCACACACACATACCAAGTACGCGCACACACAGGTGATCACACTTCAATCAGGGGACTAAGTGCACGTGTCAGAGAACATGCCAACCAGGGGAAAATTAGACAAAAATATACAAGTTTTCAAAATTCTGTCAGGCAGGTGACGATGGAAGCATCTTGCTGAGGAACAGATGGAGTATTTCTCCTGCTCCGGTGTCCGCTGATAGCATCATGGTCGTCATGAAAACACACAGAGCTAAACAAGCTGAATCTACTTAATTGTAGGAATTTCTGAGTCGTATTACGGCTTAAAATAGATCCAATATTCTTTGTAGGTTTTATTAGCATTAACACGTTATCTCAGATCTGAACTTTAAAGCCACAGTGTGTAAGAATTACTCCCATCTAGTGGTGCGCTAATATATTACAAGCAACCGAGTAGTGCTCTA
>JBAMHW010000012.1:22209527-22222011 GCA_037177495.1 Rhadinocentrus ornatus | reverse complement strand
TTTCATGTTTTTTAATTGCATTACAGGAAATAAAAAACTTTATCACAATATTCTAATTTTCTGAGACAGTCCTGTATTTATTGAGGTAAATCATCCAGTCTTTTTTACCTGTTTGTGGCAAAAGTATGTGATATCTTATAAAAATAAATATCTAAATGTAGAAAAAGTCTATTTTATTCAGTCAGTGGGATGAGAATTGGGTGTTGTGTTCACCACTAAGCATTGAGATAACGCCAAA
Source organism: Rhadinocentrus ornatus (assembly GCA_037177495.1). NCBI lineage: Eukaryota > Metazoa > Chordata > Actinopteri > Atheriniformes > Melanotaeniidae > Rhadinocentrus > Rhadinocentrus ornatus. The sequence continues at coordinate 22,221,773 of JBAMHW010000012.1, read as the reverse complement.
CAACAGTGATGTGCATAGCAGAACTGTAAGGATAAAGACATGCACACCCAAAAAATATTTCATTCCATCTGCAGTTTGTGAAAAGATCATGTGAACAAGCCATTTATGATGTTGGAAAAATGTCTTGTGGGCAGTTGAGACCAAAATAAAGCTTTTTGGTTTCTATGAGAAGGATTATGTTTGCAGAAAGGAAAACTCTTGCATAGCATGAGAGCCTAGAATGTCCCATCTCTGAAGCTTGGTGGTGGAATAATTATGATTTCTGTCTGTTTTATCACATGCTGAAAGCTTGCTCTCACTGGCAATTATTTAATTTGAAATGTCCCAAGTGAATTTTACAGAATTTCAAGAGAAAGTGGCTCATGTAGCAAAATGACCTTACCTCACAAGTTGTTCTACCAAAGGATGGTTAAAAATAAATATAGTCAATGTTTTTTAAGAGCAAATCAAAAATCCTTACTTTAACTTTTTTCTGCTTAATTTAATTAATTAATAAATAGACAGGCATATGTTTGCCTTATTTTAATTAGGTTCTCTCTTTTTTTTTTTTAATTTAAGGATTCATGTGAAAATCTACTTTAGCCCATACTTGTGCTGAAATATAAAGTAATAAATGGCTATTAGCAAACCACTGGTGTCACATCCTGAAAAACAGAAGGAATAATGTATCGCACTTATTTTTATTCTTTAGGCCTCAGAGTTTCTCAAAGAAAATGTTAAATTTTTATATCAAGAATTCAAAAAAGTTGTAGCTTGGAAGTGGTTAGAGATAAAGCTGTCTGTCAAACTTGATTTTCCTCACTCAATCCCCCCCCCCCCCGGAGAAAATAGTGTTAAGATGGAAGATGCACGTGTCTGTCATCTCGTTTTATAAAGTGGTAATAGGTTTTGGCTTTTCTTTCTGGATATATGACCTGTTTCATTCAATTATGCTGCTTGGTGCAATATTGCTACTTTGGTGCTTGGGGGTTAATAGCATGAAATGCAAAACATAATATATATAATTTAATTTAAATTATCTGCCTGCATCTATGATGTTATTACAGTAAGCTGTAGTAACACTAGCCATGAAAACATGTTGTAAAGGCTTTTTGTCTGTGCATTAAGTGGAGAAAGTTAACAGTGAAATTAATTTCTGTTGTTACCTGTTTGCATGTCAACAAGGTGGAGGCTCTGAGTCTTGTATAATATATCTCAGGGCTCAGTAGAGACTTGCTTCAGCATTTGTTTACATGTTGGTGTATAAATGTGAAAACAAAATACTCTGGTATTGTGAGAACTACCTGTTTATGAATGCAGCAGCCATGATAGTTTTTTTTTTTTTTTTTTTTAAGTGACTTTTTCTCAGCATTTGATTTATGACTCAGCTATTGGTGTCACTTTGAAGGCAATTACAAGCTATGAATGGTTATTATATGCAAGCACTGTCTCCATATGCACGACATTCTGCCAAGTGCTGGAACAGAAGTGATGCTCTTGAAACAACATCATCAGTTATGCTTTTGTGTGCTTGTGTGGGGAATGCATCCTCTGTGTGTAACTGTGTCTTGGTGTGAGTTTCAGCATATTGAGCTTTTTCAAATACTGTTGAGCCTAAGTGTTTCTCTAAAGAAATTCTAAACATTTTGTTGAAGCCCAGATGACACATGGCCACACACTTTGTATGTTTGTGAAATGATGTGAACATGTTATATTTAATCCTCTGTTTCATGATTTGACCTAATTAGAGGCTACTCCTAAAATATTTGCAAATAGAAGGCCCTGTGGGTTTACCATCCTCTAGCTATGCTTCTACAGATTAATTCAAATAAATCGGTAGACGCGAAGACATTCACACATTGGGCATGTCTTCCCTGCTTTTCCCTTCATAAGGTTTGATGCTGGTATCTGCCAGAGGGCTTTATAATCTTGAGGGGCTGTGGATCCCCAATCCCACTTGGCCCACCATTGATTTATGCCATGGTGTGCATTTTCAGCCTCTTCAGAGGTCACCTTGTATGTCTCCTTTGCTCTGCATTCCCACTCTGCAGCTACTGTTGTGCATGAGCTGCATTTGTTTCCCTGTCACTCTTGACACCCCACTTCAAAACCCTCTCATCATTTTCACAAACAGCAGTAAAGGAGAAGGTGGAAATATGCCGTAATCTTGTTCTGTAATTTGTAAAAACAATTTTCCCACAATTGTCTAAACCTGGGCTATTATTATGCAGCACTGTTGGAAATTGCCCAAGATTAATCCAGTCGCAGTGGAAGACTAAAAAATGGCTAATACCGTATATTGAGTTATTGTCAAGTTGTCAGTGAAAGGCGTCACACTGTCAAGCTGCAGGCTGTGCTTATCGAGGGAAACGAAACACAACAATTTCTGGAGGAACGAAGAATATGAATGCAGACAGCAGTCACTTTTTGTCAGTTAGTAAACATTTTCTGCAATCTGTGTCATTTATTCTTGTCAGTCAGCATGTCGGCTCAAAGTTATTTTTTTTACATGTTGTGCAGTCTGTTTCTAATATGTCTAACTCATCTTTCCTGCACAGGTTCTCTGGAGCCCACCTACCAGCAGCTGCAAAAGATGAAGTTGGACAAAAGTCCCTTTGTGGTGGTGTCTGTGATTGGCCAGGAGCTGCTGACAGCAGGCCACCACACTGCTTCTGTTGTGGTACTCGAAGCTGCTTTGAAGATCGGCACATGCAGCCTCAAATTACGCGGCTCCGTCTTCTCTGCCCTCAGCAGCGCCCACTGGTCCCTGGGCAACACAGAAAAAAGCATCGGATACATGCAGCAGGACTTGGAGGTGGCCAAGACCTTAGGTACGGCGACTGTCCTGGGTAGGAGCAAGTAATGCTGTAGAGTGTGACTTTATCCATTCATTTGCTGCCTTTTTCTTTTACAATGTTAATTGTTAAGTTGTACAGGGTTTCAGAGTTTGATGTCACATATTGGCATTACTTTTTTATATTGTTAAGTGTCAGGTTCAAGCTAAATTACTGTACTATACAACAGATGTAAGGATACTCCTCCACAGTATCATCTGAATATTAATAATTCAATGAAATTGCATTCCTTTCTAGGTGGGTATTACAGTTTAGAAATACTATATTAAAAAATACAGGCCCCTTGAAATGAACTAAAAGAAATTACATCTGTCATTACTTTGACTTAAATTATTACATTTTTATGTGTTTTTATATTTGATATCTGACTGAATCCTTATCAATATGGAAGACACCAGTGTTACGTTCCTGATGTTGTCATTCTTTAAACTTTCTTATTTCAGCTGCTGTTTGATGGAGGGGTTGTGGTGCTGCACATTTCTCTTTACAACCCCAAAGGTGTTCTGTTGTTTCAAGTCAGGCGGCATACTTGGCAAAGTCAAAGTCTTGACTTTTTTCTTCTTTAGAAACTCTTGTTTGATTTTTGGCAATGTGCCATCATGCTGTGAATTTCCTCTGCTGCCAAGCTTCTAAAGACCATGTGTCATATTGTCATCCAGGATTTTTAAGCATTTTAGAAATATTCAGAGTGCCATCCATGAAGGTTACGTTACGTTGATGATGCGCTTATTCAGTCACATCATCACACTCATTTTCATCAGTTATTTTTACAGGCATTAGATGACTTCTGTAGCTTAAGGTGATTCCCTGATTTTTCATTTAGTGCCTTTATCAGAACTAAATTTGATCCAATCTGTTGCTGGTATCTACAAAGTACTCTTCACCTGGAGTTAATTACCCATTTTTTGATACACAAACATTCTAAATGACCTTTAATATTATTATACATCATCAGCATCGTTTTATTACCACAGTTAGCTTATTATAAAGCTAACACCAGCATTTAGCCAAAAGCATCTTTTTAAGTACTGCCTCATCAGCTGCTAGCCAGGCTGACTATTTGTCATATTCTTTTGTATATTGGTAAATTCCAGTATAGTTTTTAATACATTATTTCTATGTATTTTTCCCAAAATGCTAATCTTAATTTATGGTTATTTAAATTTGAAATCCAGTTGACAGAATTTACCAAAAGTGTGTTGGAAAATAAAAAAAAGAAAAGATGGTTGCTAACAGAACTGACTACCTGCATGATGGTTTTAGCATCTGGCTTACCTTATTATCACTGCAAACATTAATACAGCTAATATCCTGAGGTTTATCTGGTTCCTGTATCATTAAGACATCAGTAAGACATGAGTTATACAGTGGTCCCCCGTTAATCGCGGGAGCTACGCTCTAAAAATAACCTGCATTAGGAGAAATCCACAAAGTAGTCAGGTTTTTTTTTCTTTTACAATTATTATAGATGTTTTAAGGCTGTTAAACCCCTCACTACACACTTTATACACTTTTCTCTCTTTTAGTATCACAAACTGTGATGTATTTTTTAGGTAGTTATAAATCCAGGTGGTTGTGGATGTATCCTCTGTATTCACTGGAGCTTCTCACGAAGCAGTGCAGGCTTACTTGTGTTAAAAGCACTTGAGAAATAAAATAACATGATCCTCACCAAGCTGTGTCAATTGTCCAGATGAAAATGAGCTTGTCGAATAAGATAGATGACAGCATCTTTACCTCCAAGCCCATTCAAGGACTTTACTGATACTGGATGTTGAGGCAACTGCTCTGTCATTTTTAGGAACCCGAACAAGGCAGAATGTCTTCCACAGCACAGGAACTCTTCTGAATCTAGAGTCCAACATAACTGGTCTGAGCAGGTTTTCAGAAACCTGGGGCTAAGACCATCTGGACCTGCAGCCTTGTTCTGACTACAGGAGACAGACAGGCTAGAGGTGGAGGCAGAGGAGGTCTCAGTATGTTCAGATGTTGAGGGAGATGAGGCTGTGTTAAGGTGTGTGCTGCAGGGTGACAGAGTGGAGGTGTGACAGAAAAGCTCATGAGCTCTGTCTGGAGACAGGGAGGGCAGGTAATAATGAAGGTTGTTCTGAAATTAACCTGTTGAAAACTGCTTATTTGCTCTGTCCAGACTTCTATCAGTCTGATCCTCCTTTACCTTGAAGCCGGGGATGTTTTAAACTCCTGATCACACTGATATTGTTCTGCTGGAGCTGGCTCTCGAACTTTTACCTGTAGTCCTCCTTGCACTTTTTAATCTTTATTTAAATATGTTTTTGTTTTATCTTCAATAACATCTTGTCTCGCTCCCTGAAGGCTTTATTTTATGTTTAGCAGCTTTTTCAGGTGACTAGTGATCCAGGGCTTTTTATTGGGAAAGCATCTCACTGTTTTGTGGGGACAATGCTGTCCACAGAGAAGTTGGTTATCACACACACAGTCATGCCATTGATGTCATGTGGTCCACAGGTGACATTCCAGTCTGTGACTTCAAAGGATTTTTACTTAGTATTTTCAACATCATTAGACCAGGTTTTAATAGTCTGTTTGATTGCTGGTGTCTGGTAAATAATGGGTGTGCAGCTAGAGATTAGAAAAAGCCAAGTTATGGGCTGGTCTTCCTAAAGAAGCCAGGGCAAAGGAGCTGTATGCATTTTTAATATTTATATGGAATAAATCCAACATCTTATTTTCTCTGGTGGAGCAGCTGAGAAACTGTTGGAATGTTGGAAGTGAAGCAGAGGGAAGTTGTCATTGAAATCTCCAGAGATTACATGAATGAGTTAGGATGATGTGTTTGTAGCCTAGCAACAACTAAACAAATGACATCACAGGCCACATTTGGAATGATACCAGGTAAAATATAATCTGTTACTAGAATACCATGTTAAGAGTAGGACTAACAACTTAAATGTAAGGCAGCAAATTAAAGAAGAAGTTAGAACAAAAAGATAAGAACAAAAGAAAAAGAGAGCAGTACAGGCTGGCTCCAGTCTTCGTACCCCCACATATTTGACACATGACTGGGCAGAGCAGCTGGAGATAAGAAGCTGTGGTTCTCAGGTGGAGCACAGAGGCTTGTGCTTTACTTTGGCCTTTTCTGTGAGGCCTCGCTGTCAGGCAGAAATAATAAGGCTTTCCCCTCTCACCCTCGGGAGCATTGAGATCAACACCACCAGCTGTCAGAAAAGCTGCTCTACTGTGGAGAACTTAGAAGTGCCACTTTCCCTTTTAAGGGCTCAGCAGTATGTCAGTGGCATGGATGTGGTTCATCACATCGCTGTTCAACTGAGGCAGTGTGAAGATGTGATTTAAACTGCAGATGGTTTCTACTGTAAACCTCCAGATTGTGTTGTAAATATCGTTTGTTGCTGCTTTTTCATCTCTTTTGGTTTTTCCTCTTCAGGTGACCAGACAGGGGAATGCCGTGCTCATGGGAATCTGGGCTCGGCATTCTTCTCTAAGGGGAACTACCGGGAAGCACTGACCAACCACCGCAACCAGCTGGTTCTGGCCATGAAGTTAAAGGACAGAGAGGTAAGAAGCTTTACAGCCTTCTTCAGATAGGAAGAGCAAGCCAACTGTCACCGCAGAGAGAAATGAATTGAGGTAGCAAAGGCTTTTTTTTTTTTTCTCCCTCTGGGTCTCTTATCATGTGGTTGGTGTGGAATTGTGCTGTGCCCAAGAATTCCTCTGCTCTGTCTGTTTAGAGGGCATCTGAAGGAGGAGTCTGAAGGACACAGAGATATTGCTTCTCATTGCCTAATTCAAAAATTGGGTGTCAATTTGTTGCAGAAAGGAGAGTGTGATGGTGGAAAAGAAGCAAGGTAATTGTAGAAAAATACGTGATGATTTTGCATCTGGCTTACCTTATTATCACTGCAAACCATTAATACAACTAAGACTAACTTTGCAACATACACCGGTTTTGCAATGTTTTGAACAATAAGGCTGTTTGTAGGGAGGAAAATGAGTTGGCGGGTCTGATCCACTTTTTCATGTTTGGTGCCCTCTTTCTCTTCTCTCTGTCTTCCATTTCTCTCTGTGTCTTTGCTCGACCTCGTGGTCATTGTTGGAGGGTGACAGGTGCTTGTTCCAACACAATTCCCGTCACACAAAGAGAAAAATGGCCTCTGTTTCCCCTCCATTCCTTATCCTTCCTGCCAGGCTGGCAGGCCTGCTTGTTTGTGTTCCCTGATATCAGGAGACATTTAAACAGTCCAGTGAAATGCAGCACAATGGACCCGGATGAAACTAGCTGTTAAAGAATGAGGCCAGAGGTGCCCTTGATATCTCTCACTCCCACAGAGCAGAAGTATGATTAAGAATCTTCATTATTTAATGAGGTTAGAATTACCAATGTGTGAGAAGACATATGGAAGGTGCTTAATGTCTGGTGTTAGCTGTTCCTCTCCCAGCTGACTGTAGCAGCAATTAGCAGGCCAAATATTTATTTAAATGTTTTTAAGTTTCTGCATCTGTGGGTTTTTATAAATGCTTACCAGTAAAAGCAATTGAAACAATTGTGTGTGCTTCTCTGCTAAAAATGGTTAGTGAAAACCTTGTATCATATTAAAGTATCGGCCACTAAGGGCTCATGTGCTAACATCTGGCTTCTTAAAAGGAAACAATAGTTAAGCTTCACCCTAGCCTTGAATGACAAATGTTCTACTCCTGAGAACTGAAGTGTTTCTAGGCCTGGTTGAGGCCATTGAGCACCACTAAAGGTTGCATCATATGCAAAATAATCTGATTGGCTCCACACAGCCCACCCCACTTCCCCCTCTTTCTTTTTGTTCATCTGAAGGCCCCATAATCAGAGTCATATGTGTGTCACACCACCTGGTCTCCCTCAGAACACACTGGAGCCTGGCGTGTAGCTCATTACGTCCAGCCTGATGTTTTTGTTTCTGATGTGGACTTTTTTATCTGGCCTTTCTGAAGCTGAGGTCACTTCCGAGGGGCCCAGGGACAGGATGTTGTTTCTGACTGGATTTCCAGTTTGTAGCCTGCAGTCTACAAATGCTGAGAGGACAGACAGACACTTAAAAGGAAAGAAGTGCCATTCATTTCCAGCTCTTAGCAAAATTTGTAAGGAATTTGAGCAATTTGTGGATTGAAACTCAAATTTGAGTCTTTTGTTAGTTATTACATTTTCCTAGAGGACCTTGATGTTATCATCATAAGGGTAAAAACTAAAAGCAGACTATATGAGGGCTAAATTAATGATTTAGCTTGTGTAATGTGTGTGTGTTTGAATGTGTAGCTGATCCTACCCTGCTCCTGTCTTTTTATTTATTTATTCAATTAAAAAACTGGCTTATAAACCAAATTTAGTTTACTGCAACATGTAAGCTGTTATGCCTACAGATGGTAATAAGATTGTACTCTTTAAGCTAATTGCTTACATCTGAGAGATTGGTGGCACCATAAGAGAGAAGTCAGAAAGGTCAAGAAGCTAAGCTGATAATACAATCATACAAACTTAGGAAACACACACAAAAAACTTGGTCCGTCCTATACTTAGTGTTTCTTTTGCCTTGTTGTGTGTATCTTCTAATAATAGCACTTCCATGTGCTGATGTAACTCGAAACCTAGATTTTCCACAAAAGCTACAAGTTTAAATTGTACTGGCCCTGTCTGTGATGAAGGAGCAGAGCCGGGCTAAAAGAAAGAGGCAGATGAATGTTCTCTATTTATCAAGCGGCACAACGGTTCCTTTGTTGTCAGTAAAAGCACTGTGTAGATTATCTCTTTTCATCTTGTAATAACCTGGAACATCTCTGATGTTGCTCTTTATGGCACAAAGCAGCAAAAACGTCAGGCACAGAATCCCTTCCTTTCTCTGAAGCTGACCAGTGTACTCTGTGACTCTAATGTACCATTATGAATCTAGCCAGGACACTTTAAAATGAAGAAGTGGGTGGAAAAAATGGAAAGAAAACCAAACAGTAAAGAAGGCCAAAAGTGGAAAAGCTCAAAGAGTGAGTGCTCTGTCATCCACGACTGGGGCTGGGAGCTGCGGTCCAAACCAGTGAGGTCATGGACAAGCGTGAAGATAGTGTTTTTCTTTAGCTGACTTTTAGAAAAATCCTTAACACATTTTTAGCTGTCATATGTACAGATAAACGTAGACTAGAACATAGACTGACTCGCTTGTCTTTTTACTTTTGTTTCCACACCTGTCTTTATCCAAGGCCTGCCAGTGACCATATTTACAAAAGTCCTTCTCTGTACTTGTGAAACAAAGCTGCTTAACTAGATCTTTTCTCTCTGTACTCACTTTCTGGTCCTGTCTGTTTGTCTGTGACGTTTTCCTCTTAAATAGTAGGTTTAAGTAGAGGGAGGTAACCCTTAATTTGGGGTGTGAGTATTTAGGAGAAACTGAGGCGGGTTGGCAGGGGTACACTCTGTAATTATATCATGTGTGATGTTAAAAAGATTCTCCACTGACTCCCCCAACTCCAGGGTGAAATGGAATCACAATAAGGGGAAAGTAAACAGATACAAGTTTTTCCACAGGATCTGCAGTTTTTCTTCATTTGCCAACACCAGTTTCTCTGCCTTTTGTTTATCTGCAGTTTCTGTCCTTTTTCCTCTGTTCACTGGAAGGAATTTACTCAAGCATTTCCCATGACTCTGAAAGTGACTGACTATTTCATCATTGTATTTATCTTGCTGCTTGTTTTGGGCTGTGTGGATCCTGCTGGACCCTTGCTGGCATAATGAGGCTGAAGTCTGAGAGATGAGCCTCTGAATAAGGGGTGAGGTTGAGGGCTAAGTGTGTGTGTTCCTCTTGTCAGGGTCAGGGTTTTTCAGTGTTTGTCAGCACTCTAAAAGGGGAGGGGATCATTAAGGAGTCATTAGTGTATGGACGTGTGCCTCCGCTGTGTTTCTTTGGGGCCATGCTAATAGAGAATGGCAGAGGGGGATGGAGGTGGGGGAGTTGCTTGGCACCTTTGTCTCTTTTTTTTGCCTCCTCTGCTTTGCTGATTAGGAAGGAGGATTTGAGGATGATTAGCTTGGGCTAATTTAGCTGACATGTTGGTTGGGGGCAGGAAGAGATAGGTGTCCGACTAAATCAAAAGCAACACTTCTCTTGCTCTATGTGCACACTTCAAAAGGCAAGGTAGTTTGTGAGCGCACTCAGCTGTTTGTATTACTTTTCTAGCAAAGCCAACTTAAGCAGTTGCACCACATACAGTAGTACCTGCTTCCTCACCTCCTGTTGTGCCAGACTAAAGCACATAGCCGATCGTAGTGCAGCAGCTCCAACAGCATGTCCAGCCCGCTGTGCCTTAATGATACACAGGCTCTCCTCAGCCCACTGGTTTAGAACTGCTTTACAGAAGCTCGCTTTGCCATGAATCATGAGAGATAGACGGCAGGCTTCAGCCAATGGGCCATGACCAGAACTTGAGAACAAGGATTGTGTGTGTGTGTGTGTGTGTGTGTGTGTTTGCGCATTAATGAGAGCACACATCTGTCTTCCCACATTGCAGGATCATGTGATGGTATCATTTCATGTCCATGTACATGCTTGTCTTAGAATATTTGTGTGTGTAAGGGTGTGGGATTTTAAAACAGGAGGAAAATTTAAGATGGCCTTTGTCCTTATAGATTTTTTACCACTACTGTTGATATTTGTGCATTTGCAGTATGTGCAGCCTCATGCAGACTGAGTCAAGATTCATTAGCAGGCAGTTCTTGTGTTATGTGTACATATGCACATATGTGTGTGTGTGTGTGTGTGTGTGTGTGTCTGTGTGTGTGTGTATGTGTTTACGCTGTGCATTTTGCTGCATTGGAGGTGACGCAGCTTTGTGTCTCCCCAGCGGAGCGTTTGGAAGGCTGTCAGAGAGATGAATGACTGCTGTTATATTGACTACTGCTCTCTGCTGCCTCCTTCCTCCCTCCTTCCTCAGCGCCCCATGCTCTACTTCTCTTTCCCTCTACACTTCTACATCACCTCCACTTCCTTTCTTTTTTTCGCCCCTCCATACACCTCCTTTCTTCATTTTTCTAATGTTTTTCTCTTCTCCATCTCCATCTTAGAATGCTTTCATTACTTCTCCATTTTGTAGAATCTAACAGACCATGCCATCATATTTTCTGGGAGAGATGCTTTTTTTAAACAAAAGCAGACACAACCCAGCATTAATGGATTATAAATTGACTCAACAAAGCAGAATGCTGTATGGAGTCCTTGATTTACTTGTTAAAGCATCAAAACAGAAGAATCACAAGGCCTGCTGCTAATGCCACTTTAACAAGTTCTTATTCTAAATACTGCAGTGCCTCGTTGTACTGTTGCATAATTTGTCTTGAATATTACACCTTGTCTTTCTTCCTTGTTGCTTCAATCAGTGTCAGTGCAGGGGGACAGATTAGATAACAAATAAGCTGTGACTTGTCACATGAAGATCCTTCACTTTATGATACACTGTTATGATGCACTATATGATTATAGATGACAACCAACTCACACTTAGACAGAGCTCATCAGAGGAAGGAGAGCTGTTGCTTGAGGTTTCCATTGCACCACAGGGCACTGAGTGCACCATTGAAATTTTAAAGTAATGAATTTCAAATGTTCAATCATTAATCTTGGCAGGAAGATTTAATGTCAAATGGCACAAGGGTTGAAGACAGAGTGTGCCATCCCATCATATTTAGATAACAGGGGAAAGATAAGGGAGGGAGCTCGATAAAAGTTGCTAGTAGAGTGCCGGTGGAGCTTCAATTACAGAGAATTGCATGCCGATGTAGTCAACTGCAACACTTACACCTCCACTTGCAAGTGTTTGAGTGCTCCCTCTGTATTGTGCTCTTTCTGGAGAGCTTGCAAGTGGTCCACAGAGGCTGGATAATGTGTTGTTTAAGTCTGTGTGATTAATTCATTATCTGATCACATCAGCATAATCCTTAATACAGAGATGGTAAGTCATTTTCATGTAAATTCTGCCAGCAGGGCAATCTCAGAATTATTCACTGGTGACCAAAAATGCATTAGGGTCCAGATTTGGGGCAGACCTCTTAGTTAAACATGGCACTCCCTGCTCCTCCTCCTCTCTGGACTTAGTCCAACCCAGCCCCTCATTCAGTATGGCCAGAGAGCCATTTAAAGCTGTGGAACTGCATCCCTTTCCCCAGCCCGATCAATAGTGGAGCTGTCAGCAAGATGAATGGAGGCTTTAGGAAGTCCATTTTAATGAAGGAGAAGGCGCAAAGGAAAGAGAGGTTCTTGGAAAAAGGTGGAAACGGAAGGAGAAAGGGAGGTCCACTTAGTTTTAATTGGGGGGGGGGGGGGGGGGGTTGGGGGAAGGGGTGGGGGGGGGGGGGGAAAGGGAGGGGAAGGGGGGGGGTTTTTTTTTTTTTTTTTTTTTGTTGTTG
>JBAMHW010000012.1:22173472-22199622 GCA_037177495.1 Rhadinocentrus ornatus | reverse complement strand
TGTGGGTTGAAAGGGGGTGGAGGGTTGTGGCAGGGGGAAGGCACTTCGGGTGAGGGAGGGGGGGGGTGGGGGGGCGGGGTGGCGTTTCCCCCCCCCCCCCCCCCCCCCTTCTTTTCCTGTCTTAATATTAGGCCATTTCTGTAAACATTGTTTTGTCTAGCACATTGTCAGAGAGAAGGAGCTTGAAATATCAAATCTCTGCACCACATAAAGGGTGTAGTCAAATTCTTCACCAACACCAGTGGAGACTGTCAGGTTCAATTTTTCTCTGCACCTCTCTTGCTTCTTCCTCTCAGCTTGTCGTTTACCACCAACTCATGCAATATGTCCCCAAACAGAAAAAAACAAAAAGCACATACTAGACAAGTGATGTCCTTATACACACACACTGAAACCTGGCAACACACAGAACAGACTGCTCACGTGCATAGGAGAGGATACACATGATGTACTCGTGTGTTACTTTCTGTCTTTGTGTATGGATGTTTGAATTAATGCTCACTGGGTCTCTGAGGTAGGCATAAACAAAAAGAAATAAATGCCTTTTTGCTAGCATTACCTTCTGCTAACTGTGGCTGGTTTCGTTAATTCACCTCATGTGATGCTGCATGGATATTAATGTAACTGCATACATCTGAGTGCACAGTAAGTGTGGTTGTGTGAGTGTGTGAACAAAGTGTAGAAGCTGTGACCAGTGTTCTCATCTGTGCCTTGACCTTTAGTGACAATCAATCCTTTGTGAACTTGTCCTGTCAAGGCTAAAGGAATTATCAAGCTGCAAGTCCCGTAGTGTCATTTCTCTGCAATTCTAGGTTACAAAGGTCATGGAGAAACAAGTGGCTCCACTGGTATTTCATCACAGCTTATATATTAGATTAGCTCTCATGATACATCAAAGAAAATGTTTTTTTTTATTATTGTTTTCTTATGAAACTAACAAAAACGTTCCACTAAAAACACCCCACCCCCTCCCCAAAAAATAATAATAAAATAATAAAAAAAAGAAAAAGAAAGAGAAGCTTTCCACAACACTGAGCTTGTTTGGTACCGAAATGATCAGGTACAGTGGACTGTTTTGAAATCAGTGTCTTGATATTGTGATGTGACTCTAAACTTGCAACACAGCAACCAGTGAAGACCTTCTGTCATTTAGGAGCCAGAATTCCTGCAGCACCAGATTGCTTTGTGAAGCTTAAGACCGGGCCATATTCACTAAGCTGGCCAATTTGGCATGTGGTTGCAAAACAGTGTTGACAAAGAGGCCAGTTCTGTGGGTGAATTAATAACATTAGTAGACCCACTAACACAGCCGAAACCAGCTCGTTAAAATGATCTCTGGACCAGTCTGCGAAGGCTAAGACAATTTAGTATGCAGTTGCAGACAAGCAGACTTGCCAATTACTAGAAAAGGTCATTGCTCAATGACAGACGCAACCTTTTTTTAATGTTTAAAACAGACTAAATAACATAACAATTCATGATTTTTCTTTTCATATACCATTTAACTTATTCAGTAGATCCCAAAAGTAGTTTTCTGCTGTAACAGGGCTTGTGCCACTCGCAAACTGTTGGGAAATCTGAGACTTTGTTTTTGGTAAAGTGTTAAATTAGCTAAACATTAAGTGTCAGGAATAGAAAAGAATATGATGGAGAAAAAAAAACAAAAAACGTTCCTAAACACATTGTGGGAACAACAAAGGATTTAATTGCAGACACCTGCCTTCTTTGACCAAGCGATTTGTGACTATTGTAAAGTTTGGGGTAACATGTACTGTATGCAAATCAGTGTAATGTCTTCTGAAGCGATGGAAGCACAGCTGTGTGTGTCCATGTTTGAGTGCAAGTGTGTGTGGAGGAGAGCAATCAGGCACAGCTGTACCTGCCCTCGCATGGCAGAACAGAGCATTTGCCAGCTTAAAAAAGCAGAAGGTTTTGATATGGAAGACAGGCAGTCATTTGGCTGCTCTAATGGTGGCTCCCATGGGGTCCATATCTCTGCGCAAACACTGAGCAAGGAAAGAGAATGGAGTAGACACCCATAAAACCATACAAATATTTAATCATATCCATCCCTGTCCCCAGTTTACACACCAACATCACTAGTATATATCTCCTGTTAACTCCTCTTATTTTGTTCTCATTTATTCAGGCATGGACATACGTTTTCAGTTACACATTTCTGCAGACATAGCATATGCATAAGAGAGCGTCTTCAGAGTTTCCTTCACACCATCACTAACCAGTCAGTTCAGATGTAGCTGATTATAGCTGAAATGTTTCTTTTTTGTCAAAATGCAGTGCTGCAGGTGAATGCAGATCTAAAAACATTTTCACCTGTGAATGTCTCCAGTATACTCTTCTCTCATTTTTCAAAGACAGTTCTTCCTGTAGCCTTTTATGTTGTTGCATCCCCCAACTCTACTTCACCCACTCACCCTTCTTCTGCTGGAATGGGGCTTTTTTGCCCATCAGCCAGCCCCTGTTACCGCCTGAGCCCAGCTTGTTAAAGGAGACAGTGGTGCGTGGTCCTCCTCACCTTTCCTCTGCAATGCCTTTTAATTAGGCTGCTGTTCTTGCATGCATGTTTTCGAAGGAATACACTGGTGTGTGTATATCATGCATGTGTTTGTAGCACTGGGAGATGATTTTTAGTTGCAACAACCGTCTTTTTGGTATTGCAGTGGCTTGTTTGTTACTTTAATGGTTAACAATAGCATTAAATAGCAGTGAATTGTCAAAATATGACAGAAAATTATGCTTGGATCTACTTTTAGATATTTGGTTCTAGTTTTCAGACCCTTCAAGTGTTTTTTTTTCTTAATATAACTAATATTTGTGTTTCATTGGTATCCAGACCCAGAATATTTTTATAACACCTTTGGCATGTTTTCCTATAAAGTTTCTTCCATTCTTCGTTGCAGAAACTCCGCTTAAGCTTAATCGATATGGAGCATCGGTTTCAAAGCCATTTACAGCTCTCTCCAGTGATAGTCCTCCGGGTGCAGTTTGCCTTGTCAAAGTCTTTAGCTGGACAGACAGATCTAGGATGTCTGCTGGTGGTTACAGACAGACCATTTTCAAATGAGAGAGGCTGGTGTATTTTTTGTGTTCTTACAGTGCAGTAGACATCTTTCATCCATCCTCACTTCAGGTGCCTGTGCAGGGGTTAGGGTTTTCTTGACCCAATGGCTTGGTTTTCTCTCAGAAGTAAATCATCAGGTATAATTTTTATACAGACAGGTGCGGACTTTTCCTGCTTGTGTTATGTTAATTAAATTACACACAGGAGATATAGAATCATCCTAAGGAGCAATGGTAAAAGTAGGATGCGGCTGCAAGTATTACATACAGTAAAGGGTCTGAAAACTGTAAATTGCATCATTAGTTTAATTTATAATTAATTAACAATGAACATCAATGACAACACAATCTAACTGATTTGTCACTGTGCTGAACTGAATCTAATCTAAAAATTTATAAAAATTATTATATAAAAAATGGGAAAATTATATAAAAATTATATTTTTCTTACATTTCTTTATACTGTCAATTTTATGTTTTGGATATTTGTGTCTGCAGAGGAAGTTACGGTTTATACAAAAATGTTATATCTAAGCCTAAAAGCTTAACATCTGTATGGGTTCAGTAAGCAGCGAGGTTGTTCTCACTTATGTAGTAATAGAATAAAACCTGCTCTCATCCCCTCTTTCTAAGAGAGAGCAATCCCCCTCCTTTTCCATATAATCCCATAAACAGCACTTTACTGAAGTGAGCTCTGCCCTGCGCTCCTGTGGCATGCTGTTTGGACAGCGGGCAAACCGTGGGTGCTTTAACACCTTACATCTCCCAGCCTTCACACATTCTCTCTCTTCTGCCATTTCTTAATTATTGTCTTATGATAAATCCTGGAGGAGAGGGTTTTTTGAATGATCTCAAGTCAGTTTTCCTGAGTTACTCAGTTTTAGGATTTTGTCTATGCTTTTTTTGTAGACTAGCTCAGTATGTTGAGATGCCAGTTTTTTTTTTTTTTTGCTTGTTTGTTTTTTAAAACATGTATTATTATAATTATACTCGGTTTATCCCAGCTGGGAAATTCCTTCTCTGCATTCAATCCACCCTAGCTACACTAGGAGTAGTGGGCTGCCAGGCCAGATTACTTTGCCCGGGAAGCAGTTGGGGGTTAAGGGCCTTGCTCAGGGGCCCACAGGGGTTCACCTCAGTTGCCAACACAGGGACCTAAGCCCACCTCTGTAACCACTAGGCTACTGCTCCTCCCTATTGTTTGTTCAGAAAGATGTTTAACTCCACACCCTTGTTTTGAGCTATTCAATGCCTTTCCACAAGTTCAGCCATAATCCTCCCACTATGATCTCCATGACAACCAGGCTTGTCCCATAAGCTGAGCCACTTTGTGATGATAGCCTTGGTTGTTTGGAGTGCCTCAGACCTCAAAGGTCCAAAGTGAAATGAGGAGGATTTTCAAAGGTATAGTCACACAGCTGCAAGGCAAGGCATAACCACATCGGTGAAGCTGTGGGCAGCACTCCTCTGTTCAAGGGTAATAAATAAAACACACACCAGGAGCTCAGAGTCACAAAACTCACACAGAATCACCAAGCTCGGGCATCAGGAGGCGCTCTGCTGCATGACATAAGAGGCTAATTCTGCTAAGTATAATGTATTACCTCCAGCATGTGCTATGAAAGCAGCAATTTCTCCAATGTGCTACAGAATAAAAACATTCTTAGTTTAGGATGATGGAGAAGCATCAACAAGGAATCCTAAACGGATTTTTTTTTTGTTTGTTTTGTTAAAGAAATGAAATGAAACGTTGATAGAATGAAGCACTTCTGACTAAGTGTAATCTCAACCCTCCTCTTCTGTTTCCCTTCTGTTCTCTTCTCTGTCAGCCAGAACTAGTTCACCTTTGATTACAAGACCCTCAGTCCAAATGTGTTTGCCTATACAGCCAGCAGTTTATCAACAGTTTAACAGTTTTCAATCAGGACACATCCGGAAAGGACTGGACTCTGCAGATGAATTGAGAGTGTCTGTGTGTGTATGTTGAGTAGGCTGGGTAAAAATGAAGGAGGACAGATGACTCAAAAATTAGAATAAAGTCACTTTGACAGAAGTTCTGAAATACTGGTTGGGAGTCAAAATGAGTAGTGGTGGGGATGGAGAGTAGTCGCCCCGCCATTGCCAGGGAGATACATATGGTCCCGGTGTCCATCCCTAAGCCAAACACAGTACATCTTCTGTTACTGGCAAGGCTGGCTCCTCATTATCTGCCTATCTTGGCTCCCATCTGAGGCAAAAATGCAGCGTTGCAGTCTCACTTTAGAGGGACACTGATCACAAGAGCAACTCATCTCAACTGGAGAATGATTGCACCCACCCCTTCACTTTCTCTACCATCTCCCACTGCGTTCGAGTGAAGACAGACACAGATGAGGAATCTGTTTTCTGCTCAGAAAAGTGCAAGTTTGAGTTGGAGAGATGGAGTGAAGCTTCAAAAGGCACATGTAATTGAGCAGCTCTAGATAGGCTATCTGGGAACATGAAACAGCAACAGTTGTGACGAAGGGTAATTGCCTCCCCGGGCTTGTATAATGCCTTGTCGAGTCTTTAAACTTCAGCAAACTGCTGGAAGTCCTTATGTCAGCAGGTAATTGGTTCCAGGCATCAGGAACGATGAGAAATAAAGGAAAGATAGGTTTGTGTGTATTTTATCATTTAGAAAAGATGGCTAAAAAACAAAACACACACACAAAAAAAAACAGAGTGATTGTCCAAACACATTGATTTTTTCTTAACAATGTTCTTTCATTTTAATTTATTAAGAGGGTTCTATATAAAGTGTTGCTAGAGCACAGTTAAAATACCTGCTCTCTGCTGGCGTATTTTGTTCAATTTTAAGTTAAATGTGTTTTGTGTAATAATATGTTAATATGTGCAAAATTTAAAGTTACTAATGCCTCCTCTATAACCTAATGCAAGATAACAAGGGAAAGTTTTAGACCATGTGTCTATGAAAAGTGCTTTCATAGGCATCTTACAGTTGCAGAAGTTTATCCCACACCATGCTGACTTTTGGCTTTACAGAGGCTCCAAGCAAAGCAAGAAGAATACTACTGTGGGCTTCATTGTCAGGGTGTCTGTCCTCTATGCTGGCCTGCATCCAACCCCCTTCCTGCCTAGAGGATGCAGAGAAAGACCTCCGGAAGGATATGCTTTATTAGTTGGCCTTGCATGATTAATTGAACATCTGTTCACGCAATGAC
The DNA here is from genome assembly GCA_037177495.1 of Rhadinocentrus ornatus. Lineage (NCBI taxonomy): Eukaryota > Metazoa > Chordata > Actinopteri > Atheriniformes > Melanotaeniidae > Rhadinocentrus > Rhadinocentrus ornatus. The sequence goes on along the minus strand of JBAMHW010000012.1, from coordinate 22,193,338 downwards.
AACTGACCCCAATTCCCAGCTGTTTATCCTCTGTATATACAGTTAATAAGCCTGCAGTGAATGTGTCACATAAGAGGTCAAAACTACATTTTGTGAGCTCTCCATGTTAATATATCCCCTCTCAATTTGCACATCTAGTCAGTGCTCTTAGTGGCTCTTTTTTTCATAGATGGACTCTCGTTGTGAAAATTGAGCTGATGAAAATACACAGATTGTTCAGAATGTTTTTAGCTTGTCAGCAGTCAGTTGGCTCCCCACAGACCTGGTGGGAAGCTAAAACCTACCTTCTCTCCCTCCTGATTAGCAGAGTCTTTGTTCAGTTGGTGGTGGCACGCCATGAGGTGTGATTGCATTGGGCTAACGTACGTCTCTAAAACGAACCTGCTGCTGTGCTGATCTGCATCACACTTTACCCCCTACCTGCTCAGCATTGACAAAATGAAATCAGGTTTTGTTTGTTGTTTGGTCTCTGAGCATAAAGGTTCCTAGGAGACTGAGGAATTTAGATTTTTTTTCTTTTTTCCATTTGATGCACACCTCTTCTGGGGAAAGGGACTTTTAGTGTAGGTTTAGAATCTGTGATGCATAGCCAACTAATTTACTCGCTGTTGACTGAATGTGGGTATAATTAGTGAGGATGTTTGAGATTTCTTTTCATTTGCCTACAGTTTTATGACCTTGCATTTTTTCTTACTTGTTGTCTGCCCTTCTCTATTTCTTTCTTTCTACAGGCTGCTTCAATGGCACTGAGCAGCTTGGGCCATGTGTATACAGCCATAGGGGACTATCCAAATGCCCTTGCCAGCCACAAGCAGTGCGTCCTGTTGGCCAAGCAGTCCAAGGATCAGCTGTCTGAGGCACGCGAGCTGGGAAACATGGGGGCAGTCTACATCGCCATGGGAGACTTTGATAATGCTGTTCAATGTCATGAGCAACATTTAGGCATCGCCAAGGCCTTGGGAAACAAACGAGAAGAAGCCCGGGCCTATAGTAACTTGGGCAGTGCCTACCACTACCACCGTAACTTTGACAAGGCCATGTCCTATCATACTCATGTTCTGGAGCTTGCCCAGGAGCTAGAGGAAAGGTCCATTGAGATGAGAGCCTATGCAGGGCTGGGTCATGCTGCCCGCTGTATGCAGGACCTGGAGAGGGCCAAGCAGTACCATGAACAGCAGCTGTCCATAGCTGAAGGATTGAAGGATAGAGCTGCAGAGGGAAGGGCTTCCTCCAATTTGGGTATGTAAGCAAAAAACAAAAAGACTGTGATTTTTATCATGTACATAAGGGGCTGTTTATTTTAAATGTATCACAATGTGGATGTGGACAATTTAGAATTGATGTACAAATGTTTAAAAATAATTCTTTTTGATTCTTGTTGAGAAACGCAGAACAGGAAATTGTGGAAGTGTGTTTGTGGGGTGCACATAACCGACAATGGGAGGCTTCATTGCTCATAAAGTCCACTTTGTTGAGTGAGATGAACATGGGGTACTAAACAAAATCTATACATCCATTAGCTGTAGCCACCTACATTCTGCAGAGGGTTACTGGGTGAATCTCAGCTGATGTGGTGGGGTGAGAGGTGAGGTACACTCTACATGGGTCACTGGTTATTCCCAGCCCTTGAATCTTGAAATTTTATCCCATATATTGCATGTTTTATGAGTAGCAATGTTTTGCTGTCTATAAAATGATGTGCATGGCGTATGGTGTGAGGGGGTGATCAATGATCAGTAGCCTACTTTGTGTTATGATGATGTCCCTTTTAAAATTAGAGCGTGAGGTTCTTTAAATCTTGTACAATCAATTAATTCAACTCACAAATTAGATAGATTTCACATAAATGTCAAACAAAATAAAATTATGACTTGACAACTATTTTTTTTATTCAAAAGGGAAAACCCATAGTGACATTATAATGTCCTGCAAAAACACTTTGATTGGAGACTATAACTCATTATAGGAACCATGTTACAGTTCCGTTCCGTTCTGCAGAATCACTTCTCTACATCTATGTTACCAACTTAGACTGAGCAGTAACTTGGTATTGGGGTTGGATGGCCGCATTTCTACTCTTTGTCAACTCTGATTGCATTTTAATTTGCAATTTCATTAAATTAAAAAAACATAGACAATAAGAAATCATAGAGGGCACCTTTCAGCTTTTTGTTTTGAGTCTTCTGTATAGTTTTAGTTGATGCTAATGAGCAGTGGCCACCTCCTATGGACACAGGACTAATTTTTGCTTCAAAGCCCTTCACATAGGTGACTAAAGGGATCTCTTATTGTGAATATAATTTGATCACTGCAGGTAAAAATCCAGTCAGTACTTGTTGGACGGTGAATGTAAGTTGTTCTTCTTTGCCGTTTATAAGAAATCTGCGATTTAAAGTGCAAGTTTAGCTCCATTAGCTCTAGTTTACTAAGTAATACAGAAATATGTTGATCCTACTTCAAATACAAGGTCCAGCTTGCTCCTTTATTGTTTGGGTGTACAGGATTAGAGCTTCCATTTCCTGCTGGAGTTTTAAGCTTGCCCTCAGCTACATTCCTTTGTCATAAATACACTTTCCTTATTTCAGTGGTATTAACGGTCAGACAAACCTGAATGTTTTTGCTTCTTTTGATCTGAATCCATCAGTACATTATACAGTAAGTACTGATGATAAACGGTATCATTATTAAATGTGAAACTGTTTGCAGATAGTGTATGTCATGGTTACATTAAGCTCTGCAGAGGACACTGCTTTGCAGATTGTGCAAGATAAGATAAGAAGTGCAGAAAACAAAGGAATATTGTAATAGAATACAAACATATTGCACATGTTAATGTAGCAAAAAAACATCTCCTAAAAATGTACATTTTGTCATGTAATATCTCTAGAAATTGATATGCTAAATGAAATGTTGAATGAGGATTAATAAAGATATGAAATTTAAAATGGAAAAGAGAAATTTAAAGGCAGGATATAGTAAAAAGTATGCTTGAACCTTAAATTGTAGCTTCTATAATTTGGTGTTTTACAGCTCAATGTGACAAAAATTGAATTAACCACAAGGCAGCCTTGTAGAATCTGCTAATGTAATTATGAAACGGAGCCTAAGGGAGTAAAAGTGTCCTCTTGGATTTTCAGTTAATCGTAAGATATATTATACTGGGAATTCTTCAATATTTAGCCCAGCAATTACAACCTATGCTGGATGACTTATGATGGCCATCAAAACGCTGGTAAACTGGATTCTAATGGACAACTAAGAGGCATGTTAGTTCCTTTCAAATGAATTGTTCCTGAACCTAATGTGCAAAATTGTGCAAGGAGAGTGTAGGGCTAATCAGGCAAGCATAAATTGTGGCTGTCCTTTGACCGGCCTAATGGTCATACATCCTGGGTTGCTTTTAGCTACAACACATACCTGAACTGAAGTGAACTCTATGCTGGTAACTAGTTGTCATAAATTAGGAGCTGCAGTGAGAACATTTTATCATTCTTCAGTTCATGCATGCTTTATTACAAGTAGGCCCTCTATGTCAGGCAGCAAATTTATTCCTACATTGTGTGTAGTGCGATTGCTCTGAAAGCTCTTTTATTCATCCTAAGCTGTAATATTACAGTTTATCCTGTCATGACAGAATAATGATGGTGTAGCTAATATAGTATCAAAGATCTCCCGCTGGTGACAGAGTCCATGCTGAATGAGTGGGTGATGAAGCCTGTTGCTCCATCGAGACAAATTGTTGGACTGTTCTGTGGATAACGATTGTAATGCAGGGGAGCTTGTGGCCCATCTTGATGCCACCCGAACTGTTAATACTTCTTGACCGTTTTCCTTCTTCCTTCTCTCACTCTCTCTGTCTCTCCCTTCTTCCCCACTGATTGTAATCTGCAGCTGTCAACCTCCCAGTAATTGAAAGTGACTTGATGAATCGCTTAATTACCTTTAATAGCTGATTCAAGAGGAGCTGAATAATGAAGATAATGGAGAATGAAGTGGAGGTTGTGAAGCACCAGTCTGTAATCGTCCCATTGTTGTTGTTTTTGGTTGGCGTCATCAGCACCCCCAAAGCCTAGCGCAAAAAGATACTAAACTAATAGGATGTTGTTTCTCCAAAAAATAAAAAAAAAATCTGCCTTTGCGTTGTGAACAAAGAGGCAGCCGATAATCAAGTGAAGATTAAGGAGCTACAATAAAAGCAGAAAACATTGTGGGAGATACGGAAGAAGTTGCAAAAACAAGAAAGAGCAAACTTTTCTTTTGCCCTCTCAGCTTGTCGTTAATGTTGTGTGTAGTGTGCATCGAGCATCAGCTGACATAGCTTCTAGGTACAGTTGTATAGAGATTGCAATGCTTTAATATCTAACCATGATGCCCAGCAGTACCAGCAGCCCTGTGCTCAGCATGCTCTGACCTATAAAGGATATGAAAATGGTGCGTTCCAGCCACATTTATTATTCAATAATTGGCTAACTTACCCCCTAGTCAGCAATATTTAATATCTTGGAGAGAACTGAATCTGTTGGTTCCCTTATATTCATATGACAGATTCTAAATGGTATTATTTCCCCTTGCCTTTTACATCAAAGAGACTTTAGATAAGTTGGTGCGGAAGGGTTTGTGTTGGAACTTTGCCTCTTTTTTTTTTTATTTGCCTACTTTTCTTGTTTCACACTTCCTCGTTTGACCATATGTCTGAAGGAAGTCACTTGAAAGGTTGACTCCATCAGCTGGAGGGGGTTTGAAGGCAAAAGTCCTAATTAAGCTTTTTTTCTCTCTCTCCCTTCCTTTTATCCAGCATCCCTAGGGAATGCTTTCTGCTGATGCTCACAAAAACATTAGCAACAGAAAGAAGAAAACAACAAAGAGACGGAGTTCGGAAATGAATGCAGAGTCAGAAAATCTGTTCAGAGGAGCTTTGTATTTAGATATTGTCACTGGCATCATAAAAATGGGAAATAACTACTAATGTGAATTGAAGATGCATCTGATCTTAATAAACACTGCACATTTACACTTTTTGCATTATGGATTGCAAGTGATGGAAGTATGAGCTTTGTGATACATTGAGAAAATAAATAGCAAAAAGCTGCTCTAAAAATTAAATCAAATTTTATTTATAAAGAACTTTTCATGCATAAAGTAGCACAAATTGCTATACATAAAAACACAGCTAATACATTTTTAAAAACATACTTCATAATTATAATCATAATCTCTCTCTCTCTCCCTTTTTCTCTCTGTCTGTCTCTCTTTCTCTCTATACATAACATGCATTCAGACCCCCACCCCCATCTCTGTCTGTCTTTTTTCTGACTGAATATTATTATGGAATAAGCATGTGGCTTGATGCTGCTATGAGAAAACTATATCTCGAGGATCCGTTCACTCAAGACATCTGAATTCCAGCTTTTGAAATACATTTGTCAAAAAGGCTGTTAAAAGATGAAGGTTAAAGATGTATGTTTTCGATGTCTATATTTGTTGGGACTTATTAAGGAATTCAGGGCTCTTCAGCATCTGATTATAAAAGGAGTTATAATATTGATGTAGCTTCCTGAGTGAGGGAAATATAAAGAGCAACAAAAATAAAAATAAAAATCTTCATCAGCATCACAACTCAACGGTTATGCATACATAAATCCAGTACTTTTCCAGCATGTTTTTTTATTTAATTTATTTATTTACTTTTGTGATTGGAACAAAATACAGACAAGGACCAGACTTGCCTGGAGCTCTAATGAATAGAGATTATTCTCTTTTTTATAAGCCTCTGGAAACTGCGCTGTGTCTAGATATATTATTAGTCTGAGCAAGAAAGGCAGCCTGAGAGGCCTGAGTTTACTGTGGAATTTAGAGAGCCTAATTGCTCAGACAGGATGAATGAGGGAACGTTATGAGAAGGTAGAAAGGAAAAGTGCTTAAAAGATACACAAAAAGAGCATTTATCTAAAGTTGCTGATGTCTTCAACTCTGCTAGCTGACCACCAGAAGAAGAAGGGGGGCAGAATGAATGGTGGCTAAAGAGGAGGTGGAGTCCTTGTGCAATTACGTCGTTTGAAACATCTTTCCATGCTAGTGGAGCTTTCTAACCTGGTCTCAAATTTCATTTTGTTGGAAAACTAGCAGATGCTCCATGCCTCCCCTCTCAAGGCCCCCTTAATCTTATGACTGTGGATCGAGCCAGAAACTGGACAAGAGAGTCTGTGTAACGCAGTTATAGTCCTTGTCCACACTAAGAACTATCTCACTATATTTGGCTATTATTCCAGTCACTGCAGTGCTGTTAAGTGAAACAAAAGAGCTGTAGCATTCTTCTTTAATAAGCAACTGTGCGCTTTTTTCAGCACATCTGCAAATTCAGCATGAAATATTATTTGCTCCTGAACAGGCACAAGATGGTGCAGTGCAACAAAAAGTGGAGACATAACATTGTTCTTTAAGCAGGAGGTGGAATCAGATGTCATGTGTGGACAGTACTGAGACTGTAGGTTTAGACAGAGGTGAATGTCAGTAGGAGCTGAAAAGAAAGCAGATCAGTTGTTGTTTTTGTTGGCAGACCACCCACTGAGCATTCATCCATTTATCCAGGCCCTGTCCTTTTATACCTGCCTCCTTCCTGTGTCTCTGTTAGTCAGACTGCAGGAGATGTCTGTGTCTGCAAGTGAGGATTTGGTACCTTAATCTCAGACCCCTCCAGCCCCGCCGATTTCTGAAGACCCCAGAAAGATCTGATATCTGTTGCTTCAGCTCGCTCAACTTCACTTTCTCAATCAACAGATCATAAAATACACTATTGTGGTGTATTTTGCTCTAAGATGCACTTAAAATAATATGGTAATGTAGTCTTATCAGCTTCATAGAAATATTCTAGAGGACCTGACTGTTAAGTGTAATTTATCAGTAGATAATTCATTTTATAAATTAGATCTCTAATTTAATATTTTGATAGTCAGCCTCCTCCTGAGCCAGATAGCCAGACCTTTTCCTGAGCACAGTGTCACATATTCTTCACATCAGTATAAATTGTTATAATTACCTTTTACCAAATTCTAATTGAAGAAGACACCCAGGTCCTTCCTTTGGGCTCAGGCGGCTCATCTCTGCTGTATTCCTAGAATCACCCCCAGCAACAGCATTGTTGGTAAAGTGTTCTTAGCTTACTGGAGGCAGCAACACTGTGGACCTTCACTCCTCAAAGAATGACACAGTGATTTACTCAGAACATGGCACCATCCCTCAAAGTCATCAGAGCAGCAGATCTCTCTATGTACAGCCAGCTGTGTAATGAGAAGTGACAACATACTGTCATGCTTTTAATGTCTTTGGTCATGGGGGAATAGATAGACCTCTGTATAAAAGTATTTGAATGCTTTCTTTTTTATCAAGCTGTGTGGAAAAAGAGGAATAATTGAGCCGTACCACTCATTTTGTTTGGGTCAAGTACATTTACAAAACAACACAGACATGAATTTAAATCAGATGTTAGACTGAGTCAGCGTACCGATACTTTGTTTGAGTCATTTTGATTTGGACAGCATGCCACTGTGGCCACATTATCTAGACCCTCACCCCTACTAATTTCTAATCTTGTGCTGCAGCAGTTTCTATTTACTGTCATGTTTGGAATGGTTTTATTTACTGTTCTGCAGGATACCACTCCCACAGGGCACCATAAATCCTCTTACCATATGGGGGGCATAGAAAATATTTCCTTGCTTTAAGTGTGACTCCAGGCATAGCCTAAGGCTTATGGCAATTTTGGCTGCGGCTTCCAAGACCTAACCTGAAAGCTGGCCATCCTTCCCTTGCCTCCCTCCAGCTTGTCTGTTTCACCCCTGCGTCCATCGCCGAGCCCCAGATCCATTTTTAGCCTGCAGCATGGAACATGTTTCCTGGTAATACATCAGTAGGCATTATGTCCTCAGTGACAATAGCATCCACTGGGGAAGGCATAACCTTGGGAGTGACTTTGTAGCTGTCAGTGCTCCTTCTCCTAGCTTGCTGTAAATCTTAATATGCCTCCAGACTTCAAAGATAGACAAAGATGAGGAGTTTGACAAATGTATGGAAACTGCTTTGTGAGTGGACACCATGTCATGTGAAATACCTGTGTTATCATTAATTATCATTTTTATGGCTGCCATCTATTTGTCTTCCTTATGTCATTTGCAAACTGAGCTCCAACTTTATAAGTTTGCATTTTACTCTATTTTACACATAAACTCCTAGCTATTAATTCCTCCGGGCCATAACATGATGATTACAGGGTCAGTGGAGGTGAATCACTTTTAACCAGAGCGTCTAAGTAAACACAAAAACGGCACATCAGGGTTGATTTGTCAGCAGGTCTGTGCTACATGCTGGATCCTGGTCTGATTTTATGTTTTCAAAGAAGACATCTGACAAAATCAGATTTAGTTTCTAATTAACATCCTACTTTACACTTCAGTGAAAGATTGACAATGCAGATTTTGCACATATGGACCTACATACAAGCCAGGATGCAGTCTTGTGTCTCAGACTGTAGCGACAACAAAGCTTTTTCTGTTGCCATTGGCTGGAATGTGTTTCTCTCTAATTTAAACAGCCAGCAAGGCAATACATAACAACATTTTCATGTGACTTCTGCAGTTGTTTAGGACTTTGTTGTCTTTCCTACTGTTTATGTAGGCACACAATGTGGCAGATTATGGATGGAAAAAAATGGAGAAACATGGTGGTGACTAAACCTAGCACCACCATCCCACACTCACCACAAACCACAGAGCTATTCTGCATCCCCGGTTCTCACCCACTTTGACTCCAAAACTGCTCTCATCCCATCTGCTCCATCAGTGACTGTTTCCAACATCCCGCTAGGGCATTAGTTCATGCTGATGCAACATAACAAAGATGATCAGTCTGTTTAGTGGATGAAAATTAAGTTTTTTTTCTCCCTTTGCAGCTAGTTTCTCTGTCTCTATTCAGCAGTATGCATCACACTCTCTCAGAAAACTGATTTTATCTGTGCATTGATTATTATTGAATGCAATCTACAAATAGAGATTAGTAGGGATTCTTTTAAGAAAGAAGAACCACCGTAAATATAGTGTGATGTCTCTTTACTCTCTGCTGTGCATTTCTCATAGAGCATTAGTATACAGGTGTGGGCAGACATTTGTTTGGACACTGAGATGTGTTTGCCAGATGCCTGGTTGTGGAGTAAAGCTATTATTTTTCACAGGATGGTATTTTATCAGACATAATACGCTCAATGCACTGGCTTCTTCACTATTTATTGTTTCTTCACATTTATCAATTTTTTTTCTGAATTTGTTTGCTGAGCTTGTTATTCATTGCTATCGCTCTTCACTCCCCCCCTTTTTTAACTTCCTGTCTTTCTTGTTCTCTCAAAGCTGTTTTCACCCATGTGGAAAAGTTGTTGATTTTCTTAAAATCCCTGGAAGACATAGTCATCAAAGACAGTTAAAACAATCAAAAGATCTTATTTTGTTGTAGTAACTGTTTGATTGTACTACGTTTTAATGACCATCATTCTGTGGGCGAGTGTGTTGTGTAAGCAGAGAACAGATGGCTTAGAGAGCATGTTTAGCAACCATGACTTGTTTTTAACTCAGAGCGCTGACAAGGCAGTTGAATTTTACTCACTTCCAATTTTCCCTTGAGTGGGTCTTTAACTTCATTCTCTTTGTCTCTCTCTCATCTCATTACAGGCATCATTCACCAAATGAAGGGGGACTATGAGACTGCACTGAAACTCCACAAAACACACCTGGCCATTGCTCAGGAGTTAAATGACTATGCTGCCCAGGGCCGGGCTTATGGTAACATGGGGAATGCCTACAATGCCCTTGGAGCCTTTGACCAGGCTGTTCGCTACCACCGCCAGGAGCTGCAGATCTCCATGGAAGTTAATGATCGGGCCTCGCAGGCCTCCACCCATGGCAATCTAGCTGTGGCTTACCAAGCCCTGGGTGCCCATGACCGCGCTCTGCAGCACTACCAGAACCACCTTAACATAGCTAGGGAGCTCAGAGATGTCCAGAGTGAGGCACGTGCTCTGGGCAACTTGGGCAACTTCCACTGCTCTCGAGGAGAGTTTCCTCAGGCCGTTCCCTACTATGAGCAGTACCTCCGACTGTCTCCTGAACTCCAAGACATGGAGAGTGAAGGCAAAGTTTGTCACAACCTGGGTTATGCCCACTACTGTTTGGGCAACTACCAGGATGCTGTGAAATACTATGAGCAGGACCTAGCTCTGGCCAAGGACCTTCATGACAAACTGAGTCAAGCCAAGGCGTACTGTAACCTTGGTTTGGCATTCAAGGCGCTAGGAGACTTTACTAAGGCAGAGGAGTGTCAGAAGTACTTGCTGTCGTTGGCCCAGTCCCTGAACAATGCTCAGGCTCGCTTCAGAGCTCTAGGGAACCTGGGAGACATATTTGTATGTAAAAAGGATGTGGCTGGAGCCATTCAGTTTTATGAGCAGCAACTGGCTTTAGCTCATCAGGTGAGGCCACTCGTTTAAATGTATTTTATAGAAAAATTCATCGTAAAGGTGGTAAACACATTTTCCATATCATTCTGTCATATAACTCTTATATAACACTCTAAGGTGGAATTTTTTTGTTTCAGGTCAAGGAGCGACGGATGGAGGCCTGTGCTTATGCTGCCCTCGGGGCCACCTATAGACTTGTGCAAAAATATGACAAAGCCCTTGGCTACCACACCCAGGAGCTAGAGGTGTATCAAGAGCTTGGGGATGTGCCAGGAGAGTGCAAAGCCCATGGACACCTGGCAGCTGTCTATATGGCCTTAGGAAAGTATGCCATGGCATTCAAAAGCTATGAGGAGCAGTTAGAGCTTGGCCGACGGTTGAAGGATCCTGTTGTGGAGGCCCAGGTGTATGGAAATATGGGCATCACTAAAATGAATGTTGGGGTGATGGAGGAGGCTATTGGCTACCTGGAGCAACAGTTAGCTACTCTGCAGCAGCTGAGCGGAAATGAAGCAGTAATGGACCGGGGCAGGGCCTATGGAAATCTGGGAGACTGCTATGAGGCTCTGGGAGACTTTGAGGAAGCCATCAAGTACTATGACCAGTATTTATCAGTGGCACAGAGCCTAAATCGCATGCAGGACCAGGAGAAAGCATATAGAGGCTTAGGCAATGGGCACAGGTAAATCTGGAATTTTGTTTTAGTCATTATTTTCTATAGCTGAAAAAAGAAAAACCTTTGTCATTAAATTCTCTACTGGATGCTGTTGCAGATAGTCATGTTCACTGGGGTTTTACTTGTAATCAAAGCAGTTTGCATATGATTTGTGTCTTTTTGTACACACTATCAAGGACACCATACTTGGAGACACCTTTTCTAATGAATTTATAGCTGTGTCAGCAGCAGCTTTGTAGCCCTGTCCTTATCTGTATGCAAAGTAGTTTAGCACACAGATGTCTGAAAGTGGAGGAAGCACAGTTGCTTCAAGAAACTTTCTTAAATTTTGTATCTCTTCTTCATCCTATATCCTCATGCTTAAGAGCTGATCGAAACCAGGGAGACTACGCTGCAAACTGAAACCTGAAAAGCTTGCCAAAGGTCATATTTCTGGGATGACTTGTCTTCTTATTGAGCAACATCAGCAAGGCACCACAGCAATTGCACACAGCTGAATTTGCCATGCATGAGTTCAGATTGGGATAATAAACACCACACACAAACCCTTCTCATCTTCTTGCAGCTTTCAGTCAAGCAAATACATTATTACACAACATTAATTAAGCTGAGGCCTTTTTATTTTTGTAAAACTCCATTTGAATCATCATCCAGCAATTGTCAGCGTGTCTGAGACGGAATGAAGTCTGTTTGAAGTCTTTGAGGGCAAATTAAGTATTCAGATGGAAAGAAGGTTTATCCATATCATATTAAAGGATGGCAAATAACTTTAATCTTCATAGCAGTTTAAGTTTCTATTCAGGTTTAAATGTTTACAAAGAGAAATTTACAAATCATTTAGCTTAAATGTATCAGCAGTGATCAATGTTGGGATGGAGAATTAAGCTTTTATTTGATATTAGCCATGCTTCTGTTTAAGTAATGAATACAGTTTCCTGGAGACATGAGGAAAGTTGTGATTAATTTTGAGTATTGTGTGGACTTTAAAGATACCCTGGAATTAATTCAGTTATTACAGGAAATGTAAATAAAAGGTGAGTTGACTTGATGTTTTTTGTTTTCTTTTGTAACCTGACATGTTTTTATCTTCAGGGCTATGGGAAACCTACAACAGGCTCTGGTGTGCTTTGAGAAGCGACTTGTTGTAGCACATGAGCTAGGAGAGTGTGGGGGCAAGGCTCAGGCCTACGGAGAGCTTGGTGCCCTCCACAGCCAACTGGGTAACTATGAGCAGGCCATTTCCTGTCTGGAGCGTCAACTGGCCATTGCGCGTGAAACCCAGGACAGACTTCTGGAGGGCGATGCCAGCTGCGGTTTGGGTGCCGTGTATCAAGCAATGGGAGAGTATGAGACAGCCCTTCGATGCCACCAAAGTGACCTGGAGATTGCCGAAGAAGCAGGCAGCACCACGCGGCAGGCCCGAGCCTACGGCAGCCTGGGCCTCACTTATGAGTCGCTAGGAAACTACGAACGGGCGGTGGTGTTCCAAGAACAGCACCTAAGTGTGGCGGCTCAAACTAATGACTTGGCAGCCAAAACTCTGGCCTATGGCAGCTTGGGGAGAACACACCACGCACTGCAAAACTACTCACAAGCTGTCATGTACCTGCAGGAAGGTGAGTGAGTCAAGGGGAGCAGGGGAGAGGATTTCTTTTGTTGCCTGAGCTGATAGGCTTAGAGTTTGTGAATTCATGAATATGAAATTCAGAACCTATTTATTGCAAAGCCTTTGCCACACTTTTATTAGGCTGCGTGCGTTTGTGTGTTTGGGTTTTTGTACTTATGTGTTATACGTGCACAAGGGGATTTTGTGTGAATATTATGCATCTGTGTTGTCTTATGAGCTGTATAGGTATACCAGCATTTGTGTGTATGTTTGTGCAAACCTATCAGAATGCTGCCAAAGTATTCCTCCTGTTTACTGCTAGCTGTTTTTCACACCTCTATATCGGCTTTCTCAGAGGAGTCTTTGCAGCGAGCTGCCAAATGAATCTCTTTGCACAGTGGTTGTCAGACTCTTGCTTCGCATGCTTCATTGTCCCCTACAGATTATGGATAACTGAAAACCTGCAGTTTGGGTTCCTCAAAATTAATTGTGTCAGTGACAGCACAGGAAGTGTTTTTGTCACTGAGGATGTGATAAGTGGACTCATGCATGGATGTGAGCGAAGTGTCCACACAACTAGCCATTCTCGTGTTCATCAACAGGATTCACGCTCAAGCACATCCAACACGTTAGAACTGAAACCCTGTTTGAATCCAGGAAAATTGGATCTTTTGCAAGAAGACTTTTGTATATTTTGCCCTGCAGCTGGTGAATGCAAAAAGACTAGAATAAATCTCTCCCATGCTCTGTTAGAGTGAGACAGGTCTGCTGTGGCCCATACGCTTGCTGCTGGCCTGCTTGTTGAGCTTTAATAGAAACAAAGGCGACAGGCCATTTGGTATCCACCCTGTCCTTCTGTTGTCCCCCCGCACTGCCCTTGTATTGTTCCTCGTTTTTGGCTTTGAAAAAGAAGAGGGCTTTTACTGTCCTTGACAGCCAATTATTTCTGGCCAACCTACCAAAATTGAAAAGTTGGCATGTTTTTTTTTTTGTTTTGTTTTTTTTTCTTTTACAATTTTTCAAAAAAAAATTTCTATTTCTACAGCTAGTTATTCTTCTCTTCATGCTGTGCTGCTTGTTTTTTTCTTTTGTGTGTGTGTGTGTTTCCCAAAAAAGGCTAATTGGAAGGAGTGATACAGAAACAGCACTAAACCAGTACAGATACTTTTAAAATCATGTGACCTCCAAATCACTGTGTGTATTTATATATCTGTGCATCTGATTGTCCTTCTGTATTAGGAACTAATGCATGATGCTAACAGAAGAAATGACAATTACTAGCTAAAAGGCTGCAACCATTTCTGTGGAGTTAAAGTTCATACTATTCCCCCAGATATTTCCCTCTTTTATTACCCTTCTTCAATGTTAAACAAATGAGTCATTTTCACCAAGATCCACCTTTCAGTGATTTATCAAAATCAGTAGTGTCCTTACATCAATGTGGTCATTGCAGCAACTAATGATCGCACTGTGCTTGGAAGTAACTAAAGAGATGGTAATGTTAACCTACACTTTTTACCTCTGCCAAGGCAAAGGTTATGTTTTTAGTGTCATTGGTTTGTCTATCTGTTTGTGAGCCACATAACTCGAAAAGTAATAAAAGAATTGTGATAACATCATCAGAAAATCTCAGAAATGGAATATGAAACAAGTTATTAAACTGAGAGGGTTTTCCGGATCACCGCCTGGATCCAGGAATTTTCTAAAGAATTCTTTCCAGGTGCAGGGCAGGCGCAAAAGAATCTGGGAACATATGTGAACTTTGTCACATCTGGGTCTTTTGCCGGTAAAAATAAAGGTTGTTAAAGTTTAACATCATTGGATTCTGTGCATCCAAAGCATCCAACATGTCAGTTTACAAAGAAATAAGGGAAAGAAGGTTTAAAATCTTATAAAGTTTCCCTTCTGTCAGGAAGGAACATTATGTGAATGTTGATTGATCATGATTTGGGTTTGTGTTGCAGTGGGTGGCACAGGAATATTTCAGTGGTTGAGAGAAGGATGAAGTTAAATATATATCAAGAAATTCTGAAAGCAAAACATCACATTATTTGTAAAAAATCAAAATAAGATGATTTTTACATTAAGATAATCCTTTAAAATATCTCAAAATCCATAACGACCATACTTAGGTTGTCACCTTGGTCAACATAGTCTCCCTACTTAAACATCATCAAGTTCAAACAAAAAAAACTCAATCAAACTGATCTGAAAAGGGCAGTGTATTAATTATGACTCAGTAATCCCTCTGAACTAGATTCCTCTTGCAGAAGTAATAGGCAGAAATCCCCCCCCCCCCAATGCTCACAGCTTTAACACAAAGCATTTCAAAAAGGCGCTAATACATATCTAGGGTAGTACTTCCAATACAGGGTGCTAAAATCTTTCTCCAGGCCCATTTCTTCATTTGTTAATTTGAAACAGTTAAAGCTAGAAATTAAAAATAGTAATTTTTCTTCAAATATCAAAGAAATGAGTCAGCCTCAGTTTTGTGCTGTATAGAAATCAGGTCATGGCTTAACTATTCACAGAAACTAGAATTTTCACTAGGGTTGCCCAAACTTTGCATGTCGCTATATTTTAAGCATTACAATTTGAAAAACTGAATAACAGTATTTCACTCACAGTTCTCACAAACTCACGTGGACTTCTTTAATCATATCTTAACTTAATTCAACTGACAAAACATCTCATAGCAATACTTAACTTTGTAGAAAAGGGTGATTTTTATACTGGTATGGAGGTTTTTTTTGTAAAATGTTCATCAGCTAAGGCAAAGTTTTGAGGGAAGTGTTTATACATTTTGGCTCGAGCAGGGTTCCAACATATGCTATGGACTGACTTTTTACCCCTTCAGTAGTAATCTATAGTACACTAAGCAAGTTTTTATCCAGGGATGTTCAATTTCAGTTCTCAGTGGCCACTATCTTGTAGGTTTTAGGTGTTCAAATAAAATGGATCTCCCCAACAGCATGTCAAGTCTTTTGATAATCCATTAACTTGAATCAGGTGTGTTGAACCAGGGAAACAACTAAAACATGCAGGACAATGGCCTTTAAAGACTGGAACTGGACATTCCTGATTTGGGCTCTGTCCAACATGGACATCACATAGTTACACAACCTCAGAAACCTGCCCATGATCAACTCTGCAGCATCTGATCAGGGCTTTCTGTTTCAGATATTCACATGCACTTCACATCACTGACAGGCTGCATGGACGTGAGAGTAAGCCAGGTGTTGTACTGTACCTTATTCTGTAGCTTTCTCTTGTCATTTGGTTACTTAACTATTTGTGGAACTTTTCATCTGCACAATCCAGTGCAACACTAGCATTGTCTCCTCCCTGTGGAGTTTGAAACCTGACGCTGTTATCCCCATTCTTCAGTGATATTACACACTGCTCACTGTTCCACGTGTGGTTATGATCAAAGGGCACATTGTTGCTGTGTGTCAGGTGCATGCGTATACCAGGTTATTTGCTAGCAGACTAATGCCCGCACATGAGATGTGTGTATGTATGAAGAGCATGGGTGTATGGCCTGTGACTGAAGACAAAGGTGCATGGATCTTGGAGGCTGTAGACAATCTCTCACCAAGCTGTCAAGTGGCCTTTACAGTGTTCTCTAGTTGCTCTTCAGGGTGCAGCCAGCCACGGCCACATCCTCATGTCAGCCGCCGCTACGTGACTGTGCCTGCCGGGCGCACCAAAGGCACACACAGTGACAGTGACAGACACTGAATGATACAGAGATGGAAGAAGAGAGGGAATGAAAGAGTTTGGCAGGGAAGAAGATATAGAGAGGAAAAAAGAGGATGGCAGGCAGGCAGGAAAAAAAGACAGATCAGCATGAGTCATAATTCACATGTATTATTTCACTGTCAGCTGAAGAATAAAGAAAACATAGAGTTGGTTGACATTCAGGTTTGATCATAAAGAACTATCATGGAGCAGCTTGGAGAAAGAATAGCTGTGTGTGTGTGTTTGTGCGTGCGTGCGCTTGTATATGGGTAGATAAAAGACTCAGAACTGAAGTTGAGATGAGTGAGGGGTTAGGCTGTCAGAGAATGAAAAGGATAATTTAGATCTGTTTCCTCTCTCTTCCTTCAGCGCCTAATGAGCCCTAAGCAGTGCAGAGTCCCTGCAAGCACTGCCACCACAGTAAAGATGAAACAGGTAGAGAGCGAGGAGGGGCAGAGACAGAAGCACAGAGATGAGAAGAGGAGGTACAGGAGCACAGAAGATGCATGGGGAAAGAGGGCAGACAGGCATGCTGAGGAAGGGTGTGTAGAGAGATAAGGAGAGAGGGGAGACCGTTGCAGGCTCAGCTTCAAAGGCTGCCGACTATGGAGGAGCCAATAAGTCTATGGCTACGTGGTGTGCTGGACTTGTGGAATAGGCTGCTTTTTCAGGTCACACTTTCTGTTCTTGGCTTATCTGGTCCAGCCACAGACAGTTTTCCAGGAAAGCAAAGAAACGCAGACTCAGACTAGGCTGGTTTGGCCCAGTTTCTCCTCTCTTTGACCAAAAGTGTGTATCGACCCCTCCATCACACAGGCGAGTGGAAAGAATAGACTTCAAATACAGAGCCTGTGTTAAGCTAGACTGTGCATGAGCAGTAGCCTATTGTAAACTGTGGAATGCTTGCTGTGTGTTTAGCACCTTATGGGTAATGTGTGGCCCAGAAGGCTGTCATTTTTTTATTTTTTTTTCCGTCATTGTCCTTTGTGGAGTGGCATTTCCATCTCTGTAATTGGGTAGAACCGAGTGTTCGGCAGGGAGACTGAAAAACATGCAAAGATGTGACACATGCCTCACTGCCTGAGGGATTGGATGTGAAAAACAAACTGTGCGCTCACCAGGTGATATGACACAGGCACACATACTCAACATACACACCTAGGCACACACGCACACGTGTAAATTCACATTTCAAGTCCCACAAAGTCTTGACTTTAGCTTTGTGTTTGCATGCAGTTGATTAATAGCTCATCAGGCTGTTTGCAAATATTTGTTGACAACTTTGTGATATTGTGTGGCTTCGTTTATGCAAGCATTACTCGTGTATTTGTGTTTGCTCAGCCAGTCAATCCTTTGCATTGATTTCTATGCAGTCCGATTAGTGCTCTAACAGTCTCACCCTGTGCCAAAGGCGTGTGTCTGCTTAAACCCAGTGCAAGAGCAGCTTCTTACAAGCGTGGCCAAATATCCAAACCTGTTCACTGTCAGAACATCAGTACCACGCTATGCTTACATCTGTTACTCTCAAAGATACATAAGAGTCAGTCTGCTCTGAATAATTTTTTCTCTCTCATCTGTTCCTGTTTCCTCCCCTTCTGACAGGCCTGCGGCTGGCAGAGCAGCTGGCTCGGCGCGAGGATGAAGCAAAGATCCGCCATCGACTGGGGCTTTCTCTTTGGGCCAGTGGGAATCTGGAGGAGGCCCAACATCAGGTAAAGTATTTCCCGCTCTCTTCACTTCTTGCCTTGAGTCACCTTGACTCACTTCTCTTCTCCTTATGTCTCCTCTGCTCGATCTGGACTTCTTCCAGCAAAACCACCTCTTGTAGTTTAAACTGACCTCCAATAAGCCCACACATGTTGGCAAAGAGATTGGTGAGGCTTACAAATGAGAGGTGGAGGTAGATGTCCAAACACATAAAAGGGTGGGAAATGAGCTTTCAGCGCTTTTCAACATAACCTTATGGTGAAAAGAAGAGCCCAAAGGAGTGAAAACAACAGGGGGATGAGGGGGGCTTAAACACAGCTGCTGGAGACTATAGAGTCTATAGAGCTGGTAAAAGCTGTCATCTCAGCAGACAGACGACAGATGAGTTAAGATTTTTTTGTATCAGTGTGCATGGTCTCAGGAGCCCCAAACCTCTGCATTGCACACATATCCACTCCTTCTCAGCCCACTGCCCACCTGGCAAGCATGGAATATCCCTTTAACATCTCTCTTTGCAACCTGTCCATATATTACCGCTCCAGAAATGATTTTTATTTTCTTTTATTTTGGCTTGCGTATTTGCAGTTTGCAGTGGCTGTCACGTGTGTCTGTAGGGATGTTTTTCAGCTGCCTTCATTTTTAAAATCTAGTACAAAACATTTCTTATGATACAGGCGCACAACTTCCATCTATGTGACCCAGATAGCTTTTGTTTTTCGGTCCTGAATCATACTTTTCAAAAAGTAACTTTGTCTGTTTGCAATTATCTGTAACTAGAGCTGGAAAAGAAAGATTGAACCAAGGTGGCGACTACAGCTGAGCCTGAGCTCTCGTGAGTCATATTGAGGTATTTGTGTTCAATTAAAGCAAAATATTATTCTAACAAGCCAATACAACATATTTTCCACTGCATGCTTGCTTCCCAGTTGAGTTCTGGACCCTTAGACCTCAGTCAGTCCTTGTTAGCATTAGACTGTCCTTGCTGCAGCTAACAATTCAGTTCTTTGCTTACATGTACCACAGCTATTTTCAAAAGGTTTTTTACTGTCAGGTTATAGCCCTCAGGGTGACTTGGTATTGGGAAAGGACACTTTTGTCCTCCGAGTATAGATTAAATGGTTATTCATGAGCTGGCCTGTCGGTACAAATAACCTTGGTAAATACCCTGACCCACTTCATACTGCAAATGTAAAGGCTTGTATTTAAATTTCTAAAGTAGCAATAGGTGCAGAATGGGAGTGCTTGACCTCATGTTCCTCATTCTCTATATATTTAAACTTAATTGTATTTTACAACCCTTGCCATGATCCTGGTGTTAACCACGAGTCGCTGATTGACATATCCTGATTCTAATCAGCTATTTCAGCAGTGCCTGCTCCCTCTGAGAAGCACTCACATTCATATCTCAGCAAGCATGAATCAATAATTTTGTACTTCCTTAAATATCAGTGGTCTACTGTAGATTAAGCCTCAGCATCTGATATCATCTGATATTAGAAAAGATGAGACTTCCCCAAAGAGGTTATTCATTTATTTACACATTTACACCTCCCGCTGCCTTAGCAGAGCCACAAAAATTCTAAAGGACAGCTCCCACCCCGGCTCTGGTCTGTTCACCCTGCTGCCCTCTGGAAGGCG
>JBAMHW010000012.1:22126932-22162573 GCA_037177495.1 Rhadinocentrus ornatus | reverse complement strand
GCACTTTTGTGACGTGCATTTGTGACCATGCAACAAGGAGGAAATGTGTGCTTGGAGGGGGGCCGTGATCACACCCCCCCCCCCCCCCACACACACACACACACCCAGCCAACTCCCCCACCCCCTCCCCCACCAGGGGCAGACCAAGGGAAGGAGGGCCCAGACCCAACCCTCTACAAACCTCCTCCTAGGGTCTCACCCCGATTTTTTAGGACATCAAAAGATAAGAGGCATTACGTAACTTTACGTAACTCTGCATTCCGGACTTGTTTAATGGCACAGGTACATCTTATATGTGCATTTCTGGAGCCATCGTTGCCCAGCAGCATCCTGAGCATGGGAAACTGGACTACACAACTTTACCGCCCAGGACGCCACGTGATGTTGCATCCGAGTTTTGCTTTGTGCAACGCGTAACATGCTAGCAAGCGTATATAAACACACTGGCCATTTTGAAAGTGCGCCATGGTAGATTCACCAAGAAGCGCAAGAAGACATTATCAGAGGAAGAGAGGATAAAAAAGGGAGAAAGAGACAGAACAAGAGATAAGACAAGAGTTAAGATAAGACTGTCTTTTACTGACTGGAGAGATCTCCCAATACAGGTAGGATGCAAGATGGATGCTGAATAAGCCATCGATAGGGGACACTAAGGAAACTGCAAAAGTTCTATAGTGCGTCTTTAAAGAATAACATTGTAATATGATTAATGACACAAGATATCCTGTGTTTAAAACATACTGAAATCTAATAATATTTGGAATGCTGATCTGTTAAGTATTTATATATTTTGAATTAATGAATGCCTGTACCTTATATGTTTCTGTGGCAGGTCATACCAAGAGTCCAGCAGCAAGGTCACAGCAGATGGTGTTGTGGGATTGACCAGAGCCTTCCTGGCTGCTGGCGCTCAGTGTGTTCTTGTGTCCTTGTGGCCTGTCCCTGTTGCAGCCTCCAAGGTTTTTGTCCATGCCTTCTACTCTGCCCTGCTCAATGGAACCAAGGCTAGTGCAGCACTGGCAGATGCCATGAAAACTGTCCAAAGCAGCAAGCAGTACTCACATCCCTCCAACTGGGCAGGTTAGAGATGTCATACATTTGTGCATGGATTATACAATAGCATTCTAAAATGATAACCTTGTAATGAGAGTATTATTTTTCTGCATCCAGGATACATGCTAATTGGCAATGATGTGAAGCTTAACAGCCCATCCTCCCTGATTGGCCAAGCTTTGGCTGAGGTTCTGCAGTACCCAGATCGGGCTCGTGATGCTCTAAGAGTTTTACTTCATCTGGTTAGACATGGACACCATAGATTTATACTAAACATCACATCTGAGGACACTGACATACTGATGCATCACTGCTTTTTCCCCTCTCAGGTGGAGAAGTCTCTTCAGAGAATGCAGAACGGACAGCGTAATTCCATGTATACATCCCAGCAAAGTGTGGAAAACAAAGTGGGGGGAGTCCCTGGCTGGCAGGCACTGCTGACAGCAGTGGGCTTCCGTCTGGACTCTGCAGGCACTGGTATCCCTGCTGCAGTCTTCTTTCCAACTTCTGACCCCGGAGACAGGCTCCAGCAGTGCAGTACTACTTTACAGTCACTACTGGGTATGATGAGAAAAGATACATGTCACACTTTCAGTTTTTGACAATATCAGTGTTTTCCATTCATGACTTTACTTCCTTTATTTACACAAAACATTTCAACAACGATTTACTTTCAAAGTCTTCATTCTCCCTATTACTTTTATATATCTACATAGACATTTTCAAGGTACTTAGCAAATATGTGTTAAATCTAAGGACTCTGTGTGAGCCATACAGGATTTCTTGTTATTTTTGTAAATTTAAATGCCATTTTACATCTTTGGTTGTCTTTGTAGGGCCATGTAAAATTAATTTCTGTCAAATCAGTCACTTTTTGTGTTATAGTGTTACAATAATCTGAGTTCTAACGTTCCTAAATCTCCTGCTATCTCATGACACTCCAAATTTCACCTGATTAGTGCTGCTTATCTTGAAGTATAAATGATGTGTTTTGTATGCATAATGGAGAACTTCCTTTGATCCCATCCCTTAGGTCTGCCACCGCCAGCTCTCCAGGCTTTGTGCAAACTCATAACAGCTTCAGAAGCAGGAGAGCAGCTCATCAATCGGGTAGGCTCCTGCAGCTTTGAACAAATGCTGGATTTTTTTAATTTAATGCACCATGTAAAGATTTGCTCTGGAACAAATGACATGTAGTATATCAACTAAAATGTCAGGGAACTACTGAGGAAGGCTCACTTACTTTCCCTGAAACTTTTGTTTCCCTTTACAGCATACATTTTTGCTAAAAGAGAACATCAGGGGTGTGTCATTACCTAACTTACTTGCGTCACAGACAAGCACACACATGCGAGAGCAGCTCATGCTGTATCTTAATCTATATTGAAATGCTGCTTTTAAACCTAATGAACTGTGCTTCCAGTGCAAGGTTTTAGCTGCAATGTGAGTCCTGTTCTCTTGCACCTGAGCTGGTGATACCAAAGAATTAATCTAACGCTGCAGAGGTTTCTTCCTGTACATGTGTAACATGTGGCAGTCACATGCTTAAAGTGAAAGACCTTACAGTTAGGTGATGATTGGCACGTTCAGTGCACAGCTGCTCATGCCTAAACTATGCATGCTGGTACCATCAAAGTCTATGACATATTTAGCACTTTTGTTACTTGTTGTGTTGTCTGTCTTACTGACCTGAACCCTTGTACATAAGTGAATGGCTTGTGTGCATGCAACTAAAAGCCTATTCTCTCTCCTCTGCACCTAACGTGTGGTCTGAAGGCTGTAAAAAATATGGTGGCAATGGTAAGTGTGAACTGACCTACATGAATCCAGTCACATCCGACTCTGCCTGTCCATCCTCCACTTTCTGTCTTAAAATGCATCATTAGTATACTGCATGGCAATTTAGTTTTCTTTTAATGGTGTTAAGTGTTTACATTTCTAAATGTAGCTGAGTAGACATTTCATGTTTAGCCTTGTTCTGTCATTTTCAAATGCTTGTTCTTGAAGTCAGATGTTTTGGGAAGCAAGTTAAATATTCAAGGGTAAGTTTCTGAATAGTGTGAGGGATAAAATTGTGATTTAAAAGCTGCCTTGTCTCAATCGTAAGGGTGAGGAAGGACGTTTATGCCCAATTAACAAAAGTGTCTTTGTTTCAAGCCATGTAATCCTCAAAAACATTCAAGTGTTTTTCCAAATCACATGTGTACACCCCCCCCCCCCGAAAAAGCCCCAAACGTTTCAGTCCTGATTCCCGAAGGCAGGGAATTTTTTTTTGTTGTTGTTGTTTCTTTGCCTCATGCATTCCCTTTTTCATTTCTCGAGGCAATAGAATTGGTTTAATCCTAAAATATATAAGTCATTCACCAGCTAATTGTGGTGGTATCCTCTGGTTTTTGTCCAGCTCCACCAGGTGCTAGTCCAACTCCAGACAGGAGAAAAGGAACAGGACTTCTCCCTCCTTCCTATTCAGGTGTCAATTAGTGTGCAGCTATGGAGACTGCCTGGATGCCATGAATTTCTGGCTGCTCTTGGTAAGTCATTTAAGAAAATGGTTGATTTAGTCTCCTATACCTTTTTAAATTGCTGTGCATCAACCAGCAGCTCTTTTCTTTTAAAAGATTACGTTCACGAAGTGCTTCACAACATAAAATCATCTCTACATAAATATAATGCCCACATGCATGCATATGACCCTGTGGACATCTAGAACAAAAACTTAAACAACAATGTGTGCAGTGGAGACAGTCAGATTCATATTTATCGACTGCTGCCCCTTGCTGCTTGCAGGATTTGACTTATGTGAGGTGGGCCAAGAAGAAGTGGTGCTGAAGACAGGCAAGCTGGCCAACCGCCGCACCTTACACTTTGCTCTCCAGTCTCTGCTGGCGCTTTTTGGTAAATATGATAATTTCTTCAATGGGTATTTTAACATTTTAACAATGCTGCTGTCTTTACCATGAATCATATTCATACTTTTCCCCTCTTCTCTGTTTTTAGACTCCACTGAACTGCCAAAGCGCCTGAGCCTGGACAGCTCATCCTCCCTTGAGTCCTTGGCTTCAGCTCAGTCTGTGTCCAACCCCCTGCCAATGGGATACTCAAGCCTTCCCTTCTCTCCTCCTTGCCCGGACAATCAAGCATCCGATGCCATCTCTGTCTATAGCCTAAGCTCTGTAGCCTCCTCCATGAGCTTTGCCTCTAAGTCAGATTGTGATTTCCTTAGTCATCGGCAGCGCTGTGGGGCCGCAGCACATTACTCTGTCCATAAACATCCCCATGTTCCCCGCAGTCGCTCGTCTCCACATGGGGCGACTGCTGCAGCGGCTGGCGCACGGGGGGATGAAGAGGAATATGAGGGATTTTCCATTATCAGCAGCGAGCCACTGGGAAGTCACTGTGACTCTCTGCCTTTGCCACCAGGCCATAGCCAACGGCACCGTGGAGGCAGAGGGGTTAGTGGGTCCAGCACAGGGGCAGGAAGAGGCTACACTGTCTCAATGTCATCAAGGGGCAGTGTGAGCACCCCCACATCCCCTGTCAAAACATCCCTGGTGCCCAGCCCAAACTCACCATTCCAGAAGGTTGGTAAGGTCAACAGTTCAGATACAGGTGAATCTGACCAGTCCAGTACCGAGACAGACAGTACCGTCAAGTCTCAGGAAGAAAAAACTGCACCTCTTGATCCTCAGGAGCTGGCACAGAAGATTCTGGAGGAGACTCACAGCCATTTGTGTGCTGTGGGTAGTCTTCAGCGTGCTGGGGCAGATGGTGGGACACCTGGTGGAACCTCAACTCGGGGCAGCACGTTCCGTTCTTCTGAAACTAGCGCATTCAGCCGTCCCAACAGCAGTACTAGTGGCCGGGTTCAGTCTTCTCCAAAACCAAAACCTCCTTCTCGTTCTTCTTCCTTGCAGAAGATAAGCTCTGGATACAATAGTCCTGCAGTCTCTGAGTCTTCCCAAAAAGAGGGTAGCCATCCTTCGCCCACTCTGGACAGCAATGCACAGTTTAAAATAAAGTACCCAAGCTCTCCATACAGTGGCCATATTTCTCGTTCTCCAAGTAATGTGTCACCCAGTTCTGGTCACCAGTCACCAGCTGGTAGTGCTCCATCCCCTGCTCTATCCTACTCCTCTACAGGCTCTGCCTGTTCTACATCGGCTGATGTGCCAGACTTGGACCGGCTAAGAAGAGGGGTCATTGATGAAAAAGTCCAAGCTATTCACAATCTGAAGACCTTTTGGGCTAATGCAGCGGTTCAACAACAGCAACATCTAGGTCCTGTCAGAGCTGTCCACAGCACTCCTGGACCTCTTGCTTCTGCCAGTAGAGATATACTGAGCCTCCTGAACCTTTCCCCACGCCACTGCTCCCCCAATGATGCCCAAGACAGCCTGGAGCTGCGGGAGCTGGGACTGCAGTCACTGGATAATGGTAGCAAGAACTCTTCCAATGGACACCACTGCTCCAACCCTAGAAAAGTGGCTCCTTCACCCACAATATCCACAAGCAGTAGCCCTGGTGCTCGTTCTATTCGACTACCTGCTGGCAATGGATACAAATTCCTGTCACCTGGAAGATTTTTCCCCTCTTCTAAATGCTAAAACATTGAAAATGGTTCTACATGTGTTTATGATATACTTTCCTGTTTGCTGGAGGAGTAGGGCACTTTTTGAGGACCACTACTGGTCCACCAAACTTGATTGACAATGAGAAGGATTTCTTTGGTTAGTGAGTGTGTTTCTTCAGAGGCACATGAATGATTTAGAGATTGTCTCGTCTTTGTGCCCATTAAGCTCTAAATGGCAATGAGGAATACTCAACGACCTGATACTGTGTTTGTGTGTAACTGTGTGTCAGGTAAATGTAAATGCCATTTGGTATGTTTTTCTTCCAAAACGTTGCCGTATGTGAGGGCCAAAATGCAACATCTTTGACTGATTTCCCCCATTCTATTTTTGTTTTTGAATTTGATTGTTATTATTATTATTGTTTGTTAATGTTGTTAATATATTATTATTATTATTATTATTATGTTTTGTAAATTAATTTGTGTTTCACAATCAGTATTAAGCATTTTTATATAATTAAAAAGTGAACAAACCCGTACCATGTAAAGATGGATAGAGTGGAGAGAAAAAAAGATTTAATATTTTTTATTGAAATCAAAAGGGCATTTTGCCTGATTTCTTCGTGAATTGTGTGTCTGCTCTGAAGCATGGATTCTCTTGCTATTCAGTGTTAAGTACCATGTATGACTTTTTAGTCCATGATTTTTTTAGATTAAAAATGGAAGTTTCACAACCATCTGTCATTTCTCAGTAAACTGTTTCAATAAAAACATCATGTTTACTTTCATTTATTGCTGACTTGACTTTTTTTAAAATATATATAATGCACATATATAATTATATATGCACGGAATTTAATCACACCAGCATTATTTCTTCAAAGTAAAGAACTGTTGAGAAATAAGCATAACAATTCTTATATTCTCAAAGAATAATAAAACCTTTATTAGTCTCTCAGTAGGGAAATTGGATTGTTGAAACAGTACAGTCCAGTACTTCTTCAAAGTCTTTATAATGAAGGGGATTTGTTTATCAAAATTAATTATAAGATTATATTTATTTAAAGCTGGCTTGAAAAAGGCGGGCTTTAGGTCATAAAAAAGATTTCATTGGTTGATTTTAATTGATAGGCGCGTCCTTCCTTCTTCTACAAATCACAGCTCACGTGGGCGGTACCGGGCGCAGCTCTTAGGACCGATGACGTAAGTAGCAATCAGCGGTCGCTGGGCAGTACCAGCAGTACTGAAAGCAAGAAGTTACGATGGTTCTCATCAAGGAATAGTAAGTTTGTTCCCTCTGTTGATAGTTTTTTTTTTTTTTAAATACTTGTTCCATTTTATTTGTGAACAACTGTATCATTCTAGTTGCGTGTACAGTTAGCAGTGAAGTCTTTTTCCAATGTTCGGACACTAGTAAAAAGTTTTGGATTTTGTCTCGGTGTCACACGAGGGAAGGGTGGGATTGCTCTGGCCTACCGGCTTTGACAGCAGCATGGCATTGTGTGACAACTGTTGTTTTTCTATCGTTAATCTCATACTCATGCTAAAAAAAAAACATACGTTAAACGCGCAGGTCGTGCTGTGTGGTGGTGTTTTAAGAACCGACATCTGTGCGCTCTTGCTTCGTAATGTTGAACTCGAATGGTTTGCTAACGCTAAAGCTAACGCAAGTATAAATCCAGTTTACGCTAGCTAAACTCCGGCGTTGCCTAGACGGGGAAGTCTCCAAATCTTGTCGGAGTTAATGTTATCTTAGCAATATTGACACAAACTCGTGGTAGCGCCAGCTAGTCTTACATCAGACCAGAGATTCGGCTGTCACTTGACTGGAGACAACAGTAAACTAGCTACCTGTTTCAGTAAACAAACAAAAATGCAGACACTCATGCAGGCCATTATTGTTCTGTTGATGTATCTAATAAAGTTGCACTGAAGAACATAGATATATTTTAATTTAACCATTATTAGCATTTATAGAAAATGTCTTCCAATTTTATGAATTAAGCTTTTTATTTAGCTCTAAAGACGTTAAACCAGAGTGAACTGGGTTACAGGAAATGATTAGATAAATGAAACTGGAATTGAAAATCGTTACAGATAGTAAAAGCCAAGTTATAACAAAACAGCTGGCCATCTCGTCTAAGGTAAGCCTCCTAGAATATTGCAGCATTTTTTACACACTACTTAAAAAAAGTTAGACATATCCAGCCTTGTATGATGACAGAATGTATCTATAATACATTAGCCTTTACATGTGAACTAAATTAGGCTTTCTCTGAAGTTTGAGTGCACATGTACCGCTGTTTTTTTTATTTTTTTATTAAGTATTTATTGCTTATTATGCTGTTTGCATTTTGACAACATAAAACCAAGACAACACATGACAGATTTTTAAAAGATAGACATTTTATATTGTGGTATACCCATCATTGTAAATCATTTACCTTTTACCGTTGCTCCATTCTACTTAAAGGACCTACATTTATTAAATGAGTGTAGTGTGAACTTTACATCTTCTGTAATGTCCCCTGAAGGTTTGTAATCCTTAACTTTTTGTGAGTATTGTATATTAATTTCTGTCAAGTTAAAGAGTTGCTTGACAGGCATTTCCCTCTTTTATTCAGTATTTAAGACATTTCTTACATATAGTTGAATCTAGTCTTTTTAATACTCTTTCTCCAGCTCATTTTGCTAGAATAAAATTTTCCCTATATGAAAGGGGGACAGAGGAGTTGAGATTATTGGGTAAAGTGGGACAAACTGGGTATTTTCTCTTGACGTGTAATAAAAAAAGTTGTAGACTTAAAAATTGTTAGACTATCAATAAAGCAGATAATTTCCCATTTGTAGATTGTTTCCATAGATCAATTTTTCAGAGACTGGTTATCAAATTCTGAATGGAAGCATCTACAGTCTAAGCTGCCATGTCCATGTAGCTGCTGTGGACCAAAGTTCACCACAAAGCCTGCAGAATAGAGGTGCTTCATTAAAGGCTTACTGCACCCTAAAATGTGTTTTTTGAGCTTATAACAACACAGTATTACTTGATTGTGATGACAACCACCTATACTGTTGACGCGAGTCTCCACAGCTTTCCGGAGCCTGCTAGAGCTGCTGACAGGCCAGCGCAACAGGGCTAAAGGCTCAGACTGATACGGTTCAGGACCACCTTGTTCATGTGTAGCTGAGGGGATTCTGGAAGAGGAAAAGTCTTCCACCTCAAATACCGCTCTGTGGCGTAGGTGATTTGTGAATCTTGCTTTCTATCTTGCTTGTGGCCGCTGAGCTGTCTGTCAATCATTTCTGCCTGTGTATTCTGACCCGCCCACTCTCCGCCCCCTGATCACCCCACACCTCCCAACCCTTGTGGTTTTAGGCATTTGTCAAAATTTGGCAGTGGGTGGAGTTATTTAAAAATTTGGGGGTGTAGTTACATTTTAAAGTCGCTTGTAATAAGCAGACTTGATTACTGCTCACCAAAGCAGGATATCCGTTATTTACTGTTCTTTCCAGTTTGTAGACTGAGCCGCATGAATGTTACTTATTAAGAAAATCAGCAATGCCTGGGTGATGTGTTTTGTATTCATTTTTTTTTTATTTAAAATTAATTGTCTGCTTCTCTATGGTGAAGTCGGCTGCTCTGCAGTGTTTCTCCATGTTTGCGATTGGTCAGATGCTGCAAACACCAACCCCTTTTTTATGTGAGCGCACATTGATCAAGATGGGAAAACCCTGGGTTGATTTACTGAGTTGATAACCAGCTTCGTAGTACCGCTTATCCAAGTCCTGAATGTCTTGGTAAGTCTACCTAGGTACTAGAAAGATGCAGGGTATGTTGATCATGCTTTGTAGAACAGTTTCTGGTAGGCATAATTTTATTTCTCAAAGTTGTGAAACAGTTTTGCTTTCAATATGTGTGTCAGTACCACAAAACTTGAATTCCTGTATAGCAGGGCTGGCCAAGTCTGGTCCTTGAGATCTACTATCCTGCAACCTTTTAGATACATCCCTTTTCATGGTAGATCTCAAGGACCAGACTTGGGCAGCCCTGCTGTATAGTAACAGAGAAAAATTCACTCGCCAACTATGGTTTGAGGTTGGATTGAATTTTAGCATCTAAATGGTAAATGGACTTGTACTTGCATAGTGCTTTTCCAGTCAGCTTGACCACTAAAAGCACTTTACACTATTTGTCACATTCACACACAAAACCCGATAGGCACATTGGGAGGCAACCTAGGGTTAAGTGTCTTGCCCAAGGATACTTCGACATGTAGTCAGGGAAAGCCTGGTATTGATCCACTAACCTTCCACAGACAACTGAACTACAACCGCTCTTTGTTTTTGTACTTCAGCATTCTTTAAAGTAAATTGTTCCCCATTTATATTTAGGTCTGTCAAACAGAAACATTTGATCTTCTTCTTTATATCCTTGACTATCAGAAGTTCATACTTCAAGTAGCTGTAGCGGTCTGGAGAAATTAGTAGTTTTACTTTAGGCTCTTTATAAGAATGGGATAATAGAGTCGTCAGTTCTGGACAAAACAGACATTTTTTTATA
Organism: Rhadinocentrus ornatus; assembly: GCA_037177495.1. Classification (NCBI taxonomy): domain Eukaryota; kingdom Metazoa; phylum Chordata; class Actinopteri; order Atheriniformes; family Melanotaeniidae; genus Rhadinocentrus; species Rhadinocentrus ornatus. Next base: position 22,152,389 of record JBAMHW010000012.1, on the reverse strand, counting down.
CTGCTCATCAACACTAAACAGAAGATGTGGGGAAAGAGGCACCTAAAAAAATAAATAAAAAGGAAAAAATAAATGGAATAAAAGAGTTGCAAGAAGTGTGTGTTAGGCAGTTACAAGGCTTTAGATTTACATTGTAACTTCCTTTCCCCCCACTTTCTTTCTTTGCACTGTGCTGTCAACCATTAGGAACGGGAAACGTATGATGCAATAGCTTTTGACAGTGTATTACATGCTGACTAAAAACTGAGGGCACAGAAAAGTTGCAGTACTTGTAGACTGTAAGAAAGTTTAGTTGCCATTGAGCACAGGCTGCTTTTTCAATTTGGATGTTTAAAATTTTCTCCCCGGACGACATCCCTGCTAGGACATTTTCTGAAAAGCTGCTTTGCATTTCTGCAGTTTATAAATGTATAAAGTCTATTTTTTTTCTTATCTTTTCTTCTTGGCTTTTAGTTTTCCCACTCTGGTCTAGTGATGAGTCTTTATTTTGCTGAAGTCAGCAGTGTACAACAGGCCAGTAGTAGGATTTTCTTCCCCCCTCCTCTTACTCTCATCAGAATGTGATCTTAAGCAGCTTCTTACTCCTGGCAGTAAGGGTTTCTGTTTGTTGTAAAGGTTGTTTGTTTTGGTTGTTTAATGTTGTGTGCTATTTGCAGCAGTATTCTTGCAGCTTGTTCTGCACTGGTTTGCCATCATTTGAACTTTAAGGACAGGGAAAATGGTGTTATTACAGATGTAATGGATTGAATTAAGACTAAACAAATATAAGATGTTGATGAATAATAGGTACAAATGTTTAAACTGACGTGGTTTTATCTATGCGTATCTGTAGTTTTGTGTGTAATATGTGGTTAACCTTTTTGTAAATTTGACTTTTACTGAGGGATCCTGCTATTTTACATTAAATTTGTCTCCAGGACAATTGCTGAATTCAGAACAGCACATTTAAGAACCATGTGTGTCTTACCACACTTTTTCTCTCCTTTGCAGCCGTGTGGTTTTACCCTGCAGTGTTGAGGAGGTGAGTAATCGGTTTAAATCCTCATACTTTTACACTAATTAGAATTGTAAACCGTTTTGTTTTTTTGTTTGTTTTTTTGTATTATACATCTTAAAGATCATTTTAATAATACAGAATGGATTTTTCTTTCATTTTTCCATGAAGCATTAGCTGTATTCTTAAACATTAAAGAAATTCTCTTATGAAAAATGCTATTCAAGCTTGATTTGTCATTTATGTGACATGACAAACGGTTCTTCCATTCTTGCTGCCTTAGGCCAAAACTCACACTGGTGGTGTTTGTTCTGATTCACTGGTGGGAATATCCCCCATATATGAAGAGTACAGCTGGGTAGTCGGAGAATGATCTTGTGTGTGTGTGTGTGTGTGTTTTCATAAATATTCCTCATTCCTACCTAAATTAGATGATTTACTTACAGTTTTAAATAAATTACTTGATTTACTTGAAATTATTATTTTTTCTGTTTTTAAAAGTCATCTTATTTATAAGATTTTTATCAATGCGTATATTTGCACACCTCTTTATTTATTGTGTAATTTACTGTATTTTTTGGTCTACTGTTTTTATTTACCATTTTCATTATTGGTGTGTTTTTAATTGAATTTTATGGCGTATATATTTGTCTTTATGATGAGTTATTGAAAGAAATTTTATGTGAATGCATAATGACAGACTTTTTGATTCTTGATTTGTGACAGTATCAAGTTGGGCAGCTGTTCTCTGTGGCTGAAGCTAGTAAAAACGAGACAGGTGGTGGTGAAGGGATTGAGGTACTCAAAAATGAGCCCTATGAAAAAGATGGAGAAAAAGGACAATATACTCACAAAATTTACCATTTAAAAAGGTACGAATGCTCTCCTTTTAGTGTAGTAGTGGACTACTGCCAGGTAGTGGCAGTGTTGTCTTAATTTTAAAGCTTTAAACTTTCCAGTGCTCCTTCTGCTACTCTCTCCTTAAAGAACCATGAATAACTGAAGCAGTGTGTTCATTCTCTTTCCCTGCCTGTCCCTACCATCCCTTACCCTACAGTAAAGTCCCAGGGTATGTGAAACTCCTAGCTCCTGAAGGCGCCCTGGTATTCCATGAAAAAGCTTGGAATGCCTACCCCTACTGCAGAACTAGTGAGTCCCCCTCCCAGTTTCTCTTCACTTTGCTTTACCCTGAAACTTCTTTTTCTCCGCCTCATCAAATTTGTTTATGTAAATTTATATTGAAACATTATTCTCTTTTTAATTTAGTTTGTATATTTGTATATACATTTAAAAAATATATTTTTTCTCTCCTTTTCTCTGCCTGCTTAACTTTAATCCAGTTGTGACGGTAAGTAACATAACATCTCTTAAATTACCTAAATACCCTGAAGGCTTTTAGGTTTAAGATGTTTAGATTAGTGTATTCCCTTATTTAATACAGTTTCCCAATATCTTCTGTTCCCAGAATGAATATATGAAAGACAATTTCTTTATTAAAATTGAGACATGGCACAAACCAGACCTGGGAACACAAGATAATGTGAGTACTTCCTCATCAAACCAAGGAAAAATTTCAAGGATGAGTTATTAATTTGATGTTTTTTCTTTTGTATCAAATCTTTTTTCTTTCCCCCAGGTACACAAACTAGATAGCTCAACATGGCAGAATGTAACTGTTGTGCCCATTGACATCGCAGACAGAAGTCAAGTGTCTGCTGCTGTAAGTAGAATTTCTGCCGGTGCAACGTATAGATTGGTGCCACCATGTGGACAAATTGTGTTATTACAACAGATTTGCTCAAAGTTTAATCAACCCATTTTACATCAGAAAGACGGATGTGTTTTTATTTCTGATCTTTTTTATTTTATTTATTTTTAAACACATTTCATAATGGGAAAATCAGTAAATGACTAAACGTGGATGCTGAGAAATGTTATATGTTTAACATGAAATTACACTTTAATCTGTTAACAAAATAGTTTAAGTACGTCCATGTTGAGAATGTATGCAGTGACTGTTATCTCCCCCCCAAAAAATAATCTTCAAATTGTTTGGGATTAGTTGCTTGGTCTATAAAGTAAGCAAAAACTGTATTATTTTTAGCTCCATTCACTTTGCTGTAAAACAGAAATAACTGAAATTGTTGAACCTTCCTGTTTAGGAAAAAAAAAGAATCTGTAATAGATGTCCATTATTTCTCAGTTTATGGATTTATTGGCTCGTCGTCTAAATATAAATATCATCACATTTATATTGTATAGCAGCTTAAAATCTTTAGCTGCTCAGATGGTGTGTGTTCTTCCAAAATGCAAAGAATAAATTCTCCTTTTTGTATCTGTGAAATCTTATTTGAAGATGTTGCACATTATTGCTCTCATTTGACATCCCATTGCCTCATTTCACTGTGGCACTGTATGCAATTAAACGTGTGGCTATTTGACCGCGAAGCCAGTTATTTGACCAGTTTGTGTGGGTGTACATGTTTGTTTGCTGTGGGTAGTTAACGAGGCAGACGTGTTTGCCTTGCTGGAAGAGTGTGTTGTGTCTCAGGGCCCTATCAGCCCTCAGCCTCGGGCATGACTGCAGGGCCTGGGGCGTACCGCCAGCACAGATGAGTTTGTTAGTGTAATTAAAGCTCACAGTGCTGCGTGGGCCGGAACAAGACAAATACACACATGACATAAACACACTTGCGCGTTAACACACACTCTTTTACTTACTTAGGAGTAGCGCCTCTTCGTGCGCCACATCGATTCACAGACCTCATTAGTGCAGCACAGTGTATTGTTACAGCGTGGAGCGCTGAGCATTAAAACAGCCAAATTATTGCAACTGTGTGTGTTTGTGTGAGGTAGTGTTGGAGAGAGTGTGTTTCCATTCCTTTCCACATGTTTGGAACCCTCGTTTTGGTCAGTAGCCCTGAAAAAGAAGCTTTTAGCTGCAGGCGCATCATGATTTATTTAAAATTGCTGGACCCTTGAGCAGTTGATAATTTGAAAGCCGTTTCATTTATTTGTATTACCATTTCTCTCTCGTTTATTATAACGTCAGCATTGTTGTGCTTTGCATGTGTGCTCGGTATTCCCTTTTTATCCAAGTCTTTCCAGTATGGGACCAAGACCCCCCTCTGCAATGGGGCATATGTGTTTACTTCACTGAAGTGGGTTTGGCAGAATGTGACTGTATGACCTTTTCATATATAGGCTGAGGAGTGTTTTAAGTTGAAACTCATAAGATCAAATGCTTAATGTGCAGCGCACACACACAGATATTTCAGTTAATTTACTCTCATCACAGGATACCATTACCTTTTAAAAAAAAAAAAAAGGATGTTTGTTGCATCTGTGCCCCAAACTTGTAAGTTGAATGCTGTATCAGTGTCGTAGTGTCTGATGCTTCTACTTTTCTGTGTAGTTGCTAACAGTGCAGGAAAAACAAACTATTTATTTATTTATTTATTTTGTCAGTGTCAACAAAAATAGTAACAAAATAGACATCGGTATCGGAACATGCTACAGGGAGACTACCTAAAATCGTTGAGATAATCACCTGATACATTATGAACACAGTACCCCTGTACTCATGTTAGTAATAGATTGTATTTATTATTTAGACCACACCTTATACGACTTGTTTTTAAAATATTTTGCTATGTATTGTATTAGACTATATATATTTTTTGTTTGTCTTTGAGCAGGACTACAAGCCAGATGAAGATCCTGCCCAGTTCAAGTCAGTTAAAACTGGCAGAGGACCTCTTGGGCCCACCTGGAAGGTAATACTTATGTGACTGACTGAGTTTAAATTAGTCGTGTTCACACATTAATGGCAGTTCATTTTATGGAAAAGTATCCTGCCACATTTGACCTTTTTAAATATTATGTACATACTATAGGTACACTGATTCATTGGTTTGTCACCAATAAGACACCCTACAAACAATTTTGAGTTGGTGGAATTCATTGGCCGACGGCTGAGCAGTCAGGCAGAGGCTACTTCCAATTCAAGCTGATGTCATTGTGTTTCCAGTACCACTGACATCCCGTTCAGTAACTCCATTTAACTCATTCCAAGGAAACCAACTAAATGCCTAATTAGATTGCAAACTCGCTTATCGCTTGCTTTTCTCAGGCTAAATGTTCTTTATCATTAACACAAACTCAATATGTTTTTCATAAATAAATGGAAATAGAATTCTGTGTTTTTCCTTGCATTGTAACAAGTGTCTTAATAAAAAAACAAAACAAAAACATTCACAATATCTTAGCAGATATTCATCATGCTCAAGTTCTTTAAGTTTATTTCCTCAAATGTGTAAAAATCCAGCACAGAGGCATGAAGAAGTTTCTACAAACAGCTGTGCTCACTCCTAAATATTCCACTGTCAACTCAGTGGTGTCGTAACAAAGTGGAAGCGATTGGGAATGACTGTAAACAGTAAAAGGACTGAGCGGGGTTGGCGGATGCTGAGGTGCATAGCGCGCGAAGGTTGGCAACTTTCTGCAGAGTCGATTGCTACGGAGCTCTAAACTTCATGTGTCCTTCTGATCAGCTCAAGAGAAGTGTGAAGAGAGTTTCCCCGGCCGAGCAGCTGCATTCGAGCTATACATCACCAAAAGCAATGCAAAGCGTTGGATTCAGTGGTGTAAAGAACACCGCCACTGGACTCTTTACCAGCGGAGATGCGTTCTCCGGTGTAAAAGTCTGGGTATGGCGGTTACCAGGAGAACGGTCCTTGTTTGACTGCATTGTGCGAAGTGTAACGTTTGCTGGAGGGGGGATTATGGTTTGAGGTTGTTTTTCAGGAGCTGGGCTTGGCCCCTTAAGCCTTAAACACACAAGAATTTTTTATTTTTTTTAATCTTATGAGATTTATCGGTTCGGGACTTCACACGTGAAGATACAAAATTATCCTTTTAAAACAGTTTTGATCGTACTGTGTGTGTGTGTGTGTGCTCCAACAATCTAATCACAGAACGACACACGCGTAACGATGCTGTCCCGGAACTGATCTACAATCCAGTCCTCCAAGCCGGACATCTAACGTGACCAAACGGCAACTAACAAAAGCGAAGAAGGACCATAGCAACAACGGGCAAAAAACGTGGAAGAAGAAACATGGTAACAACTAGAAAACAACGCAGCATGCAAGAGGATCTATAGGACGAGGGAAAGCTGGTGGTCTTGGGACTATTAACAGAAAAAGCCAGAACTGAAATAACAGATTGGAGACAGTGTGAACACAGACTTTATGTACTTCCTTGCTCCCCAGCCAGCTCGCTCTCTGATTGGCTACATTCCATTCCACGTCACCATCCACACTGTCACAATTCAGGAGTTGTCGGCTTTTATCACACACATAAAGACATCGGGTTGGAAATATTGAACATGTTTAGTATTTCCGATTCTTGGCTACAACCCGTTTCAGAGCCGATTTTATCAGGACAAATCTGCTCATAACCAATCCTCAGACCAAATTGTACAGGGAAATCTCAGGGAGGTCCCACGATAATCTGGCGTTTGCCGTCCTTTGTCGAGAAGAGGCAAAATCGGGACAGAAGCAGCCCGATGGTCCTTATGTGCGTCCCAGGCTTTAGTTCCAGTGAAAGGAACTTTGAATGCTTCAGCACACCAAGAGATTTTGGACAATTCCATGCTCCCAACTTTGTAGGAAAAGTTTGGGAATGGCCCTTTCCTGTTCCAACATGACTGTGTGCGCAAAGCAAGGTCCATAAAGACATGGATGAGCGAGTTTGGTGAAGATGAACTTGATTGGTCTGCACAGAGTGCTGACCTCAACCAGATGGAACATGTTTGGGATCAATTGGAGTGGAAACTGAGAGCCGGGCCTTTTTCTCACCTCACAAATGTGCTCTGAAAGAAAAATTGGCGGAACCGCTGTAACCAAAGATGAACCATGTGTGGTGGTGCTGCTTCATGATGGTAGAAGGTTTATGTAGATGCAATGACTGGAAAAATTTATGTTGCCAAATATAAGGAATTTCTTCTGTTTTTCAAAGAAAAATTGGTGCCGATTGATAACTTATAGTGGCATACAGTAATTATATATCCATGGTTGTTAACCTGAAACAATATATACTTATCATAAAGGAAATTAATACCAAGAACTAATAGTTTTTTTTTGTTTTTTTTTTAAAATGTATGTAGCGTTTAATTTTGGAACAGTAGGTTGACATGTTATGAGTCTGCTTTAAAGTACCAGTGTTTGTAATGAAAAACAGCCATAGGTGGAGGATACCTGTTTTCCACAACACTTTATGGTTGAGCTTTGAAGACAAATCATGTCTCTTCACCTCATCACCTGAAATAGAAACTTGAAATCACTGGGTCAAATAAAGTTTTTCTGCGTGAAGACTCAAGTATTTTTGTTGAAATACTTTTGTAGTAGGCAGTTCGCACAGCCAGTTTTTGGGCCTTTTGCTGCTGTTTTACCCTTTACGCCCTGCAGCCTGACAAACGGGTCCTACGTTGAGAATTTCTGTTCTGCAGCAGAGCCCTTAAAGTTCACCATGGGAAACTTTCCTCTGCTGCAAGAATTTTCACAGAACAAAGGCAGCCAGTCTGCATTAAAAAGTATGAATAAAGAGCTTCAACTTTTTTATTTTGTGCTTTTAATTAGATCACTTTTCCGTCCGCTGTGGACATAGAAAAAGACGTTTTTGAAAGTTTGGGGGGGAGCAGTTATGTGACAACAGAGGCACAATTTCTGCCAGCTTCTTAGAGCAATAAAACTCTTGTCTATCTCTGCATGCACACATGCTTGCATATCGGTACCCTTTGTATTTCTGAAAACTTCTGCTCCTTTGAGTGGGGCATAGAGAGGGAGAGAAGAAATGTCACCGTAAGTGTTTTGATGTAGAATCCGTTTCATGTGAAGTTCTCCTTTAGCGATGACAACTTTTCTAAACCCACTGCAAATTTAGAAATGTTTCTCATTTCCCTTCTCTTGCACTCCTCCATGATCGTAGCATCAAACAGCAGTGGGATGAGGGTGAGTGAGGCGGGTCTGTGGCATTTTCTCTTGGAATGCCGAGCTAGAGTGAAGTGATTAATTAAACAGGTGTTCTCAGAGGGAGAGGATGTGTGTTCTGGGGGTGAGCAGGTCCTAGGTGTTAATAATGTAACCAGCTTTGCACTACTTATCGCTTCGCAAGCACTGTTTTATCTGCCTTCTGTGGCCACAAAGGCTTGCCTGTCGGGAGCCGTGTCACTGTCAGGGTGGAGGCAGAGAAATGGTCCCTTCATCTAGAGTTTATCCACTTTGCTGTGTCCCCCCCTCTTTCCTCCGTCTCGCTCTGAAGAAGAGAAGAAAAGGAAGGAGTGCAAGCAGTGGTGGATGAATTTAGAAAATATGTTGTAGATTAGGGCACTTTTATCTCTGCACAGCACATCTTATTGATAATTATTTCAGCAAGCTCCACACCCAAAGCATTACCTATTAATGGATTTTAGCTTTGAATGCACCCAAGATCGTCTATAGCAGTATTCTTTTAGCTTTTTTTTTATTTTTTATTTTTTTTTATCTTATTGGAAAGTTTTGGTCAAATTGTTTTTCTTATTAAGGAAGTCATGGTTGTAAATCCTGCTGTTCTTCTTCTATCAGAAAGAGCTGGCGAGTAAAGCTGAATGCCCAAGGATGTGTGCCTACAAACTAGTCACAGTCAAATTTAAGTGGTGGGGGCTGCAAACCAAAGTGGAGAACTTCATCCATGAGGTTTGTGACATGTTTACACAGTTAAACCTCCCAGCAGGGTTCATTTCGGTTCATGGTGAGAATTGAAGTTTGTGAAAACGAGATGATTATTCCCAACTGTCTGACTTCAACTAGAGCACTGTGGTCTTTCAGTATAATTGATTTTAGACTTCTTTTAAAATATTATGTTGTTTTAAGGTGTTTATGTATTTTACATCAGTTCATTGCATTTAATAACTGTTTTTGAATGCTTAAGGTTTATTTAATAGTTCAAACACTTTCTAACCAAACTGACCGCTTGTCTTTCCTCAGCAAGAGAAGAGGATCTTCAATAACTTCCATCGCCAGCTGTTCTGTTGGATTGATAAATGGGTGGAACTGACTATGGATGACATCCGGCGGATGGAGGCAGAGACACAGAGAGAGCTGGATGAGGTGTGTGTCTATATGCAAAAATTCTATAAAATTAAATGTGCCAACGAAGCACATGTTGACTAGGAATAGAATTGATTCATTAAACCTTTAACTTGTTGACATCCCAGGCATAGCATGTCATTATACACTTGTCTAAGTTTCAGATGAACCACTGCAACATCTGTGTAGCCTTACTTTGCTGAAGTTATTTATTTACTAGACGCTGGATAGGTTAAATAGACAAGGAACATGCTGGTGTGGTAGTAAATTTAGAAGTAGGCTTCAGGGTTCCCTCTGGAGTTTGATTTCTGTTTAAAACTATGGAGGTTGATCCCTATACTCATGTACCTCGTGCACATGCAAACATACATGCAGGTAGGTTGTAATTGCTTTCTAAGAACTTCAAGGGTACAATAAACACACACTAAACATAATGACAAACTCTGTTTAACTCCGTGAAAAACGTGTAGAAACCGTGTTTCTTATAGTAATTGTGTTTACACACTTACGGAGCTGCTCTTTTAATCTCATTGTACTGTGTATAATGACAGTAAAGGCTAATCTAATCTAACCTTTTGGTTTATTGGACAATTTTTGTGTGTGTGTGAATGGATCTCTTTTGGGATTTCCTAAGTCTACCTTAGCCCACAGACTTAACATCTAGTTCTGGATTTTTTCTTTGTTTTGTTTTTTTTCTTTTACTTTTGTACAGATGCGAAAGAAGGGTTCTGTGCGAGGCACAAAAGCTACAGAGGAGTAGCAAAGCCAGGTTTAGGTTTGTGCGTTACTGTAAGTTAAGAGGTACAGGTTGTTTTTATTTAAATTATTTTTTTTATTTTTAAGGTATTTTCCACTGGTTCAGCTTGGGCTAGTTGTGCCATACTCAACTATAATGGCATGACTTGTCACTGCAGTTTCTGTGATTATAAAGTTATTCTTCATAGTAGAGTTGGTCTCTTCCCATACCCTCAGCACCCTGTTTGTGTAGTTTGGACTCAAATTTCACTCCAATGGCCCTGTCAGTACATTGAGATGTCAGGCTTAATATACTGCTGGCTGAAACTTTTTTTTAAAATAATGTGTCAGAGCAGTGTGAAGTAACGGCTCATGTAAACCAGCTGTTTTCTGGTTGTGCTGCTTCACACTGAACACTCTCTCGCATGGTTAACAGAACTTTAGAGAAGACTTTCATTACTCATACTGCAAGATGCAGTGCAAAAATACATGGCTCAGCTGGTTGTGACTGTTTTTTATGCCATGGTACAACTAACCAAAGCTTACAGTGGGGTGGAATAAAACCCTGTTAGATGCTTTCTCTGAGGTTTCTGTGTTGCCTTCTTCACTCTGTACGACTTGGTGTGGTGAAAGGATTTTCAGTCCACATCTGTGTATCTCACTAAATTAATTAAAAAATGAGACGCATGTGCTGTATTCTGAGGTGTTTAACTTAATTAATCGTTAAAAAAAATATATAGTACATTCTATTATTATTTATTTATTTTTTGAGGTGGCTATTAGCTTGAAACATACACCGAAAGTCTTACTTACATTCCCGCAAAAGAATACAAGACAAAGAAAAAGCAACTGTTTCCAAGTCATACGTGGATTTCTGACTCGCTTTCTCTGTAAAACCTTACCACTGCTTAGCTTTCGGAGCTCCTCCAAATATCAGTTTGGGAGCTTTTGGCCGTACAAGGAGAACAAGGGAGGAATCTGAGCTAGACAGGCCAAAGAGGGCCAGTCTCAAACATTCCTGGCTTACTACCAACATGCAGCATTTTCTGCTTTGCCTTCCTCCTCAGAACATCTCGCCCAATTCAGCATGTGTTTCCCATTTTCCCTTGGAGTAAGTAAACAGGCGAGTGCCATCAAAGAGGGCTGTGGTAAGGAGGCTGGCTAAAGCCTGAACCTCTGAGCTGAAGGGTTAGCAGGGTCACACTTGGACCGCACTGGATAATGACTACAGTTTCTGCACTTTAACTGTAAAGACTGCACTATGTGGATAAGTGTCTCTATATGAAGGAGATAACGCACTGTATTCTTGATGTATACTAGTCTGGTGTTATTGGTATAGATGGGGGTGGCATCCGAGAGGGAAAAGGTGCGGTGGGCTGCTTCATGATGTCTCCTTTTTCCTCATTAACATACAAATGGAATTCTGGTGTTGAGAAGGAGTCTGAGAAAAAAAGAGAGGGAGGAAAAAGGATGGAGAAACGAGAGGGTAAATCCTCATGCCATTTCATCAGATCTGTCTATTCCTCTGTTTAGAGCCAGTGTTGGTTTGAAACAGTTTAATTTAAGGTACCCAGCTATCAGATTCTCAAACTAATTGACTTTCCAAAAGTCATCTGCCTCAAGGTGGGAGAATTTGAAAGTGATGCTTTTATCTATCTGAAAGACAAACAGAAGGTATGATAAGGACCATTGGAGCTGATTTTTAAGGAACTCAAGATTTCAGTTTGTCCAAAGCAATTTGTTGTATTTTAAATAGTTGGCAAAGAAGTAAAACCCTGTTCTGTCTAGTGACCAACTTGTTTGCAGAAATTAAACATTTATCAAACTTTCTATTGAATGCAAATGTCTGGTTAGCCTGTCATGTTTTATCTAACTTGTATTCTTTTTCTATTTCCTTCTAATTCCCCACAGCTTCGCAAAAAGGGTGATGTACGAGGAACCAGTGCTGCAGATGAATGAAAAGGCACCAGATTTTTAACCATTCACAATGACAGCAGTGATGGAGCCTGCTTTAAAAAAAGAAAGAAGGAAAAAAAAACAACAAAAAGGCTCCATTGATGCCACTTTTTACCTTAACTGATTCATGCTGTGGAGGAGGGAGCACTGCGACCTGCAATCAATGGAGCAGATCTCTGACACGACCCCAATCATAGACCAGTGAGGAATTGCTTTCTAGAAACCAACACGATCCCAGCTGATAAAACTCTGGTTAATTTTTTTCTACTGAGCAGAGCTAGCCTTCAGAAGTGGTGTTAAGAAGAAACAACTTGAATCATATGTGCCTACAACAGCAAATTAATCAGTTTTACTCCACAGCAGCAGGTGTCGGACCAAATATTTCTTTTGTGTATTTTATATCAAATCTTTCGATTTGGCTTAAATGCATTCCTCACAAGGTGATGTCCTGTACGACCTAGCTTTGTCTCCACCTGGGCCTTAACTGTAAACATTGCAGCTCAGCGGTTTGCATTCCCTGGTATGAGACTGTTTGTCATACTCATGTTCCTTCCTGCCACAGCCTCCATTAAGTGATTACTAACACCCTTGGCGCCCAGGCCCATAATAATCCTCCCTCCATCACCCCTCCTTAACCAAAGCACTGCATCTTATCAATGACAATCATGCCTGTACAGGTATTCACTCTCACTCCTGTTCTAACGTAAAACCTCATACACATGCGTATGACGCATACCTTACAGACATGAGGATAAACGTGTGAATCCATTCTTCCACATTCACACAAGCACAGGTGTGGATATCTTTGTGCTGACTTATCTGCTAAAAGCTCTTGCTGGGCAGATCTGTGCAAGCATGTTCACCTAAAGGATGTCTCACCCCCACCCCCCTCCCCTTTTGATCTGAAGACCTTTGCACGCAACATACAACACAGCATTTACCTCTTCCATAGATGTCCTTAGAGGAAAAACTGCACTGAAACCACAGTCGCCTAGCCCACCCCAGAGGCATGTCATCTGGTTCTCGGAGGATAGACTGTTTCTAAGAGCCCTCCTTTACTGCTGCATTCCAGTCATGTTTACAAAATCATAATCGCTTTAGTAGTGCTCATTCAACACCAGCATCGTACACTGTTTGCCTTTTATCTATGGACCTTTTTTGTACCTACTTAACCTCTTGTAGCATTGCTGCAAACCATCGCTCCAGCTACCTCCCTGGTTTCTAAGTGGCAGTTTTTCTTAGGGTTAGCATTAGCCTTTATCTTTGGAGAAGAGCTTCATAAAACATTCCTAGTTTTCTTCTGTTAAGCTGCATGTTTATGTGCAGCCAATGTTCTGTCACTGCAAAGTATTGCAGATTAACATCTCTGCCTCAGATCGGATGTTGGAGAGATTTGCCATATGAATGACTCTTGACTTTCAGCACTATAGTGCACTTTTCCTCTTTAAGAACCATGTGGCATTGGCCTACAGTGTTAATTGCTAGTGTTGCGATTATACAGTATGTGGTTTACTCATCTGATTCCCTCTGAGTTTGTGTTCTACTTGTGTTATAGTCTTACATTGTACAAAATTATTTTTTTTTTGGAGACATCTTGTTTCCAAACTCTCCTTTCAATACAAATATTGTTTCAGAAGTCCTAATATTTGTATTCTCTCATTAGATTGATAAAACAATCATTTCCTCAATATCCGACTTGTCCAAAGAGTGTAAATGCATGTATTGTTTACATGTGTTCAGCAATTAACAGAGAAAAATTTAAGGACAAAGGGCTGAGACATTTTTTCACAAATAAAATATTCTCAGGTGAGCAATGTGACCCAAAGATTTTTTTTTTTTTCTGAGGAGAAATATATACATCTCCTTAGCATATGCTTTTCTTTTGGAAATATAAGAATTCCATTATATAATGGTAGTCATGTACATCTTGTTCCATTTTGTTGCCACTTTACTTAGTTGCAGAGAGCAAAAAAAAAAAAAATCCCAAATGGTCTATAATGACATCCGTATTTTACCACCTGTCATGTTGATGTTGGCTGGAGAAAGAATTCAGAAACTAATATCTTAACTTTTTTGGTTAAGATATTTAACTTTTTTGGTTGCTGTTGTGGTGGTTTGTTGTCTCTCACACACCCCCCACCCACCCCCTTTCCCGAAAGACTAAAAACTCAAATCTGCTTTGGAAAATCATGGGACATGGAAGTGAATGTGTGATGTATTGTGCCTTTTCTCTCTGGACGTCTTCTGTGTTAAGCCTGCATATTAAATCAATAAATTTAGTCTCTGTAATATATTGCAGATTATTGGTTTTGCCTTATTTTATGTTTCTGGCTATTGATGAATTAAAAGATAAGATAAATTGAGTTGGGCTGTGTGGTGGTGGTGTGATTAGCACTGCTGAATCAGAGCAGAAATGTTCCAAGCTTGAATCTTTGCTTGGTCCTTTTGGGGTGGAGCTGGGTCTGTGTGGGTTTTCTTCAAGTATGCCAACTTGTAATGTACTTGTTACCTGTCCAAGGTGTACCTTGCCTTTTTTTTCCCAGTGGCAGCTGCGGTGGACAAACTCCTGCCCCACTGTTGTCTTGAATGAGATAAACTAGGTAATTCCTCTTTGGTACTTTTTGTACATGTAAGAGATAAGATAGTAACAATACAACAACAAAATGTCTCGCAACACAAAGGTATTTGAGAAAAGGAAAAGGCAACAGTGTGACAGCAATATGAGGAAAATTTAGCTAGCAGGGCAAGCTAAATGAAATAACCTAAGAGGGTGTAGGTGATTTAAGACTTGAGCCTGAGGGGATGTGATCATGTTTAAGGTCAATGAATGAGAGGAGGCTGACCTAACAATGCTCATTGCCATATTTCATTTGCTTTTTAAATTTCAGACCTGACACTTATGACATGTAAATGATGCAACTTAACATGGTGTTCACCGCTCTTAAGCAATTTGAGTCACCATGTTTTACATAATACACAAAGAATGTATACTTTCCCTCAAATAATTTGGGGTAGCTTCATTATTACAACTCCATAAAATTTAGAACAAACCATTCTTCACATGTTTGGTGACTCCTGTATGGACTAGACTTCCACTGACCTGCAGGTCAGAAGAGCCACACAATAGCAGTGGAATCTGTGGTAAAGAGCAGGAAAAGCCTCCAGCCTGCTGTCTGAGATAGCTGCTTTTTTTCTTTCTTTTTTTAAAATTGTTTGTGCAGGAATGGTCACATGGGTCTTCTGCAAGGAAACCAGTCATTTCTGCCACTGAACACGCAAATAATGCTCTTTCTAAAAAGGGAGATAGGCAGACTCGCCCACACACCTCCTGTTAAGGAGCAGCCGACAGAAGTCTACAGCAGGCATGCATCCATGTGTCTCCCTCACTGAGAAGATGAAGGGACATGTCACGAGTGAGCCCCTTACTTTAGATTCTTTAACGGATGAAGGGACCGAATGAATCTCAAAGAGGGGCTCAAGATGCGACGCAGCAGGATCCAGGCATGTTACGAAAGAAAGTCTGTGTTCAGAACTAAAACTGCCTTGTGATAGCCAGACCACTAGTTTTATATATTTAAAGGAAATTCATTGATTCATTTATTCTTAAAGCATTTAAAATAATCTGTGGATCCCTAAAACCTTGAAAAATGTTGCACTTGTATTTCTGCAGTACATGGCTGCATTTTTAGATGTAAGATGACTCGGCGTGAGAGTTTTTGAAGGAAGATTAAACCCACTGTTTGGTGCACATCTACTACGCTTTTGCATGTGACCCTCCCCTTGGGGCCAAATTTGCTCTGAGGCTGCAGGTTTTCTTGGACACAACAGTTATTTCTGGCTTACACTGGTTGGTAGTGATGTCACCAGTACTTCCTCATCCTCCAGACCTGGGTCAAATTTAGCTTCAGAAATTCTCCTGGCCTTTCCTGTTGTTGTGCATGAGGTGTGGGGCCAAATGATGTGTGTGGCTCCCTCCCCTCACTACAATAGTGCTTCTCTGGATGACAGATGCTGCTTAACCTGCTCTGACCCAGAGAGTTGCGATGGCTCAGCTGAGTGACAGGCCTGTAGAGGACACATTGAGGCTCTGCTGCGTACTGCTTGAACTGCACAAGACACAGCACCTCTCCAACAAGGGAAGGAACTGTCTCTTTGGGCTACCCCCACTGTAATATATGTCTAGCTGAGGAAAAGCTTAACATCGTGAATTAAGGGTAAAAGAGGGCACCCACTTCTGCTATATTGTCCCATTGAGTAAAATATTGAGACAAATTGAGTACTAAATCACTGCAGAGAAGAGTGGTAATGTGACAGAGCCTGAAAGCCTGTAGACTGTCTATTGTCATGAAGTCGCCTCAGCACCAGCCACTCTGGACTGTGTTTATCATCACTGGGGACAATGGAGAAAAGAAACCAAGCTCTTAGTTTGTCATGAGTCTCCGTAATTAGAAAAGGTAGTATAGACAGAGCTAGCACAAATCTTATCGGATGGTTATTTATGTTGCAGTTAAATAGAACAATTATTAGATATTTTTACTTGTGTTAAACTGTAGAATGCTTATTTTCCTGTGCTGTTAATGGGGACTTGTTATAAAGATTCTTCAGTTTTCTAATACAAATCAGAGTGTTTTTTAAGATCCTTGAAAGAGCGCTGATGAAAGTTTAGAATAAAAGCAGTGATTTGCATTTACTTTTAGGGTTGTTTGTGTTAAATTCTTTGTATGTTAAATCCAGATGGTTTTCAGATAGGGAGGTAGACCATCGACATGGTGGTACAGAGGGAAAGTACGAGTCTGTTTAAACAGCACACTGCCTAAAACCAACCGATTTTAGCACATCCCCAAATCTTGACATTCCTCTCCTTCCTTCTACGTGCAGCTGCTTCATTCCATACCTTTTACAAAACACAAGTGCTGTGCATCCCTGCCTCCTCACCCTGAGCTTCTGTCTTATCAGCTGCAAGAAGTGCATGCCAATGCGTTGTCCTGATGGGTTTCTGGCTCAGCCTTTACATACAAAATCCTCTCCCCTTGGTGCAAGGCTGGACAGCACAGTCTGCTCTAATAAGGCAGAAGGTTTTGCTGTACATTGCAGATTATTTCTTAAAAGAACTTGCAACTAAATTAACCATACTTTAGATAGATTTTAGATTGTGGTTGCAAATTTACGACTTAGTTGTGAACTGTGTATTCTGTTTAATCTCATATACCTCAGTCATAACTGTAACGAAAGGGGAACATGATGACCTCAGTAAATAATTACTGAAGTCTTGGAATAAAAATGGGGAGTGGTAGGAAGCTTACTGTGGTTTAAAATTAATCTATCTGTTAATTAAAAACGTATTGTAAAGTTTTATATTTTTAAAGTTTCTCTTTTTTTCCTCAGTCTCACTACTATTAGAAATATTCTCCTAACATTCAGAATACATTCAAATTGAACATGTTCAGTGTGGACGGGTTTAGACTGCTTTGCCTCTTTTTATGATCTTAAAAACAGCAAAAACTTTTGTGCCTCTTTATGTAGAGCTGTTTTCTAAAAGCTACAGCTTGAGCAATTTTCATCCTCTCAGGAGCCCACCGCTAGGTGGCACTGTGCCTGTTTGGTAAAAGCCTTCCTGGTTTCCCCAACAGGCGCAGAGCCCCCTGCCACCTAATTCTCCCCTTGTCCACAATGTAAAGCAAAAGATTGTCTTGCTCTCCCCTCACCAAAGAAAAAAAATCATATACATTAATGAAAGTATGTTTTGTTCAGTAACTATAAATAAAGACAGCCCATTATTTATAGTAAATGGTAAATGATATGTCATTATTTACTGTAAATAAATCGTTTTTACACATTAAGAAAGGACTTAACATAGACACGCTTGGATTAAAATTTGTGATTAGATTAATGTTATTTGCTTTAATATATAGTTAATTTTGTGAAGCGATGAAAAAAATGTGGAAATCAAATAAACATGATAAAATCCACGGGAATGTCCGGAACTCAAGAGATTTATTAAAGGCACCAAATCATCGAGTTACACAGAATAAAACCACTTTTAAAATATATCTAAATAATACTAAAGCACAAAATTGAAATATACCAGGAGGTTATTTGTAAAATTTGATTAAGGTATTAGTTCAGAGCTGACTTTTCTTTCTGGGCCCATTGTGTGACATGAACATGGCTGTTATGAATTATTTTGCGCCTTATTTGAGGATGTGGCCGCACTTAGCTTGCCACAGATAACCTGTACTATTGTATACCTACAGCTAATTAACCTTTGAAATAAGTTATCCTTATCTAACACTGCCAAAGTGTTTTATATTTAAAGACTGGAATAGTACGAGTATGCTATTGATTATCGGAACCAAAGCCCAATATCATCCGCAAGATTTAGTTCAGATGGTCTTTTAAGGAGGATTTTTTTCTCATTTTCTTTTTTTTACTCCTTCACACACAAGACTTGGGGAGGATGGGCCACAGAAGTATTAACAACGCAAACAGTATTCTACCAGTCTGGTTTAGTGCCTTTTCGTCCAATAATATCAGCTCCTATCTTTGGACTATTTCTGCCCTGGGTGTCATTTCACAGTCAGTACCTGCTTCATAAACCAATCTGCAGGCACTGTGGTTATTCGGCAAAGATTTCAGGTTTAAGACTGTGACATTTGTAGCTGTTTGACACATGATCAAAGCAAACATCTAGCCTGTAGCTTCTGGTGGTTCAACAATCTAATATGAAAGTATTTTTTTTTCTAACATGTAAAACCAATAAACGGCTCTAAACATGTCTAACTATCTCTATTTCAAGTTATCAATAGTCGCTTTACGCGTTCGTAAAAATGTGCTGCAGGGAAGTTAAACAGCTGAAGAGCGCATAAAAGGTGTTTGTTCTTTCCGTAAAAAAAACACACACACACACACGAGATGACATCCACTTCCAGTCCAATACTGGTTCCGGACATAACATTGCTTTTATAAGTTGAAGCCATTTCTAAAATCTGATTTACACACAAAAGTTTAAAATCTCGTTGACTCTGTGGACCACCTTAACAGCATTTGTCCCGCCCCTGAAGCTTCCTTTGGCCCCCGTGATTGGTTGAGGCCCCTTGGATGGAAGTGGCTGCAGAAATGCAAAACTTGTTGCTGTCTCCTCTGGACTCGTTGATCTCACACAGCGCCAAGCGGTAGAGCGGAGTGTGAGTGTATCTGTGAATCGCTCCCAAGCGCGCTCAGACCACACCAGACAGGACTCGGTATACGGAGGGACGCACGCTTAGGAACGGGAAGCACAGAGAGGACTTTAATTAAGGCACGGTGCTTCTCTTCGAATTGCATGACCGGCAGCGGTTGAAGGATGCTGTCAAGCCTCTTGGTGGCTGTGGAGTGCGGGTAGTGCACGAAGCGCTGCTCCGGATTTGGTTCTCATAAACTGACTCTCCGGTGCCTGGGTTGGAGAGCCGTGCTCGTGGACTTTCCATCACGCTGGACTTTTTGGCTTCAAGACTACTCAACCGTTTTTAGGACTTTTAAGGACATTGGTGGGCAGAATTTATTCAAAAACAGATTTTTTCCCCCCTCTCATCCACAGAGGCAGTTTTGCCCACACGGCTCAAAATTGACTTTCCCCTGCCCCTACTCTCCTTATTTCCAATGTAGGACCTTATACAAAAAATAATAATTTTTGGACACTTGATATTGAGCTGGAATAATGAATTAGATGAGAGAAACGGCTATACTTCTCTGCTTGATTCATTTAATCTTTTGCGATCTTCTTTTGTTTTGTAGGGAGATGCTTTTGTTTCACATTCGCCCTGAAGAAATGCGCAAAGAAAAAAAGCGTTGCCATGTCTTAAGTCAGTAAGTTTATAGAATTTTTTACATTTTTGTTTAATGAAAGGAAAAACAAAAAGGTTGGAGCGGTCACTTGCATGCATTCATGCGGGAACAGACAAGCAGTTTACGTGCGTATTTGGACACCGTCTGTCCCCTCTGCGCTACGCGTCCTTGGAGAAGTTAAAAAACAACTCCTTATTGATTCATAGAAATGAAAACTCAATTGGTGAGTTTTATTGTTTAAAGTATACTAAACATATTCATAACTAGTGTGATACAATCATCTGAATAGTTTGTTGTGTATATTTCCCCCCCTTTTGCTCTTGGGGACAGACGGAAAAATACACAGTGTGCCGATGTCTGGCAAACTGGCCGTCATGTGAGATTGATTGAAGGGGAGTATGTTTGGGCTGGAGCAGTTTGGTTCTCAAATTAATAGCAGAAACACTGGCCAGTCAGAGAGAAACCTAAACCAACAAAGACTGAACATGGGCTCTCACTATAAAAGCCCAGGCTTTCATGCTGGAGGCCCTCCCGGAGCCGTGGAGCCCGGCATGGGCCCTATGAGCGAGCCGCTCGGGCTTGGGCTCAACATGAACATGAATGGGGAGCCGTACGGGGGCTTTCACCCACGGGGACACCCAGACATGCATGCAGGCAGCGGACTTCAACAGCAACAACAGCAGCAAGGACCCATGCATGGATTTTTTAACAACCAGCAACCTCATCAAGGACATCCACATGGCCATCAACCTCACCCCCACCAACATCACCCTCACTTCAGTGGGAATTTTGGAGGCCCAGAACCAGGGTCATCATGCTTGCATGGTGGCAGGCTAATGGGCTACAATAACAATGGCATGGGACCACAGCAGGGTTTTGCAGAAGGATTTGATCCTCTTGCTGAGGGACAGGCAGGGGACGGTTTTCCACAGCAGCAGCGGCCTGGTAACATACCTGACTTTCAACATCACGGGCCTCCCAGTGGCAACCATGCTGTCCCTGCCCCTTGTCTCCCCCTGGACCAGTCACCGAACAGAGCAGCATCCTTCCATGGTCTTCCTTCTTCTTCATCCAACTCATCCGAGTCTCATGGTTTGGAGCCTCGACGGATGCCCAGCCAAGGAACTGTGGAAGGATTAGACTATAACTTCCCAAATGAGCCGCCATCTGGCCATTTTGATGTACCTGTATTTTCCCCATCAGATTCAGAATCTCAATTACCACATTTTGGGCCGGGAAGGCCAGTTCCGAGTGGAAATTTTCCAGGGAACCCTGGCATGCCACGGACACCAGGTATGCAGGGCATTTCTAAGGGACACCAGCCACCGCCACCCCAGCCCCAACAGCCTCAGCATGGAGTGTTTTTTGAGCGTTTTGGAAATGGTCGTAAGGTGCCCGTGGGAATGGAGCCAGGGGTCAACACAAGGCATCCCCTCATGCAACAGCAACAACAGGCTAGCATGATAGCCAGACAGAATTCGTGCCCCCCTGGACTTCCCCGTCACCCTCTGCCTGAGCCCAGCTCCACTAACCCCAACATTCTGGATGGAGGGGTCATGATGCCTGGCCAACACAACCAGTTTGAATATCCCATTCACAGACTGGAAAATAGGGGTTTGCACCCCTATGGGGACCCCATGTTTAATATGCAACAGCCAGGCCCTCCTTCTTCCCAACAGCCCCCAAATCAGAGGTTGCAACACTTTGACTCTCCATATATGAACATGGCAAAAAGGCCCAGATTTGATTTTTCTAATTCACATGGTGGCGAAGGCTGGTGTGGCAGTATGGATAATCACCTCTCCCCTTCTGCGTACCCTGGCCTCCCAGGAGAGTTCACCCCACCTGTAAATGAAGGTTTCGGACCAGGCTCCCTGCAACACTCAGGGCCTGAGCCACAGTCTCTGCAGCAGCGTCAGAATGCAGCTATGATGATAAAACAGATGGCCTCTCGCAACCAGCAGCAGAGGATGAGGCAGCCAAGTCTACAACAGTTGGGTCACCACGGCGATGTACCTCCTGGTCCAATGGCTCATGGGGCGCCAGTCGGGAGCATGCCTCAACCTAATTTTGACAGGGAGAATAGTGGCAGGATGCCCAACATTGATGGACAAAATCCTCATGTAACTCAGGAAAACTCCTGGTTTCAGGGGTCCCACCCACCAGGAGAAATGATGTCACGGCGTATGGGTGGAGCAGGTAATGAGTCAGGGCCTCATGACATGGGGCTACAGCAGAATGGGGCTGGAATGATGTTTAGGCCAGGAATTGGTATGCAGGAGCCCATCAGAATAGGAGGAGACGGACATGTGCAGGCCCTTCATTCCCCTGGCATGCACTCACAGTTTAGTGGCAACATGGGCAACGTCTCACAAATGCAGTCTCCAGGAGCAGGAGCAGGACATCCAAATGCACCAGCAGAAAGGCGGCCAGCTGACTTTCCTGCTCCTCCAATGGGGGCTCAGCCACCATTTCCCTATGGGGGGGCTAACCGCCAGGGCCCGGCCCACAGTGCTCCCCAGGGGGTGAATACCTCACCAGGGAGCTACCCTCCTCAGTCTGAGTTCCCCCCAGGCCAGCGGTCATCTGTTAGTAAGCTTGGAGCTCTGTCCCTCGGGAACTTCACTAAAACCAGCACTAAAGACAGTGTTTTCGGACAGAGCTGCCTAGCAGCCCTGTCCACGGCCTGCCAGAACATGATCGCTAGCCTAGGGGCCCCAAATCTTAATGTAACATTCAACAAGAAGAACCAAAATGAGGGCAAAAGGAAACTAAGTCAGACAGAGCAGGACAATAATAGCAGCACATCTAATGGGACTGGCAGTGCTGGTCCTGAATATTTTCAGAGCAGCACTTCCCAGAACAGCCAGATGCCTGGCACTGGGAATAGCAACTCTAAGCCTGCAAGTCAAAACCAGACGGTGCAGGGGGAAGCCAGTGCCCTCTCCCCAAACTACAACATGGACGCTACCCCGTGCAGTGAGGGGAAGGCAACAACAGGGAGTGGGAGAGGGAGAGGGAGGAGAAAAAGAGACAGTGGACATGTAAGCCCTGGAATTTATTTTTCCTCTGATAATGGGAACCCTGTTGTAAGTCCAAGCCAGCACACCCCCTCGGCTGGCGTTGGGGAGAGGGGTGGGGGCACGCCTCATGAAAAACACCTCCAGTCACCCTCTTGGGGAAAAGGAGCAGACCTTATGTTGGGGGACCAGGCTGACCTTATGTCTTCTTTAGACAGTGGCATTCAAAGTGTTGCTGCCAAGTCTGACAGCAACTCACCAAGAGTGGACTTTCCTGACGATGTCAGCACCCACTATGGCAACGAGGACGAGGTGTCATCCAGCTCAGATGCAGGGGGGGCCTCTGCCACTAAGCCTAATCGCAGCCCAATGATCATCGGCTCACCTAAAATGCCAAGGAGTGATCATGGATTGATAAATGGACAAAAGCCCCTTGGTGTGGGCATTAACAATCATACTACCTCGACCCCAGACAGCTATGGACTGAACGCTGGTGTGGGCACAGGGGCCATTGGGGTCAGCCACCCGGGCACTCCTGGGGTGGAGCAGGTACGTACCCCGTCCAGCACCTCTGGCCAGGAAGAAATCCATCCTCTGGAAATTCTGCAAGCCCAGATTCAGCTACAACGACAACAGTTTAGTATCTCTGAAGACCAGCCCATGGCCATGAAGAATGGCAAAAAGAGTGGTGACTGTCCCGCGCAGAACAGAGACAATGAGCTGGCAAGCTGCAGCCCAGATGCAGGGAAGGGCTCAATGGGCACTATTGACCTTGACACCCTCATGGCAGAGCAGCATGCCACCTGGTACGTGCCCAGTGACAAGGCCATAATGGACGGGTCAGAGGACGACAAAGCCATGGGACCCTGGGAAAAGAATAAAAGCCAAAACAACAGTAAAGAAGGTAAATGACTTTCCTTTTTTTTCTGTTACTCTTTCTTTTTCACATCCAACTCAGCTTATATCAGTGATTGGTTTTGCTTGTACAATTCATAAAGTGCTATTATTTTAACACACATAATAGGTAAAGCTGGTAAAAGAGGACCTTTGTGTGCAGGCAGAAGCCATTTTTCTCTATTTCACTCTAAATTTCACAGGTTTTGTTCAAATGAATGTTGAAAAAAATCAGCTACGCCATTAATTTTTTATGACAAATTAAAAACATTAATGTGGCTTTTTAAATGTTAAATGTAAAAGGATTTTGATGAGTAAAAACTCTTAGAAATTCTAGGTTAATAACCAAAGTAAACCCTGCATTTTCTTTACAAAGTATTAAAGGCTTTTCCATTGTAGCCTACAGGCACTTCAAAAGAACAGCTGAAGAAAAGTAAACATTTCCTGTGGTTCTTTATCTCGGTTTTCAGGGTGAACAACTACATTGAGAAGATTAATAGCTTTCTGAGGATATGCGTTTGCGCAGCGGGGTTTCCTTCGCCTTGTTACGTGTTTGTTTTTGTCATTACCATGGGATAATACCAAGCAGGAGAAAGTGGATTGCGTTTGGATTGGCTGGACAGGAGGTCAAGGATTATCTAAAATGCTTATAGAAATTAATTTGTAGTACTTTTTTAAAATGTCGGTAATAATTGATAAGTATTAATTTTTTTATTATAAAAATAATATGTTAAATGTTAAATAATAAATATTATAAATAATTATCTAAATCATCTGGATCAAAACATCAGAACAAATTAATTTTTCTGAGAAAAGGAAAGGGATTTGAGTCATAGGAACAGTTTTTATAGATGTTGATGTAATTAGCAGAAGCGACTTCATGGCAGTTATTTATCTTATAATTGTAATGTTCTCATAGCGGCCGCAAATCAAAATGCAGATGTATAATAATCACTGTGAATTGATTTTTTATTCAAAATAATAACAATTATCATTATAATAATTATAACAATATAATAATAATAATAATAATAATAATAATAATGATGATTTTCCTATTTTATCGTTATTACACTGCATGTATTTATTTATTTATTTATTATTTAAGTTTTATCTATAGAAAACAATTTTTTTGGGCAACATTTTCTTGTTGTAAATCTTCTTCAGGGATTTTTTTTAATTTAATTTTCCTTTTCCTTTTTTATTTTTATTTTTTTTAACGTTTCCTTCTGTACATATAGTCTTGCTGCACAGCACGCGCACACAGGCAGGAAACAAAAAGAAAAAAATTAAACCAAATTAAATAGTCATCCCGTGCGTGGGTTATTTCACACTAGTATTGTGCTAGAGGCCTGTGGCTGTCAAGATGTATAATCACATGTATATTTAAATATATTTGTGCAGAACCCCTTTCCGCGACTCCAGCGCGTCTTTGTTCTGATCAGTGCGGGTGCAGAGAGGGGCGGGGGCGCGCATCGCGCGGGCTCTGTCGTTCAGACACATTTCGTATGAGACTCAGCGCAGGGTTTCGGGTTCTAACACTAATGCCACGACATGGAGAAAGCTCGAAAACTTACCATTTACACCACTCTCTATCACTGTTTGCTTCACCTAAAAGGAACCAGTGCAAATATTAATTTGATGTTGAGTGATCAAAAGTTTCCAAATCAACACCCGTGATGATCATTACTTTTGAGTAGAAAGCCTAAACTATAATAAGCAGTCAGCCACGTTCACTCACGCATTGGTTACTTTGTTTACTTGCGGGCTGATTGCAAATTTAACATGATAAATTTGCCAAAAATCAGTAACCGTTTAAAAAACAGAGTCTCCTTTCCTTTCCTTTCCTTTCCTTTCCTTTCCTTTCCTTTCCTTTCCTTTCCTTTCCTTTCCTTTCCTTTCCTT
>JBAMHW010000012.1:22110750-22126832 GCA_037177495.1 Rhadinocentrus ornatus | reverse complement strand
CTTTCCTTTCCTTTCCTTTCCTTTCCTTTCCTTTCCTTTCCTTTCCTTTCCTTTCCTTTCCTTTCCTTTCCTCTCCTCTCCTCTCCTCTCCTCTCCTCTCCTCTCCTCTCCTCCTCTCCCAGCCCTCCCTGCATGGACACAAGGCATGCAGCTCTGGAGCGATCGATAGCTAGTTAGCACAAATCACGGCTCCTGACAGTTTCTCATTTGAGTGCTTCAGACAGCAAAGATGAAAAAAGGGTGGCGTTTTTTGGAGGGGAGGGGGATTTTGAAATTGAATCTAATGCTTAGGTTACGCAGAGGGGAGCAAAATAACATAATAATTTTGGATAAGTCATAGCCCACATTGTAGTTCCAGAAGAGCTAACATCCCACAGGCTTTTTTCACTGCTAAAAATGTCCACTTGGACTTAATCAATCTAGTTTAAAGTCCTCAATCTTGTAAACAAAAATGCGCCACAGGCGAGAAAACACCAGGGACACTAATTTCAAATAAATCAGGGCAGTTCTTTACTCCATTAACCTTAATGAAATATTACTTGATCGAAGAAGGAGAGCATTCTAATAAGGAAGAAATTAATTTATAAAATTCCTGTGATAGAGGAAATTATTCTTGCCACTTGTAGTAATAGGGAAATAACATTTTAATCATCAGCTCAAGATGACATCAGCTGTCAGCTGTTAATATAGCTTTTTTTGGCATTACTCTTTTTTTTCTCAAATGAAAGATAAGGTATATTTTTCTGTCAAGTTAATATAGTTTCATACATTTAAAAACTTGTCACCATTTATTTGCCTTATGCTGCAAAGCTAAAAAGATAATTTTCGTTTGTATGCCGCCAGTCTTTCTCTTGGATAATATGTTCAATAACGATAAATGCACGACTTCACACACACTGTCTTAATTTAGACAAATGTAAATGAAAGACATTTAATTAATTACTATAATGTAAATTCAAATTTGTGTTTAACTGTCGCATAACTTTAAAGTGTACTATGGGATCATCTGTGTTATTAATTGTTTTTCAGTGAAGTGCTTCTTACTCTGTGGTGTAGAAGAAACTAAAAACTAAATGAGAATTGCATCTGGTTAATTATGTAGTTGTATGCAGCAATGTCGTAAGAGTGAAAAAGTAAGGGTCAAGGGTCAGGTTGCTTTCAATAAGGAGAATATATCATCACAGTTGCGCTGTATTAATAACGAGGGTGAAGCAGGGAAACGTCAGATAATTTTGTTGCGAGGTGTGCTTGTCTTAGTGATTGAGTAAGAGTGACTTGAAGATCCCTGTAGCGTTAGCACTGCCATAGCATTAGGACGCTGTGCAGATACTCAGTAACTTCCTCTGAATGTGTTGACAAGTATTTGATAAAAATTTAATAGTGCTTACAGGAACTGTGCTCTCAGTGCTGATGTCTGTTCACTCAGTGCATCCCAGCTCACCCTCTCTATGGTCCCTCTGCGCCCGTTTAAAGTGATGCGTGTGGCAGTAATATCCCCCTTTGGACCCCATATTTGGCCCCTTGTCTCTGTGACATTGTGTGACTCAATTTTTTTTCCAACTAGTTGCTAAGAGCCTGTGGCCTGCAGAGTGTGGTATGCTACGGCATCTTATAGAGACTACGACTGAAGGTGCACGTCAGCTCTCCCTTGTTCAGTGTCAGTGAATATTATTTATCCTTTTTTAAGCATTTTTTACACACTTCCTCTTCCCTTCTTATCTATACTGTATATTGTAGACAGAAGCTGACCGTTCATTTGGAAACTCATGCACAGTCTAGATAACAGGCAACCAGCAAGCATAGGAAGTGATTCAGTTATTTTTATTTTCACTGTTTTTTGCGACACACGTCTGACTTTTTAAAAAGTTTTTTTCATCAGCACAGTTAAAACACTTCACAGTCGACTTTGTGGAGCGATTTCACTCGTCACACTCACTAATCAGTCCTTAAACAGCTCTAATAATGATCAAATCTTTGTCACTCTCTGTGACTTTGACAGCTTTGAAAAGAAGGATCTTGCATCTTATCACATCTACTAGAAAGCAGCGAAAGCACAGAGTGAGCTGTATTGATATTCCACCACGGAGAACAGTCCTGTGAGACTACCTGCCTTTGACATTTCAGTACAACAACATCCCCACAAATCACACCAGTAATTTCTGTTTCCCTTTTTGTCAGAAGAAAGAAAGTGATTGGCATGTGCTTGAATGTGGTAAAAACAGCTCTGGGCAGTCTGTGTTCCTTACTTGTCATTACAAGGTGTTTCATATTGACTTCTTCAACAACGCACATCCACCGGCTTTCACACAGCCCTCTTCTGCAATAATCATAATCATTATGATAATCATAGCACTTAACATTGTTTAGACTCTTTGTCCAAAGTCACAATTCGTCCACCTGCAACTACAAGAAGTTGACTTTATTGACAGATTCACCAGACCAAAACAACAAACAAAAACAAAACAAAAAAAAACAAACAGTAAGCGTCATACAAAATTTTAACCAACTTTTAATAAAATTTATTTTTAATGAGGAAAGAGAGAAAAACTCTCAGATCTGTAAGTGTGTCAGTGGGCACAGTATGTGACAAAGGGAAGGATTGTTGGCACTGCAACCTGATAGCATGGATTTGTCAGCTGTACACGTAAAGTTTGATTTATTTAGACTCGGTGTCAAACCAACAGCTTCAGCCTCCCATCTCAGATGTCTAGCTGGGTGGAACACACACTTGATTATAACGTGTTGAAAATATTTAAGAGTATTTACTGGGCTTGTAAAAAGTGGAGGTTTAAGTCGCTGTTTGTGTGAGTGTGTGTGTACTTGTGTTTGTTTTTATGTTCCTGGGCTTTTTGCAAGACACTGAGCGTAAGTGACAGTCAAAAGAAGCCTGTTAAAAAAGCGTGCTTGTGACTGATGAAGAGGAGGGGGTGAACAAAGGTGTCAAGCCTTTTTGCTTTGCTCGATTTTCAACTCTTTAAAATAGAAGCTCATCCGGGGTTTTGTTTTTCTCTGGGGAAGGGTGTATGAATAAAATGAAACTTGTCTCAGCATGTGGAAAATATTCTCCTTGGATGCAGGAAGGAATAGAAAGAGCTGAATTTTTCTAGGAAAGTGAAGAGATCCAAACATTGACTGTAGATGTACACGGCAGGTCTCCAAGAGTCCACTTTTGTGAAGCGTAAGTGCCACAGTGGTCTCAACAAGACCAAAAAGTGCATCAGTTTGACACTGAGCTCCTGAACGGTGCCCTAGGTTTATGTGTTGCTGTGATACAAGTACAGCTTTTAAAATGTGTGTGTGTGTGTGTGTTTTAAGAGGTGTGGATGTTGTCATGCTGCCAGCAGTGGTTATGTTATTTGTCATACAGGTAGTCGTCAGACGCTGTTTAATTTGTATTGAGGAATTGACAAATGAGTTATGACATTGGGGCTGTTTCTCCTGGGAGACAGAAGTAGAGACTGATGGAGTACAAGAGAAGGTAAGAGAGATAGACAGAAGTTAGGTTTTTTTAAGACAACATCTGTAGCTTCACTCATAAGGTGAGGGAATGAGTTAATAGCTAACATTTGCATTTATGGAAGAGAACATTTTCAGTTTCATTCTCCATTGCTATTGTTCATTCTTATTTGTATGATAAGGTTTTAAACACACAGTTGTCTATTGAGAAGTTTAATAAAAATGCCTAAGCAACATAGATTTTAAATGCTATTTATTATATTTCACGGATTCAAATGGTTTAATTGAATTGAACATTTAGTGAAATTTCTTGAATGTACCAAATGACCCAAATTTAGCTTCTCCCAGAATAACAGCCGTCATGCAGAACCTCCTCTCAAAATTCCTGCGTTTTTATTTGTGGTGGATCTTTTCCAAAAAAAAGGTGCAACTCAGAATATGAAGCGTGCAGCGCTGTGTTGAAACCAAATAGAGACAGTAAAGTCGATCAATATGTCACTGAGTTGGATGACATGCTGGACAGGTCCTGGACATAGTTGTGAGTTATGTAGGAGGCAGTAAATCACTTCCCATGTTCAGATTTGTGTCTGGTTTCCTAAGCACTTCTCGTGGCCAGAGGGGGAGGTGTGTGTGTGTGTGTGTGGGTATGAGTTTGACGGGATGGGAATGTGTGTGTTGTTGGAAAGAAAGTAACAAATGCTGGGGGCAGTGCCTGCCTGGGCAAGTTTTTCTTTTTTCTTCTTTTTTTTCCCTTCATGTTTCAGAGAACAGAGAGGAAATTCAAACCAAAATAACCCCTGTGCCCTTGCCTGAGAAATGTGCCCCCTCGCTCCCTCCAGATATCCTCTCTACTCTCAGGGAAAGGTCACAATATGGCAGTTGGGTGGAGTTGAGGGGGTGGGATGGCAGGGAGCCTCACATCCCCCACCCATCCCAGGTCATGGATACCTGGGACAATACCTCAGTTAGCCCCCATCATCTTTAGCAATACTCGCCTGAACCCCTGTTTTTGTTTAAACCACTTCAAATAATTTTTTTGACACTGACCTGCATGTCCTGTCATTTTGAAGATTTTCTGTAGTTCTATCCTTGAACTGGTTAAATGCAAAGCTTATCTCTCCTTTTTTTTTTTTTTTTTTAATAAGAACTTTTCTTTATGGATTGTAACGGGTGTTTTGTGCTGACAAAACCAGAGTCCACACACAGGACCGGGGCAGTAGTTGTTATGCGAAAGGAATCTGACCTGATGTCACACACTGTCATAGGAGTGAAGGCCTCTGGGTGTTTTTGTCAGCGAGAGGCGCAATCTGATTGGTCTGGTTTGTGTTCAGAGAGGATAGGGTCGTGCCCTTGGGAGCCTGGGGTTAAAGGTGAAGTGTCGTCATGGAAGTATAGGGCTTGGGATAGAAAGAGGACAGGCTGGCTGCATGAGGCACTAGGGGCCTGGGAAATAAGTGTGACGAAGGACTCGTCCCAAAAAAGAAGCTTTGTAAACTCAAACCTTCTGACGCACACGTTATTTTCTTCTTTTCTCGTTCAGTTCAGCTTCTTTTTTTTTGCAACGCTTATTTCACAAACTCTTCAAGTATCTGTGTCAGCCTCAAAGGTTACTCAAATCCTCTTTAGCTGTGCTGCTGCTTTTAAGATTAATTTAAAAATTAATTGCACAGCGTAACACTTATTATTGAACTTGTAGAAAACACAGTCTCCAAGCAGCCTTTGTTTACCTTCCTGTGTTGCTTCGGGTGTGTTCAAGTGTGTGCGGTATGACATGTAAACCCGTGTCAGACCGTCAGCTCCCAGACACATTGGTGTCATCCAGACAACCGGAGCTGTGCGCTGTGCTCCCTGCCTTCATGGCATTCAAGCTCCACTCATCTCTGTAAATCGTTTCTGGCTGTGTCTGTGAAACAGCTTCACGATCCTGCTGCTGCTGTGTGTGCGTGGGTGTGTGTGTGTGTGCATCGTCACCAGGCACCAAATAAAAAGATATGGCACTTGGGTTGAGAGATATGGTGATTTAAATGCCTCAGTTGAAATTTCTGTATTTATTTAACACACGTCTTTGGTAATCTTTTGTGGCTGTAATGTGGTTATGGTTATTAAGGTGCATCTATGGCTCAGCACAGCTGCCTGCACTGTTACCGTTTCCTTTTTATTAGGCATTTTCTGTCTTACTGGTAGAAGCTAAGTACTTGTTTCCATCAGATGAATAGGCTATTATTGAGATATTACCGTGGATATGAATTCTACGTCAGTCAATGAACAACCATAACCAGATAGATCCTATTGAAAAAAAAAACCCTGCTTGTAAAATGTCATGGTGATTTGTGATGTAGACTTGTGTGATTTATAATTTCACACTGCTGTTTCCACCTTTGAACAAATCTGCTGGCATGGATAATGCTGATGATTTAAGTGTAGTGTTCTGATTTTTTCCATAAAAATCATACACTTTGAATTCCCCTGGTTACCATGTAATACAGAGAGATGTTTAAATCTTTTTGTGGTCAGGTTTTGGACTTATTTTGCAGGAGGTGGACTACAAATATGCTTCTTACTGGACAAAGCATATTGTAACAAATGGCTATCAGAGCATTTGGATTAATTGTAGACAATTTACATATTTGTTTTTCTGATGACATTAATTGCATTTTTTAATTGTTAAAAAAAAACAGACATCTTGTTATGAATTCATACCTGAACATAAATGTTGGTATTATTCAAGCAATAAAAATCAGAAATCTGCATGTGTGCAAGAAAAGACAGGGATCATTTTTGATATTTGTCTTTTTTGTTATTGTTGTGCTGTCCTTGCTTTGAAGCTGAGTAATGTGTCTAGCTGAGGTTTTGTGTGTGTGTGTTTCTGCTTGCACATCCATATGTATGCAGGCTTGTGTGTGTGCGTGTGGAGCAGCAGCTGAGGGCTGGTGTGAGTGTGGCAGCGGCGGCAGTAGTTGGTGTGTTTTGTGTTTTTGGCTGTGTGTTGTCAGTTTGTTGTGTGTCAGCAGTGAGCCAGGGGAACGCTTGGCTGCCTATTCAGGCCGGTGCGGACCCTGCTGTGCCCAGCTAGCATGAGCTGCTGGCGGGTGCTTGAGGGCACAGCGCTGGGAAGAGGGAGTGTGAAAGGGGGTGGGGTGGAGAGGGGGTGAAACTGGCAGGGGGTGGGGATCAGCCATGCTGAGGTGTATGACTGTACCCTCTGGCAAATGTGAGATTTTGTCACAGCCGCCACCAACACTGCTCTAAATCCTCATTTCTCTCTCTTTCACCCACCACACAGACAGCCCCTGCTTACATCACGTCTGTGGTTCAAGGGAGGGAGATGGACAGAATTTTAGACGGTGGCAATCACAGAGACTGATGAAACAGAGAACAACGGGAGTCTTGACTGCCTGACCTTTCACCAAATCCCACCACTTTTCCATTCCAGTGGTCACAGTCCAGACTGACTTGGGGGCAAACCTACCTCGGTGCCTGCCTGGCTCTCCTGAAGCTGCTAGATCTAGACTAGTCTGGATTGGCTGTTTTTCCTCCTGACATAATTTGATAAAACTGTAACACTGTTGCAAAAGACAGAAGTGAGCCACACAAGATTAAAAACACTGGAAAGATGGATTAACTGAAATAAGGTTGTGGATGATACATGCACGATGGTTTGTGTGATGGTTCGTTCTCCCCTTAGGTGAGCAGCAGCCTGACTAGAAGTGTTCTGTGCCCATGCTGTTGTCTATCACAGTCCCCCCTACCCCCACACACTCCCCACCCAACACATGTAACTCAGCTTGTCAGAGCTGTTCTCCACCTGTCTCTGCACCCAGACACCAACTAGTCCCTGTTCCTCAAAGCTTTTTGTCCTTACGCGGCTGTCCTGATTTGTTTTAACCAACCACAAAGAGCTATGCCGTGATATGTATTTTGTGCTGAGAAGATGGGAGATAAATCGGACTGATATAAACAAAGGATTTCTAACATCTTTACGCATTTTTCCTCTATGCTCAGGGCTTGCTTGGAGGCAAAACCAAAAGCACAGGATGTAGCACGAGTGTCGTAACATATCGCCCCACCACTACCTAATTTCTTGTAAAAGTGATTCTCTCCTTTTCTTTAATTTTTTGTGTCCTTTTTTAACTTCTGCATTTTTCACCTTCTGGTACAGTGCAGTCTATATCTAGACAGAAAGATGTAAAAATGTGTGATGCCACAATTATAGGTATAATTTCAACTAACGCCTCCTGTCGTCAGTTTTCACGTTGGCAAATTTTCTTTCATTACATGACACAAGCTGATTTTTCTCTATATGTGAAGCCTGTATCATCACATTACATATACATGTTATTTTTTCTCATTTGACACATGTCTAGGTATAGATTTTCTGGAGACTTTCTGCAGCCATTTAATTGTAGGCTTTACACCCTATTGACACAGAGTCGATACTGTGTTATGGTCATTATACCAGTAAATTGGCCCAAGTGGGGTTAAAGGGCAGTCTTCTCTGTGCCCTTTGACCCTCTGATGGGAGGTCATGCAAGAGTGTTCCAGATTTACATGCCTGTCTGGGACAAAAATAATGCATATATGTTTTATATGTGTGTATTTTCACATATTTATATCAGGCATTGAGGAGGTGGACATTGAGA
Organism: Rhadinocentrus ornatus; assembly: GCA_037177495.1. Classification (NCBI taxonomy): domain Eukaryota; kingdom Metazoa; phylum Chordata; class Actinopteri; order Atheriniformes; family Melanotaeniidae; genus Rhadinocentrus; species Rhadinocentrus ornatus. The sequence continues at coordinate 22,118,736 of JBAMHW010000012.1, read as the reverse complement.
AGAGGAAGCTTTGCTTAAAAGCTCCTATTTGGGTCTTATTGATAGGGGGGTGGAATAGTGTTGAAATAATTTCACAGTGCAGATTTCGAGTGGGATGTGAAAATGACACTGGTTTAATTAAACGTGTGTATTTTAAATGATTCATCTGTATCAGAGAATGCCAGCTGCTTGAAGTTGTTTTTCATTTTAGCACAGTCTTAATTAACCTTTTCCTCTCTGTGCTTGTCTACAGAATCAGAACTCTCCCAGAATAAGGCTGGAGCTGCAGCCCCAGGGGCTGGAGGAGGTGGAGGAGGCGGAGGTGGGAGCAGTGGTGGAAACCACCTACAGTGCCTGTCCGTCCACTGCACTGATGAGTTGGGGGACAGTAAGGGCAGAGGGGGCCCTGTCTCCTCTTGGCGCTCACTCCACTCGGACATCTCAAATCGATTTGGGACATTTGTGGCGGCGCTAACTTGAATAAGATGCAGGCCCGGAGGAAGAAGGACAGAGATTCAGAAAAATGGAAGGACAGCCTCACAGACAAAAAAAAAAAAAAAAAAAAAAAGATGAGGATGCAGATGATAATTTTTCATGAGACAAATGTATGCGGCTCTTGCCTGTTCAGAGACATTTATACTCATAAATGCACACAAGAACACAGTTTTACACACACATACACACACAAAACACACAGAAATACAATGTTTTTCTGATACATGCAGTAACGTGTAAGAAAACTCTCAAATACTGCTGGACAATACAGCGTGGGCCTGATTCAGTGAAGGCCACATCTGGAAAACCTCAATTCAATTTTTTTCTTTTATTTGTTAAGAAGAAGAAGAAGAAAAAAAGAAATGTTAAGGGATGAGAACACAAAAGCAGAGGAAGATACTAGTTGTCATTGGCTTTGATTGTATACCAGTGTTTGATATTGTGATGAGACTTGGACTTCATGATTTTTACTCTCTTGGTCATTTCAGTCTCCCTGCTCTCGCCTAACTTATGGCTACACGTCTGTCTGTACTCTATCTTTCTGCTGGAGGCAGGTTTACCATTTGCAGCCTAAATTCTGCCCTTGTAAGCTCAAAGTTCCCAATACCAACAAGGTTTTCTGCCCCACATTTAGAAAAGGCCTGCTGGTTCATTAGAAAGAAGGCCTGAACACTAAGAAGCAGAACTAGACAAAGACAGAAAGAGGAGTGATTATGCATGAACTCAGCAACTTTTTCCATCCATTGTCAAGGCAATTTTTAACCATTATTATTTGCTGCTCTCCATCATAAGAACTGTTGAAGTTTGCATTGCTGAGAATGTCTTTTCCTCATTCTTATCTCTTCTCTCCTTCCTCTCTTCTCTGCTGTACATCTTGTGAGCTCAACCGCTTGTATACAGTTCAGCCAATGGGAACTAAACAAATAGAGGTGAGGGGTTTGTTTAATAAGGGAACTGAAAAAAAAGATTATTGGTATTGCACATGTATAATAAGAGAAAACTTGCTGTGTGTTAGGCAATCTTGTAATCTTTAAATAAAGCTTCTGTTGAATTTGATTTTCTCAAACAATAGATGGAGGACTGTGACGGCAATTTACAAACCGAGTTTTGTTTTTGTTTTCTTTTTTTAATAATATGTAAAGTGCAGTCGTCTGTTTTCCTGCATATTGTATATATCTGTATATGTTTTATTGAGTAACTAAATAACAATAAATATGATGTTAAAGGTGGCTGCTGTGTTTCCTTTGTATTTTAAACTCCTCATACATGCGACAAAGCTAAGATTAGAAATTATCCTCATCATTCAGTGCACAAATTGTTTTTACTTAAGGAATGTTGAGTACTGTAGAATATTGTGTGCATTGCTCCAGGATCGTGGCTGTATGTTATATATTCTAAGTGACAGATGTGACAGGGAAGTTGTGAGTGATTCACAATACCTGACAAGCATGCAGAAACTTGGGTAATTTTTAAATCTCAAAGTAGCAACATCAGAAATACGGAAAAAATGGTTTCTTAGTGGAGTGACAGTGTAAACCACTAGCAGTTGTAGTCACCCTGGCTAGTGATTTTTGGTTTTTGATGCCAACAAATGCGAACTGAGAATGTACATTTTCTTCAGCTACCAACACCATGTTGCTAAGACTTCCTCCTCTCCTATTGAAGTCTCAGTAAACACACACACACTGACACACACACCTCCCTTCTTTCCACTCCCCAGACCCTCTTTGGCTCACCTGCTCTTTATTGGCCATCTGCATGGATGCTTAATAATAATCAATAACTCCCCCGTGTGCCAGCTCTGAGGTGGAGACGTCAATGCTAGCTAACAGGGCTAGTGATCAAGCTCTATTCCTGCCGTCTAGGATACACACACATACACATGCATATACACACATACACCCACCCACACACACACACACAGTAACTGGAGCTCCCTGCAGGACCCTGCCTGTGTTATTCAGGTGTGTTTGTTCTTGCTGCTGTATGTGAAGCCTGCTGTGTAAGATTGCATTGCCTGTTGTGTGATGCACAGAGAGCTACAGCAACAGCAAACAGCGGAGACCGGTTATGTGAGAGACTGTCATGTAAGTTTCTGTGCATGGAGGGAAGATGGGGAAGAAAGTGGAAGACAGCTAGGGAATAACTGGTGATTAAAACTGCTTACAATGGAACCAAAGCAGGAGATTATCTGTTCAGTTCAGGGACTGAATCTGTAAAAAAGAAAAAGTGTAAAATACTCAAAGTATTTTTAGGCTTTTGCATGTACACACATTATTTTAAATGAATTGGTATGTACAAACAGACCTAATCTGTCATTAAATAGACTACTTTTTTACTGGTCACAGGACATAATATACCAAACAACAATAGGTCCGCAGTCAGTGATAACACTGACTTAGCTGGTATTTTGCTAAATCTCAGTATGAGTTCCATAGATCAGAGGAGATACTTTTTCATGGATTTAAGGGATTTTTCACATGAAAATAAAAGCTTCAAGTGCTCCTTTTTTTTGTTGACTGAATCTAGAAGTCAGTTTCATGCTTCATTTTTGCTCATGTCAATGTTCCAAATTAGAGAATCAGCATTGTGCTGGGAGACTCCTCTTGTGATGACACTACCTGCCTGTCTGGTTTAGCTGACCTTGTATTACGGCAGGACAAGGAGAGCTTGTTGCCATAGGTTTCTGATGATTGCATCAAAACCAGATCATTATTACCTACAGTACCTGAAGCTCTGGTGACTACTGCATCTTTGCTTACTCAGAAATCTCCAGCTGCCCCATTAACTGCCAGAGTACAATCAGCTGCTGTATAAGATTTGAATGTGACAATGATTTTAGGTTTTGGTGTGAGTCACATACGCTACATAACCAGTTTTTCCAGCCATGCCTGCTGACCAGCCACATGCCATGCAGGGCAAAGAGGCCTTGGGATATTGGCTACAGTCAAGATGTATTATGCTGGACCTTTTCCTTCAATGGGCTCCTTTGCGTGGCAGCAATATTGGGCGGGAGAATACTGTGTGGTCGTCTGAGAACTTGTGTGTTTCCCAGCCAACGTGCATCTAAAGAATAACAATTTCACTAGCCATGAAGACTATCCATGGAGCTGTGGGGGCCATGGCCAAAAAGCTCGGCCAAACACTGTCCACTCATGCAGTTTTCTATGTACTCCTATAAATACATCTCCTATTTGTATAGAGGCGATATGCATCTTTGGGAAAATACCACAATGTTGACATTAGAGTACCCTCTACACCCTCATCTCCCCCTTATTTCCCCCTCCCCTCTCTGTCCTAACTCTATCTACCCCTTGCTGAACCTTTCACTGCTTAAGAGAGAGCGAGAAAGAAAAAGAGATAGAAGGAAAGAGGAATGGAGGGAGAGTGGGAGTAAAAGCAAAGTCTCTGAGAGGCCTCCACGGTCTTTAAGCCACTATGGTATCCACCAGAGCCCTCACATACACTCAGCCTCTAAAGGGCTTTTGTCCTGTAAAGAAGAGGTTTGGCTAAATTGGGGTGCTTGTGGACTGGCGGGTGGGATTGTGCTGGGAGTAGTATATTTGGCTCCCACATCTCCATCATTGGAATGGTGAACTTTTTTTTTCTAAAGCTAGGGAATTGTGAGGTTGGATGTGGAGGGGCAAAAGGGGATCTGTGTTTTTCTTGGGGGGCGAGAGGTTTGGAAATTTTCCAAACAGTGCCTTTTTGCTTTCAAAGAAAGCTCCACTTGTGTAAATGTGCTCTTTGTCCCTTGGCCTATTGTTTGAATAGCATTGTGGACTTTTTGTGGGAAGCTCACAGGGGCCTGGGGGCCTAGGGGGCCAGAGAGGGACCAAGGGGGGCTCTGTCTGAATGACTCGAACCCAGGACAACTGAGTTGTGGAGACCAAGGTATAATTAAGAAATGTGCTTACACACTTATACAAATAAACACATACACATAAAACTTCACACATGCTTAAAAATGCATCCCAAATTTAGGGCTCTAATTCCAGTTTCTAGTGTAAAGGGAAATCATATTAATAGAGACTACAGAAAAGCTTGTCTTTCTGAGAACTAGACCATTGTGGTACCCTCTTTTACTGATAGAAACAATATGAAAACAGCCTAGCTCCTGGCCCCTATAAAGGGATTTCTTAGTAGAGCTGAATGTCTGGAGTCCCTAGCTTCAACCAATTCATGACTTCCATCTGTCCTCACTCTCAAAAGATGCCGGCAGGTGGAAGAGAAGCACAATGCATTTGCATTTTGGGGCTATTTATTCTGCTTTTACAGAGTCTATGGGTCAGTTGTGTAAAGCCTTTGCCCATGTTGTAAAACGATGAAGTGTATAAAAAGACCAAACACCAGAGAACAGCATCTTGGAGCTTTACAATTTACAGCAGAGAGAAATTATACACTTCATTGTGTTAAAATAAAGTCCATATATATTTGGTCTCTTAAGATTCCAAACATACCCACAAGCAATTTAGCAATAGAGCTGTAATGATACAATATTGTTGCAACAGGTACATTTTGTTATTCAGACTACCAGCAGACTTATTTCAAATCCAATGAGGTTAATCTAGTGAGGATAAAGTAAGGCCAAGTAAATCTTCCTCTGCCAAGTCAGGACGGTCTGCTTCCCCTGTTTTTGTAACTTTGTCTTCTCTGTTTGTCTCTAGTAAATCCCTATCCAAGCTAAATACCAAACCTTGAGCATTCCTACACTTCCCTCCAGTCTCTTAGGATCTCTCCTTACTGTCATCACCAGATATCCTGTGACCTCTCTTGGCTTAGAAACCCCCAGAGCACCACAGAGACTTTCCGCTAGAAGGTGATTGAGCATGGCACCCTGCTCCAGCCCTGTCCTGCTTTGTCTGGGGACGTGTGCCTGTGTCAGGAACCACAATTAGTGGGGCGCGTCCCCTACCATTAATCACATAGCTACCCTGGATCGCTGTATCCCACAGACACACTCACTGTCAACTTCCTCATCATCATCACCTTCATGTTAGCAGCATTCTGACACAGACCATTTAATTTCAAGCTATCGGATAGTTTTGCTCATTTAATAGCATAGGCTAATTTCTGTTTCTCCAAAAGACTTCACTGTTACTTTATGTAGATTATTTAGTAGGTGAGCTGATTAGATATTCATGCTAAAAATAGTTCTGCTTGTTGCTATTTCAGTTGTCTTTAAATTTCCAGGTAAACATTTGTGCCGGTCAAATCAGAATCAGGCCAGAATAAAAAGCCTGCCCCTCAGAGTAGTTCTAATTTATTTAGTCCATAATTATGATATGCTTTACCACTTTACATGAACATTGCAGCTCATGTAAAGCCACAGAAACAACCCATGCTTTTTGCAGAATGTGCTGCAGGCAGAGGGCAAATACAAAGCTGACCTCCAGAAGGAATAAAACACTTACAATTCCCTTTTCACCCATAATATGCAGATCAATGTGGTGGCAGGATGTTAAATATTTGTCATCCGTCGATGACACACATTGATGATATAAATCAGTGGCTGATAGGAAGGGACTGACACAAAGCTGCGCTTGCTTACCTGATGGGATGGGGAGGAACAAGAGAAGGAAAGATAAGGTAGATGGAGATTTGTGGCTCTCAGGTGCAAAGACTTTTCTCAAGGGTACTATCTGTTTTTCTTCCCTTTTTCTGGCAGATGGGGGATGACCATGAGGGGAAAAAATGAGGGAACTTATTGGTGGGGGTGTATAGTGTGTGTGAAGAGCTTACTCAGAGAAAATGTGGGAAAATCTCTGCAATTCGATGGTCAGCACAGCAGTTTGTTTGTCTGCCATTCTTCAGCCACGTGCATTTATGTGACAACTTGCACAGAATTTTAGGACAACAAAATTTATGCTGAACAACAAACACACTTTAACATACTTTCACACACACACACACATGCACACACTACACTGTATGCCTCCCTCTCTCTCGGTCTCTATTTAAAGTATAATGAATTTTTTGCCTAGTCCCTTTCTATCTCTCTCTCTCTCTGTCTCTCTTTCTGTATTCATCTAGCTTTATAAAAACAGAGGAATGAAAAGCAGCCAGATGGTAGCTCAGGCCTAATATAAAATCAATACACCACCTCCAAAAGAACTAAAAGAGGCAAAAAAAGAAAAAAGAAAAAGAAGAGCTGAAGAAAAAAGAAATATTCAAACACAACAAATGCCAAAATAGACATCTTTGGTCTCCTTTTTTCTCCAACCACTCCTGTTCTTTTTCTCTTTCTCTCCCACTGTGTTTTTTCTTCTGCACAAATATACACACTGACACACATATTTACACGTGCACACACAAATTAAGTTAGTGTGCTTCAACTATCCTCTCCAGTTTTAAGTTGGTCAAGGTGACCCAACTTCCCCACCTACTGCATCATAATGCACCTCCAGGGCAGGCAACAGGACCTGCTCATGTATGTTTCTGTGTCATGGCAAGCACACGAGGATGTCAGTACATCTCACTGGGCTGCAAATTGAGAGAGAGGCGGAAGGCAAGATGGAGATCTCCTTTGAAGAGAGAGAAGACTGAGGGCCATTGAGAAGTCATTAAGGTAATGATAATTGGTGTAGTGAATAAGCAAAGAGACAAAGGGGGAGGCAAGTATATGTATGTGTATATGTTGGTGCGTGGGGAGATTTAACTGATGTGAAGAGGTAATATGTACAGGTTTGGATGGGCCTTATTTTCTGTGAATGAGATAAATAGGAATTAAAGCAAACAGAAAGTGTGTATTGTGTGTGTGTGAGAGAGCAGCTCCACTGTGTGTGTATGTGTGAGGAGCAGTAAAGCCTGTCCCCTTGTGACTGGGTCTACTTGCTGGGTGACAGATAGCCCAGGGAGAGAGGGGACACCAGGCTGTTTAGCTGATAATTAAGGGAGTTTTATCTTAATTTGAGCTGTTACTCTCTATCCTCTCCTGTGATTTATGAGTTGTTGGCCAGCCCTGCTGCCCTGCGCTGCCCCCTTAGCATTGGGAACAAGACAAAGGCACCTCTTCCCTCTGTGCACACATCATCCATTCATGCATTACACATGTACAAGGTGTACGTTATCAGCCATGCAAACTGTGAAGCACTGACACACAAACTGATAATTATACAACTCCCAAGGAATAAATTTGCACATGAGATCTCAAAAGAATGTAAAAGCACAAAGTGCACACTATAAGCGCACTGACAGACTGTAGTGCAGCAGGTCTCTTATTATCGACATGCGTCTGTGTTAGGCAATGGCCGTAATGAATCATATGAAAAAATTAGCTGATTCTTTAACCTCTCACCAGCTGGCCAAGGAAAGACATGGATCAGTACAGGATTGAGTTCCTGCAAGGTGGAGTGACCGCAGGCAACAGTTAACTTGATCTTCTGCTGGGCGGGGTATGAAGTGAAGAGGAGGCAGGGTGGGGGGGGGGGGGGGGGGGAGGGTTTTCCCCAACCAACAACTTTACCCCCCCTTTTCCACCCCCCCCCCCCCTGGGTCCCACAATCAAAAAAC